>CM072866.1:17406000-18009000 GCA_036937835.1 Pampus argenteus
GGGCGCTCCTGACACAGAGTTCAATGTTTTCTACTCCGTCAATAAAGTATACCTTATTAAACTCCCAGCAAAACGGAGTATTTGAGTGGGAGGGATTTAAATCACATCCTTCGCATATGATTGGACTGCTAAAGGTCAGAGGACTGTTGTCTCTATCTATTATTGGTTGAAATTGGTTTGTTCAAAGAAGAAGAAGAGTTAAAAATGTATTTTCATTTCATCTGGACTTTAAGTGAGTAGAAAGCTATAACACCAAGATTTTAGATTTTATTTTTTTAAATTTTGAATTGATTGAGTTCAATTCAATTTGGCTCTCCACCTACACACACTTTAGAGGCAGAGCTGCCATGCAATGCTTCAGCTCGGTAATGTAGGCCTAGTATACAAAGTCAGAAAGACATAGATAAAAAGTTGACATCTACATCTACACTGACTGGAAAATAAACACTTGGCTGCAAAAGGGGTTAAATATGTAACTGAAATGTGATACTAAAAGCTACAAACCACATTGAATCAGTTTCGTCACCATGAGAGTTGTGTGGTTGAGGTTCCAGGTGTAAGTTGTCAGACTCCTGTTGATAGGATCCACGATGGAGTCCTCGACAATGTACACACAGCGAGACATGCCAGCAGGGAAAAACCGTTCTGCCCAGCGAGGCAACCGATTAGTTTTCGTCAGGAGGCGTCTGGAGAGAAGCCGGTGGTCCACAGTCACCTCCCGGTACACAACGTCCTCCGTGAGAACATGGGTGCTGATCAGTACACAAACACACAGCCACGGCAGCCAGAGAGTTACTTTCAGGTTTCATATCTGTTTGTGGTTTAATTCAGTCAGTTTACTGTCAATGTGTTTGGGTGTTTTTGTGCTCAAACAAAGTTCCATTCTTGAACGAAGGTTTGTCAAGTTTCTGATGCTGTTAAGTCATAATGTGAATAAAACAGCTTGACCACAAAACTTGCTAAAATTTGTTTTACTTCTCTGATGTGTTTTCTCAGTTCTCTATCTTAGTCATAACTGAGGATTAATTTTTGCTGATGGTATATAGCCCGATTGCTTTGTCATCACATTGATGCTACAAACACTGCCCAATGGCCTCAAATAACTGATGTATGGAAATGTATGGAAAAATGTTAATAATATCATAATAATAATAATGTTATACATACTATAATAGCCAATTGTGCTTTTATATACAAAGTGAAAAAGATTACAGATTCTCATTTTCACTTCAGGCACTCAGCTAATAAAAGCTTTAATATCTTGAATAGAGTGTGGACTTTTGACACAAACCACATTCTTTTAGATGAGCACCTACGTTACAAAAATACTGACCATGAAAATATTACGATACCTGAAAGGGTTAGGATACCTCTGCCAAAAAGCAGAGACGACATGGTCCCACATGCTCCTGATGTCTGTGTTATTACAGAAATACTTGACCATTCTTCTCTCGATGATGTGCAGAATGGCTTGAAAGCTGAACCCTGAGGTCCCTCGCTGCGAGTACACAAGACAATAAAAACTTTGGTGCTGACTCCATCCAATGTCTGTCACAGTCCTGTAAAGACGAAGAGAAAGCTTTAGCAAATATATATATATATAATGTATTGTAGTTTCATTTTCACCCTGTTCCATAAAATGTTATTATATGCTTATTTATTGTTAAATGAATATGATTAAGTACATTTATTTGGTACACATCTAATTAGCCAAAAACAGCCATTCCTGATGGTTAATTGATCCATAAATAGTTCTTCAACTGATTTTCCAGGATACTCACTTTACCACTTGACTTGACATCTAGCAATGTCACAATATAAATTTACAAACAGTATGGTGTGATAACAGGATTTTATCATAAACCAAAAGCCTACATAGATGAACTACCAAAACAATTTTATACTCAATTGGATAGCTAACGTCGAGCTAGCTGACATATAAGTGAGTTAAACATCCTCAGCTAGTTTGAAAGTGTGAGTGGTGTGAGGATTTGACAGCCAGCCTACCATAGCAACAACTCTATCTAAATGAAGGTTGGCTAGCTAACTAGCCTGCATGCTAAGTAGACAGTAATTAATGAAGTTTCAATCGCTCTTGACAAACAGGAAATAAGGACAGTCTTACCGGATGTATCCGCAGTGTGAGTGCCAAAGTGGTATGCTTTAGCCCACAAATTAACTAGCTAACGTTAGCTATTTACACCCATTATGCTCAATATGACACAAACACAGGACAAGCAGTGAGGTTAGTTTCTTCTTCAGATGATGGTGAAGTTTGCAGCAGACTAGACGCAACAAAGGCGTCCTTCTGCCCCCACAGGTCATCTGTAGAATTACATTGAATTAGCTAACTCCTTATTTAGAATGCAGTGCAATGAATAAACTTAATCACAACAGTTATTTGATGTTTCACAATGTTGTATTGATTTCAATATTTCATATTTATATAATGTTAAATGATCCAATTTCTGACAGCTCTGCTCTGGTGCAAACTTGTGATTTGTGATATCAAATCACTGGCACTGGTAACCAACCTTGATAAAGGTAACGTAACTTACGTAACTTAGATCCGGTCCGGCCCCACTTTCCTCACTCATGCTTTGAAGTGATAATAACTAAGTGACATCACAGTTGATTTTCATTTGACATGACTTGTGACGTCACCGGAGCTTGACTTGGTAAAGTTTTAAATAGAACCAATAAGCTACATCCAGGAAGTGATTTTCTGACAACATGCCCTGTCACGGTCACAGGTTCGCCTATCGCCCCGTTCGCAGACGCAGGGGACCCGCAAAGTCCACTGTTGTGCGCAGGCGCAGGCGAGCTGTACGGCGCAGACGCTAGTCAGCTTCCCTTAAAAATGGCAGTTTAAAATGGCATTCATTCATACTGATCGTTGTGCTGTTTTTTCTTGTTTTAAATTGATATCATGAGGTAAAAAAAAAGAAGAAGCAAAAACTCACTTTTTTTGGTTAATCAATTTGTTGGGCCATAAAATGTCAGACAAAGGTGAAATATGTAAAGATGTATTTTTGACTGTTCCAACCAACAGTCTCTTAGTTTACTAGAAGACTAAAGAAATGAGAAAATAGTCACATTTCAGAATTAAGATTTACTTTTATTCATCCCTCAATGGGGAAATTATTTTATAAGAAGAAAAATGAATTGGTAATTAATTTAATAGTAGGCAACTAATTGATTAATCAACTAATCCTCCGACCTCAGACTTATCAGATATATTGTTCGTCATAATAATTAATTAACCAAAAACTCTACATGAGCTGACCCATGCTTGCAAGTTGTTGTTATATTAGACGAACCGGGCTACTAAACCATCACTGTCTTCTTAATCTTACTGTCATTCGGAGTAATGTATGATTGAATTAGATAGATAGATAGATAGATATACTTTATTAATCCCAAAAACTGGGAAATTAAAGTGTAACAGCAGCATAACACAAATACAACAACAATGAAATAAAAGAACAACCAACAATTAAGATAATAATTAATAATTAAATAGGAAAAGATAATTAAATAAGAATAAGAAATTAAGATAATAATTACATAAGAATAAGTAAAATAAAATATAATATAATATATAATATAATATATGACCGGATTTTAACTATTATAACACAAATACAACAACAATGAAATAAAAAGAACAACCAACAATTAAGATAATAATTAATAATTAATAATTAAATAAGAAAAGATAATTAAATAAGAATAAGAATACACATAGAAGAGTGTAATGTAAGAACAAAAGAAGACGTTACAGAAGCTATGAGCGTTAGTCATTTACACACTCATCCGGTCCAGTAGGTGTCGCACGAAGAAACGTCGAACTGTTATTTCTGTGTCACGCTTTCTTCTTCGTCAGCTCGTTTGCCTGCCAAAGGAAGTGTCCTCCATGGTGTCATTGTAGGTCTTTTGAGGTTGAATCTCCAGTAATAAGCAATGTCTGGGTACACACCAGACGAGAAGCTCCGTTTTGAGCAGCTCACCAAGCTCCGGAGGCAGTGGCTGAAGGACCAGGAGCTCAGCCCGCGGGAGCCCGTGATACAAGCTAAAGCTCCCGGCGCCATCGCCAAGTTCTGGGCAGGCTTTCTGGAGCCCAAGAGCCTGTGGAGGCTTTACGTGAGTCCCACTACACGGCTAACGTGAGCTAGCTAGCTAGCTAGCAAAACAATCACTGATGATAACAAGATAACCAGGAAGGTGCATACTAAGCAAAGGTGTCAGGAAACAAACTACGGTTTCGTAGTGTAACTAGTGTGAGCTTTATTAAGGATAACATAGAGCTATCATTATATACAGGACATGTTCACTCTGCTCCGCCGTGGTGAAACTAAACTAAACTGACATGTTATTTATTAAGGCTTGTTTGGTTGTATCATACTGTCAAAACCACATCTGTTAAATGTCCAGAATTAATATTTTGACCATCTGTCGAAATTGGATATATGATTTTTACTTTGTATTTTTTTTTGTCTTTTATCATGATGATGATAATACTAAACGTATAATCAAAGTACAGTACATATTTTTTTTTTTTATGTCCTCAAAAAATTTAAACTCACCCCAATATGTGAAAGGTGAAAACGATGAGAAAAATTCCTGCACACTCGCTGTGTCTCGATTGCTGCTGGAATATTTAGTAAATCACAATATTTCAGACTGTCTGGCATTAATCAGGCACCAGGATTTAATAAATATACTAGCAGCAAGTGAGACAGATTGAGACAGATTATTTTCACTGTGACCATGTAGTATTGAAAAGATCTTAAGTGTGTCACATTTTCCAACTGAAGCAGATATGTCAAATATTCTTAGACTCTCAATTTAAGTCATTTATCAAGCAAACATGCCAGCGTTCTCTGGTGTTTCAGTTTCTCAGATGTGAGCATTGTATGTATCCAAGTCGGCAAAGCAGCACATATTTCAATTCAGTTTTCTTTGTTTAAAAAACTCTCAATGTACAGGTGAATATTTAATATGCACGAACATGTCATCTATATCTAGTGATAAGGCAAGCTCCAGTCTAGGTTGAAGCATGCATCATCTATTAGTAGCAGTCAGAATAATCACTGTAATTAATTACGTACTTGTCTTTATTAATATTTACCTGCATATATATTTTCCTTGCAGACCTACAAAGCATACAGAGGTGGAGTTTTCACATTAACGCGGCTGTTGATCCCTGCTTGGATTGCTCACTATTATGTGAAATACCATGTTGCTGTAAGTTAACTGAAATGTGTAACATTATTTGTGACGTTTTGACATTATATTGCACTATGAAATGACCAGTGTGGAGAGAATAGAGACATATCACATGTTACAAGTGTGGTACATATCTTGTGAACTGAATTCTATGACTTCATGAGTTGGACACTTTAGGAAATTATAGGCATTAGAGCTTCAGTTTCTGAATAGCTTCTGATTGGCTGATATGATATTATTGTTGTGTATGAACTCTAGGAGTTTGTAAGTTGTTGAATAATTATAGGAAATGGATAAGAGTGCTGTGATATAAAACTCAGCATATGTGGGGGTTTTTTTTCATTTATTGGGTCACAAACAAGAAGTTACTTGCAAAGAAAGCAGGAACACATTTTACACCAGCATACATTAGTGAATTAATGCAGGTGTCAGCTTCAGTTTATAAATGTCACAATGTATTAGTAGGCTGATTAAATAATAATGTAATTGTCCTTCACAGCAAAGGCCATATGGCATTGTGGAATTGAAGCCCAAGCTGCTCCCAGTAAGTGTGATTAATTTATTCACTGTACACTGTACTATGGGTTTTACTGTAATGATTATAACCCTTCTTTTGATTTCTGGTATGTACAGCTACATATAAGATGTTTTACCAGACATAGCTAGGCCTGATTTCTCCAGTCTAATCCCATGCAGACAGGTTTCTGTTCTGAGATGATCCCACAGAAACTTAGAAGAGCTCCTCTATGAGGTATCTTTATGGAGGAAAAGAGTATTTTCTGACATGTTTGTATTTGTTTCCGTGTCCAGGGTGACACTATTCTGGAGACGGGCGAAGTTGTTCCAGGTCTCCCCGAGACCCACGGTCATCACTGAAGTTGAAATATTTCAGTAATTTCCTTGAATTTTCTGTTGTAAAAACTGTGTATATGTCATTAAAAATATTACAAAACCATTTATGAGTATGAGTCTTATATTACAAATTCATGTAAATAGTGACATCTCACAGTAGAGATAATGAAAAATGTTAATGCTCTTTTTACAGGTTAAATATTTTTAGTGTGTATTACAGATCACTATAATTAGTTTGTAAACTCCTGTATGAACACAATTAGCAGTAAACAGTTTGAAAATGTGTTTACTTCAGTAGATTGATGCATTTTCTTTTGAGACATTATAATGGGGTGGATAAAATGCAAAGGCTGGCTGTCAAATGCTATACACAATTTGCTGTAATTTATGAGAGCTGAGTAGGTGTTTTGTTCAGTTTTATGTTAACTTTGAATTTTAGATTTATACCAACTGCGTTACAGCATAAGGTAACCGTTGGAGATGCACTGGATTTTCAGGACTCAAACTTAGCCTAATGAACATAAAATCATACATGTTGTTTGTCATATTTTGACTATGAGACTCACTTGGCATGTAGGTAATAATTCCTCCTTTTCATATTGAGCATTAGAAGATACCTTCACATAGGGGCCAAAATCCACAAGTGTCTGTATGTGCAAAAATGTATTTATAAAGTTTTTTTTTAGTCCAATCAAGTAGATATCTTTAAACATTACAGTCTTCAATCATATATCAACTTGTATATAACTAGTTTAACTCAGACTGCTAAAGCTTCAAATCAACTTTTAAATGCATTTTTTGCCTAAAATAACTGTGTGGACACATTCTGTGTGTATGGATTTTGGTATCTACCACTTTAATTTAAAGTATATTCAACGGGGATCTTTTTATAGCCAGTGTGAACAGAAGGAATGATTACAGCGAGGTAAACCTCTTTCAGTGTTCATTGGGCACCTGACTATTGTTTTAAGATACACTTTGTAAACCTATCCTTTAAAATAAAAACAAAACCAAAAACTTGTATTAACTATGCACCGGAAGTGCTTCATAGGTATAGTAAGTACATTGTAGAGTAGCTGTTATTAATGAAATGTATAATAATTAGTTTAAATGTCAAATAATTAAACTGGTTGCTTATTCTGTTTTGTTTTTGTTGTTGTTTTTTTCTTTAATAGTGCTTAACGTATGATGCTTTTATTCTAAAGGCCGGAAGTAGCTTATCGCTGTTAAATTCTAAAATGTTACAATAGGATAGAAAAGGAGTGTGTTAAGCAACAAGGTTGAGGGTCTTGTAAACAGTTGCTCGGGAATGTAGGAATAAGTAGGTGTCTACGCGACGGATAGGGCTAATCAGCTGCCAACAGCATACGCATTTAAAGTCAGAGGTAAATATTAAATACACAACTTTTACTCAACCTTCGTAACTAGCCGTGGAGGTCCTAAGCTACCTAGCATTTAGCTATGTAGCTAACCATATATATCTGTGTAGCTATCTTTAGCTAACCAAGTTCATCTGTTCTTAAACTAACGCTAGGCAGTATTGATAACTGGCAAGTTAGCGCCAATGTACAGATTGTGTGAACACGTGGATTATTAATATAATTTCAGCACTTCAATCTGACGTATTTTTTAACTGACGCTATTTACTGACATCACTTTGAGAGAGCCAGGAAGCTACTGTTTTAGCCTGCTAAGCTAACTAACTGAAAACCCAGCATTCGACGGCGCAGAAAGGAAAAAACAAATCGATTTAAATCAAGAGTTTTCCGGATGTATTCTTTTTTGTTTAAATGATATCAAGACCAACTTAACGATAGATGAGCAAGTGATTTCCAGGGTGTAGGCTAATACTGAAGTTATACAGCGTTACGACATTGTTTCTCGCAGTAATTCTCTGATAAATTCATGTATGGATATGTACAGACTTAGCAACATGTACATACGTGTGTGAGGTTACTTACCTTTTGTCTATTTAACCAGGTACAAATCTCACTGAGATGTTTTTTTTTCCAAGAGTACAACTGTAACACCACAAACCAGTAAACACAATATTCAGTTTATATCCAATATACGATTATGGACAAAATACAATTATGATGCATAAACAGGTAGAATACTTATGTCAACGTGAAGTCACAATCTTCCAATATGTGATATGGTTGAAACTGATCTGATCATATGCAGTGAATATGACAATGTGCTCAACTCTTGTTTTTCATGTTTGGTGCATGTGTGTGAGAAGTTCAAAGCTAACACATACAGCAACTGAAAGGTTGTGACTCGACCACAAAATAATGAACATACAATTTAATGCATGACACTTAATTTATCTTATGAGTCAGGTGCATAAAATTACTTGAAGTGTGTTCTTTTTCCTTTGAATGGAGGGTACATTGTAAAATTTAGCTACTCACGTTCATCAGTATTATTTTAGACTTAACTGCGGTACATCAGTAGAACTTTACATGTTACTCTATGCTGCAACAACATTGTTATTTGGTAAATATGAGAATTTCCGATTTTAAAATGATTTTAAACTTCTTTCTCTTATTATATTAGATCATGTCAGCTATCAAGATTGCCCTGCAGCAGAGCAAGAAGAGGGACAGAAGGAAAACTTCTGAAACAATGTCTGAAGATGTGTCACCAGACTCCAAGTGTCCCATCTGTTTGGACATGTTTAACAACATTTCTTACCTGGACGTATGCCTGCACAAGTTCTGTTTCCGTTGTATTCATGAATGGTCCAAGAACAAAGCTGAGTGTCCTCTCTGCAAACAGCCATTTAGTTCAATATATCACAGTATAAAGTCAGAGCAAGACTTTAAGAAGTATGACCTGAAGCCACTGGATAATGGCTCCTTTGGGACTTTTGAGGGAGTGCGGTTCAGATACCGCACAACTCTTACTGGGGTACATCGACAGATGCGGGGAAGGACCTCTCCACCTCCAGACAACGGAGTAATGTTTGAAGCCTCAACAAACCCTCCCCAACAGCGGCAGGACCGTTACTTCAGGCGCATGATGATGAGGTTGGCAGCCAAGAGGAGAGCTGCAAGTGAAGGCAGGGCCGTGAACAATGTCAGAGAGCAAGAAATGATAAACTTCAGAAGGGAACTGTACCGACGAGGGGTGAGGATTCGGAGTGTTAGGGATGGTGGACGCTCGAGAGACACCACAGCTGAGTTTTACCGAAGAAATCCTGCCTGTCTACATAGACTTGTCCCCTGGCTAAAAAGAGAACTTTTAGTGCTATATGGAACCCATGGCTCTTTGGTCAACATAGTTCAACACATAATCATGTCCCGCATTACACGTTATGATATGGAGGAGGGAGCTATTCAGGAAGAGCTCAGGCCATTCCTCCTGGGCCGTACGGAGCACTTTCTGCATGAGTTCATCAGCTTTGCAAAATCCCCCTTCAATATGGAAGGTTATGACCAGCATGCTGTCTATGACTGCCCAGCTCCTTCTTCCAATGAAGACAGCAGCTCCAACTCATCTGTAATAGCCATCTCAGAGGATGAGGAAAACTCTGTGGAGTTGGACCCTCCAGGAGACTCTACATCTACTCTGAGCCAATCTATGTGGGATGATGAGACGCCTGGACCATCATATTCTACCACAGCGGAGCAGAGCAGAGCAGAAAGGCTGTCAGTCCCTGACTCAGACACAGACAGCAGTTTGGAGGAGGATATACAAGAGTTTGTGGTTTCTCCACAGGAAGTGCGTTCTCATGACCAAACAGACTTGACTCAGGATGAAGTTAACAATGAAGAGTGTTTGTCCTCAGACACTGATGACTGTTTAATTGTGGGTTTTGTTAAGGCAACAGCAGAGAGGACTCCTGAGCTGATCCAGCTCTCCTCTGACTCTGATGAGTCTGCAAGTGAAGACACTAAAGAAGTGCCTCATCTACCTCAGCACATCCGCTTCACCAGTCTCAGTCCTCCATCTTCACAGAGTAGTGATCCTGGTGGTGCTAGAGGGTCAGAAAATGTAGAAACTGTAGAAAATTATTATCAGCCAAATTCAAAAGAAGGACATAGATCTTTAACTTCTAGCAAACACAAGACATCCAGCAAGTCGGATAGAAAAAACAGAAATCGCCATGACGCAGATAGAAGATATGACAGTTATAATAGATCTAGGGAGAGGCGCTGGTCAAAGGACAGAGATCATAGGAGAAGGAGAAGGTCAAGAAGTGGAGAGCGCAGGCACTCTAGCAGGAGCCCAGTGATCTCTCAAAGCAGTGGAAGCACTCTCTCCAGAGAAAGACATTCTTACTCTAGTAGCAGAGACTTTGCCTACTCAAAGTATGATGGCAAATATAAAAAAAGGGATCGTAATTTTAGCCATAACACGTCACCACACAGCTATCATTCTTATAGCCATTACAGCCAAGAAAGAGGTGATAGTGGGATGCATTACACAGAGAGACAGTCATACTATTACAGTAGCCGAAAGTACTCTGATCGATACTCCTACTCTCTCTCCAGGAGCCGCAGTAGGGAATCGTGCCGACAAAACAGGAGACATTCTCGATCAAGGACTTATTCGAGCAGTCGCTCCCCGTCAACGAAAAGGAGACCTCATCATGATAAGCCTGGTGGGAAGAGAAAATACAAAACAAGACATTTAGAGGAACCTTCCAAAAACCCACCCAGCTCACACCCTGAAGGTGACTCCTTGACAATACAAACAAAAGACAATAAAAAGAGCAAAGAGAAACATCATAAAAAGTCCAAGGAGAGGTCAAGGAAGGGCAGCAGAAGCCTCAGTGTGGAGCTTGAGGGGGAAAATTCTTCTGAACGAAGCAAACGTCACCATAAGAAAAAGAAGAAACACAAGAAGAAAAGCAAAAGGCACAAGAGTAACGAACGCACAGAGAAGTGTTTACCCGCTGTCATTACCATTGATGATACTGACACTGATGATTTTGCTAATGACAGTGTCACCCAGGCCAGCATCTCTAACGACCCCACCAACGATGTCACAGATGAGCCAGTACACCCCACCCCTCCGGACCCTCTGGAAACGTAACTGGGAGGGCAAACTGTATGCAGTAGGAATTGATGGATTCACCCTCAGCTGCTAACGCCTGCCAGAAGTATTGTAGATCAGAACAATGTTAAATATTTTGAAGGTCATCTGACCATCAAGGATGTGGTGAATTATACGCATATCCCTTTAAATGCAACCGCAAGTGTTCATTGGACTTTGGCTTCCATACAGATATGAACTGGACAGAGGTCTTTATTGGATAAGTGTTTTAGACTATCACAGCCTAATTTCTTGACTGGTAACCAACACATAAACAATCCTATTTTACTTGCAAAGTGCCACTATGAACAGAGCTCAATGGAATAAATAAATTTGAGTCCTATGTGTTCTGGAAATTATTATTTTTTGTGTTAAAGGAAATATTTTAGCTCTAAGGTGCTCTCAGGGAAAATGTTGATTACAGTGATATTTTTTAAATTTTTTTTTAATGCTGAGTCAGTTGTATTCTTGAGACAAAACAATTTCTACCTTCTGCTCATGGAGAAGCACTTATCAGCCAATGGTGTTTGGATTTCACAACGGGCTCTTTTGTATGCAATTTATTTAAAAATAAATTGTAATTAACAATTGTGTGTACTATTTTTAATGTTGTTTTTCCTGTTAATTTCATGAATGACCAGACTACGTCTTGTAGTATTGTTGTTAGTGTAGATTACAGTGCAGCTACATCGATTGTTAATTATATACTTGGACAATTTCTGTTATAACCAAGTTATGTGCAAGACAGTTTGATACTAAACATATATTATGTTTTGATAAAAATGGGGAAAAATGCACCATGATAAAGAAAAGAGGACGATCAGGCAAAGTAGTGGTTCTACTCTCTTCTTGAAATAGACTGACAGCTGTGGCTAGAGTTGAGTCTAACTTCTTTTGACATATGCTTTTGCTCTTCCTTCTGAAGAAAGATCAGAAAATCCAAATTTAATACATCTTGAATTTGGGCCTTAACAGACTATCTATTCCTCTTCTGCCTTCATTCGCAACCCACACTGTGAATGCAGACATGAATGAAATACTATACTGTAAAGCCTATAAACATGCAATCAGACATATGTTTGCTACTATGTGTTTGTGGTTGCAGGCAACCTCTCCTTTTTATTTTACTAAGATAGGGAAATAATTTAGCATATTAACTTGGTTGAGGCAAGTAATGAAGATCATGTCAACTAAAGCAAACATGTAAAGAGATCACAGGAGGCATCAAATTAACCTAGCTGAAGGGGATCCAACGTCTTCCAACAACGTAAGTAAATATAGGTAAATAAATAGTTTGCTTTAGGAAACGGTCGGCAGTGGGATAGAGTCAAAATAAATACCCCAAGGCTAGAGCGTCTTGACCCGCCCTAGTCTGCCTCTGATTGGCTTAATCTGATATTCTTCACCTAGCCCTAGCCAATCAGAGGCAGAGTAGGGCGGGTCATGACTCTCTAGAAAAGAAATTGGCTGACGGTCCGGATGTTGTCAACGCTAGTGTCTTCAAATTGTCTTCCTCTCGGGATCTTCTGCACCCAAAGAGACCGTAGTCATGGCTTGCACGGCACCTATTAAGGTAAGCACCTGAAGTATAGCGTTACATAGCAAGCTTTGCCGACTGAACATTGTATTTGAACATGTTAACAGACGAAAAAAAAGTAATTTCTCGCAGGATATGCAGCTGTGTGACAAAGCCGGAAGTGCGGGAAAAGCTCTTAAAATCGATTATAGCAAAGCTGTACTTGCAGTCTGCAGTCTTAAACATAAACCACCGTGGCTAAATAACACAGGGTAACATTTGCATTCTAACTGCACAGATTAGCAAGTGTGTTCTTGTGAAAACACTTAATGGTGAACCATTAGGGATACACTTGCTTTGACACGTGGTCTGGCAGAGGGCACCATGAAGCTTTCCCTGTCTGCTCAGAGACAGCTGAGCTCCTCTAATGTGAAGCTAAGCTATTAAATAGTGATGGGGAAAAGTCAAAGTAGCGGTAGTAGCACGCTAAAAAACATTACATAACAAAGTGCTGCCAGCAAAATGTTCTTAAAGGATTAGCTACAACTGAAAGTGTCCATTGCACAGACCGTATGGTCTTTGTCAGTGTTTATAATATTGGATTATAATTATTTAGGAGAGTCTTGCTTTTTAGATGTTTTATTACAGAAAATATATGAAACATATGACCAAAATAGTCACACAGTCTGTCATTTTATTACTTTATGGATGGAATTATAGTGAAAATAATTTATTCCCCTTTTTGTTGGGGACCCCTGGAAACCCCTCAAGGACCACTGAGGGGCCACAGACCCCACTTTGAGAACTACTGATTTAATGCTCCAACTAACCTCTTTTTCTCCCATTATTGATGCAGCTTCTTATTTAACTTAATTGTTTAGTTTATAAAATGTATAGTAAAACATGTTTCTTAAAGTCTTACAGTATAGGGTGCTGGCCTGTTTATTGAGTATTAATTGTACTACCACACATAACAAAGAAAAGCATCAAATCATCACATTTGAGAAGCTTAAACCATTTTTCCTTTTTGCTTACAAGAAATTATTTGATCAAAATAATTGCAGATTACTACGCGTTTAATCGACTAGTAATTGTTGCAGCACTACTTAAGACTAAGAATAGCAGCAAATACAGGCGACAAGCTGGAATTGGGGAACTTTCTATCTGATATCTTGAATCTGATATGTTTATACAGCTGTAAAATAAATGGAGTAGTAGAGTAAACCATATATATATACCTCAAGCTGAGTGTATAAACTTGCATATGACCGCTGCAGTTAACTGACTATAAACGGTAAAGTAAAAATTAAATGAAGTCTAAATATATGCACCTTACCTTCAACTACTTTTAATAACTGCCTGTAAACGGTAAAGTAAATATGTACACAAACACAAAACTTCTCCCTCAGAGAGAAATAGCTGCATGTTGTCGTCAGGATCTTGGAGTTTGTCATCTGGTTATGAATTAGTGACTGATTTGAATGTGTGTCCACACAGTTTGAAACATTACCACTGTATTTTTTTTTTTTATGCCACAATGTAAAACACATTATATAAAAGTTCAGATATTAATTCTGATGTGCATGTATAACTTTCTCAAAACTTTGATTTTTTTTAGATTGGAATAATTGGTGGTTCAGGACTCGATGATCCTGATATCTTGGAGGGAAGGACTGAGCGTTATGTTGATACACCGTATGGAAAGGTTAGTTGGTGTGCTGTGGTCTTTTGGTCCCAAGATGCTTCTTTAAAACATTTCAAGATGAGCTCTACCAATGTTCCTACCTATTTTGCCATTGAAATAACCTATTACTGTAATGTTTTATGTATAATATCTTATTCTGCTCTTGTTCAGCCATCAGATGCTCTCATACTGGGGAAGATCAAAAATGTTGAATGTGTGCTCCTCGCAAGGTGAGAAATTGTATTTTACTCCGCTTATGAAAAATGTATTGTGTATTAGCACCATCTAGTGGGCACAGCACAGGACGTTTCAGACCTATTAGACGGTGCAACATGCAGTATCTTATCTGCATGAAGAGATGTGCTTTTATCATGAATATTTCACTCCATCTGATAATGGGATGTCTGTTTTAAACCCAAGTGTGTATTTTATCATTCCAAGACAGTATAATCAATGTATTTCCTATCATTAGGCATGGAAGACAGCACACCATAATGCCATCTAATGTGAACTACCAGGCCAACATCTGGGCACTAAGAGAAGAGGGCTGTACACATCTGCTAGTTACTACAGCATGTGGCTCACTTCGGGAGGAGATTCAGCCAGGAGACATTGTCATCATTGATCAGTTCATTGACAGGTGAGAGGACTGTGACCACGTCAGGAGGTTCAGACTTTTGTTTTTTCCCCTTAACAGTATTAAGTAGATTTAGTTTTTTTTTTGTTTTGTTTTTTTAAAATGACTTCCATCAAAAGGTTTTTGATCGTTGTTATCCTGTTATTATCTTACAGAAGGTTTACTGAATAACAATTCAAGCATCTTCTCACACATCTCACTGACAGGATTCACGTTACAGCACGGCGAGAGCGTTCAGATCGCTGAGCGAAAGACTGAGTGAAGAACTTGTTTCCCACATTTGTCAAAGCCATTGTTTGTTTACTATCCTGTTCAGTGGGAAGAACTGTTGACTTCTGCTTGATAGTATGTAGGGCTCTTGAGTGTCTAATTGTTTGCTCAGGGCTTTGGTGAGAGTTAAAAAAAATGCTGACACTGTATATTCCACCTTAGGCGATAGTTAACACAGACAAAATGATGACGGATACACTGGAACACAAACTGTGCTACAGAGATATTTTTGTAGGCGGTTCAGGGCTCCTTCCTGTCGGGTTTCATTATTTTTCTGAGAATTTCAGCCTCCAGTTCTCATTCATTCATTTTACTAATACCATCAATAACTGTTAACTGGCTGAGCTATTTTTTTTCACACAGAAAAAAAGTAAATACTGCTTTTAATGTAAAACAAATTGTGAACAAATTGCTGTTTTGTTTTAGATTTTATTAGCCACAACCATACTCTAAAAATATTTTTCCATTTCCGGGTTTCAGTTATTAGTCTGCATTCTTTCAGACATCGGTAGTTATCACAACACATACATGCGCTACCTATTTTTTCCGAGACATAGTGAGTCCTGTATTATTCCTTAGAATAACCTGATAATATAGTTCTGTTTCACTGGCATGGGAAAGTATACTTTCTCAGCAGTGTCTTACCTCAAGGCCTGCATATATAATTTTGTGTATACGGGGCATGGCCCTGTGGGAGTGTTGTGCACTCTCACTTAGCTGAGTTGCACAAATTCCATGAAATAACTCAATATGTGCAGAGAGAGGAGCTGTTTAAATATGCTTATTTGTGTCCTGTGAATTGTCACGCAGCCGGTTGAATCAAGATAAGTAGTAAACTGCCTTCCCACAGTCGTGTCAGTGTGTTTCTCTGCGTACGTGTATATACAACTGCATCACGTTGTCTATGACTTTGCGTGCCCATGTTGCTGAAGCCGATGAATAGCCCAGCTACCAGAATCAAGCACAGACTAGATCTGTTTATCAGAAATGAGGAAGTTGCTTGTTGGGACTTGTTCAGACTTGTCCTGCAGCATGTGACAGTGTTTCTTAAGGCTTGACTTTATTGATGCCACATTTGTCGTGTCATCACTTCTGCTTACTTATTTTTCATCGCTCCTCATACCGAACACACTTTCTTGCTATATAGGTTAGTTTTTAGTTGGATTTTTTTTAAAGTTTAAATTTTTTTTTTTTCATGCTGACTTAGTGGCATTTCAAAAACAAAGACATTAATTTGATCTATTTTATGTCACTGTCTGTATTTAAAAACATATCGATAATTCAAATTACAACAATATTATATTAAAGAAAAACTTCAGATAACATAGTTGTAGTAGTATTTATATAATCCGTAATAAAATATTTTATTTATTTATAATTAAATGGAAAAGTTGGGACCTGATGTGTTTTTTTTCTCTGTAACAATGGTTTAGAAATGACATTGCTAATGAAATGCCAGGCCAAGTTAACTCGATTTCTCTACCATAAACAAGCATTGTGCTCAGCTCATAGTTTGAGCCACACACACTACTGGTATTTATTTTCAGCAGGGTGGAGCTGCAGCTGGCTGGACCTAGTGAAGTATTTACATAGGTCTTTAAATGCCAGGGTTATGAGTAAGAGATAGGGTTGGGTATCAGCTTAAAAGATTACTGTCTGCGAAAACTATTATGTTTTGGATGTCTAAGATAATTGTGTTGCCATCGAGTTTTTACACAGTCTAAGACTGTGTCTTGGCTATGTCTCTTGCTCCCGACTCGTCTCCAAAAAGAGCCGGGGGTAAGCAGTCTGATGCAATGCTTGGTTGGACTCCGCTGACTCAGCAGAGCTGGAAACTGGGCCGTTGTTGCCGTGGTGCTAGAGACCAGGATGCTTCTGTTCACTGTTGGTGCTTTTATAGCCCTGGATAACTGTGAAAGGACTGATCATAACATTTTAAATAGAATAGATTCTCAACCTCTGTTTTTAAACATATAGTCACTAGAATATATGTCACTTAAACTGTGGCTGCTTCAGATGATTTCAAGTAAATTGATATTTAGAAGACAAAACAATGTATTGTTAGTTTTTTAGTATTCATGTTGACAAGGTTTCCAAGAATTGTTTTTTTTCCCCCCCACTGAGTCTATTTTCTGTCTTTACAGTCAGTTTTCATTAATTAAGTTGCTCACCTCGACCAAATCTGTTTTTATTAATTTGTAAGTTTAAGATGTAGAAAACCTTACCTCACCTTAACAATAACCTCCAATTTATTCCTTTTTGCCAGGACTACCAAGAGGGCTCAGACGCTGTACGACGGGCAGCCCACTAGTCCTCCAGGTGTGAGTCACATCCCCATGGCTGAGCCTTTCTGCAACAGAACCAGAGAGGTGAGTTTGATCACAATAATTTGCTGAACAATATTAAAATTAAATTTACTTATCTTTAAAACATGTTCTGTAGCCACAAATGTCCACTGGAGGTGTCCCCCAGTTGCACATTGTAATTATTTGTAAATAATGCAATTATATAATACTCACAAGATTATATAAATAATGCATTTATATAATACTCACAAGTGAAATATATTCCCCTTTTTAATGACATGAGTCAACTGTGAAGATAGTGGTGACGTGGAGAAAAAAGCAGCATGTGCATTGCACAGTTTACACAGCCTGTGGGCACTAAAACACTGAGTCAAATGGCTCACCCCACACTCCTGATGGCTCATCCACATCTTGTGGAAATCTTAGTATCATCTTAGTAAAAAAAAATAAAAAATTACACTTCAGTAGTAGAAAATCGTTCTTATGCCGTTTAACTGTAAATTAAGTTACATAAGTTTAAGTTAGAACATGCATGTGTCTTGTGAAAATAGTGTGTGTTTCTTATCTGCAATTCACTGAAACATCGACTATTATAAAGCTGAAAATTAGTTTAGATAATGTGAAAAATTGCCACTTCTTTTGCCATTGTTTTCATGTGGACAGTTTTATAGACTCTCTATCCCGGTGCAGGTTTTGGTGGAGGTGGCACGGAGCCTGGGGGTCAAGTGCCATGCGAGAGGGACTATGCTGTCCATTGAGGGGCCTCGCTTTTCGTCACGGGCAGAGAGTCTGATGTTCCGCCAGTGGGGTGCTGACGTCATCAATATGACCACCGTGCCTGAGGTGGTCCTCGCCAAGGAGGCCGGCTTGTGCTATGCCAGTATCGCCATGGCAACAGACTACGACTGTTGGAAGGAACACGAGGAGGCGGTATGTGGCAGGCTGGAGGTCTTAACTGTTATTTGTATTACTTTGATGTCTCCTCTGTCTTTGTGTGTTGTGTAAGTCTGTGTCTGATGCGCTGTCGGTGCACTGGATGAAATCGCATCCTGTCAGAATTTATTTTTGTTGTATTTAGTTTTAGCATTCAGCTTAGCATAATTGAAGGGCAGGTGAAGGGAACTGATGGGTAAAAGCTGTCAGAAAGGGACCAGCAGACTTGCCATTCTATTTTTATTTACTGTATACAGTATGTCATAATAAGTCTTCTGGTTTTATACTTCACCATTTATATCTTTAATTTTGGAGATGGATTACTGTGGCCTGGTTTTTAAACAATACAAATGGGTCTGGTGCTCATTGTCTGCTGTTTCCCCTATTTGGTAACACAACCCAACTAATCAGAGCTTTGAAGGCAGGATTAAGAATGAGGATGTCATTTTCCTGTGCCGGATGCAAAAAAAAAAAAAAAAAGCAATATAAAAAAACTGCCACAATGGTAATGAGCATGGAGGAGATATTTCTTTGATCAACATGATTTCCACATTCTGTTGGATTTATTTGTTCATGTGACCCATGGTACTAGTACACAAACGCACTAAAAGACTTATCCTCTTGAAGCTTTTGTGTGCAAGCCTTTGTGATACAGAGTTAGAGGTATCTCTATTCATTCTCGTCTTTTAACTTTAAATAGGCATCTTCTCTGCATGTCTATCCTAGTTACTTTCACCCGTTTAACTCCTTTACTGTGTGCAAATTCTCTCTGGGATTTTCCCTCCTCTTATTTAACATTTTCCCTTCTTAATCACACTGCTGATTTTCTCAACAGATTTACCAGCTTTGGCCAAGTTATTTCATCCCAGTGATTCTCAAAATAGGGCACGGGAACCCCTGAGGGTCCATGACACATAACCACCCACTGGCTCCGCAAAATAATTTCTTCAGATAATGTGCTGCTTTATTAAACTGCACAGGTGTGGATCACTTGTGCCAAGCTGCACAATAAAAAAAAATGATTGCAGTATTATTGCAGTTCTTGCATCATACTCCCCCATGTTATCTTTGAAGCAGTAGAAACCGTAATATAATTGCAACACATATCTGTGTGATAAGCATTGATCTCATACATTAACATTCTAATGATGGCAGTTTAATGTCACATTTACAGAAAAGTACCAGCCTGAAAGGCTATTTATTATAGATAAAGCTAACTTGTCTTGTTTTTAGTTTTAGTAGGTACTTTGGTGCTTCAGACATAATCACCAGGTCGTTTTCACTTTCTGACTGGAAGATTTTATGAGCTTAGCTCGTCACAAACGGACTTTGTTTACTGTAAAGAGTCGTCTTAGTTGTCTTAGACACACAACAAGCTTTGGGTGCATAAAGTCTCTGTCTCACAGAGTGTACTAGTTTTCTAAAATTCTGACTCTATTGATTTTATATAATGCAGGATAACGAAAAAATAAATAAATAAATGCACATTTTTGTTTGTAAGTATTCACTTTTGTCACTTTTAAGACGGTCCTGTTCAAACTAAAATTTTCCCACTTTCTTCATTAAATTGTTGGAGATTAGACAAAATGGTCTAAAAAATAGGTTTTTAATAATTTTGTTTAATTTGCTCAAAATACCACTTTTTAAATGTCTGCTTTGTTTTAAAGTTAGCACATCTCTAAAACATTGCATTGTTTGTGCCATCTGTGCTCCGTACACAAACTAACCACAGAGTACATGTGCTCTCATGACTTCTGAGTGACCTGCTGCAGTTGATATACTCTGTGTGGGCAAGTTTTGGCTTATTTGTCACCGATCCAGCCAAACTCACAACTCCACTTCCGAGTTCCTGCAGCTGACCTCTTCCCCCTCCTGTTGCAGAACGCTCACCACATCCTTCCGCCCCCTCTCTCCGCTCCCTCCCTGCTTAATACTACCTCCTGGCCTCCCCCACTTGTTTACCACCCCCCACCCCCCCAGTCAGCTCGCCTGCCAGCCTCCGGTGCAAGCACTGCCAGAGGAGGTTGAGTCACACTGAGTCATCGGCTTGACTGTCTTTATCCTGGCAAATGCCACAAAAACATGAAACTAGTCATTGAGAGTGACATGAAAACAAAGCACTCAAGGGTTAATGAATGCAACAGGAGGTAAACACCAGCGCAAGACGGAAGTAATGTTGTCAGTATGTCTGAGAATAATCGTTTAGAGAATACCATGCGGATATGGCATCCGTTACTGAACATGACTTTATTACACTGCTTTGAATTTAATTTCTCCCCTTCTTACAGTGATGTTAGTCACGCGATCATCATCATAAAATGGCTCAAAACGCAGTGCCTTATTAATATCACATAATGAATCATAGGGCACAGCTGCCTGCTTGAAAAACAATATAGTGCTCTTCACATCTGCACTGATCGTTGTTTATATTGACGCCTGTTCATGTGGCTGGTCACAGGTCGTATGGTGACAGTAATTTGAGTAAACATGAAAGATTAAAGTAACTTTAAACTTAACTTTTCAAATATGATATGCAGTACAACTTAAGTTGAAATATAATACAGGAAAAGATGTTGATTCAATATTATAACTGTCATTGTTGTACAAATTTCTGTTCAAATTAAGAGGCCAAGTATTGTAATTGTGTTCATATATTAACAGTAGAGCATTATAATACAACCCTTATGTTATTCACATAAAGAGCCTTAAATCTGCTTAACTACTAAAGGTTTTCCCTTTCTAATGTGACCTCCTTCAACATAATAATACATGTTATTACATATACAGTGACTTACACTTAAAGGAAGTTCAACTTGATTTGTTGTGAGCGATTCTGCTCACTCAGCGACTGTTTTTCTCCTCTTCTCTCAGGTCTGTGTTGACAACGTATTGAAGACCATGAAAGAGAATGCTAACAAAGCCAGCAGTATCCTGCTAACTGCAATACCCCAGATTAGTCAGATGGACTGGGCTCAGACAATAAAGACCTTGAAAGTAAGTTGTCATGTAAGGTTTATGATTCAGTGAGTAGGTGGAAAAGTTGTGAAAACAGGGTCTGTTTACTTTCTAGCTGGTATCTTTGAACCGAGATCAAATTTTATAATGTCTTGATGTCTTGTGTCTCGCTGCAACACCTGAACCTCTCAAGCATGTTTACACTAAAAACAGTAGGCGTTTATGATGTGATTACTACCATGATCCAAGTCCTCCACCTGCACGTAGAAAGTATAAGAAACGGTTATTGTCCAACTGTGTTGGACCTTTTTTTTCTGTTTTTTATAATGTTAAAAAAATGTTGTGCATAGCTTCACATGGTAAAGAATTAGCTGAACAATTAAAAAAACTGATTGTGAGACTTAATGAAAATGAAAGAGGGAACAAGATCATCACCAGGTAACTGAATGCACACAATCCACTATTTACGCTACCTTGCATTGGGAAAAAACGGACGGACAAGTGCTTCTGACTTGGCACAAGGATTATCTGTAGAAATTGGTGTTTCAGTGACTGCCTGCAGTGTGAAAGTCAACCTCTATGAACGATATCCACAAACCATTGTTCACAAAATGAATAAAAAAACACCCAATAAGATTTAACTTTGCCAAAGAACATAAAAATAAGCCTGCTTATTGCTTACGGCAGCACATTCGTTGGTCAGATGAAACCAAAATAAATTGGCTTTAATCAGATCCAGCATGTTAGGCGTCGACCTGGTCAGGAGCACAGTGACTGCATAGTGCTGACCATCGAACATGTTGGTGCGAATGTGCTGATATGAGGCTGCATGAGTGCAAAAGGTCAGGGAAGATGACATTTATTGACGACTACCAGTCTCATAGATTTTGCCTAAATACAAATAAAATTGTATTAAAGGGACATGATTTGTAATTAGTTAACACTTAAGTGATGCTGACCAGTGGTGTTTTGTTATATTATACTGTATATCTGTAACTGTTTTCTTTCTTTTGTTACAGTCAATGGCACAATCTTCAGTAATGTTACCAAAACATTAAGCGTGTGAAAAATAATGAAGTACATATTGATCACGGACACCAACCCGCACCCGAAACAGACGACAGACTCGACTCTGCCTGTGGATTTGACATCAGTGGATCACAAGAAAGTGCCTCACATAAATATGCATGTGCTGTGTCGTCAGTTGGAGTTTCTGTCTTAACGTCTCCAATAGGTTTTGTTTTTTTCTTCTTTTTTTTGTTGCTAATTCCGACCATAAATTTAGTTCAAAACACGTCAAAAATCAACAATAGATTTTAAGTCTTCTTAAGATTCTACAAAATATTATTTTTTGTGGATTTATATTTTTTTGTGATCTCTAGACATTTAAATATTTTTTGCATGTAAGCCATTGGTGTCTTTAATGCTGTTTATGCAGGATATAATAAAAACACTTTGCAAGTTTAGTACATGAATACCTTTTTACTGCCTTAGTTATAACTAATATTTTATTTTTAAAGTTTAATTCTGATTTACTTGTGGGATTTACCTGAATAAAATCTTTTAAATGCAAACACTAATTCAGTTAGGATAAAAGTCTTGTTATTAATACCAGAAATCTTTCTATCTTTGCTTGTTGGGGCACTTTTTAAAAAAAATATTTGGTGGAATACTTTCATTTACGTTTACTCTTAATGAATCAAACCACAAGAGCAATCCATTTATAAATAGTATAGATCTGCATGTTACTTAAACTGTATTCCAGTTATCATTATATCAGCTATAGGATGAATATTTTGAGTACTGACTGAGATGAAAGACATTTTTTTTTGCTCACATGTAATATCTGTTACATACTGTAGGATTTGCCATCATCTAATGAAATGGCATGTTTGTATGAGTGATGGGTCACTAACAGTAGATTACTATGTTTCCATAATCTGCATTTGCTGCACTGAATATCATCAAACTGCACAGCTTTTAAAATGTGTCCTCTTTGTTACCTTGTATCAACGATATAAAGACGTTTTAGAGTTATTTGCTATTTTAAAATGTATGTATCTGCTCCTGAAGATTTGAATTGTTCAAAAGAGTTGAGGTCCTGATTTCAAGTTGTTGGCAACATATTAAAATCTTAAAACAACTTGGATAGATTCAAATGTATTTGTTGTTTTTATTTGTCAAATGCTCATTCAAGAAGTGCAGTGAAATGTAGGGTGTCAAACAAAAGTGTAATTATTGAAAAAACAAAAAAAAAATAGAAAAATAAATATTAAATCATAATATTTTTTTTTGTTCTTAAACCATGCATTGGAAATAAATGCTGCTATTGATTTCATATAATTTCGTAGATAAAGCGTCGATAACGTAGATAAAGATTAATGTTTATTTTTCTTTTTTTGTTCCTCTTTCGTCCTACACGGCTGCAAACCTGCAGGCTTCATATTTATGAATATGTTTTTTTATCTTTTTATGCATAATTTGGCTAAATAAAAGTACTTTGGTTATAAATAGCCTACTCTAGTGTTAATTTTCTGCAGCATTAAACGTAATATACTTACATTATAATAATAGCATAGTAATGTTTTAGTTCTATTTAATCGAAACATCGCCCCACACTCAACTGTCTCACTAAAAAAAAATATATATATATTAGCTTCGATCTTACTGAAATGTTAAACTCTCACCTCAAGCTACAACTGGTAACATCGTCATAGGTCTTTAGCCAAATATTTACCTGCATTAGCATTTAGGCTGTGTTGATCTGCCCACCTAAAAACAACAAAAACAAAAGAAAAAACGTTTTGCTATTCAAATATAAAAATATAAGGAGGCGTCATCTATAAGCAAATTCCCCCAAATTTCCCAGTAAAATAATGGCCTGGATTTAAATATTGCTCGTTTTACTGTTCTAACAAATTAATTGAAATGCGAAGTCAAATAATCATTGATTTGTTTTATTAATTCTCTGGTACTTAGCAGTAATCTATCCTTCAAACAATAAGTGCAATATAGCCATTTTATTTTGGCATTCATATTTGAGCTATAACTTAAAAGAAGTGACAATTTATTAAAGTGCATAATATCCGAAAACCCCCCGAATATCACTTGTACAGGAAAGTCTCTGCAGAGTAGTGATAATGCAAACTGAGCAGTGCATCAGTTACACACACACACACACACACACACACACACACGTGTTCATATGTGTGCACATATTTTGAATGGCTTTTATGTTGTTTGGTTAAATATTAGATATGGAAATATATTCAAAATATGGTCATCTGATAAGATTTAGAAAGAAAACGACCCGTGATCCTATTTTTAAAAAATACAGTATAATAGGCTACAAACCACAGTAAAACTGTAGTAAAACACTCGGATTTCCTAAAGGCTTATACGAATATTTCAATGATTCAACGGAAGTTAAAACTGCAATAAATCACGATTAACTGACCGTAAAGGACTAAACAGTCAGATTATTTGATATATTACCAATCCTATGCCGACTGATAACCCCACTTTCGTTAAAATATATATTAATAATATAATACAATTGTTTATATTCAGCAAAAAGAAAAGAAAAACAAGCAAACGAATAAAAAAAAAACTAAAACAAAAAAACAAGCAGTCAAATAAATAAAAGTAACATGTACAAGCAGAATAGTCTATGCATAATTTATGCTGTTCGGGCCCTGTTGAGTCCACATTCAAAACAGGCAGCATGACAAAAAAAAATTGTAATAAAAGAGAAAGTTTTTTTTTTTTTTTTTACAAAGACTCCAGGAAAGCCACCATATCTTTATGGTTGTTCTGTCTGGCCAAATCAATAGGTCGACAGTTTACATTGTCCTTGGCCTGCGGGTCAGCCTGGAAGTGCACCAGCAGCCGTGCAGTGTCCACAAAGCCCATCCTGGCCGCGTCGTGCAGCGGGGTGCCGCCGGTGTTTCTGTCCGTCACGTTGGGATCTGCTCCGTGCTTCAGTAACACCTGAGCCACCGACGAGCTCCCCATCATCATCACCTTCATGAGAATATCACCGAGAGTTACAATGACGTCTCAATTATACTTTACACTTAAATAAAAAAGACCTTAATTTTTAACAAATACGATCAAATCATTAAATCAATAGTTTACTGCATATTATTTTTTGAAGGGAAAGTGAACTATGAGCCACTGGGAAGCATTTAGGCCTATTAATATTATTATTAGTATTATTATTATTATTATTCCACATGTAACGCACTAAAGACAATGCAACGTGAAAAATGAAAACCAATACCACATATAATACTTAGCAGTATGACTTGTTCAACAACATTTTAAATACCACTTACACATTTAGTTTCGTTTCATTATCATAATGTCACAGAGAAATTAAAGAACGAAAGGTGTGTTGTGACTATTTCCTCAATGAGTGTGTGATACTACACACACACACACACACACACGTCACACACCTTTTAAAAAAGAAAAACACATATTCTGGTTTAAGATTAGACCTTATGGGCGACGTATTTGTTGCTGTAATATCCTATTTTAGAGAAAACGAGACACGTCCCACATAGATGAGACTTGTTATTGTGTTGGATTGTTGAGTCAGTCCCTACAGGCATTATGTCCATAGACATATAGGCGTCACATAGACTATGTTATACTAGGCTGTTTCTACTCTAGCTAAATGTAGGTTATCGTTTTTAAATCGATAATAAAGATAGATAATAAAGATTAAAAAAAATAAAACAATTCAAAAGTTACACGCGTACAAACATGCAGCTTCTCGGTGTGACTTTCTATTATATCAACTCGTCAGGAAAGACGGACTGTATTCAATTAATAATCAATACGATGAAGCCAAAGTTTGAGTCAGTTCACGGTCCAAAGATTCACAGTGTAAAGATTCCGCGTCACGGCGAGCGCGTCGCGTTTCCAAAAAAAAAAAGTAAACACTAAACTGCTCGGTTGAAAAATGTTTCCCTATAGTTAATACTGGCTGTCATACTGGTTGAGCACATTTACATTTGTTTTTTTTTTGGCTTGATGAAAAAAGCGCATCTGGTGACACTGACCTGAAGAGCGGTTCGTCCAAAGCAGTTTACCCCATTAACTTCAGCCCCTTTCCGGAGGAGATACTCCACACCTGCCGTGTGTCCTTTCGCTGCTGCTGTCGTCAGATCATCCTCGAGATTCATCGTCATGTCCCAAACTCTGCAGCTATAACCTCAGTGACTTGATTGCTTTGACAGGTAAGACGCGAAGATGCGAATCTGAGGAGCAAGAACCGCTCAGAAACAGGAAAGAAATACAACCGCAGCTTTGTTGTTTTTTTGTTTGTTTGTTGTTGTGTTGTTTGTCCTCGACCGTCCCAGGCTGCTCGGCTTGTCCAGCTCACGGGTCGTCTGGCTCGGGTGTAAGTACGCCGTGCATCGCTTGCCCAGCTGTCGCTTCGGTATATGTCTGGACTAGCTTGTGTTTTGAATGGGTGACGTAATTCTCCGTTGCTGCAGTGGCACGATTGTGCGCATGCGCGGGTCGCTCGTTTTGACAGCAGGAGCACATAATCTGCTGCTATTATACATCAGTGGCTCCTCCTCATCGTGCTGTGGAGCCACGGAAACCAACTCCTCCCAACAAATCTGACAGGATCACAACAAAACCAAACTGTTTCTAATGGTTCAATCGTATCACGTGATCTCCTTTAGCAGTTGTAGTTTGTTGGTCATTGATATGTTCAAATTTCCGTTTATTTCCACTTAACTTTAAACCCAGAAGTCAAAGTGGATATGTGGATATCTATATTTTGCCATGAACTCTGTCATTCATACGAGTGAAAGCTACAGAACAGGTAAAAAAACCTTTGACTGAATAGATCTAAGTGTTAATAGACTAGTTATTTACCTTCACTGCAAAACAACAACACAACATGACACCATTATTTAATGGAGGCCGAATAGGTTAAATGAATGAATGCATCAACGTTATTGATTCATGTGTTTAAAGCAGCTCAAAATGAAGAAAAATAAGATAAGATAATATAATAAAAGACATCTAAAAAACAAAGTTAACAGTAAAAAAAAAAAACCCAAAAAAACCCAACTATGTCAATATTTGGGGTGAAGACCCCAAAGTGGAGGAATTTGTCTGCCATCACCAGATTACCCTGCTCCAGGGCTCCAGGGTAAAACTGATCTGCTTGGGCCTTATTACTTATTATTACTTACTAAAAAAAGATCAAACACAAGAACCTGCATTTTTTTTTTTAACATAGTGATAACAAGTCCTGTGACTGGCCCTGGACCTCTGGGACTTCGTGGGTGGTTTCGGGATTTCTTCAGTTGGCAATTCTGCCTAAAATACCTGTAATTTATACAAAACACCAAACAAAGCTCCCTGTTTTATCAACTGTCATCTATGACAAACTGGAACAAACCAGAATTGAATCAGGGTCAGTTGGTGAGCAGACTAAAATAGATTTTTTAACTGGGTGGTGTCTATGACAGCTGTTTTGTATTAAGAAGCAAGCAGAGCCAATGCATCATCTCAACAAAGACCTTTTACAGAATGATTGGATTTCCGGCCTGCCTCCATAATGGCAGCGACAACAATTACTGTGTTCATATTTAATAAAAAAAATATTCAATTTATTAGTATCTTATGAATGGAAACTGTAAAGAAGTGAAACTGTGCTTCCACAGAAATTTAGAAATTTTCCTGTTTATGTACTTGCCAATAATCACATATGATGGAATAGAGACAACCACATACAAACTGTGTGCAAGGCCTCGGTTAGAAATGTACCCAGTAATCGGTGGTGTCTATCAGCTTATTTTTATCATTACAAAGTAAACTCAAACAATAAGTAATAATAAACTCACACACTTTAGCCTATGAAGTAAAAAAAAAAAAAGCATGATGCACACAAGACGTTTGACTTGACAGATTATATGTTTGAAGACGTTGACTTTTCAGCATGTTTGCAGGCAGCTGAGTAGTTCCTGAGTAGTTTCATTCCTTGTATGAGTAGTTAATGTGCATCAATTAGGTTATCACATGACCTCATACGTTTAAACAGGAATTTGACATCGTAAAATGTAAGTATGTCAGGCATGCCTTAATTACTCCACACGTTGAAAATGTCAATATACAACAGCCACCGGAGAGCACTGATAAAAAATATTTTGTCTTCAGCATCACTCTGACAAGTCAGCTGACCCCTCTGTGCATGAATTAGAAGTAATACTTGGTCACAACAAGTTTTGCATTCACAATCACACAAAAAAAAGTACAGAAGTAAAAATATATTTGAGGTATCAAAAGTTCTCGTGACGCAGCAGAATGACCTCTATAGATTATTTTAACTACCCTACAGACAATTTGTATTTAAGATGATCACGTTTGGCATGTAAAAAGTCATCTGTAAACTAACTATAGCTGTCAAATTGTATGTTTGTGTACTATTTGTGTATGTAGTGAAGTATTAGTTAAGAATAGCATGAAATTAAAATACTCATGTAAAGCAACCGTACCTTAAAAATGTACTCGTATTAAGTTTTTTTACGGTTTCCATAGCAATGTGTGTCAGTAGTCTTAATTCTTAGTCTATTGATGTAAAAGTGAGCAGACCTGTGTGGAATGTCTGTTTGTCTCGGGGTTCACAGCCTGTAGCGATGGAGGTTGAGTGTGGGTGGAGGTGTGTTGGTCTGGAAGTCCCCTGTGTGCGCGCGCATGTGTGTCTGTGTGTGTGTGTGTGTTTGGTGTGAGAAAAAAAGGGCACTGCAAATGATTACAGACGTTATGACTTATGCCTTTTATGTTCTGTTTAAAGTATGGAAGAGTAAACAGTTCACAATTTTACACAGTAGAGAGAAAAAAAAAAAAAGGATTTGTGGGAGACAATTAAAGCCAAGACCATCATCAAACATGTCTTACTCGGTGGTTTTTCTTTGTAGGGCTTGACTTCATGACATCAGTGCATTTGCAACGTTCCTTTGGTCAGAAAAATGCTTCAGGAAGAAAGTCCTCCTTTTCATCACTAAATTTAGCGGCTTAGTTTGGAGAGAAGTGGTCAATAGTGATGTGGCCATCATTGTAATCTGTCGGTGAACTTCCTCTGAGCTGAATACCTCACTTCAGCTGTCGGGTACATCAATATTTTGATGTTACAGTGTGTGTGTTTTTTTAAAAAAAACCCTGAATGAATGAAACTTTTACCCCAGTTTGGTAGTTTTGTTTTTATAGTTTTTAATTTTTTTTTAATCATTCACAGTTCGCTCTGTAATGAATCATGCTTTGTATATTAACATAGCTGCGTAATCCAAACCACTGTCCTCGACAGCCGAGGAGGGGAATACCTACCGACCGATTCCTGACGAGTGAAATCACCTCTTGTTGACTGTTCATTTGAAATCCCCCTTTTATTATTCCTTTTAAATTGTTTATTGTCTGTCTGGCTGTGCTAATGATCGTACACTTGACACTTGACACATTTTGAGTGTTAAATTCAAATCAATAGTTAAAAATCTAATATAGTATAAGTTGAAATCTTATATTTTAGCTTCTTCGGAGGAAACAAAGTTAACAGAATGATTTGTAGTATGTCTATAACTGGCATACATCTCTTTTATTTTGCCTCCACCCAGTGGCATCAGCAGACACTATGAAGCTAGTTTTCATGAGGCCGTGTAGAAACACACTTCTATTGTTAGCCTTTCATTACTTGTAAGCAGTTCTACACACTATGTGGTATTTCACTAAGCTGTGATGAGATGAGGCTCAGCCCTACTTACACACTCGTTCTATTTTTTTTATTTTTTTTTATTGCATCTACCTGGTGTTATTGGTGCCTTATCGACACTTCCCATAGAATTAAAATGAGGAACACAATGTGTTTTTAGTTCTGCTGTATATCACTGTTCTTCACGTGTGACGTTCAAAGCGCAAAACATTTCTATGAAGTTCCCTGTTATGATTCGGTTTGACTCGTGTGTCCCGAGAAGACCTACACACACACACACACACACACACACACACACTGATCCAGTCTTACCTCTGCCATGCGCATTAAAGGTACATCATAAACCGTGACTTAGGTTAAACACACTTTAATGTGTGTTTAGTACACTGTATTGCTGATAAAGCCTTTGTTATGCTGACATTCTTGACACTGGGATAATTTTGCTTCATACTTGAGGTTACTTTTTTACCATATAGATAAGTGATCCTTTCCTTCAGTCATAATATGCAGTCAGTCTTAAATTCTTTCTTCACTACTGATCTTGCCCATAAGTATGATAGAGCAACAGGAATTAAACGGTTTATTGAATATTTTCCTTGATCGTTTGTTTTTACAATGCAGTCATCTAAAAGTTGCACCACAATGAAAATAATTCATCTAAGAGGAAGTGGTGTCATACATGTATATCAGTAACTGCCTTGTCTCTCTTTTTTTTTTTTTTTTTCGAGGCTGGTTTGACCTTGGGCGCAGCTTTTTTAAAAAAAGAAAGTGTCTGTTGGATTGTTTATTGTTTAGCGATAGTGAGACATTTCTGCCGAATCAGAGAGGTCTCCCACTCAATTTTATGTACCCTAGAAGAAGCAGCCTCTTTATATTTAATAGTCACACTTACAGCATGTATTAGACTGAAAGAGCTCCTGACAAATCAATCACTAAGCGGACTGGTGTTTTTTGTGACGCATCATATTTCAAGCATGCTGGTTGTTATCTGGCCTCATGGTAAACACTGAAACATGGTCCAGAGAGGAAATATGCTTTTCACTTCTAAACGAAAAAAAAAAAAAACGGGTCGGTGAAAGCTGAAAGGTTTTAGTGGTGTCTTTTTGAAATGGCAATGGCACGGTAAGCGGAGTAAATCCCAGTATTTTAGATTTAGTCTGGTGAGCTCGACACTGTGGATAGTAGCTGCTGAATGTAGCGTGTGTGCCGCTCATTTCATCGCACACTCAGATGATATCAATAAGATGTTTGTGAGTGTGTCAGAGGAATATAAGGCCACAGATTTTCTAGGACATGGCTGCAGACGGAGAGGAGAGCGTTGGAGGGAGAGGAAGGGAGGGAGGGGAAGGGAGGGAGGGAGGTAGCTTCTCGTCTAGCCCTGTTTTCTTATTGTGCCACACGGAGCAGCCATCGCCCACATATGACCACTGGGCTAGCTAACTCCACGCTGAAATAGATAGATAGACAAATGGAAAGAATGAAACAGCAAAAGGGGGTAATAATTAACTATCAAAAGGCTAACATACAGATTTTTATTACAGTTACATAGTTGACTTTGACTGCTCTAACAAGGAGTCTATTGTGCACTTATAAGAAGACTTCTGCCTGGGGTCAGAGTTAGGGCACGTGCTGATATTGAACAGTTTAGCTCCTGTATTCAATGTAGAGATATTAAAACCTACAGTACAGTCCATTTACAGCTGTTGATTTTTTTCCAGGAAGCAAACAGGGTGAAAAGGCATTTATATACACTGTGTAATAAAAGCAGCATTTAAGTACTTCCATGGCTGGGCAATAATTAACAAGCAGGTGACTTGTTATTATGACCTCCCTATTATGACAGTAATTACCAGCAGTACCTTCAGATATGCTGGCACAAACAAAAATGGCTTTATAACCTGTTTCTGACAGGTGGGAGCATTTTGTCACGATTCTTTTTTATATATCAAAAGATTCACTAATCTTTATTTTGCATAAGTGTTGTTTTTTTTTTGTCTTTTATTTGCAATAATGACTGGATCTCCAGTAGTCTATTTGTGAATTGTTGCTTCAGGTCAGTTTAAGGTCATGCAGTTCGTCACAGCAGGGTTTTAAAGGACAGGACTAGGTCTCCAAATGAACATTGACATGTATTTCTGTTGCTGTAATCATTCATTGTAATCAATCCTGTTTATACCAAACAATTAAGAAACCCCTCAAGCCTCATATTATCTTCAGATGGACTTTTAAATACATTTTTGCCCCAAATGATGACTGTAGAGTTTGTCGCACATCACTTTACATTGTAAGTACATTTGGAAAAGTCATCAAATGTCATTATGTACAGGTGGTATGACTACAGCAAGAAAAACCTGTTTTAATGTTCTTAAAAAATCGTGAACCAAGTCTTTAGCCAGGAAACGGGATAGGATAGGTTGTACAGTGACAAGTGGCAGGTGACTCACCACACAAGTATTAGTCTGACATTATATCATAATGCCATTTTAAAGTCATACTCAATAGATAATTGTCCTACCGTAAGACTTAATTAGGAGTAATAACGCAAGTACTTACTTTTTTTTTTTTTTATGAACTGGTATTCAAAACAGTTACCGTAAGATTAAAATATGGCTCTCATTGTTCCACATTGGACACCTTTCGAGTGATTTGCAGTAGTTGGAATCAGCATTTTCTTCTAGTCTTGGAGGATGTAAAACTGTTTTTTGAGGTTTTTACAGTGTTATGTTACAGCAGATCGGCTCTTCCCCTCGATGAGTTCCGGCCAAAGCTAGTCATATCCGCTCTCAGAGGTACGTGGGAGGCCAAATACCCTTCTGGTATTTGAGAATCCAACCTTAGTGAAATGTTTGATATTAATATCACACGGAGATTAGATTGGGGACATTTATAAGAGAGCTTTTTTTTTTTATAAAATCAAGTTTGGGAAAGAATATGCTTCAAAAATCTGCAGTAGCTGTATCTGTAGATCTGATAGTAGCCTACTCATGCTCCCACCTCGTTTTTAAAGATATTAAACAACACCTATATTTTGTTATTTACAGAACAGAGCATGGAGGGATAATCTGCAGCTCCGATAAAAAAGGAAGCTTCTCTGTTTACTCGGTGCCGAAGGTGTAGTGAGTTGTCTCTGCCCTACTGTTTTCCTGTTGTCAACACTGGGACTCTTAGTCTTGGATTGTGATTGTGAAGTCAGTGAAGTCAATATTGTAGTTTGTTGTGTTTTCTTCTCTGAGATGTTTATCCACATAAAATGATCTGCCTCTGAGAAATTCAGTTCCGTAAATGTTACTGCATGCTCCCTTCATGGGTGTTCACTGTCATTCGTTGAGGGGTGTTTACTGGATGGATTTGACATAGTTACTCAGTGGCGATACCCTGTGGTCTGATTCTACCACCTTAAAAACATCATTAGATGCAAAGGATATGATCTTATTCTTTTAATTTTTATTTTTTTGATATGCAAGAATAGAAAGAGAAACTTCCCAGCAGAGTATAATCACATGATAAGCCAGTGCTGGATGTTATAAAGATAAGATGACTCGCAATTGTCACGTCATTATGGTGACAGCTCGTATGCTTAATGACCTTTGGTCAGTATAAAATACACTTACAACCGTTGTTACATTTTAATTGGCAATTATCTTTAAGATTATTATTTTACTATCAGTGTACCTTAGCTTACCTTTTTCTGAAAATGACTTTGACATTTATAGTTTTTATTTGTCTATCAATGTCACCACCAGGGGGCAGAATTGATTCGACTAAGGCCACCTGATAGATGTGTGACACACTGGTGTTTTTCTACCTGCATAGATATACTGACAATTAGCTCAGCATATTCCACGTGAATAGAGTTTATCACACCATCCAATACAATCTTAAAGGGCTTAGGTCTATAAAGGTTTTATTTACAATAACTGAACATGATATAGGAGTGAAAGCTACTACAATATTTTGCACATTTGATTCTCTGCACCAATTCACCAAGACATAATTTGCTAAAATGAAAAGTCATCAAAGTTTCAGTTTGAAAATCATTAAAATACGTTTGCCCGTTTGATTCTCTCTGCACTGCCTCATCACTCATTTTTGTCTCGGAGATTAATGCAGTTATTGCCTATCGAAATGAACAAGTGCCCAGTGAAGAAAATAAAATTTAAGTTTATTGGGACCAAATGCTGGATGTTGAAGTCAGCAGAGAGGAGATAGAGGCTGTGGCTGTGCAGGTTTGAGCTGCTCTCAGACAGATAATGTGTGTACCCCCCCCACCCGCTCCACCGCCTCTGCCTCCCACATCAACACCATCCCTCCGGGCAATATGAGACGTCTGGGAGAGCAGAAAGGTGAAACTGGAGAGATGGCGCAGTCACTGGCCCATGTAATAGAACGATAGAGGAGTATGCTGGTGTGGACACACACACACACACACACACACACACACACACACACACACACACACACACACACACACACACACACACACACATTTGTAAGTTTTATGTGAATATGCTGAGCTGTTTGATTTGACAGTGTTTGGACAGCAGAATAACCAGCAGTCCGGCCTTAATTAGGGCAGCAATTTAATGTTTGCAGCTCAAACAAAAGTGTTAAAAAGCAATGGTTTAAACAATGCAGACACAATGGGAGTTCAAGAAATGACTTCTTACGTTTGGCTACATGATGATTAGTGTAGAAAAATGTTGCCAAAATAGTTGCCAATAAAAATTGGTTGTTTTTCAAAAATATCTCCAGTTTCTCTTTTAAAACATCTGTCAATATTAGATACAGTAAGGCTTATTTATTAATCTTAATTTTGAATGCATACATATACCCTATATAGAAAAGGCACAAACAAAACTTGACAACAAAGACACAGTACAATATTACCATGTTACCTTCACACAACAGTTGACACCAAATGCAACACTATTAAAGTAAATATATATATTGAAGATTGAATAAAATATGTTGACTGATGGTACACATTCAGGTCTGAGATTTTAGATTGGAGCTTCCCAGAAAATGCAACACTGGTGTCTTTACCCCAAGAACCTCAAATATTATTTCACACTAAAATAAAGTGCAACCCTGGTGCCTTCAGCTAAGGTAAAGTCCTCTAAATCCTTTAGATAAAAAAGGCAAGTAGGGTCAGCATTCAATGAGTGTTTGAGGTAGCACGTGAAGTTTACTGGCTGTTGGACAAAAACTAGCCAAGCTGTGAGGCTTTGAAAATCAAACTACATGAAAAAAAACATACAAGTCAATGGGGAAAAAAAGAGAGGAAATTGTAACAAAGGAAGGGTTAGATTTAGATTGAGAGTGTATTTTCAAAAAACCGTTTACAAGCACACCTGCTGGTAGGAATATTTGGCACCTTTATGCCACATTCAAAATAGTGAATAAAGAACATACAACAACATATTGCATGTGGCTTGTAAATGCAGGGAAGGAATATTTGCTTGGCTCCAGGATGGTACTTTCTTTGTTTATTACTTGTCCAGCAGCTTTAACAGTTTCCTGTCATGTGATCTGACTGTCTCCAAGTGGTCTGGACCAAACACCTGTTGTCAGGCAGCAGGGAGGGAAAGCCTGGATCTTTCATTAGGGCCTGGAGCATTACTATAGCAAACATATAAACACAGGCATGAATGAAGGCAGGCGGACTATCTACCTGTCTGTCCGCTGTATTCACGTCTCTGGAAGTCTTTCTGTCGCTCTCATAAATTCACAAACACAACCTGACATATATATTTTTTTATTATTATTCCAGCTTATCCAAACCAATTCACCAAGACTTAATTTGCTAAAATGAAAAAAAAAAGTCATCTAAGTTTCAGTTTGAGAATCTGTTAAATAAGTTTGCTCATAGTGCATCATCCACATGATGAAAATGAACAAATGCGCCATTGTCTGGCAGTGCATGTGACAGCTACACAGCATTCAGTTGGAGAAACAAACACACGAGAAATTCCACTTACAGACGGGGAAGAATATGTCATAAATCATTGTTAACTCCTAATTTGATCCCTATTCATTCCACAGCTGTCCACCTGAGGATGAGGCACCCTGTGCAAACTGTCACCACTAGATGGCACTGTGCTGACAGCCATAGCCTCCTCTCAGAGCACACTGACCTTATTCCCTATCTATCTAATTACACATTAGACCTGTAATATGCCATTCCACATCCATGGGTCTCAGATGAATGGTTTCCCCCTCCCTTCCTCTTCTCATCTCTCCTCCTCCTACCCCCCCATCTTCACACTGTTCCAGCCAGCTTCCCTCAATTACTGTCACGAACAGGCCACAACATCGAGGGAGGCTCTATGTGTGGAGTTGGAGGGTGGAGGAGTGGGAGAGGAGGAAGAGGAGATGTGTATATGTATGTGATGAGAGGAAGGGACAGTTGGCAACATACCAGCCGCGCGGTATATGTTTACAGGTGTGTTTTGTATGTGTGTGTGGGCATGTGTGCCTGTTCCCATGCCTGTACATTTGTGTGTTTGTGTGATATGCCCATGGGGCAACATTGCTTGCCACACGCCAATGCTGTTGCAGCAACGACACTGTGACAACAACAGGTTGACATTTGTCAAGTATAAATATATTCCACTTAGAATGAAGCTATTACTATCTACTAGTTATGGAGGGGGAAAAAAAGAAGCTGCAAAATAAAATGACACCAGCTGTAATGATTGTGAGCATTAGACTGTATGTTTAACCGTATTCCCTTTTCTGTATCCATCTGTCAAAATAAGCAGGACTGCTTTTGTATGATATTTGATACTGTGCAGAACATAGATAGAAGGATAACTCATGTTCAATACTGGTTCTAGCATAACACATAACATAAACTTTTTACACCTTACCTTTAAGGTTTATTTAAAGCATATCCCATTATGAAGTTGTTTTTTTTACTGTTTTAAAGGAAAATATCTATATTTTGTCTATATTTTTACATTGTGTGTGTGTGTGTGTGTGTGTGTGTGTGCGCACACGCAAGTATGTGCTTGTGAGAGAATGAAATGAGTGTGCGTGTGTTTATAAATGTCTCTTGAAGGTCTACAGGTCAGGCTGCAATAATTCTCTCATTCCTCAGATATCTTCATTATGAACTCAGGTTGGCTTGCTTCATTAAGAAGCCCGTTCACGCTTTTTAGCCCTGCAAAATACTTCATACATAAAATCCCCAATTTCCTGTCTGGGTGAGTGTAAGTAATTGAATCATTTGACACAGAAGAAAGATAAGTAACACTCGGTTGGAGGTCTCTTTGCAGACTCAGAGAGGCTGTTGCCACATATTTTAGTGTACACCTGTTTTATGGTTTAAGATTTTGACTAATGTTTATGTTTAGATAGATCTTGCATGGGTAAATCTGTACTGTACAGTATGGACATTATAGTAGATTTGAGAAGAAATACATTGTTTCTGGCAAGCATGATCCACAGTCTTATGCTTTTCCATTAAGGCTTTTGTATTTTTCCTTGATAAAGGTTTCTTTTGTGGAGTTTCTACGTATTCAAATCAAGTTTCAAGTCATAGATGATGCTGTACAATATATGGGCCATACTGTAAAGCCCTCTCAGAAAATGTATGATTTTAGGCTATATGAATAAAAAATGATTTGAACTTAAATTAGGAATTTTCTTCACAGAGGAGCAGACACAGGTGAAGGAACATGTTTAATAAGTCATTGAACACAAGTACTTTCCACTGTGAAGTTCTGTAGCACCTATCTAGTAACTATGAAGGTACACACTTTAATTAGACACTTCCTCCTTAAATAGGCTTCAGCAAAAATCTGATCCTAATTTTTGAAAGGTTTTATTTATCCTGGTAATGTATTAGCCGGCCAGAGTGAGCTGCTATGACCACAGTCTGTCGGCCACTGAGCTGCTCCATCAGAGCAGCTGGGCGTTAAGTGCCTTGCTGGAAGGCGAAATGATGATGGCACTGTAGTTCCAGACACTTTCTCATTCTCAGCACCCTGCATTATCAGTCCAAACTGTCCAGGTACTTAAACTAGTGACATTATGGATACAAGCCTATTTGTCTTTATGCTTTTGCTCTACCAGCGTGTCGTGGCTTCAGCTGCCTTTATGCAAATACAGTATGACTGCATACATCAGATCTCTTCATTAAGTCATAATCGTTCACCGTGAGACAAAGTCATTATCCTTCTGCGGTTCAGGTGGAGTGGCATATTTGACAATGATTTTGTTGTAACTCTGTAATCTTTTTTCCCCTTTAGTGATGACATGAACATTACAGTTTTTATGGGACTTCTTTGTCATTTTATTTTAGATTTATCATGTTGTGATGGTATCTTTTTTTGCCAAACGGGCACTAGTTTTGGTCATTTGAATTAACTCAAATGTCCCCATTCGCTCAACACTAATGTTTTTTACTTTAGTCTCTCTAAACTACTGCTGCTGCTGCAAAAAGGGCTTTTTGGGGCTATAGGGAGGGGTTGAAAGGGGTGAAGAGTGGGGTGAATCTGTGGTGCATTGTGGCTGCACATTAATTGAATGTGCTTGGGTCCTGAATCCCTAATTAGGGACAATGGCTGTGACATGGGCAGCGCAGCAGCAGAGAGCTCTTCTGAGAGGTAAGTAGGGAGTTGAAGGACAACCACGGGAAAGCACCTTATACTCCTCTCATATGGTATCCTCCAAAAGCCTTAAGAGACTATTGTGTGAGTGTATGAGTGCACACACACACACACACACATATATGCACACACATACAAATGAAAGACAGGTGGGGTGGAGTAGGGGGTAGAAGCGAGATGGCGCAGAGCAGCCTCTTCTAGTCTCTTCCTTCTTCCAGCTCATTGACTGATGTTACGAGGGATAGAGAGACTGAGGGGGGGAGAGAGAGCTGCAGAATTGAGGAGAAAAAAAAGAGTGACGCGAGAGTGCAACCCACGTCAAGGGAAGAAAATAAACACCTTGCTAAGCCCATCAGGCTGTGGCAGTGTGTTTATGTGTGTATGTTTGCAGTTGTATAAACACAACGTGAAATTGGCCCGTGCTTATGCGAGCGCCTCATTCTGCTGTTGTCAAATCAGTGTCTTTGCTCCATATTGCAGCTTAACGAGATCACTGGGAAATATGTCTGTGACGGACTATCAAAACACAAGAGAGAGTGGTGAAAGACAGTTAAATACTGTTTGAATTACTTTAATTGGTGTAAAGCAGCCTTTACAAACATTTTTTTTTTTCTCTACTGGAAGTTTTTTTTGGTCAGTTTGAATCAAAAATGTCAATGTGTGTTTAAGTGTGATCTAGAAAGTTGATTGCAGTTTAATTTAACCACCGTGTGTAGAATCTAAACATTTCCGACTTTGCAGTGTTTGGATGTTCTAAAAATATCTATATGTCAAGGGTGTATTACAGAAAATGTGTTTCCAAAGAGAACATTTTGATTGAACCTCCTGTAATTTGTGTCTAGTGACAATTTCTTTTTAAAGTTTATTCATACAGGACAACCGTGACAAAGTCAAAAAAGAGAGAAAGACAACATTGGCTGGAAGATGTAGATAATATAATCTCTCTGTTGAGCAGCTCACTTCAGTTTTAGCCATGACACTAACTGTTACTGTAGTTTAAAAACAGCGGACATGTGGGACAGCTTCGTCAAATGATAACCGATCTGGCAAAAATTCATCAAATTACACTTTATAACACAACTTTTTGTCCTATCTTTATTAATCGGCATGAAAATTGTGATAATTCTCACTTTTAGAAATACAATTTTAAAAAAAACCCCGTAAATTACACATCTAATCTTTCAAACGCATGTATAAACCTAGAAGGATTTCTTTGGATGTTTTGATTCTGTACCTTGAAAGGTCTTAGGATTTTGAAGCCAACGCTTTTTAAACCGACGCCACGAGTAAAAAGAGATTGTGTGAGAAGCTGCTTTTTAATTTCATCACGCATGACTCTAACACAAATGTTGTGGCACTAAGATGCACCGCACATTAATATGACAAACAAATCATATGAACGCAGCGAGCGTTTTCTAAGAAAATCAGGTTATGCGAACAACTTCAGTGAAATATTACCTTGGTCGGGCCCTATTCACAGGAATAGCAATCTCAATTCTTTGTGTGCATTAGAAAAGAAGTGTGTGAGGTTGAGTGCAAAGCGTGCACACATCCGCTGTGTGCTGTAATGAACAAATGTGAGACATGCCAATATCAACAAATCACTGGGGGAAATCAAACGCTGGGCCAAAATCAATTTATGATTCCCAGCAGCTAGTTTATGTGTTTAGCCTGGTCAATCAATATCGTCTCCAATACTGTCTGCTGTCCTCCAGGTGTGAGGACGTAGCGAGGCTCCAGGTGTGTGTGAGCATGTCTGCGTCCTACAGAGAGACACAGCTGGATCCCCCAGGCCAAGGGTGTCAGCCAGCCAGCCAACCAGCCAGCCTGTTTGCCTTCCCTCACTGTTCTCCCTCCCCTCCCTCCTACGGGCCTCATTATGAGAAGGAGAAAGCTCACGGATACCCTCTCCTCCCCCCAACTCCCACTGCACCATGGCCATGGAGAGAGAGAGAGAGAGAGAGAGAGAGGTGGAGGGAAAAAAATAAACGATTCAGGTGCTAAATGTGAACGTGGATTAGTTTCTATGCCAACGGCGAGAGGACGCACTCACACAGCCAGCCAGCCAGGGTCCCTGCAAGACACTTGTTTTTGTCCCTCTTGTTTTCTCTCCTCTCTTCTCCTGCCCTCCCCTCCCCTCCCCTCCCCTCCCCTCCCCTCTGTGCTCTCTCTATCAGTAGGGGAGATAAGGCTGGGCCCTGTGCCTGGTATTAAACCTTATCTCTCCAGCTGGGGCTAAGGCCTGCTGGATTTGGCTACACAGACGCTCCAGTTCAACTCAAACATGCCTTGTTTTAATGGCCACCCATTAGCATCGCCTGTCACCAGGAGGCTTCGATGCATCTGTTGAGTTTTTTAGTTTCCATCCTGCGCATGCTGTGGCTAGTTAACAAGTCTTAAAATGTCTATGATTTCTCTTGGAACTCATGTAGATACAAACATTTTTAATTGATTTTATGACTTATATGACTTTTTCTCCCCCCCCTGTTTTAATTCACATTGCTTCTCCACTGGAGCTGCAACCAGCATTTCCTTTGTGTGATATTTCCTCCCGATGATGATGTCCCTTTCTCAGCAAGGCTTGAGAGAGAGCGCGAGAGGCTGGTTGGGTGGGAGGAAGGGGACCGGTAAAGAGTAGACAGACAGAAAAGAGAAAGCGAGAGACAGGGGGGGAGGAAGCAGGAGAAGGAGACAGAGGAGAAGAGAAGGGAGGGGGAGGAAGGTGTACACACACACATGCACTCAGGCACAGCAAGGAAGCAGGCAGGAAAGGGTTAAGGTGAAAACAATAACAAGGGGAGCGGGGAGCGTGCGTCTGTGTGCGGCTCCCTGGAAGTGTCAGGCTCTCTGTTCATTGACAGTGTCGTGCACCCGCCGCCCCGAGAGCGCCGGCAGCCTCACAAAGACAGACAGCTCGAATTAATCCCACGGGGGGAGTGCGTGACAGTTTGGCAGAGCGGAGAATTGAAAGGGAGGAGGATGCCGAGAATGGGGAAGGCGCGAGCATTTGTCAAATCATAATTAAATGATGAATCACTATTCCGTTATTAACGATATGCCCACCCGAACCTCCCTCGTTACACACGCACGCACGCACACACACACACACACACACACACACACACACACACACACACACACGCGCGCACACAAAAGAGGTGGAAATGGAGAAATGAACGACCACCGGCATTGTGGCCACTGAGAAATAGAAATAGAGGATTTATTGCCTGCTCCCCTTATTTTACAGGGTTGTGGTTGCACACAAATTAGTTGGTTTGCAGTGTTTGTCTGGACATGAAATCAAGAGAGTTTGAAAACATTATTGGAACAAATATCTTTGAAATCCTGAAGAACAAATAAAGTGGTGAGAGTGAACTTTTCTAAATTTCTAAATATACAAGAAAAAAAACGATTTGATCTACAACCTTTTGGCACATTGCTGTAGCATTGTTTTGTCAAACCAAAAAACATTTTTTTAATGAACAGGGTCCATTTCCATTATTGCACCGTTACACTTGAAACTATAAAAAGATTTGTTAAAAACCCTAAAGATGCACACTGGTGTGTTACTACAGGTGCCGGTGAGATGAAGAAACACTAGTTAATCTTGACTTAGATGTGAATGAGCACTGGTGTGTGTTTAATTGGCCTCACAGTGTATTGCGATATTGGCATCACATTGTATTTTGTTGCAAAAGTTGAGCCAACGATTACTTCATATCCTATGATAACCCTGCAGTGACCCCATTGAAAAGAATGAGGAGGCTGTTTTTTATGTATATATATATATATATATATATATATATATATATATATATATATATATATATATATATTTATTTATTAACTCAGCATATTTCCAGGTCTACATTTATATTATGGGCACTCTAGTGGAATATCTTTGCATGATTTACAGTTCAAAAACGTCTTATTTATCTTATACTGTCCTTTTATGCAGACCCTCAGTTCAGCCTCTGCCTGAAACAGACCGTTTAGTCTCTTTATGGCCGCCCTCTCAATAACCCTACTCTGTTAGTTTAGCTTAGCCTAAAGGCTACGTAAACAAACAGTAGTAGTGGGATTTCACTTTCTTCTTTACTGGAAATGGAAACTTCTCAAATGCATCCATACATGTTTGAGCCAGAATCTGATCTAAAGTATGCAAGTGGACAGCATGCTAACAACCTTAGCAACAAAGGCTACGAAATGGACCTCCACTTGTGAGTATATATATATATATATATATATATATATATATATATTATAGAGCCTCATTGAAGAAAACATCTCAGAGGTTTGAGTCCAAAATAACAAACTTGACGAATTTTTCTTTCAGAGGTCAACACCCCCATGGCAGCATTTCTTTCAAAGTCTGAGGCCGTAGTTCTTCACACAAAAACTCAACTGGTTGTCATACTGCTGTCAAATCTGAGCACCATGAGCAAAAGCTATAGCCACTATTATTGGAGGTCTACTCATTTAATGACATCCATGTCAGCTAGACATGATGTGACTGATAAGACCATGTTATAGCAGAACATACACAGTTCTCATACTGTAACACAGAGTGTATCATATGGATATTTATTTTTCACTTCCTTACAGTACTATTTAATATGCTGGATTCTGCTGGATATACACTTAATCGAGGATACAATATGAGTTATAGTTCAGCTACAAACTAATTCTACAGTAACATCATTGAAACATGTCATTGAGCAATATGAGATCTAACTTTTGGTAAAAGATTATTTCAGAAACACTTTGCAGAAGCACCACATAGCCCAGCCAATGCTGCATTTTTGAGGCCAATATTACATCTGAGAGTTTAAAAAATTAGATATATATATATATTTTTTTTTAAATATATGCATACCACTAAGTGTAACCAGAGTTCTTGCACCTCAAATAAGAAGTTGGCTTGAAAACATGCACGTCATGAACAAGGATAGAAAAAGAGGCTAAGAAACACACAAAAAAATCACCCTTTACCTGAAGTCTCCTTCAGACTCTTTAGATGTTATGCCTTGAATTACATTGGCCCTTACCTCAGTCTTACATCGGTGGCGACACATTCAACTGGACTGTTGTAATCGGTAATGGCTTTTACCATTTTACAATTTTAATGTTGATCAATGATGTAGTTTTGGCAGATCTGGAAAAGTAGAAACATTTACAGCCAAAATCCCTAAAAATAGCGCTGCAGTTATTTTACAATTTGTGTGACATACATACACAGGTGAACATACACATAAAATTAATTATTATGTACATGGGGGCAATGTCATCTTTCATCCTGATGTGCAATCATCAAAAGACTATTTTTAAACCAAATTGTCAGGATGGATATATATACCAGAAATAGCATATTATGATCAACATGGAATATGCAACTTACTAAAATGAATTGAAGACTGTGAGACAGTTCAGTCCAACTTTACTCACACAATGGCATACTCCTCTCACCGCAGTACATATCCAACACACCCTTATAATCATGGCGGTGTACTTAAGCTGTCAGTGTTTTCTGCTCACATTTTTGCTGCATGTCTGCTCACACAAGCTATGATGTTGCTTGCTGGCTATGGCTGCCGCCGTTCAGATTGCTATTATCTGAGTCAACCTTCTCCTTGTGGGGATGTTTGTACCGTCGCTCCCCACTCCCTCCTGTCCAGAGATGAATGTTTCCTTGTGGTGAGCGACAAGGTCAGAGTCTAAACCCTGAAAATGGAAGCTGTAACATATTTCACATTTACATCGTTATTAATTCCACGAGTCGGCTGAAATAATTTTGTCCCGAGCCATTAACATATCTCATCACTCACTGTGCTTGTTTGCAGCACTGTTGTGTACATCTGATACCACATTTCTCTACCTGGTAGTCAATATGAGAGGAAGGTGAATTGTACTGCTACGGTCTGTATAAACTGTAGATTAGCATATTTGACTCCTTTTACTTGATATTTCTTGTAATTACATTTTTGGACATCTTCGTGTTTGTATCTGTCGTAGTTGTTTTGCTTCTGGATAATACATGCCGTGTAGCTTATAGTACCAGTAAATGTGATAGCGGATGCTATTGTTGGATTCACTTCTATGGATGGCGGCAGTAGTTTCGGGGACTGTGCACTGGTGATAGATGACCACCATGCCCTGCCATGCTTCTCTCTGCTCTCTGCTTTATGACAGCTATGGACCTTCAGATAAGATAAAGTTATGCTGTGAATTTTCCTGCATATTGCCGTCTAAACACAAGCACAGGAACAGGATTCCTACTGGCTAAAGACTGGGGGTTTCACAAAAAATCAGTACATTTTGTTTTTGAACCCTGGTTATTAGGAATATATGAGTTTGTAAACCTTTTGACAGAAACATACATATATGCGCCTGCCTTAAATATAGTTTACAGTATGATCCTGACATAAATGCACATATCAAAGACAAGAAGGATGACCACATGCACCTTTAAGAATCGTTTTGGTAGAGTACATTGTCCCCTGTCAAGCATCTTCACAAGTTATTAATGCATAGCAGCATAAGAGCATACCTGGATGAGATGAGCATCACACAAAACTATTTTTTTACCCACATGTGATATAAACTGACTGTTTCCTGCAGTGTAACCCATAAGACTTTATTTGTCATTGTAGGCATACAACGAAATAATGTTGGTAACCCTCAGATACCAGCAGCAATAAAAAATGAGACAAAAACAAGATAAATAATAAATAAGATAAATATGACGATGTTGTGTCTTCTATCTGTACATAATACATAAAGACACCTGGATAAGACAGGTAAACAGTGACAGTACAAACAGTACTGTATACTGTAAGAAGGTATTACACAAAAAACAATACAATACAGAAACATGTGAGAGTAGAAGTTCTCTATCTGTATACATAGAGAGCCTTACTGTATGCATGCCAGGTAAACCATAACAGTGTAGTATAGCAGGGATAAGAACAGGAGTAGAAATTCTGTAAGCTTGAAGAGGAAGTTGGAGCAATTAAAGAGCCATTAGCAGCGCCTCTGTGAAAAAGCCATTAATCAAGAAGCAGCAGTGCCGCTCACAATGCCAAGCACAATGTACACCAAGGAGAATGAACGACAGATGATTAAATGAAAGATATCTCTATTTGTAAAGTGTCTGTCTCTGTGCCAGATACACGTGAAGCTCTATAAAGACAGCGAAAAATCTAAGAGTACAAGTACTCACATTTGGACAAATGGAGTCAAACCTGGGATATAAGGTGAGTAGCTGAAGACAAAAAATAGATGGTTTTTATTCTGAAGATGGTTTTCATTAATTTAAAGGTGAAATGGTTCAGAACTTGTGAGCTCATAACTCTACAAATTCACTGAAATGTCCCCCACTCGTTGCGTAAGGATTGCACGTTCTATATTTTTGTTATACATCTAGTGATATTCTATACTTTTCTTATTGTAAATCAGATATATATTTGTCACATTAAAAGACCAAATCTAACAATGTAAATTTTTTTAAACAATATTACTTACTAAATATTTTATGCCTCTTGGATTATGTGACAAGCCTGTAGGTTTATATTATGTTTTTGTTTTTTTCCTGAGAAATGTAGCGTGGCTACAGTACTTATGAACCTAAGATGCCAATGTAATGGAAAAAAAAGCCAGTCCGGGGCATAAATCAGAGCTGTTGCAAATTCAAAATGCTTTGTTGTTTTGCGAACAAAACTTTGCACCACGGTTTGCTGATTTCATCTAAAATTAACCTTGAATTCAAAAGTGGATTTATGTAATGAGATTGTATTTTAAACAAAGTTTTTCTCAACAATGTATTGTTCATCTTTGGTTTGCTGTCAGTGGAAAGTTAGGTAATTGAACTTTAAACTTGGTGACTGGTTGTTTTTTTTTGCCGCAATGCAGCTCGTAACTATGAAAATTTTATGTCTACGCAGGCTTTAAGATTTCTATCAGAGAAGCACATCTTTTCTAGTGCAGTTGTTAATCTTTGGTACTGACAATTCAGTTGGGAGAGTTCATGTCCTTCCAAGCCATGTGTGTATCACTGAGGCCTAATGAACGTGTTGCATTTTGTTCCTTAACGAAACATTTCCTGATTTGTTATGTGCATTGTTTATATCCATATTTTCTAGTTAGCAGCATCCTTTAGTGCATTTGTTCCTTTGTGTGATACCACACTGTTGATCAGTGGAGTTGATCAGGACTGTGTATCTCGTGACTTACTTGTGAGTGTGCATGTGCATCATGTGTAAAAACATTGTCCCATAGACATACTTGTAGTCAAAACAGTGGAGGCCTGAATCAGTTATTAGACATCAAATTAAATCGTTGTTGGTTTTGGTCTTTCTGTGTGATTTGTTGACAGTAAGAAAAACAGCAAAACAGCTCTATCCTTTTACTTTTGCCACAACTGCTGAAGTAGTAAAGTACATGCACATTTTAAAGGAGAGAGGAATACAGAATATGAATACGGATATTATCGATTGCATTACTCAGCCATATTGTATAAATACTGTCAGAAATATGGCAGCCCCGCATTAATTAGGAGTATTGATAAAACATCAGGGACTCTGCTGGTTCAGCAGGCCACGCATTATTAGGGAAAGGTTAAGTGTCCGGCCGACATTTAATTTCCTTCCTCCAGCCCCGTATCCGTGACACTTTTCCCTTGTCTTTCTGTTTCTCCTCCTTTCTCTCGTCTTTCTTACTTCCTACATAAACACATGAATCATAATTCCATATGTGCAATTTTATAGAGAGCTGCAAAGGAAAGTTGGTTTCTTATTGGTTCCCTGCAGTCATCTCATGCTTATGTACACACACACACACACACACACAAACAGCCCTCACTGTCATTTAGCAGCATCCTCTTCAGCAACACGCTTGCAAGATGGATGCCCTCTCACACGCATTTATCCGCCAGCGCCTCGGTGCTTTATTATCTAATTTTGACAGCCTGGTCCCGCCCATCGTGCCGCTGTACTGCTGCCAACGTTTCCCCCAGGGACAGTCTGGGCGAGGCCTCTGCTGAACCCAATCGCAAAGTGCTAAACGCACAGTGCAGCTCGAATGCTAATTTACTGTAACCAACATGCTGAAAGACCTCCTGTCATTGCAGCTACCCCTTCAGTTCCGTCTTGGCCATCTCCATCACGGCTCCCAGCAAAAATACACATAAAACACATATACACACACACATAAACAAACAGAGCAGGCTTTGCTCGCTCAGCTGGGCTGATTTTTATTTTTCTCTGCTGCTCATAAAAATCTGCATCTCCAATGCTGTCCAGGGTCCAAGGTTTACTGGGGCTGATAAAAATGATGATTTTGAGGGAGCGTGTTTGTGCCTGAGGGGGAGATGACAAGACAAGATTGAAATGTGTGTGGACTTCTCCCAGTCGGCTGTGATGAGGGATGGCTGTCTGCTCTCTCTGAGGTCTGAGTGGATGAAACATTAAGCCACCTTAGGATAACTGATGGTGAGCTGATGAATGGTCGTAGTTAGCATCATCGTCATTCATCACGGCACAGAGAAATCATTGTGATTCATCAAATTCACTGGTTTGCATTAGGATTAGCTTATGCTTGTTTGTCACGTCATCCGAACTGTGAGGCTTGTCATCGATGCGTGACGGCCGGCCTCATCAGGCTGTCGTACTTTGCCTTGACAAAGGTAACGACAAGTGACAGAAACGTATTTAGGTTTTGGCTTTACAAGAGCTGAATTCAAGGTATTTTTATTACAAGCATGCAATAATGTAAAAACATTAAATCGGTGGCAAGAGTTGAAGAAATATCTGTGATCTTCCTTCCCAGAGTATACTAAGATGATGTTGCACAGCATTTTTTCGTTTCACTTCTTATACTATACCAAAGTGAGATGGAAAACTCTAAAATAGACTGTCAGCCCAAAGCTTTCCATTCAGCCTATGATGGAGTGGGAAATCAGGCATTTTCCTTAGAGCAGGCATCGCTTGCCGAATGCCTTCTCCGGTGTTTCAGAATGGCACAAGGGAGGAGTTTTCCTCGAGGCATTTATGACCCGTGGTACTGCATATTACGTCTCTTTGTGTGGAATTGGATCTTGTGTTTTTTTTTTAACACTATTAAATCAGCATTGTTCTTAGAATTCAGTCCTATTTACTGCCTTCGCCTTACCTGTTATTTTCCATCATTTATTTGAATTGCGAAAATTCACCCGACATATGGAGGTAGTGTATGAAATCAGCTTTGTCTTTGTTTTGTATTTCTTCATTAAATTAGAAAAAGGTCATCAGTCAAATAGACATATATTTTTTTTCTCTGCCTACTCATTTCACCATAACAATTCCACAATAATCACGCACTCTGTGAGTATTATTCTCACATATCTCTGTTTTTCACAAAAACAATGTGTGGTATTTGGTACACTCAACTGTCAGCAAACTTGAGGGCCGTTAGCTCATGTGGAACTTTTTGCCCCCTCCTAAAATCAGATAATCTTCATTTTATGTCCACACTTTGCCACTGTCGTGTGGTGGGCTTCAGCCATTAAATTGGTAATTTCATTCCAGTCCCCCTCACACACACACACACACACCCCAGAGGCTCATCCAACAGTCCTAACCGCCCCCTCCTCCCCTTCCCAATCCTTACATGCAGGCCCTGCATTTGGTCAAATTGCCTAAACCCTAAGCGATTGTAATTTCTAAAGAGGCTGCCGAGTGGTGCTTTGAAGGAGGGGAGGGAGGAGGAGGGCAGTGATGGCGATGGCATTGGGCATACAGGAGCTAGAAGCTAGGTGAGAGCAGGAAGGGGTGTGGAGGATGGATGGGGAGGCAGTGTTAAGTGCTCTCGTGGAGGAGTCAAGCCCTCCCTCTTGCTGGTCGCAGCCTCGCTCTCGGCAGTCTGATCCCCTTTGAAGCAATTACCCTTTCACCTGGACAAGCTCATCACAGAATCACTCCGGTCATCCCCACCACAGCACCACCTCCACCTCCAATGTAGGATTCAAACTAAGACTGCATAACGCTAGAGGGAAGAGGAGATAGTACATGAAGTTGGGCTCATGAAGGCGGTGCAAACAAAACCAGCAACACCATCTCGACACCATTGTTTATTTCAAAAATGACCATAGCGTTGAATCTACACCTCTATAACACTACAACAAAAATGGATTATTAAAAAAATAAACTACAGCTTGTTTCAAATAATTGCTAAGATTGTAGAACGTAGCTACAATTGGTGGGTAAAAAAAGGTGCAAATGGGACATCAAGGAGCAGGAGCAATCATTTAGGTCAAAAACAGCCCCCCAGGTTACTTCAGGGACAACGCAAACTCTCTGAAACAGTTTTTGTCAATTCTGACAGTTTGGACCTGGTGTAGTTCTGTGCACTCATGCTTTTCCTTTAAAATAAATGATTATTAGCAGAATTACAGGCGCTGTTACTCCAAATAGAGTTGTTGCTAATCTAGCTTGTTTCAACCTGTATGACTGTGTGATGAGTACAGTCATATCGTAACCAACCAGCTACAAAAGTAACGTAATAAAGCGGTTTTCCTTTAAAAACTTCACAAAGCACTTCATTAGGAACACCTATGACACTTTTCCATATAATGTATTCCAGTAGACCATCACCATCCACTATGACCTCAATAATTAACATAAAGTAGAAATAATTATCACCTTTCTGACAATGTCAACAAAAACTGAAAATGAATAAACTTCATAAAAGTAGAATTTATGACAGAGCTGTTGTGTTGGATTGCACAGTTGTTCCTAACAAAGTGCTTGGTGAGTGTACATTACAAGTCTGTTGTATTTTGTAGCATTAGACTGCTTTTTTTTTTTTTTTTGCACAGTATGTAGCTTTGCCCTTGACTAACCCCACTGCATGCATTTTAGCAGAAAAAATAGTGAGCAGGCTCCATTCGAAGCCCTTGTTTTTCTTAATAAGCACAAGATCATTCTGAACACAGTGTTGAATACTGTCTGAATCAATTAACAATGGATTATTTCACACAAATAGACAAAAGGTTGTATTATAAGGAAAAAAAAGAATATTTTCAACTGCGGCCGTTTGACATTAAGCATGTGTTTTTCTTGTTGTTATTTTTCCATCCAGTGAAGGTTAACAACTTTAAAATGTGGAGCTTTCCACCGGGAGTGTGTTATATACAGTATATATATATATATATATATATGTGTGTGTGTGTGTGTGTGTATGTGGGTGCATGTGTGTGCATAACTGCATGCCTGTCTGTCTACAATTTGGTCTCATGCATCGTCCTGTCAGGGGTCTGTGCAGCTAATCTTTATGCACTCTGTGACCTCCTCACTGCAAACCCTGCTAAATATATTATTCCCTTGGGCCTTTCATTGCTGCTTGGTGTCAGAAATCAATATGTATGAGGCGCGTAGATGGGAATTTCTAATAGATCTCTGCGGCCCTGCGCTGCTCTTCAATATCTGCCTTGGACTATTAGTGCCGGCTCAGTGGCGGTGAAATAACCGAGATAATCTTTTAAGGTACCTTTCTTAAGGTGGAACGGTAATTCCCGCTCTGCATCTTCCTCCGCACACCTGAATGCTAAAAATGGATTTATTGTTTAAGGATGTTTATCGCAGGTGGTATGCATGCTCTGTGTGATTCAAATTACCTCTTGTGCCTTTTTTAAAGGGTGTTTACAGTTATTTTTGATATAAGGTAAAAGGTAAAATAGAAATGAAAACTAAAAATCCACACAATATCATTTGATATTATGATTTTGCAACAAATCTTCATATATATATATATATATATATATATATATATATATATATATATATATATATATATATAAATGTGGAGTCATATCGCATATGTGTGCGAGCAAGCAGTCACAAGTACGTCAGGAGGGATGTGCCACAGTGCTAATTGCCCATATTCCTAATGCGGGGATGATTTGCTGCAGCACTTAGCTGCAGCAGCACCAGAGACTGACTCTAGTTTCTACCCCTGCCCCTCCTCCACCTACAACCCCACCACCACCCTCCCGCCTCTCTCTCCCACTATGTTGAGGAGGAGAAGAAGAGACATCCGGCATCGGCAGGCAGTTAGGGGATTGTTGGAAGAGGTGGAGGGAAGGAGGGGGGCAAAAGGAAAGTAGGAAAAGGAGGAGGAGGAGGCGAAGTGGAGGTGGTGGAGGGGTGGGCTGGTTGGCTCAGACAGCGTGTGGTCTCGAGGGAGGGAGAGAGGCTGAAATTATTCTACGGTCACAGGCTTTTTCCCCCTCTCCATCTCCCGGCGAGGACCTCGGTGTATAATCCTTGGCGCTCGCCTGGCTCGTATATCTGCTGTCCCTGAGACAAAGGTTATATCTCTCTCCTTCAGGACTATCGTCTGCTGACCGTAGACCGCACACCTGCTCTATTATCACCACATCATCAGTCCCTGTAGTGACTGATTAATTAATTTTTTAAAGATTTATCATGTATATTTATGCAATCTGGAGGAAAAGATAACATAGTGATAGATTATATTAAGACTACCTGAAGTGTGTTGATGTGCTCATCAGCGTTATTTGTGCTTTTGCTGTGTTTCTCAGGTATCTCAGTGTTTGCTTCCTTTGTTGACACGTTGGCCTGGAAATGTGTGTAATTCCACTCAGTTTCTCGTCTCTTCCCTCCTCATCCACCACCCTGACTGTGAGCACCCATAAGATGAGAATTATTACCAGTCTTATTATTATTACTCAGTCTCTCTCTTCCACCCATTTCAGTCTCTTCTTGGCTCAGCCATTACCTTGTACAGATAAAAGCGCTTAATATCATACCATTTGTATGGAAAGAATTATGATATATTTAGATGTAATGCAACTTGTTTTGTGTGTAGAATTGGGGGTTTGGTTGGTAAGTTGATGCCCTGTGGATAAAGTATTAAAGCATTGCTTATCAAATAGTTCAAAGCAGGAGAAAAATTAAGCAATGAGAGACAAAACTGATGAAACAGAAATAGATATGCGTGAGGGACAATGATAATGGGAGAACTGACAGCAAGATAGATAGAATTGACGAAAGAAAGTATTGACAAAAATATAAACCTAAATCTCCTCCTGCTTAGGCTTGGGAGCTAAGTTTGTGGATCCACAAACACTATATGGTCATGATACCTCACTTCCACATACACACAAACTCAAACACACCAGGCTCCTCATCCCTCATGCTGCTCATCTCGATAATTACCTCCCCCAGGTACGGGTACATAGGGATAACAACACACGTGCTGCCACGGGGGGCACTGCGCCAGGGAGAGCAGACGGCAGCCATTCAGGGGGCAGTGAGGAGAAAAAGAGGTGGAGCAGTGCAGTGACGGTGTGTGTGTGTGTGTGTGTGGGCAAGGGGATCAGTGGATTTGTGGTGGTGTAGGAAAACATCAGGGAGAATTGGCTTCTGAAAGACAGGTGTCATGGCAGGCGTACGGTCTCCTAATTACGCAAGGTCTCCCACTGCCATTAGGAGCTGTCAGTAACATGAGGGGACACAACCAGCCACTAAAGAACAGGAGCCCACCACAATCCGTCACAGACTCTGTGTGTGTGTGTGTGTGTGTGTGTTCTGAGCAAGCTGTGCAAGCCTTTGTACTTGGCTGTAGCTTTGACCCAAACTGACTATTTTCTTTATTTCAGTTTTTAGAGCTGCAGGAAAATCACTAAACATATTTATACATATGTGCAGAGTGTAGGAATTATCATATAATATCTATTTTTTCATAAATGCATGGACCTGTATAAAAGATGTGATTAGTTTTTCAATATTGCCAAAAAATGTCTAATCCTGTGGACACTTGGTTTAACGTGAGGTTATTTATTTAATTGTTGGTATGTTGTATTGCCTTTGTGTGTTTTTTTGTAAGCCCAATCAGGTAAATGTCACTTTTGGATAATAAATAAAAATTAAAAAAACAATAACTACTTACTCAACATGCTTCTGTCTCTCCAAAAAAGCAGTGGATATCTTATGCTCAGTCTATCATGACATGATCATCAGTAATGCCAATCTGGGGATTGCACACTTGCTCAGCACACTCAAAGCACACATCATGTATATACACAGTCACTGGCAGACAGTCTAATGACATCCAGCTTTTCCATTTGTATTCTTCATCACATCTGCATCCTTTATAATCAGACAATGTTAGATATTACATCATTTATTTAAATCCTCAGACTGTGATCAATGTGGCTGTTAGAGTAATGAAATTGTTTTTTTTCCCTAAGAAGACGACTCATATATAATGATTGATCCTGACTTGGTTAGGGTGATTTGATGTGAAACTATTTGTACAGCAATTTGCGCTGTTACTACAAAATCTATCATTACTATCACAAACAAGCCTCCTGTTCAGACGTCTTGTCTGGTATTGATGTCAGTGTGCATACATGTATGTCTGTATATTAGTATACTATAGTTTACTGCATCTCTTTTTTTCATTTTCTGCATAATATGACATATTGTTTAATGTAATAAAAGATATACTCACATTGGTTTTTCTTGGCTCTTAATAGTATTCTCTATCTGGGATAATGTAGTTGCATACAATCATCATTTAGTTTGGGAAGTGGTCTGTGGCAATGATCGGAGGCTGGGGATGGATGGATACGAGGAGGTCTATTGAAAAAGAAAAACAGAAGTAATAATTAGAAGAGATAATAACGTGAAGTTGCTATTTCTAATACATTTTTTGGGGTCTGTGAATGTTGATCACAATTCAAAATTGTGAATTATGAATGTGAACTAGTTTTAATCGGTTTGAACTGAACTTTGAGATTGAATGTCAAAAAACATTTTGGGAAATGTTGGAAATCTTTGAGTAAAGTCGACTTAGATAAGGTCAGTTGTTGATACAAGGAAATAAAACAGCTGCTGGGAGCCACTGAACATCACTGATTGATTATACAAAGCAGTGCAAGAGTATCTGTGGGTAGAATTTAAAGAATTGAAAGGACAGAGGTATGTACCAGGTATATGTACCAATACACCTGTGCATTCAGACTGTATTTTGCTCCTTTAACTCTTCTTTTTTCATGAGAAGTGGTGAAGAAATCAAGCTGAACACAAACATTTCTCTGTAGATCTTCAGCATGGTGTGGCAGCATGTCTCAGACTTCCAACCTACGTCACACTGTGTTCTCTACCGGCTCATTGCAGCTGCTGCAGTGATAGACACACACACAAACAGACACACACACACACATGCACATACATACACACACCACCTCTCTCTTCGCCTGTCCCTTGTGCCTTCCCCTTTAAGGAGACACACGGGTGGCTGCGCTCCACTTGACATGTGGGCCCATATTCTCACCTTAGAGACAGAGGATGGGCATGGTTGCGCGCTTTGATGGCTTAATTATCGCTGTGGAAACAGGAGTGGAGAGACAGAGAGAGAGAGAGAGAGAGAGAGACAGAGAAAGAGGGAGGGAGAGGGAAAGAGCAAGTGTGCAAGTGTTAGCAGCACTGATAAGCTTGCGAGGATCGTTAGCGTAATGCTAAAATGGCACGGACGTCCCATAAGGCATCTTAAATGTATGTGCTTTGGATGGAGGGAAAGCTGAGGCACATTTAGGCTCAGTGAATAAGGATGTATTTTGCATTTTCTGAGATAACATTTTGACTAAAATACTGAGATTACTGCAGAGATATTTTATTGATTTCTTATAAGTTGCCGCTTCATGTAATTTCACAATGACAAAAACCCATCCGGTCTAACCCACTGCCACAATAACCCACCCTTTAAAAGCTTCATACGGCTTTCTTTTGTTGTCAGAAAATCACATGACAAGACCAAAGCCATCAATAAAAATATTCTACAAGCACGTGTTGTCCGTGTAGCCAAAACCTGAAACATAGTCTGTGGTATAAGGCTCCACTGTTGTCCTAATCTATTAAAAAAAACATCAGCGAGCTACAGTGGTAGTGTCTGTTATGTGAATTCATGGATATCAAATGTTCATCTGCAATTTTTCTGTGCTGTAGTAGCATATCACTTGACAAACATGGTAAACTGCAGGGACATAACTGTATACAAAATAGCAATGCAAATCTCAGTAAATGTATATCATTATACAGAAAATATTATTACAAATAAATACATAAAATGTAAATCACTGCTTTTTCCCATCCAAACCACATTAGACCACAAACAGCTCAAAATCACTATACTTAGACTTAACAAGGACAGTTTCAGATTTGTGAAACCTGAAAAAAATCTGGTCTAATGGGGTCTAGATGGAGAAAGAAAGAAAAAGATGAATGCAATGCAGGACGCAATGCAACCATAAATGACAGCAAAACTTAGTAGAGACTCTCATTGTAGTTTTCTAAGACGCTGTGGGGAAATGCTTAGGCATAGAAGTCTTATAATGGTAGGGGATACCCTGCAAGCATGGCCAATGGAGAAACCCCAACACTCAACCACCCGAGCAATGGTGCAACTTCATGAGTCAGTCAGCGACATTCCTGTGTGTAGGGCTGTTATGGTCCAGCCAAAAAAGTTTCTTTTAAGCTCTGGTAACACACACATTATATTCATTGCTTTAACGGGCTGCACTGTAGCTACTAGTGCAGCCCCACTAATTTCAGATGCACCCGTCATTTTGTTCTGGCAGCAACAGGTCCGACTTTGTAGAAAAGTTTTCCTCTGCACTCATCAGGAGAGCAGTGACCACAGAAACACCAGCAGTTTCTTTGAAGTATGTCGTCTTTCCCGATGGTCCTCGTGCCTTTCTTCCTCCATTCTTTATTTTACTCTTTTTCAGTTGTTTTATCTCCTTGCTGTGTATTCAGGCTCAAATAGATCTAGTTGGTCCGTCAAAGTGAAACGACTCACAATTAACCTCATAATTGTCAACGGGATAATTCATCATTGCATTTAGTTTTTTTTTAGTTTCCTTACAATTACACTGGTGTTATGGAAGGCCCGCTAACATTTCCAACAGCTTTACGTAAGAGACAGCAAAACAGATTTTAGATGTTTAAATACAGTACATAGGTTGTTTTATGCTGTGCTGTATTAAAAAAATACATTTTATACAGAAAACATTCATAAATGCAATACAATCTTGAAAACATAATGTAAACAAAGCAAATGTGCAAAGAGATAATTTCCAGCCATACAGAACAAACACGGCCAAAAATGTGTCAGCGTGGCAATAATGAAGTCCAGCGGTAAAAAATGATAATGGCAGACACACCTGCCATAAAGCATGGCAGCACCCGGGCTGTGTGGCAGGGGAGTGTGCCATTTGTCTTGGGGAAGAGGAGCGGTGTGCTCCAAAGCCCATCTGTCTCAGGATGAGGGTAGGGGGTTGTGGGGTCGAGCTTGGTTTAATTGAAGATTATCTGCTTAATTACTCAAGCACAGCCAGTGTTAAACAGCCATGGATTAAAAAAGCGTCAACGAGGCAGACCTTGGGGTCCGGTGCTGCGCTCAATTAGCAAGAGGGGCCAGATATGGCTCTCCCCCTTCTCGCCCACCACTAGAACTGAGACTGCATGCTAAGAGACATCAGACCATAAAGATAAAAAACACACAGCTGGAAAACAATAAAACACATAGAGAGCTGGGGTTTGGACATCACATCTGAACTAGCTGCTGTTACACAAGCTTCTGAGGTTTCTTTAAACACTCTGTAAGTGTAAAATGAATTAAAGTTAACGTGTTCCCGGGGTTTACAACACGTACACAGTCCTGTATCCCTTGTAATTTAAGATGATAAGGGATAAGTCCACATTTTCACAATTTACATCCATTCATTGCCAATGCAGAAAGAAGTCTGTCGTTTATGTAGCAAGCACGTCCAACATTCATATGGTAGGTCAAAGTCATCCATCACAGACCTGCAATTATTGTTTGCTTTGAGAAAACATTTGACCACAATCTTTACCTAACCAAGTGTTTTAGTTGTCTAACCCAAACTGTACTTTAGTTAAAGTCTATTCTCCATAACTGCAATCTTTCCCTAACCTTAACCATACTGTAAGATGCTGCGGCAAATCACTTAAGAAATGTTGACTATGAACGTAAACATAGTTGTCATTTAATTTATTTACTGTCTGACTCTCCCTGCAATGAGTTGAAGGAGGGGTCACGTGACATCCCAGTCTGCTCCCATCCACCACCTCATCCTCCTGTATGGCCTCACTCTTCATCTCTTCCACCTCTCCGCCATCCTTCTCCATCCTTCTTAATCCTTTCATCCGTCCGCTTCTTTGCTCTGCGCCCCTCTCATTTCAGAGATGTTTGAGAGACATTCAGGAATGGGGACTGCTGGTGGCATACTTGCACACAGATGGTGGGGATCCACGGCTAGGCAGAAAGACAAACAAAGCTTTATGTGCCCTCTCAAAATATTATTGATCACTGCTAAATGAGCACCGCCTGTATATAAAGTTGGCAAGTCTTTTATTTACATGTTTAAATGATATGCTTTACATGCTTTATAGCATTCATTAGAATTAACAGGAATGTTGAGTAAGCGTATAAATAATTTTTAAATTCATCCATCCACACGGTGACGAGCACAAAGCAAGAAGTCACATAACTTCTGATTTGGGAATATATCTGCTTTTTATCCAATCTGTCTTGTGTTGTTTTAGTCATGCACTTTAGTTGTATGCGTGCAAGAATACTCTTCGCTGTGTATTTTTTGGAAGGCCAAATTAAAGGACAGTTGATCTTACACTCATCCTCAAATGATAAAAAGGAGTATAATTGTAAGTTTCTTGCAGACAAACGTCTCAGTCAGACTGTAAAGACCACATTCACAATCTGAGATGCCTTTCCCAACCTCACTCATTTTCCTACGTCCGCAAGTCCTAAATGAGTCATGTCATTATAACTGCAGTTTGTCCAAATTGCTTAAATGAGAAAACACATACTTGCAAAAAACATAAAGGATCTTTGTATTTATTGCCATGGGATGGAGCATTAGTTGGAGCATGAGGGCAGTTATAGCTGTGTTTACCAATGCATATTCTGTCAGTGCAAAACATTCAGAGGGTGGATATATGAGAGTAGCAGAAGGCAAAAATGGAAAAGTTTCATGAAACTTTGTAGGAGATCGGATTTAATAAATCTCACTAAATCCGTATTTTCTGCATGGAGCAGGGAGGGTGTGGCAATTTAATCTGACCCCTGGGCTAAGGTGCTACTGCATCAAAAGTGGGCGGGGAAGAATTTAATGAATGGACTAACTCTACCCGCACTGCTGTTTTTTCTAGCCTCTTGAGACAAATATAAACTGATACTGCACTGTGCTCGCAGAGACACATAGTAAGGATTTACTGTAGTTGAAAATTATGACAAGGTTTTAAAAAATAAAATGAAATTAGTAAATACAGTATATTTCAAAACAAAGTCTATTTTACAGGAGTTCAGCCTCACCTCATGTCTCTCTCTCTTTGAATGATGTCATTATCTTTCTCTCTCTTCCTTGTGAATAATGTCTTGTTTCTTCTCCTGTGCAAGTGAATGGTGTAATGTGAGTTTCTCCTTTGTATGTGAATGGTGTGATGTGGGTTTCTCCTGTGAACATGTGTAGTGTGTCCTCCTCCCAGGTGTCCAACTTATGTAATTAGCCAGAAGGTTTGGCTAGATTGAATATTCAGGATATGGAGCAAAGGTTTGATCACAGAGGCAGGGAGTCCTTGAACTGGATTCATTAGTTAATGCAAGAATCCTTCTCGTCAAGTTATGCACTTGTGTTCAAACCATCAGTGGTTCAGTCCTTTTAGCGGCCTATGAAGATTGTCTTGTGATCTTGCGAATCCTGCTGCCTTATAAGATAAGACAGTGACAGACAGATGGTTCATCCAATCACCTGACATTTTTTAAAATTACCTGCCCTTTTCAGTTTTCAAAGATGACTTCTCAGATGTTTCTGTGTAACAAACCATCTTGTGCATTAGGTTAGGGGGATGGAGATGTTTTCCAAGTTGCTGATGTTTGCCAGACATTTTAAGATGTGTGTTGCAATCAGGGTGTCAGAGGAGGGGAAATAGACGAATAGTCGAGTGTTGTCTGCGTAACAGTGATAGAAAAAGCTGTTTGATGTTGTTATGAAGCCTAGAAATCTAATATATAGGGATAACAGAAGTGGTTCTAGTACTGAGCCTTGGGGGACACCAATTTCAAGAGAGCAGGGTTTGGACATGTACGATTCATCAGCTAGGATGTGAACCAGAATAGAGCAAAGTCCGCAATGCCAAGTTCAACATGAGTGAAGAGGAGGATCTGGTGGCTAATGGTGTTGAACGTTGTAGACAGGTCAAGGTCAAATGAGAACCTATAAGAGGAACGAGGCTCTGCTGGCACGGAGGGACCATGTCACAGTGAGGAGGGCATCTCTGGAGTGTGCAGCAAACATAGGGTGATACATGACATAAAAGTAGACACAGTGTATGCACATAGTATAGTATAGTATATATAGTGTATATATAAATATATATATACAGTCCAAAACTCTGAGACCACTTATATATACATATACATCTTTTGTTATAGTTTTGATTGAGAGCCCCCTAGTGGCAGAAAATGACATATTGTGTAAGGTCACAGAATGAAAGTGGCCCCAGGTGTACTCTACAGCTGATGGTCAACACAGTCCACTATGCAAGCTGCAGCTCTCACTGCATCCCACTGGGTGGAACATAGACTGCACAAACCATAATGTTAGATATAGAAGTTAAGCGTCAGAGTTACAGACAATGTACTGTGCATTGTTTGCACCAGCTGTTACTCACAAACACACAAAGATGCCTCCACCCTTCTCCTTCTCCGATGACTCATTTCTGTCCGCAAGAACGAAAGAGAAACCCTTAACTTCAATCAGGGAGTTGGGAATATCTTTCAGGTTTCTGTGAGCATGCAAAACATGTCCTGGCGTTGATGCAGAATTCCTCGTGTGACCTCGTGTTTCACAGTAACATGGAGGGCATGTCTTACCCCGCCCTCTTCTGCATCATTCAGGCTGTGCTTTCACAGCTTTGGGCTGGACTGTGATGGGAGCCTGAGTTTGTCTTTCTGTGATGTTTTACTATCTGGTCAGCAGTGGGTTTCAGATGCAAATTTCTGCATGTCTTTCTATGTTGTTATGTAGGTAAAAAGTTTCATAGAGCAGGTGCTGAAAAATAGCAGGGAAATATTGCGTATCGTAGAGTAAACACTAAACGCTTTGTCTTCTCCTTTATGTGACAAAGAACAGCAAGGTTTACTACTAATACTGCATTTATGTGTTAGTGCATGAAACTGAACAGTATTGGCAGATTTGGATGTTTATGTGCATGTGTAGCATGTACATTTCAGCCAACTCTTGGCGTTATTTCCAGCAGTGAGCTGGAACACACACACACACACACACACACACACAAACAAGCTCCCAGTACAGGATAGGAGGATTATTCTGTTATCCATGGATACTGCTGGGAAAGGTTGAGAGATAGAGACAGGGACAGAAAGAAAGGGCTAAAAAAGGTACTGAGAGGAAAGAAAGGTAGTTGGATGGAAGTGCAGTGGGAGGCAAGCAGGTGAAGATTTGGTTCAGCCTGAGTGCTTTGCTCATGCAGCGGAAATGCTGAGGAGGTCAGTCACCAGACACCACCACCCCCCCCCTCCCCACACTCACTCCATCTTTTTCTATCATCCAGCCTCCTCTCCTCTCCTCTCCTCTCCTCTCCTCTCCTCTCCTCTCCTCTCCTCTCCTCTCCTCTCCTCTCCTCTCCTCTCCTCTCCTCTCCTCTCCTCTCCTCTCCTCTCCTCTCCTCTCCTCTCCTCTCCTCTCCTCTCCTCTCCTCTCCCCTCTTATCTGTGTCAGTATTTCCTCTCCTCTTGAGCCACGTGCCATTTTGACAAACAGATTTATTGGTTACGTCATATTTCTTCCCTGTTTTAATCAAATGCCGGGGCGGCGGGGCTGACTTGTGCTCAGATTAATATCGCCATTGATCAGATTGGATGGAGGTGTCCCGCTCCATACACCCTCCCCTTCTGCACACACTCCCTCACTCTTTCATTGCTGGGAAAAGGGCTTTGCATTCAGAAAATTCCAGTAATATGTTCCTCTATGTGGCTGTGATTTGAGTCACACAAGCATGCTTCACATTTCTGTGTGTGTGTGTGTACTTGCACAGTATTTTGGAATGTGTAAAAGTGCCTGCCTGCATGTTTCACCTCTTTGGCTTTGTTCATGAATGCTTTCTTTTGTTTTGACTTTTGGTGCCGCTTTTTGAAATCCACTGTAAAAGGTCCTGCAAATGTGCAGCTGTGTTTGCGTCTGAACTTGGAGAATTTGTGGTCAATTGTGAGGCGCTATTTGTGGATTGTGGTTGATAGTGAGACAGAGAGGGAGAAAGAGAGTGAACAGAGAGAGAGAGACAGTATGAAACTGTGGAAGCTGGGGAGGCGGAGAGCAGGTGCAACAGCGAGCCGGTGACAATGCTGCACGAGGAAGTCATTTTAACAAACACACCATGGCGGCCAGGGCCGGTGGCAGCCATCATCACTGCCCCCTTCCCCCACAAGCCCCCCCCTCCACACACACAAACACACACACATCACAGCACCACCACTATCACTCTGATAGCGCTTTCACCCACCCCCGCCCCACCACCATCGTCTCCCAGACCTGCCAGTCACGCAGCCGCAGCCCACCACTCTCCGCCACGTCGATCATGCGTGACATGGGGGTCACCAGCGAGCAGCGTAGAGGCAAAGAGCCATGGCGGTCTACCTCCCACCCCCTCCATTGCCCCACAGGGTGTGACTGGGCCAGCGGTCTGCCGCACGCGCAGGGAAATTACCACACATCTTTTGTTGCTAAGTGCATGGGTGAGTGATGAACAGAAGCGGCCTTTGGCAGACGCTAACTGCAGGGGTGTAGGAGGTGCGGGGGGGTGTGGGGAAAGAGAAAATGTAAAGAGAGAGAAAAAGAGAGAGAGTGCTGGAAGGATAGTGGCGGCTGGTGGTGAAAGGATAGAAATTGGGTGGGGTGGGGGGTTGGGGGGTGAAGCTGATGGGGTGTGTGTGGGGTGGGGGGGGGGGGGGGGGGGGGGGGGGCACAGGGAGCTGCAGCCTTCTGATTAAGGGCGAAAGACTGCAGGCTGAGGTGGTGGAGGCGGAGGAGGAGGAGGGATGCCGAGAACAGAGTGAGTGAGAAAGGGAGAGAGACGGGGAGACGCGATAGAGGGAAGGAGAGAAAGGAGACAGATATGGGGGAGGGGCAGGAGGGACAATTTAACGAAGCTCAAAGCCTCTGCCATCTCTGAAAAGCAAGAAAGGAGACAGACATGGAGGAGATCGGGCTGGGCTCAGGCTGGTGTTAACAGCCTGTTAGTTCTGCCCTTGCTTTTCTTCCTCTGCTGCCTCTTTGTTTGTGATTTGTTGGTGTTTAGAAAAATGTGAGCTGGGATTAATTCAGGCTTTTGAAAAAAACTCTGAAAATCTTTTTTTTCCGAAATACAGGAGGCGGCTCTGTTTCCATAAAACCATCATGGTTACAGAACTTGTTGATTATCCACTTTTTCCCACTAACGCTGCAAAATCAGTTCACTCTTGTCTAGCGTTGAGGCCTAGTCTAATTTTTTCAAAACAATTAAAAACATTATTCTAATTAGTCTTTATTAATTGATAAGTCTTTATTCACACATCATTACACTATTATGCTATATGTAAAACAAATAATATGTTTTTGTTTCTCAAATCAAGTGTATTTTATGTGATTTTTGTGACACTTATTTTTCCTTCTCTTTTTTATGAAGAAAATAGGTTGAAAACTTCAATAGCACAAAAAAAAAAGCTTAATTTTCTTTTTCTCTCACTACATCAGAAAACTATTAAAAGTGAAAAAAAGAAAAAAAACCCGAGCTCATTTAGCTAAATGTGAAAAAGAGAGACCAGATCAGGATGTTCTGAATAATCAAGGTGCAACCTTTTTATAAGTGTAACAAATTCATGCTGAACTTAGAACAAGTGCCATTTAACATTATTGAGAAGAGGATGCAAAACCCACGAACGCTGGATGAGAGAGAGAGAGAGAGAGAGAGGGAGAGAGAGAGCACCTGTGTCATTGTTATGCCTGTTGCCTGGTAACAACATTCTTCACTGTGCAGCAAACGGAAGCCATGCATGAAGAAGAAAGCCTTCCTCTTAGAAAAAAAAAAAAAAAGAATTCACATATTTCATGGAACCTTTTTGAAGATTGCATTTCTGTTCGGGATCCATCGTCTCCGTGTGAGTTTCAGCACAAACAAGTGTTGACAATGAAATTAACTTAAAGTCAGCCACAGCGGACCATGGCCCACAATATCTCAGTTTGCAGGCATTTTACCTGTTTGTGAACAACAACTGATACACTAACACACCGTTTTTGATCTGACAATTGTGCATATACATAAACATAAAACTATACTGTGGTAAATATGTTCTTACAGTGTTTTTAACACAATTGGAACTAATGACAATTTTGTAGTTTGTTACACAAATTAGGAATGTTTTTCTAATGTAAGTTTGGCAATTTGGCGAATATGCTTTGGGGAGGTTTATGCTTTTAGGAGGTGATTAGCTTAACTGTTTTAAAATCAACCCGACCTCACCTCTAAAGATCACAGATTAACTCAATGTATTTTCCCTCTTATACAGTGAAAGAGCTGAACATTTACTAGATTGATCTGCACAACGTGTCGACATTCATGCACTCAGACAATGTATCTTGAGGACTTTGGTGATCCATTGACTTTTCCTCTACAGCTGCATGACATTTGTGGTTTTGAGTGCAAAGTTCTAACAACTCTTGGATGGATTCCCAATAAATTTGGTACAGACATTGATGTTTCCCTCAGCATGAATTGTAATATGTTCGGTGATTATGAATTTGTCCCATACTTTGGTGTGTACACCAAATAGGAAGGAACATGCAAAACATTTACACACAAAACGAACATGAACACGGTAAATATTAACATTTTCGCTATTGTGCCTTATAATTACTTCATCACAAACCTGGTACCATGGCTGTAGACTCATTTTCAAACTTATAGTTTGTTTCTTAATCAGTGATGAAGAGTCTCCTATGGCCTAATAGTGAATGGTTAATTATTGAATGTTGGAGACAGGCAGCCCGCTTGCAGTCTTTATTCCCCGCTATAGGCTAATCACATCCTGGCTCTAGCTCCTTACTTACACACACAGAGATGAGAGTGGTATTGATTTTCATCAAACTTTTTGTATGTCCCAAAATGTCAAACTTTGTTAAAACTGGAGTAGCCAGTGTCCTGGAAAATACAAAACATCTGGCTGAATTGAAATAGAATTGAAAATAAAGCCTTGCTCCTGCAGCACTCCCCACAGTGTCCCATCTTCCTGCTTGAAATCGCGTCTCTTTCGATGTCCGCCCTCTAAAACCTCCTCAGTCACCTGTCCGTCAGGGAGCCAGACCCTCAGCTCTGAACTGAGTGTCACTGCTTTACATGTTGATATGATGAAGAAATATAACAAAAATACATTACCTACCGTAGCTTTAAGCGAGAGAATATCCTTACATGTTTATGTGATAAAGGCTGCATTCTTCAGTGAAACATAGTTTTTATTCAATAAATTAAGATGGCTATTTGAAACAGAAAACGACCTTGATTTTTTTCTGTCTTTTTCTGATGCGTTGCAGTGTGATGGACATCAAATGTGATAACATATGAACTGCATAAAGGCAGGTATTTCCAAAAAGCAGAGACTTTTTACGGGTTCATATCTTACCAGTGAGATATTGCTTTTTCAATGTACTTTTAATTCATTTATGTGTAGGATGGCTGCACATGAAGATTGATTTGACACATTGCCCTTGGGCAATCATTTTGAAAAAAATAAAAATAAAAAAATGAACTTCATAAAATCTCAAATGATTTCGACGTCTCTATGATTTTGCCAATAAAAAGATACGATTTTTGAAAGAAGTTTTAGATCAGAGGATACCTTCGAATTATGACAGCAGTTTTTGAGCTCTGACAAGCCAGTTTCCTACTGGATTATTCTTTTTGTTGGGTAGACAATGGGAAATGTTTGACTACTTGCTCTAAAATATACTGTATGCTTGCATGTCTGTATTTGTTTGAAATACCAGTTGAATCAACAGAATCATGTCTTTTTTTTACCCTCTAAAGACTGTGGCACTACATTTTATTTCTCATGTGCCATTGCTGTCCATCGATGGCCACTATGGCCAACAGTAAAATGCAGTCTGCAATTATGCATTTTTGTGCTCATGCTCGCTCACTCATTCATTACGAGCTACACCAGGCAGTGGGAGTTGTGGTGCCTGAAATATTCCTACCTCCCCGCAGATTGTCTACTGAAGCAACACCTGTTGACAGGAAGAGGAGGACGCCTGTTGCTTTGAATAACATGGAAGGGATGTTGGCAGTGCTCTGCAAATCTTTAAAAGATGACAGCTCAATGACAGAAGTCTGCTCCGTATACTGTTCAACCTATTGCATTCACACATTTGCACTGGTAGGGCCTTTTCGCTTCTTATGGTCTAATAAAACCGAGAGCACAATAAATGTCCAGCTGCGTGTTGATTGCCCCGTAGCGGTGAGTCATCAAATTGCTTTAAATACCTTCGGAGTTGATAACAGACCAATAAGCAGAGCCTACACTGTTTTCTGACTTTATTCAGTCACAAACTCATTTGAGTTTATATTTGACTAAAACATATTTCATGTTTTCATTCACTACAATATATCCAATTTATATATTATATTGGATATATTGTATATTGTAGTGACTGTATAAGAATTGTTGCAGTAGCTGTTTCATTGGCATCAGATAAACTGACATACTATATAAATTGTTAAAGAAGTCACTTTTATATTTGAGCATAATCATCCTTAAACATTTAGAATTATTACCTCAAATGATATTATTGCAATTTACAGAAATCTGCATTTTATTTTAAAAAAGATTAATAAAAAAATGAAAACAAAAACTTTAAATCCTAAAAAATTCTCTATTTGTAGTTTAATCTCTCTTTAAAAGTTAAATAATAACATAACTGTTTTCACATGTTTTGTCTTATCAGTTAAATATTGATTTTCGTATCCCATACTACTGGTCTGTCGACGCTCAAAGCTGTGAGATGTGGCTGCTACTACTGAAGTGAGGAAGGTAAAACGTGTCCATCTTTACACCGCTGGTCCTCGGGGGCCTTGCTGTGTAAGCCTTGCTCGTGAGCTATGAAAGCTGGCCCTTGCTGCCGCTGCTGTTGCTCATATGAAACACCCCCCATCTTTGATGGCTGTTTGTACCAGAAATCCCTACCCATCCCCCCCACCACCACCATCAGCCCCTGTCTGAAGTAATGTGCAGCAGCATAGAAAGCTCACTGCTCAGTCAGTCAATAGCGGAAAGACCATTTTGATTTCCAGGGATAATGTGTACATACAAGCTCGCCTCAGCCTCAGATTTCTGATTAATTTAATATTAGTGGTTTATACTTGTTTGTGTACCTCATTTATGATTTACTTATATTTTTCTGCTGCAGATACCTTATGCGTCTCCTACTTGTCCACTTCCTTCATTTTTTTTATTTACCACCATTTCTTTATCACATGTAATCGTTTATTGCAGATATGTGTCTTGACCACTTAAGCTGCGGGACGCTCTGTCAATCTGACAGAATTTAGAGACATTATACTGTACATCTCACTGCTATACTCTACCATTTTTGAAATTACACCAATTGGACCAAATACAGCATTTACAATTACGGGGCACAAGGTGATATATTTGTCACTTATTGGCCTTGAAGATGACTACATCCATAGAGGATGTTCGTGGCTGCTATATTGCTCTGGTGCTACACACTATTACCTGACAGCCACTGCTTTGCAAACATGCTTGTTTGACACGTTTCAATTAATTTATTGGATTGTGTCATGAGACACTCTGTATGAAACTGAATGAAACAGTCCACGCAGGAGGTAGCGTGTGACACACACAAACCACAGGCACATAGTGAGAGTGCCGTCTGTGTGAACTAAGGTTCACGTTACCCTCAGCGGGGTCAGATTCACATGCTCTTCACCAGCTGCTCGAATCTACAGCGCAGTTCAGCCATCTAATGGCGCACGCTGAGACAAAAGCCACAGGTGAGGTGTTAAAATTCAGCTTGATGTAAAAAAATCAAAATTTGGTTTGTTGGCATTTCAAGACAACACACACACACACACACCTTTGTTATCATTATGTAATCGTATGTTTATTAGTATTCCACTCGGCCACCAGTGATCGACTGGTAGAAGTATCTGTTGAGTGTTTCTATTGGTTGGCAAATGGCGTCTTAATCAAGTAATAACGCTGGAAGCAAAATGATTTTCAGCTAATCTTCTGGCCAATCATGAGAAAAGGTAACGGCTTGGATGCTGGCAAATGAGCCACTGCCGTGAACGCACACAGGCTAATGACATGATTATTTGCTCATCAGGGTGATGTGAGCGCGTGTGTGTGTGTAACACTGCGCACGTATGTGGATGTATATGTGTGAACGTCTGTATGTGTGTGGTGGGGTGCTGGTCGCATCTCAGCATGGTAATAAAAGCCGGGGCTTTTGTCACAAAACTCAGCCCCTACGCCCGGCTTTTAAGTGCTGCTTCTATTCTCAGAGAGCAGCAGACACATTACAGAGACGGGAGAGAGAAAACGAGGAAGAAAGGCTCGAGGAAAGAGTGAAAGAGAGAGAGAGAGAGAGGGAGAAGCAAGGGGGGGGTTTTGAGGCCTGTGGCTGAAGGATTGATTTTAAATGTTCTGCAAAGGCAGTGTTTACTATCCTCTTTGGCTAGCCCCCTGACAGCGCCAGCATCAAAACAAGATTTGTTCCCCCTTCCCCCAACCCGACAGAGAAAGAAGAATGAAGCAGGAAAGGCAATGGTTACTTAAAATGATGCTTCTTCTCCTTGGCCACTTTGCAAAAATTTAATAAAACTGGTGTCTGTCATGTAAAGTCTGTTTCATTTCAGCTTCTGTTTACTCTCAATACAAGTGGACATTGTAAACTGTAATTGGATAACTTCCTTGAATGCTCTGTACAAACATTTGCGGTCATTTCATCACATTTATGTGGCATATTTTGTTTTTTTTTGCAATATTTGTAATTGTTTCAACACTGTATCACTATGTAAAGGACAAAGGTGGCCTTGATGTGTTACTTATGGTGAGACTGTGACTCATTAGCAGTCATAGACATGAGGTTAACATATGTAGTAATGCTCCCTGCAAGTCAAAAGCCAGGGCTTCAACATGACTTTTCTTCCTTGCCAACAAGTCGATGTCGCCCATGCCCATAAAGGGATGTCCATTCCTTATAGCCTTTGTTACTAAGGTTTTTTCAATGGGTTATTCACATTCTCTACTCACGTATTTTGGATTGGATTTCGGCTCGAACATGCACCGTACAGCTGTATTTGAGAAGTTGACATTTCAAGTACAGGCAAGAAATCAGACTAAATACTTAACTCCATTTGAAGGAGAAAAAATTCCCTTTTGTGCCATACGGCCACACTCTTAATTATCCGATTGTTGCCGACCATTAGGAATTTGATTTATCGTTCTTTGGCAGTCAGGATGGAGGTTTCTCACCCCCGCCTCGAACGTGTGTGAAATGCACAAGTCTGGAGGGCTGAGGAGAATATGGAGAAGCGAGAGCCATATGTCTGCGCTGTCAGAGAGCCACTTGTTAGAGGAAGTTTAGCCTCCCTGTGCCTCCAGCCACAGCTTTAATTATTAACAACATGTCTCCCTTCTGAAGAGCTGTGTGAGGGCGGCTCACTGAAAAAGGTGCTTTGGAGTGTGGACTGCGTGCTGACTATTCTCTGGATACTGAGATGTTCAGTTAAGGCAGAGATGGTTTTTTGGGGAAGTTGGTTTGTAGATACTTATCCTCCCCTTTCTTTTCATGTGAGACTAATTGGAGCTCACTTGTAAACACATAACCAAACCAGAGTGACTCAATTTCTCTCACATTCAATCAGGGGGATTTTCATCAAGTTCGGTTTGTGTCAGTATAAGATTTGATCTTAATTTAAAAGGAAACTAAGACTTTGGGGGGTTTATATCCATTTTTCCCCACTCATGTAGAGCTGCAGAGCAGCATTGATTCACTCTTGGCTCTACAAGAGGCAGGAAATTCAGATTTTCTGATTTGCTGAAGGTACCCTCCTTATTTAACAGTTCGCTGTATGTAATCTGATCAATTTTAAATGTTGCATAAATAATTCAATAGAGCAATATGGATTAATATCCTCTCCTTAACAAACTATTTTTCATGCTGTTTAATGCTGTTTTGTGTAAAGTCCCTCCAGAAGCCAGGCTCTCATCTACACTGTAAGAAATTGGTATTTTTCTATGGCAGATTTGGCCTGATGATTATATTATAATGACAAAACAAAACCTAAAAATCACAGGATATTATTCAGTGAAATCAGGAACAACAGTAAAAATAAAATATTGTTTAAATTATTACACATTTGTAATTACAAAATAACATTTTAGAAGAGTTTGCCTCATATTGGATAGACATTAGAAACATTTTTTTTCTCACGCCTTAGATCATGAGAGGGAACGGATAACCAAACAGCATCTTGCTAGCATCTAATCAATAAGTGTCTGTTTTCATTTCAGCTGCATTGTAATTATCCAACAATCAGTCAACTGTAATTATCAATTATAAGATTGAGATGGCTTGATAATTAGCCAATCAGATCAGGTTTACAACCAGATTTTGGTCAAGATTTGTTGCATTCTTGTCAGCAGAAACAGAAACCAATAGGTTTAGATCGCTCACTGGACATTATAATCTGTGATGAAAGAATTATTTATTATTTGACTTTTCTATACTGTATATGTTTCATTTATAGTGGTATATCAAAGAAAACAACACTCTGTACAAATGTGTATCTGTTGGGTGAGACTCATTTACAAGCCAAATTAAAGATTTTTCATGTAAATTTAAACCATTTAAATGTATTGCAGGTGGATGTACTGTATATATAAAGCAGATTAGCCTTATTTTTTCTTTAATGTCCTCAGACAGTCAGTTGCACATTAAGACAATGTTAATATTTGACCTTTTCACAACTCTCATGTTATCTGTCTTTGTGCCCAAAACTGCCTGAGGGATTTCATGGTTAAAAAAACAACAAAGCATCCTCGCTTGTCTGGATCAGGACTCACCTCCCCCCATCCTTGGGACAACTATTTAAGAGACACAAATACAAACGTACTGGATGCAAACACAGAACTTAATTTCCTCTTCAAAGATCATTGGTGGTTTTTTTGTATATTTTACACTATTAGCTGCAAATTGTGCAACACCATGGAGCTTTTTTTCAAATCAATCGATTGATTTATCATCTATTGGGTTCCATTATATAAATAAATAAATAGATGAAACAAACAAGACATTTATTCATTTTTATTCATGTGTTCACTGAGCCCTAACTATGTTTTCAGATGTACTGTAATGTATTGTAGGAGTAACAGTAGCAGCCATAGTCTTTGTAACCAACTCAAGCATTAACCCCCGGTATGTGCTAATTTAATGTTCTTATTTGGAAAAGGAAACTTTGCTTGCTGCATCCTTTATAAAATGCATGGATGGTAACACTTTGCTGTTGAGTAGCTTGTAATGCTTAGTTTCACAGACCGACAGCTTCAACTCATATTCAATGTGTTCAGCTCAGGAGCTTGTTGAGGAGCAAGCAAGATGACGAGTGTCTTTATTATTTCCACCACAATTTTAACCTGTGCTATGAAACAATAGATCCATCCAAATAAATCAGAAAAAATGATGAAAGCCATGCAAACTAACACTGCATTACTATGCATAAAGACATGTGGGAAGAGAGGTGCATGAGATGGAAGTTCAACACAGATCAGGTGGTGCAGGTTTGTTGAAATTTGGTCTTTGACATCATCTGTAAAATATGCTGTAGAGAGGTTGCTGCAAAAACAAGCAAACAAGAAAACAAAAGTAAAATAACGTCTGTGCTACTGTGCACATTAGACTCAGTACTCTACTAGTTTATGTGCTAAAACACATAACATTCATACTCTCATAACTTCACTCTCCCCATCTAATCTAGCTGCCATTGATGTTCTCTCTCTCTCTCTCTCTCTCTGTTTCTCCCTCACTCTGTCAGTCTCTCCTCATCCATAAACACCAGGTTACTGGAGGCTACTGCCGCATGCTTTTCTCCGTAGGCTGCATGAAACTTGAAAAGAAATCCTAAAAAAGAGGTGTGAAAGTGCAGCCAATGTTGCTTCCTCTGGGTTCCCGCTCGTATCTCCAGACAACTCTGTTTGAAAAAAAAAAAAGATTAGATTGAAATTCACAAAGAAAGAACACTAACTCCCCGGTTATTCTCCTGCTCTTTGGGTTTGTACCCAACAACAAATGTGGGACAAGCTGGGAAACAGTGCCGGCGCTAACACTCCCCGTCGGTACAAATCAAGAAAAAAAACCATAAAAACCTTATTCATATGAACGAGAGACACTTTCATTGAATCCAAAAATTATACCAGCATTAATAATTAATGTAATGTTTAAAATGTTTTTTGAGATGCTTAATTAATCCAGTTCACCCATTTATTGAAACTGTGGAAGAGAGGCTAAGGGGATAAAATGCAAATGTATTAAACTGGCCAAATCTAATTTGTTCTTTTATTCCTTATTTGTGTGACTACATTATAACTTCCCTCGTGCCTTGTTTCTGTGTACTGTGCCATCCTTTCCTACTGCGTGTGTGTGCTTGTGATGTTTGTAACAAACAGCAACAGTCTGCGAGTCTGTGAGGCCATACTGACTGTGATAAGGCAGAGGGACCATGTGACTTTTCTCATCTCATCCTCTCCTCTCACAAAAAAACCCCCACATCCCCTCATTCACTCATGCACAGACTCACACACACACACACACACACACACACACACACAGCCATCAGTCAAAGTGTGTTGGCGCTGCAGGTCTGGGGGCATTTACATAGATAGATGATGGAGAGATTATGGGGCACAGGGGTTATTAATCACGCTGCTGAGAAGGCATAGAGGGACTCCTTGGTGTCACTCTTCTCTCCGGGGATGGCTCTTTACCCTGGATATGTCTTTTGTGCCGTTTCCGATGTTCTATTTGCTACCACGATAGTATTATGAGTGCCTTGGCATTCAATATTGCTGAAAGCAAAGTGCGATGCAGCAAAGTCCACCTCCAGTCAATAGCTCTAGGGCTACAGTCCAAACATTTCCTGCTGTGATGTCATTTTACTACACCTACTGGGCCATTAATTTAATTTCATATGAAATATATTTTATATTCATGCAATGTAAATAGCTACTATATGTAGTTCTGAACTGATTTGCAGATTTAAGAACAAATGTTTGCTGGTTGCAGCTTTCTAAACATGAGGATTTGCTGCTTTTCTCTGGTTCATATATTTGTGAAATTGAATTTCGAACAAATCAAATAACTGTGATAGGCATTTTAGCCATTTGTAATTTTCCTATTTTAAAGATTAAATAATATATTGATTAAAAAAAAGAGAAATAATGAAAATAATCATTAGTTGCAGCTCAAAAACTCTGCCTTGGGTTTGGGAGGTTTCATTTTATTACCGCTGATTTAAAACTGGCAGGTCTAAACTGGACCAAAATGTTGCTGTGAGAACAATAAAGGTACTTTCCACCTGTGATCCCTGTGTTTGTGGTGGACACAACGTCTAATGTGTAATACACCTGTTATCAGACTTTCTCAGCCCAGTGGCAGCTCTTCATTATTACAGGTCCTTATTCTAGCATTTAAAAATGACTTTTTAAAACATTTTAACAATGGTGTGTACTGGTGTGTACTGTGAATCTAAAGCCACATCCCACCACGTGGGAAAGGAAAATGCTTTTGTTTTTATTATTTAAAATAACAACAATAATTGTCTAATGGGACATGAACCCCCAGTTCAGTTTAGTGTTGGTCATGCAAACTTCACCATCATTTTTTAAATTTTTTTTATTTTTATGAGAACTGAATGTTGATGATCGAATCATCCAATATCATGACTGGGCCATAGACAACATTTATCCAGTATATATATGTTTTGCTTTGTCTGCATATTAATTTCTGTGTATCGTCCACAGTTAAAATCAAAACTACGTCAATTTATCCAAATGAACAAAAGGTTTGTGGCCTCACATAAAACAACTGCTCTAACTAACTAGATCATTGCCTTCTTTGAAAATACGAACTTTCCTTCAGTTTTAACATTTCATAGCTTCCGCCATTATGTATGTATGAATTTTGAATCACGAGTGGTTGAAATGGGACACTGTGAGACTGGTGGATGTGATAATGGAGTAATCCACAGCGACAGGTGAGGTACTCTCTTTCTCTGGGCTGTTTGCTTTGGTAAATGTAGCTGCCATCATCTGACCCCAATGGGACCTGACACTTGGACCCTCCCCTGTCGGTTCTCCTCACTCCTCCATCTCCAGCCTGTTCACAAGCATATTTATGGTGTTTCCACAGGTTGATGGTGTACTACGTTTCTTTGGTCAGTGTTAGTAGCAAAGTCAAGCTGTGTTTTTCGTTCTTAAGAGGAAGTAATGGCTTCACTGAATCATTTGGTAGGTGTATCTATGGGTGGGTTGGTGGTGCAGCTGATAGAAGGAAGGACAGATGATGAATAGAGTGTAGATGCATGAATAAAATAAGAGGTGGATTAATTGAAAACTTTTGCAACCTTTTTTTTTTTTTTTTACCTCATCCCATATACAACAAAAAAAGTTATGAATACAATATTTATTTGTTTAACTATTTAATCAGGTGGGTTGGGGTGCAAACAGAAAGCTTAAACTCTGGACAGAAAAAAAATGTATTCTTTATATACAGTATTGGTTTTTTTAGTTTTTTTTGTACCTATATTGTGAAACAGAACAAATATATCCATGTTGTGTGAGACTGCTGTGAATCAAACATAGTTTGTCTCATATTCCGACTTTTGATTAGTGTAAATGTGACATTTTGTCACGCTGCCAATTTCTCCATTAACTGAGGTCTAAAACTTTGTCTTGTTGAATTTTATTCTCTGCACTGGCTGCAAGACATTGATTAACCTGGAGCTTTTAGAGATTGTTGTAGTCATGGATTTTTTTTTTTTTTAATGTCATGAAACACTTTGCCCACGCACGCTTGTGCTATTGTCCAATCATCATATATTTTGTAGGAGGTATAATTGATACCTGGGTTTTCTTTGAGATTTGTCTCAGGCTGCATCCTCACATGTTGTTAGATTCAAGATACTTAAATACTTTCAAGATGCATTCAATGTGACCTGTTACATTTTTACATCATATTAACATAGAAAAGAAAAAAAAATGTTCCCTAGTTTGGTAATGCTATTAAGTAGTATATTACATCATATGTAAGAAACAAGGTTTACAAAAAGGAAGTTTTTAGTTTTAATCCATTTAGACTGTTGCATTGAATCCAGCCCTGCTGACTTTGATTACCTAATTCCTAGGAGATCACTCTTAGACTCTTGCTGCCAGGGGCGTTGACATGATGTGGAGAAATGTCGCCAGCTGTCATGAAACCTACCGCCCCAATCAATCAATCAGCGAGCTTGCAGCACCTCTCAGTATGTGTGTTTGAATATGCATATGTGTGTGTGTGTGTATGTGCACGTGTTTGGGCTTCACCCATTCACACTCTCGGGTCGGCATGTGAGGGGGGAGGCACTGCAGGGAGACCCTAAATGCGCCGTCTTCCACATTCATCAATTACTGCACCCATGAAGGTTGTGCTTGTCAGGATGAGCAGATGGTGTCTGTGTATAAGTGTGTGAGTGTGTGTGTACATAACCTGTATTATATGGTGGATGTGTGTGTGTGAGTATCACAGGGTGAAGGTGTTTGTACGTATGTGAGAGACAGAGAAAGGTGATGACAGAGACAGAAAGAAATGTATGAGATAGAGATGTATAGATGTGTGAGGGAGATATGTACAGGTGTGCTACATGGGGAGAAGTGTGTGTGTGTGTGTGTGTGTGTGATTGGTTGGCTGCAGGATAACTAATCGATCTATACCTTTCTTGGAGAGAGTGAGTGAGATTCAGTCAGCCAAGCTTTTTGGAGAAAGATCATGTCAGCCAGGTGCCTTGTTGGCTCATCTGCAGATCCTGTTAGTCTGTGTCCTCCTTTTCATATAACACGTGTCCACAGACATTATAGGTTATGCATGAATTCTTTTGATTGAAAATGGAACTAAAGGGACTGCTTTTAGAATTGCTACCTGAAGGGATTTTGTACATTTCAACCAAAAAAAAAAAAAAAATGTGGACATTGATCAGGAATGTAGGAACCAGCCTTTATTCACTACATATATTCCAAAATGATTTTAATTCCCTCGAGGTGCATGGAAGTATGGGAATTGAGGGGGAAGCATTAAACATCTTCTAAATGAATGAACAGCTAATGTAGCTTGTAGTATGACCTTATGGAAAATTATTTTTAAAAACACACTCTCTTTATGGTACACAATTGTCTTTACACTTGAGAAGATTTCAGAGATGAGCCTAGACAAAACAACCCCATAATCCAATTTTCTTTGCCCAAACTTTAAGAACTTTGTAAATCTACTTCCTACCCAAATGTCGCTTGTGCAAATCTTGCCGCTTCCTTCAGTGGGGAGATGTTTTTCTTCTCCCTCCTGCTCTTAACTGTGTACCAGCGGTTCTAGGGGCTGTCATATTGCATCAGCGCTCTGCTGATTACTTCCACCTTGTCTCCCTCGTCAGGAAATGATTCTGACACGCACTCACACCCTGCTTTCTCTGCATCAATATGCGTGCAATGGAAAAACTGCAGACAGTAAATAAATAATGAAAGACAAGGTAGGGAGGAAGGGGAGGCAAGCAGGGAAGGAGGCTCTATGTGTTTCTCTCTCCGTCTTATTCTCAGTCCTCTGCGTGCAAGTCACTCAGTGTGGAAAAGTGTTATGTGCGTTGTGTAACGGTATGTAAGTATGTGCACCGTGAGTATCTGCAAGTGTTTCACACACAGATGGAGATGGAACAGAGAAAGTAGGTTTATTACACACAAAAAACAAACCTCATCTAATGTGCTGATAAAACAATACTAAACTGTTTTGAGATGGTGTTAACCTTCAAGTTCCTGACTCGCTCTAAGAACATATCTTGCAATTAATTTTGTTTAAATTAAAGTGACAAGTTAATTAGAGAACATTTTACGTTTGTCATTCACTATTCCTTCATTATTGGTTTAATTTTCTAAATTGTACATGTCCATTCTCAGCACCTCCTCTCTCTCTCTCTCTCTGTGTGTGTGTGTGTGTGTGTGTGTGTGTGGCACTCAGCAGTTTTTTTTCTCCCAAGAAGTATGCCAGTAGAGTGAGGGAGCATTCTCAGTCAAAATCCCTAAAGGGATTATCACAGACTCCGTATTTCTGTGGAGGACACAGAGAGGGTAAGCACATCTGATTGGCCCACTAACCCCTGGCACACAGTGGCACAACTTGTATCACAGGGATCTGTATTCATTTTGGTGTTTATCTGGGCAACGGCTGATATTCAACCTACGTCATTATGAAGTGTGAGGAAAGACAGATATGTGTGTTAGCTCTTGTTAGAATACCCAACATATTTTCTGTGTCAATATTCACTGCAGTCTTGAGGAACATTTATGGTGATTTGATGACAGACAGACTGAATTAATTACTTTCCCTTTAAACTTTCTCCTAGTTGATCATCTCCAGAATTGCTGCTTTGTGTTACTGTCGTGACTTAGCCATCAGCAAACATAGAATATGTGTGTGAGTGTGAACACACAGTAAGGTTCAAATTGAGTTCATAGCTAAAAAAAGTCTTATTTCAGCATTTATTAAGACGTAATATGATTTTATTTGTCAAATGTTATTTGAAATGTTATTATGAGATTACATCATCTCTCACTAATATGGGTGAGCAATATGTTTGTTACTGGAAAAATGTAAGAAATCCACATTGTTGCAGCTATTGATAAGAGTGACATGAAAAGACTACACATTTTTCTTTCTCTCCTCTGGACACCATTACTCCACTATATTTTTGCATAGCAAATCTTTTGATTGCTGATATCTCGTAGGGCTATCAACAATTTGGCAATCAGCAATTCAAAAAAAATAATTGCTTAGGTCTGGAAACATGACACAATTGCTAAACACAACACACAGAGTGAAATTATCATACAAGTTGTGAACAACTCTCCTGGTTAGCCTGACATTTTGTGATTTTCTGACTTGTTTCTTGCTCTGTACGACTTTATTGTAGAGCTGTTTCCGACTGTCAAGCTCTCAGCAGTGAGCACAATGAAAAACAGAAAGATGACGCATCAAGCTTCATGTAATTCAAGGCCCAAAGACAGCCTTCGAAGCTAAATGCATGGTCCACGTATATACCTAAAACGTTAGTCTAATCTAATGCATTTTGGGATGTTGTATTTCGTTTATTTTATCCATACACAAACAGTGATGTAAAAAAAACAGTTTGTGATATTACAGGCTGCTGTAATTTTTTTTTTTTTTTTTTTTTTGGAAAACCACAGATGGTGACAGCGACTTCCCGAGTCACGTTGTCACAGTGAGGTCGCCAGTCCACCAGCTGCCACAAGAAGCGCTGGGCGGACAGAAAGACTGTTGTTTGTTAGAAGAAAGTTACAGCATGTAACTCCAACTGATACCTCAAATTGTAATTTTTTACATTCCTGGTTTTGTATAGAAGAGATATAATTTGTTTCTGAGTTTCTGGTTGGTCTATTTCTGAGCTTTGAGAGAGAGCCAGGTTAGCTGTTTCCCAGCGTTTATGCTAAGCTATGCTAATCACCTCCATGCTCAATGTAAAGACATGAGAACGGTGTTGAGCATCTCATCTAACTGGGGAAAATAGTGAGTATATATATCTCCACATGTTCAGATATTCCTTTAAAAGTTCCTAAAATAATATACAGCCTAATTTTTTGATTGTTGTTGAGAAAATTGATTAAGTCATGAATAGGCAAATGTATATAGACAAGGATTACCTCTATGTGACGTTTGCTGGCTACTAAAGTAAAATTGTCCAGAACATTTTGGACGCTATCGGACTTGTTTTATATTCCCATCACTTGCTAACATGCCTCCTTACCTCCACAGTCTCTGTCTCTGCCTGAAGAAAGAATCACAACATTACCTCTGGGGCCCGAGGACTTTAAGTCCCAGTTCCAGAGCGCAGAGTGGGAGGTGTGGAAAGGATTAGAGAGAGCTGTCTCTGATGTTATTTAATCTCACCAGCCATGGAGTTAGTGAGTCAGCGCACCCCTGATGCACGTTATCAACCTCTGATGACCAGCGAGGGGGGAATTCAGCGCCTAGACGCCACATTGCCACCAACAGAGCACTTGAAGTCATCTTCTCGGCTGTCCCTAACCAGTCAGCAGCTCAATTTGGGCGATGGCAAGCGTGCTCAGTCAGGGGACAAGTCGGTCCCGGATGATTTCCTCCTCCTCAGCATTGACACCCCTCCCCTCCTCAGCTACTGCCCGAATGAGCCTCTGTCCTCCCCTTCTCTTCTACCCTACCCCTGAATCCCAAAGACCCGGCAATCACTCAGATGCTCATGCTATCTCAGGAGCCTGTCTCGCTCCACCCCCATACCCACCATCCTCCTTTCTTTTGCTTTTTCTTGCACCCACCCCCAACCTCCCGCCCTCACCTAGTGCATTCCAGCATGATAAACCACATGGGATTTCACTAGTCCTTTAAAGTCTGCTGCCTCTGGGAACCACTCTTCTCCATGCAACATTTTAGTATTCTAGGGAATACGTGACTGGGGAGGCAACCGATTCTCCTGTCTCCTGTCTTGGTTCTTTATTTCTGCTGATGCTTCACAGTAAGAAAAAAAAAAAATTAAAGTGGCAGTTATCAGGTAATCATAACTGGTCACTTACTTTCCAATTTTCTGTAGGTGGATTTATTCTTTTCACTTTCGGTTGTCATAAAAAAACGTTTTCTGTCAAGATGTCTTTTACTGAAGTCATTATTTTTTTTTATTTTAACACATAAAAGCATCACAACAACAATATACAAATTCTTAGTAATCTTTAAAACCAAAACACATTTACACATGCAACAATAGGGTTTTAAGACAATGAGTAACTTATTTAATAATTTTTGTTCTTGGAATGTGTAATGTGTACTTTGCAGGAGAAAGGACCGCTGTTTACTCTGCAGGCGAAAAAGTCCAGACTATTCCTTATCTCCAGAACAACATCTGATATGTCAAATATGTATAAAGTAATAAATTCTAACTTTGAATGTTCTCATCATAACTCACAGTTCCTCTACTGACATTATTTCCTACCTTTTGTACTCCAAACCAATAGAAAAAAAAAAAAAATGGTTTGATGATTTATATAGTTTTGTTAAAAAACATGTACTTGGATCATCTATGAGAATATGACCTCCAGACAGCAGTGTGGCTCATAAATGTCTGGTGTTTACACAATCAAATAATGCCCAAATAGACTTTTTAAAGAAGGACAACTCACCACACAAGACAATGTGCCCTGCTCTGCAGTGTGTCCACTCAAAGGAGAAAAAAAAGCCCACTACAGAAGCACTGCTACCATCCTTCATGATGTCACTCTCGACAAGACACATCACACTGCCAGTGACGGTCTTAAAGGGATAATTCAGATTTATTTTGAAGTGTGGTTGTATGAGTATGAGTTACCCTGCAGTAGATTGCGGTCTGCATGTGCCCAGCGTAGAGAACCAGACAGGAGTACTGTAAAGACAGCCCTGATGGTAAGGTACAACCCCACTTCAAAAAAACAAATAATAACATTAGTGTGACATTTTGAAATGGTTTCTAGATGAAGACGAGAAGACTAAACAAGAAGATGACTAAGTTGGATAAAACAATTAACAAAGAAACAGAAATTAAGGGTTGAAGAATAATAAAACAGAATAGATTATTGCTCCGGAGTAAAGTGTGTTGTGTGTGTTAAATCATCAATCCTTGTGGCTTCTGTTTTTAACGGATTCAATATGATTGTATGATTGTCTGTTTGAGTCCTTTACATAGGATTGGCTGTAAAGCTACAGCCACAACACTGAAAAACACATTCATAGACACCAAAATATACAATATGATACTGTCAAAAGGTACAATAATTACACAGAAAAGGAAATTACAGAGTTAAAACAACACCATTATGTTTTCATTTATCTTTTTGTCCACTTTTCTTCTCTCCTCCGCTCCAAATGTGTTGGGCGCATCGGGTCCTGTGAACCCGTCAAGTGCTCCTGGCAGAGAGTCAAGAGTCCCACCTGCCCTCCTGCTGGACGGGGCGGCTACGGCTCGCACCTCTAAAAGAACCACCGAAATGCTTCACCGTTGCTGACCGGCGTCCGCTGTGAGAGACACAATGTGAAGGACACATTTTTATTTGCAGGTTTTATATTATTGTCATGTCATTTAATTTCTGAAGCAGATTACAAAAAATAGATAATCCATCATATCAGGACCAGTGATGGATCATAGCAGTCTGAAAAAGCTTGCACATAAAGTAAAGTAAAAAAAACCCAGAAGGGCACTTAAAGCAGCTGTAACACACAACCACCAAACCAAGTATTTCATCAAAGAGCCAGCCAAGGTGATTACGTCCACGTCCCACCCACACCCAAATAATTATTACGCTGAATGAAATATTCAATACAAATTCCCAAGAAGCAACAATGAGGCATTTAATTACTGTGAGCTCTAGCCGCAGTGAGGGGGAACAGTGCATCATTTCAATTTGAGCCTGCGCCAGCAGCAGCAGCCCCTCCTCCTTCTCCCCAAAAACCTCTATGCCAGAGTGACAGCCTCTCCTTTCCGAAACTCATTTAGAAGTCAGAGACATAAAATACTGAAGTCTCCACCAATCCCCATGACCAATTAGCACTTTTTTGATTTTTCTTTTTCTTTTTTTTTTTTCTTCTTTTTGCTGTTGACAGGGGGAAATGGTGCATAATCACAACTAAAATCACTTTAGTCTGAGTGGAGGGCAATTTGACATTTTAATACCAAGTGTCATTTGTGGCTCCTTAAAGGCATTCTGATGATTGCTTTAGGACTAGACAGGCTTCTACACTCAGACATATACAGTTTATGGACTACATCTGAACAGTATTTACAGTGTATAGTTGTTTAGGGCAATAATTGAATAATTGAACGTTCGTTGACTTTCATTTGTATTGTGACTATATGACTATATGTGTGTTAAGAGTTTTGTATAATGTAATAATGTCAAGACTGACCAGTGAAGTAATTTTTGAGGTAAAATATGTCAAAAAAATAAAGATGAAGATGAAGATTTCCTGCTTTTTTGTGGTCTATGATAATAAACTTTGAGTATCTTTGTCAACACAAGCATTTCAAAGAATTTAAAGGGAGACAGACTAAAAAGCTCAAACGATTAATTAGAAGAAACATGGAATGAATAAATAAAAATGAAAATGTCTGCAAACCCATCTGATAAGGCTATCAGCCAAATGTGTTTATTAATCTGATTTCCTCCAAGAAAACACAATATCATCCCTAAACTCCCAGCTATATTACTTCAAAGGTTCATAATCACTACTTTGTCATAAAGATGTAGTTTTCATTGGCATATTTGTGATATTCCTGGTGTAATTTGTGATATAAGTGTGTAATGATCAGCTGCACATAGACAGGAAGATGCTCATCATCAAAGTAGTTTTGGTTGATACAATCAGTCCTACGTTGTGTAGCATTTACCATTTTTTTCACACTACATTAAGCAATTACTATTATGCTTCCAAGTGAATAATGGAGCAACCCAGAACAGCAGGATACCATCATCACCAATTTAAAGTCATGGACGAAATTTAACATCATCATGTTTTGAAGGCTCAAGATGCTCTAACGGAAGATCTGATGTTTTCTTTTTGCCTAATTGCAGTGAGCAGACGCCCACCCCCTTGTTATATCACTGTAGCTCCATTAATTGTGTTTTTATCTTTTTTTTTTTTTTTTTTGGAAGCAATTAGGCTTTTATAAATATATCTTCATGTCATTTCTGCTTTGTAAGATGTTTGATAGTAGAGAAAAAGAGAAATGATAGGTGAGGGACATTGAAAAAAGATGCCAAGGCAGAGTCGTTCTTTTCACCACTGAATGTTTAAAATGTTTAAATATATTTTAACCTAAATTTTCATGGAAGACGAAGAACTGTGAACACGTGATAATGACTATGTGACATAAGACTGAGCATATTATGGACAAAAGTTATATAGTGAACAAATCAGCTTTTAATTTATTAACAACTTTTAAAATCATTCTATAAAACATATCAGCATGTCTGACAAAGTACTATGACAACTCTTACAATGACTGCACAGGGAAGACAATGAGCAGTGTGTACACATCCGGATATGGAGCATCCACATGGGCACTTTCAGCTTTAAGCTCTCCGTCTAGAACATGATGCCCTAAGAGCTGAGGCAAAGAGAAGAGAAGAGAAGAGGGGGGAGGGGGAATGTTTATCTTGATCCATATTCACACATTGATCAGTCCCTGGTGGAAGTGCGGCTCGCCAGAGACAATAATGACCCTGATCTGGGCACTCGGCATGTCTCTGTTTTGTTAAGTTCCTGCGTTATCGATCCAGTGGGGCTCTTGAGTGCTGCTTGGATTCACTCCCGGGCCTTATAGCCTCGGCACACTGCAGTGGCCAGGCACAAAGAAGGCTCAATTAGCACAGCTCGGCGTTGTCTGCTCCCCCACCTGCATGCACCTTCAAAATCACTACATCAACCGCCAGGGAGAGTGAGGCAGACAAGACCCAAGAATACAGAAACAACAAACAGAGAGGGAGAGACAGAAAGGAGGAAAAACAGCAGACAAAAAGGTGGTGAGAAGGTAAGGGTTGATAGTGTTACACCCAGGACATGGGAGCAACACCAAGGTTTCACCTCAAATCAAGACGCCATGGCAAGCAGCTCAGCCTCACGTCAACACGTCTGCCTCTGCAGCAGAGCATACATAACAACCTGGCTACAACGACACACTGAGGGAAAGACAATTTCCCGCTCTGGCAATGAATGTTCATGACCGAATATTGAACTGACTGAAGGAAGAGGAGATTTCTCCAGACCTCAAATTAACCCCACCACACCACCACAGTAGGCAGTGTATTCTAGTATCTGCTGGTGGCTTACAGTGATAACAACGCAGTAAAATTGACACGTGGTGGAATAATTCTCCGCTGATTCTGGCGAGGTAGTCAGAGGTCTCTGGGCAACCATGACACCCTGTGATCCTAACTGAACCTGGCAGGTGCAGTTAATGCTGAAGCCACGATGCCGGCTGATTGAGACATGGCTGAGAGATGGGAACGGCTGGAATTGTCATCAAACTAACCAGACTAAAGCAGCTTCTGCAAAGGTTGTTGCTATTCTCTGCAAGACATAAACCTCCAATCACAATCTTAAAAATCCAGGTTAAAGACGATCCTCCCTTTTTCTTTCCACACAAATAATAAAAACACATGAACAGTCGTCAAAACCGCAACCCACGCCTGCCCTGCCCCTCATCTCCCCTGTAGCCTTGGCGTCGCACTGAGCTGGGGCCAGAGATAAACCACTCAAGACGATGAAGATGATAATGGCAGACGCCGCAGCGCCTCAAAATTCAATCAGCGCTGGGACGTCAATGCGGATGAATGTTAAAGTGAAATATGCTCGCCAGCGTGTGTTAAAAGACGCCACACAGGGCTCGCAGAAACGACAACAGGCGATGAAGAGGACAATGAGGGGGAAAAGCGAGATAGAGAGAGAGAGAGAGAGAGAAATAGAGAGAGAAAAACAAGAAGAGAAGGGAAAAAAAATGAAAATAATGTGTCTCTACTACTCTGCTTCCCGGCACAATCCCACTGGCATTCTGAGCAGCCCTACTTTAACCACAGACTGTGAATAAATTACCCTTTTGAACTCGGGGTGATTGCAAATGTGCCCCGGTTTCTCTTGAGACATGTCTGGCACTAACCCTTAGCTCTATGCTCCCAGCCAGCCTTGTCACAGAGGCCCCCTCTCCTCCTACCAACACACACACACACACACACACACATACACACACACTAAAGGCACACAGACAGGCATGCAAAACATTATAAAACTTTTAATTCACCGTAATTACTTGTGGAATTTTATTTCCAGCCAAACTACAAACTCGCCTCTGTCCCTTCTCTTTTTCTGTCAAGAAATTCTGAGGAATCTCCTCATACTCTGAGATTAAGAAAAATGTATGAGAGATGAGAAAGCATCCTGGAAAAAAATGTGTAGTGGCTTAAAAATCAGAGGAGAGATGAATGGATAGAAGCAGGGCAGAGACAGATATGGTGAAAAAAAACAAAAAAAAACAAAAAAAAACAGAAAAGGAGGAATCTCAGGGAGAGACATTGGCGCTGGTGTGGGTGAATAGTAGCCTGTGAGAGTATGCTGATGTGTTTCAGAATGCTCATTATAACGCACGGCCCATACATTAACAGGACTATACCCATTATTTATTAACTTACAGTCTGGGAACCAGGACACTTTTTATAACCACAATTCTTTAGATGCAGCTCTGACAGGCTGCAAACAAAATATATATAAATAAATAAGTGTCACTGTCACCTTCTGCCTTGTGACACACACACACACACACACACAAACACACTGCTTTAGTTGTCTGCACACCGGCTTTTTAAAAAACATAATTACAACAAAACACTTTTGACGCAGCATCACAGCTGCAACAAAACCCAGGTCAGCCACTTTGTTTTCTTTTTTCACCTTGTAAGCCCAAAATAAATCTGACACCTCAGAACTACAGTCAGAAAGTTAGTCTGTGATTTCAATATACAATAACATGTGTGGAAATAAATGATTTTTTTTTTTTAGGCAAACTGGTGGTGGGGCAGACAAAAGAGGAAAGAGGAAGTAAGGAAATAGCATGTTTCATCAAAGTCAAGCAAGAACGATTTTGCGAGCCAGCCAAACATCCAGGGTTGATCACCAGGTCTAAGAAAGGTGGAGGTGTGTGTGTGTGTGTGGGGTGGGGTTGGGGGGTGGAGTTTCTGCAGTGCAGTCAGCCTTAACTGATGTGTTATATATTGCCTGTCACTTTATTCTGCAGGAATATTGGGGCGTTGCCAAGCTCAAACCTGGAAGGTATAGCAATTCATCACCTGCATCAGTGTTGGAAGGTGGGGGCTGAAATCTCATCTTGAAGCTTGTAGCCAATATTCTAGCCACCCAATGCCGTCTATAAAAGGAACCTCTCCAAGGCCGCTATCACGGACGTATGGCTCATCTAGTCATCCACACGCCGCTGCCCCCAGTCCTGCATCACAACAGCATAACGCAAACACTCTGCTCTGCGCGCAATCCTAAACCTTGAATATTACCTGCATATATAAATGATAATGATTAAAATGTCAATTCTACTCATAGTAAGTAAATAGGTAAGGTGGCTATAATGTAAGAAGCATTTGTTGTGATAAAAATCATCTTTTGCTTTCTGGATGATCTGAAGAAACCAATTAGTGATGTAAATCTAAATTTTTAAAGGTACAGTGTAGTGGTCTTAAATGTCATTATCTAAAGTGCCAACAGTGTTTTTGATTAAATTAGTGCTATTCAGTAGCCTGTTAAAGGTATTATTAACCTTAATAATAGAAGTGTAGATCAAATTGCTCTTGCGGATCTATACAGTCAATGTATCAAATCCAGGTGTCACAAGAAATCAACACATTTCTCAAAAAATGTAGTTCTTGTTAGCATTTTGATAAACTGATAGAAATAAATCTGTTGGCCTTTTTCTTAAAAAAGCTGAAACAATTGTAATCGATCTACTCACTATTTCATTAAATATGCATGTTTATATTACTTAGCGCTCGGTAATCATCATCATAGAAATACGAAATCCCTGGGCAGAAGCAATGTCTGGGTTCTGCCATTTTTTTCACAATGCCATGAGGATTGGATATGAGTAAATCAAAGTGAGAATATCGTCCCATTTATATTTTAATAAACAACTGAGGAATATAATTTCTTGGCATTTATTGTTAATTAAGAAAAAAATGTGTAAATCACCTTTTTACACCGTTACAAATCACTGAGATCAGGACCTCTGTGCCTTATAATGTTGCCACTGAATTTCTACATTGTTAACACGTGACATTTATCAGTAGTTTTTCAACTCATATTCTGCATAGATCATTGACTTATTTGATTTTCCAGGTTTCTAAGTTAAACATATTAACATATTACGTAAGGATATCAAAAGGCATTTTTTTTCCATCTATCACTAATGCACTAATACAAAGAACAGCCCAGCCTTGCACCAGGTGTCTGTTCAGGCAAATCAAGCTAAGCGTATTGCCGATGTTTGTGAGTAATGAGGAATTTGGGAGTTTTTTGCTGACTATGCATGTATGGATTATAGGGTACAGAGGGAATGTATGATGGTGTGCTTAAGAGCTGTGCCTTGGAGAGGCAGGGTGGTCACAGGGGGGAGATTAGACTGAGGGGCAGTGAAGTAAAACCAAATCCATCTCCATCTCAGAAACATCCTAAAGCAGATTACTTACTTCAGTGGGAGAGGAAAAGCGGGAGGAAAGAGAGCGAGAAGCAGAAGAGCAAGAGATGGATGAGGGGGCAGAGGAAGAGAGAGAGAGAGCAATTAGCATAGATGCAATTCTGGCACAGTCCTCTGACTTGGTATTTGACCTTCTGCAAGAGTCTTGCCAAATATCGCCTGAGAAGCGCAGACAGACCATATGGCAGAGTGCTGCTCTAGGCTGAGTGCAGTGTGACTCCAAGCCTGCGTATGCTAATAGAGGAATGTAATTACAGTGCAGTATTTCTGTAGAATGTATATTTTAGTAGCCCTCCATAAGAGTGGATTTGCAGTGAGACGGGCCAAGCCTCAGTGGCTTCAGAAAATACTCCTTTTTATCAAACAGTCAGGGAGCCATTGAGTGGATAGCAAAATGTAAAGGATACAAGTATAACTGGGGCTGAAATACAATACATTCAAATGTTTGAAAATGTTAAATTCACACTGAATCACACGTGGTGGAAAGCCACTGAACTGCAATCTGCTGCTCTCCTTTGGACACACCCCAAATCAATGATGTCACAGCAGATGTTTTCCTTCAGCTGCCAAAGGCAAAACACCTGTTGATCCAATGACATCGCTGAGTGGGCCGTGGCGAGAGGTGCAAGGTGCATGAAAATTTGAAATCATAGAGAGAAAATTCAGCATAGTTCTGCAGAGTTTTCAGCCGTATGTTACTCAGTATGAATTTAACCTTTGATCTAATATTATGTTCAATGTCAATGTTATTAAAATGAAAGGAAGTCAGTGTTGACAGTGGACATATAAATCGCTTATAGCTTTGACACTGATGACTGTTGACCTTTTCGATATTTAACCACCATTTTTCTCAAACCAAAACTTGTCGTTGTTCGAACACAGAATATACAATGCTGCCATACATGGAAAAGGGAGAGACTTTCTGCTGCTGAAGCAGCGCTCAGACATTATGCCTCTTCCATTTATCATGTATGGAAAATCCCTGCCCACACAGATGCAGCCTGAGCCGACCATCGTAGGAAGGAACTGAGGCAGCACCCTTGGGTCAGAGGCTGCCGTCACCTACCTGCTACTAAGTACAACAGTGTCTGCTTCCATTTCAATTAGCTTCATATAAGTACCTTTGTCCACGTAAAGCAATTTTACACAGCTGCTACAAAGCTAACTATCCTCTGGGAGCAAACCCTATACGAAAGTGCTGCTGAGATTTCAGGAAAACAAAACAAAGAGATGCAGCGGCGAGGTCAATCGAGCTCTGAGACAGGAAATCAGAGAGTGTGAGCAGGGAGAAGAGCAGGCGTCGTAGGATAGGAGCAGAGGAGGAGGAGGGGGAAGATGAACAGGACATGCATTGAGTTTGTAGATACCTGAGGGATCTGGTATGGAAATCCCCAATTTCTCAGCCAAGTTGCAGCCCTTTGAACAGCGGAAGACGTCAACAACCACGGCGAGAAGCCATGTGGGTGTAACGAAGCGAAGGCTAAGGGAGGCAACATGCTGCCAGTTCTCTGAAATGTTAAATTGAAATGCAAAATAGGAGCAGGCCTTCTTGATTTTGAGCAGATTTCTCAGCATCTGTGTAGGAGCCCTTAAACTCAAGATGGTCTATATGCAGAGCTCTGTGTATTTACTGTAAATCAACATAATATTTAGGTTAGGATCAGGAAATTAAAAAAAAAACAGCTGAAGATGAATCTTTAATTGCACTCAGGTAATAGAGATTTGGGTCGAACCAATATATGCATTTAATTCGGTAAGTAGCAAAAACTTCACTTAAGGAAAGGTTTTAAATACCACTTTCTACTTGCCTAGTTCAGTACATATATATCCTGTATTGTGCCGCTTTTAGGTATTTTGCAATGTACATCAAAGGCTCATCTTTTGCTAAAGTGGAAAGTAGAAATTTGACGAAAGATGAAAACAAGAGAGATATTGTTAAGAGAAATCCAGTGGGCAATGTAATATGCTAAAGACAGTGTTTAAGACAGCTAATCCAAGCAGACTCCCCCCTGCTTAGTCATTCCAGCTCTGCACTGATCAGACGGGGGGGAAACCAGTCACAGTTTGTCAAAACACAGCTTGCACTTTGAGTAGATTGAAATCATTTCTCTCCTCAGACAGGCCTTTTGAGGAGTGACACAAACTGCGAACAGCTCAATGGTTTATCAGTGGTGGAGGACAAAGGGCCTCTCTGCTCAGGAATGAAAATATCCACCTGATGTCATCAACCCGGTGCATCATAAATCCTATCCTTTGCCTGAGGGCCGCAGACTGACTTCACGCCTCTGTGACACTCTCTAACCCCGGGGTTTCTGTCAGAAAAAAAACAAAAACCTTGAAATATCTTTCTGGGCATGGTGTCAGATGCTCGCCATGAAATATTCATAATCTGAAAGCAGAGCAACAATGGAGGAGGCGGCAGCATGCGAGGATTTGACTTGCAGAAACTGAGACGCTTAAACCACGTTGACCGATTTTTATCCCGTCACCAGTTGTCACTCGCAGATTCACTTTCACAAAGGTTTTTCTTTCGATCAAAGCTTTTTGTTTTTTTATTTACTTATTGCCTTTTAACCTGTATACACTCATCAGTGTGTATGCCAAGCAAATTGCATTTAATCTTTTTTTTTTTTGCCAGATTTGTGTAGCTTAATATTGTGATTGGCATTGTGTAGCACGACAACATCACTAATACTGACGCAATATAAAGTGAGTCAAACCCCACTTATTGGGTCTGTGATGCAAGACGTTGATGTTTACCTATTGTTTGTATCCTGGTTTCATTTTCTGACAGCCTAACTCAAGAATGGTGTACAGTGCAGGTATTATAACTTGACACTATCACTGTTTACTATACTGATTATGCTCACACTACACTACACTATTTCATTCTGTTGATTTAACTATGATTTATGTCCATGTTCTCTAAGCAGGATCCTCGTTGCTGCTCCGATTCTCCGTGGAGCTCCCTAAAAGAGTAGAGCCTTTTCCCGCCAAATCTAACTAAAAAAAAATTTGCTACAAATGACAGATTCCTTGACATGTCTCAACTTTGGATATCAAAAATTCATCATAATGTCACTTTAGGGAAAGATAGAACAGGTAGGTAAGAGGGAGGTAAGAAATCATCCGTGCTATGCTTTGTAAAACATTGTGTAATATAGAAGAATTGTAAAGAATGGGATAAATAGTTCAACAAGCGAACAAATCAAATCATACTTGTACTTCTGGGAGCAATGAAATAGTCAGCTTTGCCCACAAACAATGTGGGTTTGGGTAAGAAAAGAAAGATGTTCTTACACATCAACAAGCGAGCCAGCGACAAATTACTCTAATCAGAAATATGCAATTTCACATCAAATCAAATATCTTAAGGCATCACTGAGGCATTTGATTTGTTTGGTATACTTTTGTAATACCTATTTTTATTGTGCCAAGTGTCAGTTTTGTTTACACTGAAAATAATCATAGTCTACATTAAGTACCTCAGTGACTGAGGTGCAAAATCAGTTCTGTTCTGGACCCTTACTTTTTTTTTTTTTTTACATTACATTAGCCTACAGTCAATAAAGCAGGGGCATCAGGGGCAAGATAATACCCTCATCATAGGCAACAATAAGCATACAGTCATCCAGAAACACAGTTAAAGGCAAATATTGCAGTACCTCAGTTGGCCACCAGGAAACTAACTAGCAGCAAACGTATTTCCACAACGTATCTTGTACTCAAGTATGTCTTGTACTTTTACTTAATAGATCCATAGTATAAAACAACGATACTGGGCCCAAGAAGTCTGTTCATTATAGACTAAAGTTGGTTGAATCAACTGACTGAACAATACTGCCACTCTCTGAGCCGCATGCATATAGTAGCACAGCTAAAACAAGGGTCAAAGGGCAGGTTTATACCATATATATATATATATATATACACAGTTAAAACACTCTTTTCCCACTGGCCTTGTTGCATTTATACATTTGGGCAAATGTATTTTTTAATTGAAAAAGGGGTTAGTAAAAAGTGTATTGTGTATTATTTCACTGTCATTACTATTGTCATTGTGAAATTGTACATTACAGCCAAAACATCAAATAAATGCAGCGATCACCATTTTCATGGAGGAAAAGAAAAAACAAAAAAAACAGCTTGTTGTGATGCTCTGATGCATTTACTGAAGACTTTTCTCTCACACTTTTTCATACGAGCTCTCAGTAATGACGAGATACCTTTTAACTTCTCAGCCAGAGTCAGCATCAATAATTTATTCTCAACTGTTTAAAATTTAAAGTGCCACACATTAACGTCCTCCCACACCTGCTCTTTCACGCTGTCCACCCTCCACTGGGCTGCTTTCTACCTCCATCCTTTCTTTTTTCTTTCTGTCTCTCTCTCTCTTTCCTCACACTGTAATAAAGACAATGACAATGAGTTCTCTTTCACCACTGAACCAGGGATGTTAAATCAAACAGGGGGCAGAGGAAGCGACAGACCACATAATGTAAGGGCATCGTCCGGACGCCTCCGATTACGCTTTGGGTTTAATTGGTGGCAGTGGCAAAAATGATGAATTCTTTAACAGTGCCATGCAGTTGTGCCTTTCCAAGCAGAGAAAAGGCCTAAGGAGGACAGCTTCTTGGTGCGAATGGAAGCTGGCAGAAAATCCACACAGCGCAACCAATCTAGGGAAGAAAGGGCATGACAATGAATAAGGGAGGGGGCATGCTCTTAAGTAGCTCAGGGTAGCTTGCAGGGAAGATGTGTATAATTAAGCGGTCTGCATCGTGGTTCAGATGGCAAAATCCTATTGTCTTGACAGGAGCTTAAGGTTGCCCTTTAGGTTGAGATGTGCAGCGGCATACAGCCTCGTTTTTCTTTTTTTTTTTCACACTCCCCCAGACCTCTGCGACCAAATTAATCTGCAGTTTTAAAGCTTGAATAAATCCAGTAAGTTAGAGATCTGCAGATCTGAAGGCCGTCTGTCCCTCAGGCTTTTCCTTTCCTCTGATTTTTTTATTTTTTTATTATTTCTTTACCCCCTCTCCTTTGCCCACGGAGATTGGCTGGGAGCACTCAGTGTTATCTCCAGGGAGGCAAAGGTTGGGGGGAGGGGGTGAAGGCCACAGATTTGTCCTTATCTATTCTGAGCACACCTAAAACAAATTAGACCTGCCTGCCGTTGCTTATTTGGCTCCCGCGCTCTCATTAAGGGGCTGAATTCAAGCTATTTTCCTCAAGGTCCTGCTTCCTACCATTTTGGGCCTTTTTCTTTTATCACAATAGCAAAGGTTTCTAGGCAGCCATGCCCCCTTTTCATCTCACCCATTTCATGTAGTCATATCAACACTGCACAAAGAACAGAGGAGGGCAAGAGGGAAAGTACAAGCCCGTCCTGCAGGACGCTGTTTCCCTGCGCATGGCTTGATGCTGGCCTTTGACATTTGTTAATTGAAAAGGGTGAATCTGTTCAATTGGATTTTGCTGTGATCTTTTCCTGCTTTTTGTTCGATGTTCTGCAAATCAAAGAGGAAACTCTAGATGTTATTATTTCAAGGATTTTGCTTTGTCTTTGCAGTATTATAAACGTTAAAAAAAAGCAACAAGTCCTCCAAATTAAACGACCACATAGGTCATTTGAACCTGCACTCCCGAACTTCCACAGGAGTGTAATATGCTGTGGTTAGGGTTAGGAAAAGATCATGCTTTGTGTTAAAATGGTCTGTAAATGCAGTAAAAATGTAAAATGCTGGACATGGCGGCTAAAATGTCCCATTGGTAGTCTCCAACAATGCTAATGCTGCTGCTTGTGTAACTTTTTCCCACTTTCTGCTATCTAACGAATCATCTACCCATCCCCCTTAACCGCCTTCTCCTGATAAGAAAGTGACTCCATCACTTCACTGGATCATAATTACTAAGGCTGCTAGATGGCATCTGTCACTCACTATACAAACAACTATATGTTGTTTATGGCCACTGAATTTACAACATATAGTGTTGTAAATTCAGTTGTTTAAATTGTTTTTGTCAATATATTCAAACCAATGAGCTGACACGTGAAATCCTATGACTATAAGGATATTATGTTTCTATCAGATTTTATGGAAGGATGTCTGTTTTGGCACATACATGCCAAAACAGACATCCCTAACCCTTAGTGTTAAAGTAGCCGGACTGAGCATCATTCACAAACAAAGCCATAAAAAACATTAATTATACTGTACACCTCAAAGTGTGGTTGGATGTTAGATTGAAAGTGCAGCTTGGTTAGAAGAAGACCTTTCTCCACTGGTCTGCCACAGAAAATAAATAGTGACACATAGATACTAATATATGACCTCCAACTGAGCTGAACTAGACTTCTGATTTTTTATGTATATAAACATTATATATTATTAGCCAATGAAATCTGTATCATTTTATTATAAGTCATATTGTTTTATATCTGAACATTAACATTAACACTGCAGCTCTATCTTATCTTATCTCAGTGTCAGGCATGTTTAAAATCCAAATCATAAAAACAAAATCTCAGTCACTGTGACATTGTTAATGGTAATTTATAAATTGTAAGAACTGTGTATGTTTCTGCGAAACAGTATTATAATGCTCTGGTTACAAACTCAAAGAATATATGTTGTGTCACAGTTCAACACCAATCAAAACTGTTTTTTGCACTCAACTACTGCAATGAAAAAATTTCACCCAAAAATTGAATTATATTATATTATAAGACATAAATCACATTGAATTCGTATTCTAACCTGTTGAAAAGACCTCAGCAGCTGTTGTTACCCTCATCGTAGTGTTACGCTGATGTTCTGCCATCATATAGCTTACCATTGAGCCACATTATCAAGGGCGGTGCTTGGAGGTAGCTGGGGGTTGCTATAGCAAAACCAAGCAAGCTTAGCATGTATATATATATATATATACTTTTTTTAACTTTTACTTATATTTTCTATTATATTTTCTATGTGTATTTTCTAGGATGCAACATGATGATGAAAAAAAACGTAATGAAAGGTAATGAAAAAGGTGGAACTATGAGGGCAGTTTGTTACCTGGAGAGTTTACAGTGTGCACATATTGAAGTTTGTTTACCACTGCTGCACACTAAATCTCTCTAATTATCTTCAAAACAGGCAGTGTATGCAAGTAAGCATTTAATGACTAAAGAATTACGTTTGTGAGATGAACGTGAAGTATATCATGATTACTTTCTATACTTTCTATGCTGTCACTCAGAAACCAACGTTAGCATTAGACTCTTTTAATCTTTCTGTTGTGTCTTTATATGTCTGAGAAGCTTGTTTAGCCCTCTGAGCTTCAGTACGCTGCAGTAACTAACTGTTATTCAGAGTTTTTGCACTAAACTACTGCAAATGAAAAAAATGCCTATTAAACTGATGTCCATTCTTTCTTGATATTATCTTTCTTTTGCTTGTTTCTTGTGAAATACACACTTTCACCTCAACAGGCCTTGAAAAATCCTTCAAATGAAACAGTGAGAGAATCTCTTTGAGTGAACTGCTCCATAAATCATGTTCACACATATGGATGGCCTCATATATGGATCTTTTACGTACACAGAATTCAAGAGAAGACAACATTTCATGAAACTTCCCTGCAGGAATAAAAGTAAAGTCGAAGTAAACAGGTGCTGTAAACAGAGGTGAAGACAGCGTGCCCACAGTATTATTGCATTTGAAAGTTAATGAAGGATCTCTGAGACATAGGAGCTCAAGCTATGTAAAGGTAACTGCTCGGGAAATGTTAGGTTAGATGAGATTCCTCTGACAGACTAATCCATCCTGGAGCCTGAAAGCAGCACAAAGACAGAGAGGGAGAGAGTCGAATCTGCTGCAGAACAGCACAGCAGTGACACAGGGCAATTCTCTAGGGCCTTGCATTAGCGCGCTAAATTAAAGGGGGTATTAGATTAAATTGGCTCTCCGATTTCAGGGGTGTGAGTAAAATTCTGATTTGCATTTTCCACCGCTGCTTAAGATATAATTAGTTCAGGGTGATTCCCATGTGGAAAACACTGACAGCCGAATCTAACTGGCTGCCAGTAGCTTATCGTCTCTTCCAAGGCAAAAGGTACACTCGGCTTGTGTTTGGTGTGTGCGTTCGTTTGTTTGTTTGTTTGTGAGTATGTAGTAAGAGTTTGTGTGTTTGTGTATGAGACAGTGAGAGTCAGAGTTTGCATATGTGTTAGCGTCCACGTGAAGTTGTACGTACAGGTTGTAAATTCTCCTTTTAACAACTTTTCTCGACCAAATCCCACTGAACTGTAAGCATTAGCACCATCATCAAGGCGAAACAAAAAAAAAAAAAAAAAGATTCCTTCCCTGTTAACGTTCATATAAAACTTTGACTAAGCAAACGCACTCCACACCTTAAAGATGCCTTTAAGCTCAGACCCATTTCCGAAGCAGAAGGTGCACCTGTAATTACAGATGTAGAGTCAAAAATAACAATTACAGCTGGAGAGGTCCGTAATATGAAATACTGAACTGAAGTGAAGGAGCTTTTAAAAGCAAGTGTGGATTTGTTTTGGGGGATTTTCACGCCCTTGGTAATTCCAACAATCTTTGCAAATGGATGTTTTCCAAAAGCGAGTCAACCCATGCATTACAAAATGTGAGGCCAGCTTCCTGGACACCTGTTTGGGACACCTGTTAGTACATGATACATGGAGTCATCATTAAATGAGCTTCCGATTGCCACCTCGGTGGTATACAACCCATAACCAATCTCTGACCCCATTATTTAAACTCTTAAAGATCCCATCCTGACATGTTTGTGACATGTAGAAATATCTCTCATCCTATCCTTCTCTCTTTGAAAATCCTGAATGAGTATTTAATTTTTACTTTTTAAAAGTTAAACTGCAGGACACAAGATTTCACATACTTCACTAAAAACTGAACCTTCAGTGCATGTACATTTGTACACTTGTCGACTTCAAGTGTCCACATCACACAACAGTAAGGTGAATGATAATGAGGCATAATTTTCAACAGCACAGCACAACATTAAAGTGGAGGAACAAGAAAAGGAGACTTTAAACTCTGGTGAAACATCATATTTTTCCAAACTGTATGTCAAGTCTCGTATATATTTTGTATCAGTATTGTAACATAATTTTGACTGTAATTTGAGTCATTTAATTCTTCTTTTCAAATGATTCGCATGCAACAACTTGCCATTATCACTTTAGGAACTTTTATGATCGTGAGTAAAATAAACCTCTGTGGGTGTGAACACTTCTTTGTGTTTGTAATGACTGACACTGATCACTGACACTGTTTTCTGTTTTAGTTGCAAAAAGTGGCAAAACCTTTGATGCTTGACACTTCTGTCAAAATAAAGTTGTTGAAATTTTAAGTAGGGACATAAGCTTTCATAAGTGTCAATCATATGGGTAAATAATAATATATTACATTGATCATCTAAGCACTAAATGGTCAAAAATGGATCAGAATAAGCATTCAGGTACAATCTCAATCTAATCTGAATCTTTTAATCCAAAGACTAACGTGATATTTGAGTTATATGTATATGCACATAATCAAACAGCTCAAACGATCAATCGTGGACAAGAATCAGAAAAAATTATGGCTGGAATTCATGGAGAACAAAAGGAATTCATACATGATGTTTTTTCCATAAGTAGATTAGGTAATATTTTATAATTAACCTCTTTTTCCTCTCTGTGTAATCACTTAATTAATGAGCAAATCATCTGGCCCTCAGGTTGCATTTGTTGGTGACTCATCCATACGGGCTCATGTTAAGTCAGTGAGCAAGTTCAAACTGTCAGGATACAGATAACCATATTTGCAACTTAACATTCAAATTCTGCCTTTGCCCTTGATAACCAAATGTCAACCACTAAATAATTCAATTAAAATGAACCTTCAAAAACAGCATTGCCCTTTGATTGTGTCCTAATGAAGCCTCTCGCTACTTGTCAGTTGAGTCAATGCTTAATGTTTTTCTATTTCCTACATGACACATTTGTTTTGTTTCTGCACCCGTCTTGATATGTCTCATACCCCAGATTGATTAGTAATTGGCCATAATGCCACAAATATAATATAAAATGATTTAATCTCGGCCCTACAATATACGCACAATCAATCCATACAGGAATAGGAGGAGAGGATAAGTCTGGGTGCTTCTCTCCCTTCCACACACAAAACTTGAGGACGTTTTGAGAAACGCCATCAGCAGCTCTGCCATCACTCTAACCATCTCTTGGTGGTCGGAGGCTGAGGCTTTGTGGGATATTGATTCTCCCCATCCAGAGACGGTTTCCATAATTGGTTAAAATGACCGGGTGCAGAGAGGGATGGCTCTCTGCTGAAAACCATTTCCCAGCCCTGCTTGGAGCTGAGCCAAGCTTGGGGTTGTTCGGATGCGTTCCAGCCCCAGCCTGACTGGCAGCAATTAGGGGTGTCTGAGCCAAGCTCAGCTTGCGCTCCGCACAAACACCCCTAATTACTGCCAATTAGGCTAGGCGGGTAGGCAGATTTGAGAAGCCGGGGGGATGTTCAGGCATGGGTGGGCATGGAAACAATTTTCAAGGGCTTAGAACGTGACTGGATGAAAAGGTTAATGCTTTGGAGTGCAAGGGGATAATAACAAAAGAAGGGGAAGCAGAGCCCCGGTTCTCACCTCCAGCGATGAGCCTGGCTTCTTCTTCAGCTCCTCGCATTTCCTAAATTTGCAGATCTGGTGGCCCGTTTTGCGGTTCCGACAACTGCTGCAGACACCGCAGTTGATTAGCCGCCTGCAGGGTGCACAGACCCCACACCTTTTCCTTTTCTTCTTCGCTGGGTTTCCACTGGATGCCGAGGAATTATTCTGTGGGCAGTCTGCCAGATTGGCAATTTGAAACGCACTGTCTGTAACGGCTGCTGAGGCTGCGGGGGAGTGAAGGGCTGTCATGACGATGACCCCGGGAGGTAATGAGATGCCCCCTAAAGCCGGAATAGCGGAAAAAGTTCCAACGCGTTCTGGGAGATTCATTATCTCTGCTTCAGCAGCGCCGCATTTCAGCTTGTTCATGCATTCTCCTGCTAAAGGTCTGCAGTGTTCGGGGGATAAGGTAGAGAGGAAATTATTATTTGCCATTTGCAGCGTCTCTGGCGGCACGCCAGGCTTCCCCGGCCTCTGGGAGTCATTTCTATGCATGCTGGTCCTATTAGGGTTTATTGCCGCTGATTTCCTTCCCCAGAGCATGGCGTTATCACAGTTCCAAGGGGACATGCCAATTCTAGCACTGGGAAAAATGGGTGTTGTGATGCGGGCAATCTTAGCAGTCTGTGGAAATGCCCCATTGGTTTTATAAAAGTTTGCAAAAGACCTGTACCTTTCCATTTCTGCGTTATAATCCAAAAGCTGACTTAATCCACCATCCTGGAGATTATCCTTTTGTAAGAGAGACACGTCTGCGTTTTGTCCGTTTTCAATGCAAAGCGCATTGTTTATGTTAGACATGGCTGAGGGATGCTCGTCAGTTTTTAGGAGAAGGAAGTTAGGTGACAGTGGCCTTTGTCGAACTGACGTTGGTTATGAACAGTGTGTTACCATCCTGGTTTATTTTCTCCAGTGCTAAAAGCAAAGAAACAAACAAAGAAAAAGAAAAAAGAACAATTACACATAAAAGAGGCAAATGGTTTCATTGTAATCAGGTTTCTCTAAAGACAACAGAAATCCTCTGACACATTGTTTATGCTCTGACGTTGCATAATGGAACTAACACAAGTAGTCAGAACTGATCTTCATCTGGTGACAATAACCTGATAGCTGTGACAGACCAACATGTCATTATAATAATAGGGAGAAGAATTAGCATAGCTTCAAAAATGCCACACTTTCACGATTTTTAGATCTCTTGTCAAGGTGTTGTTATATATATATATATATATATATAGAAGAAAAGTCCAATCAGCTACTTTACAGAGTGAATAAATATATCTGGATACTCAAGGGTACATTTCATCGAAATATTAAAAAATGTAATATTCAATCCAAAACATTTTGAAAAGTTAGAGGAAAGACTTCAGATTTTGACAGCAGCAGCAACAAACATTTTATATATAATATTTTTTTTAACTGTAGGCCTGTAATTTAAGATCTGCTATGGGTACCTGGAGGAACATATGTTAAATATTCTCTTTCCTTTTTCCTGAATAGTAGAGGTGGTCCATCCATGTAAACACAACTCTGTCCAGCCTCTTAAGAGCACCTGGTATTCATTCATGACCTGGTCTATTCCATTTACTCCATGACACTGACAGCACAGATAGCCACTGGTGAATTTACATCCAGATCATGGACCAGACACCAACTATAGTGTCAGCTGCCTCAGGATCGGATGTATGTATGTGTGTGTGTGTGTGTGTGTGTGTGTGTCTGTGTTGGGGTGTGGAGGGGTGCTCCATTTCCTCTCTCTCTCTCTCTCTCTCTCTCTCTCTCTCTCTTTCCACCAGTCTGTCTGGATTTGGTTTCCACAGATAAAAGCCCATTAGACACATCTCCCCCTACTTCCATTACCTTTTTCTGGGCTTTCTCTCTTAATTGCCAAAGCCGATCCATTGCTGGAACACTAAAGCATTTCAAATCACTTCCATGGTGCTACCCAGCAGCTGTCTCAAACAATAGAAAAAAAAAAAAAAGAATTATAAATATGCACACATGGGATTCGTGAGATCTTACTGGGTGGCATTATTATTAAGTCCCCTGGATACTAAAGTGCATCCTCTTCTAAACATGTCCTTAATATTTGCCAAAAAGTAGATAACACAATCTAAATATTGTCCCGGTGGCTATATGATATTTTTTTTACATCAAGTCTAGAAGTCTAAATTAACTTTCTAACATGCACTAAAATATGTTGTTATGTAATAATTTTTTTATTATTATTATTTTGATGGCACAAATGTAAAACCCAGGTGTCCTATCCACCATTCATTCCAGATCTTGAGGTTCAATGTCGATGTGGCATCCAAAACAACCCGCAGCCACCAGTAAACAAAACCTCCTTGGCTTAATGATCAGCCCTCCTCAGGGTCATTATTACTTAATCAATTCACCCCTGGAGCGAAATACGCAGCCCAAAGGCAATCAAGTCACGGACATTGATTTTCAGCCTGTAAACAAAGTTTAGAGAGACAGAAATGTTCAATACTTGGAGCTGGAGAGACACGGAGAAGAGGGAGAGACGAGGGGGGAGAGAGAGAGAGGAGAAAGAGATAGAAGAAAGAAAAGTAAAAAAAAAAAAAAAGCCACCACGTCCGACGACGAACCATTGTGCTGCCGCTGCGCCACGATGCCATTAATTACACTCAGTCTGGTCTGTGGTGGACATCAGGATCAAAGGTCATGCATAGATAATCCCAGAAGAGGGGTGCAATAGAGCAAATAAAAAGCCATAAAAATGAATCTGACATCGGCTGGATCACTTGGCAGTCACACGCGGACACAAACCGTGACAGGAAATGAGGAGCAAGACGTATAAAAAGGTTTGACACTGGACACTGGACGGCAATATATGGACGGACAGAGGAAAACATAGAGAAAGAGAGAAGAGAGAGAGAGAGAGAGAGAGAGAGAGAGAGAGAGAGACAGAGAGAGAGAGAGAAAGCGAGAGAGAGAGAGGGGGGGGAGAGAGAGCATCACCTACCAGGTTCCTGTTGAGAAGAGCTCCCAAGATGCTACCAGCCTGCGACCGTACAGCGGCACATTACTGCGAAGCGATACGTGGGGGGAAATAATGCAAAGATACGAGAAGACGCACAGACACAGGCTGCCGGAGGAGAGGAAGGCGAGTGTGTGTGTGTGTGTGTGTGTGCGTGTGTGTGTGTGCGTGTGTGTGTGTGCGTGTGTTCAGAGCGCTCAAAACAAAAGGACCATTTTTATCGACTTTCTTGTCACGTTAGAAAAAAGGTCGTAAAGTGCATAAATAAGCCCAAAAAAAACCCCAAAACGTGTCGTAATAAAAGAAAGGGGGTGAAATCGCAGAGTGCGTTAGGTGTTTCCTCTCCTCTTGATCCGGGGGTTGTATTGTGTGTGTCTGCCTGGTCTCAGCTCAGCCCGTGTCTCCTGTCGCTGTGTGTGGCTGATTGGTGCTGAGGTGAGGAAGCAGGGATGTGGACACCTACTGATCATTGGCTGGAAATTACTATAGAAACACTCGGGAGGTGGGAGGGATGGATGGCTCGGGGCGCCCTACAGGGAAAGAAAATATCTACGGGAAATATCAGCGACTTATATATTTCACGAAATATATATTTATATATAATATATTTCTTTCATGTCGATGCATTTAGAGGAGGAGGAGGGGGTTGTCATCTTGCCAGACGCGTCTTTTAATAATAATTGGGAAAACTTGTCAAATTAATTTGAATGGAGCTGAGCTGTGATTAAGATAAAATGCTTCCGCCGAGCACCCCTCCCCCTCCCCCCCATCCCATCCCAATCTCCCTTTCCGTCCAGCGACACCCATAATTACTAAGACCTCCGGGATTCATCACCATTATAGATCCCGCCTGCTGGCCACCCATGCCTACAGCTCCCAGGCTGACAACACGGGCACGCATGGCACATTTATTCCACGAGTGCGTGGCACTGTGCGTCCATTCATATTGATGCCTAATCTCTGAGGTACAATGAAATTATGAGTCTAATCAACGTCCCGGATTAATTATTATTTTTCTTCCCTTCTCCATTTATCTTGACTGTAGTTAAGAAAAAGTAAACATGGGACCATCACCTCTGTAACTCCACACTGATGCTAATTATTAATTAATCACCCTTACCAAATGAGCTTTAGTTGCCCTATATAATGCATTTTAGAGACACACTAAAAAAAAAAGTCCAATATTGTATATTAAAGCAAAACAAAAAATAAATAAAAAATAAAATAACTGTTTTTACTAGAAAGTTTAGGGTAACTTATTTTACACTATATAGGAGTTTTGGCAGCCTACCACTTCCTAATAAGGCACCCTATACAAAAGACTTATAATAGTTAACAGTAGTTGTAAATGGTTAGTAAATTATTCACTAGATCAGTTATAAACCCAGTGTCTCGATATTAACTGTGTACTGCATAAAATATATTTAAAGTGGACCTTTAACCCCCACCATACCAGTTATAGTTTGCTTATCGACTTTTATTTTAGAAGGCCTGTTTATCTTACACTTATTTGTCATAAGACATAAGCTGCACGTTGCTTTGTTAATGGTTAGTGCATGATTTAATGATGCTTTATAGAACAGTTATAAGCTTTAGTAAATTGTTAATATTTAGATTTTGGCCCAGATGTTATGCAACCCTGTACACTGTCAGATGGAACCAGTCAAAAGAGGTTCTTGCAAACTGGCAACCCAAATGTTCTTCTTATTAATGACTTGATAATTGATGTATAAAGCATAATTAAATTATATAAGAACGCCATTAAGTGCAACTTATAAACCATGTATCCAGGGTGTGTCATATTAGAAAGGGACAGCACATTTTAAGAAATATGTCTAATTAATTATTATCCATCATATCATTATCATCAGGGCTTAAGGTGACTCTGCAAGCGTGACCAACTGATTTAAACCCAAGAGATAGATATTCAATATATTATCATATAAGAAAAGCAAATATTTACATAAACAAGGAACAAGAATGACACTTAAACGAGTAAATGTTTGACATTTGATGATTAAACTATTGCTAACATGATTGCCCATTAATCAACCATCCCTTTCAGCTCTTTATGGCATATCACTTAAAAAGACTATGTTTATGAGGAATAAACAATCTAAGCATTGCGTCTACTTTAAGACAGGCGTTGGTGTGTGAGTAAACAGACACACAGCTACACTGACACAAGTCAAACAGCCCTTCCAGATGAGCTGTGTGTCACAGGCCTATAGGGTGCTAAAGGCTACACTTTGATGACTTTATTGAGAGCTGGCAGCAGAGCAGAAAGAAAAACGCTTCCACATTCAATTTTGTTCAATCACATGTTAATCGCCTTTTAGACCTAACTTACTTTAGATGTGATGCTCGGTTAATTAAAGAAACAAATTATTCCCTGTCATTCAGGTAACCTCAACTTTGATAATCTATTTACTAAAGTATAAAACGGCTACATACAGTATACAGCTGGTAAGCAGGGACTAGTGAAATTCACCGATTTGAATGGGCTTTCCCCTCACAGATGTGCTCCTTACAGTTAGATGAGCCCTGTGCTCACGGGATGCTGAACCTGCGCCTGAGCTGACTTCCAAACTTAGGCTTGGAAGGAAATTTACAGCATCAGATTCATGTCTCTGTAGTTCCACGCCAGCTATGCAATAATGGTGTGTTAACAGAAATTGGTAGGCGTGGTGACAGAAATGTATATTTAAGTAGATAGGTTGGTTGTTTTTTAGGGATTTGGGTTTAGGTTTGGAGAGGTTAAAGGTAGATTATAATAACAAAGTGTTGTGTCTGTAAACACATCTTGCTCTCCACTGTCAGCTTTAAAGTATTACTTGTTACTGGTGTGGCCTTTTTTTTTTTCTCCAACCACATCTTCATCTCTCTTTATGAGCTTTAACTGCTCAAAGTTTTTGGAGCATGTGAACACGTCTATAAACTGCACATCATGATTCTCAGCTGCAGACATGAAATGAGACAAAATGCAGAGAAAGCATATTGTGTTTCCTCTTTTGCAGATTGATTATAAGGAATCCGTTTCCACTGGAATTATGATAGGATTGTTATTAAGTTGTTCACTGCAAAGAATATCTTTAAACAATAAAAACATGAATTTAAACTTGACAAAATATATCAAAATGTTTCTTCATAATCATAAAAGTAATAGACAGTGTTCCAATATTAAACTGCATTGTATAAAGTCTATTTAATGTTGACTATTATACCCCCACCATACCAGTTACCTTTTGGAATCTTAATTTAAGTCTGTTTATCTTGAACAAATGTGTCATCTATCATCCTATTTTTCATTCTATGTTTTGTCTTTAGTTTTTTTGTTTGTTTGTTTGTTTGCTTCTGTGATGTTTTGAACATTTCTGAACAACACATGTCCATTTGACACTACAAAAAAAAAGCATACTTGACATTTTTATTTTTTGCAAGAGTGAGTTTATGAATACATTTGTCTTGACATTTTGCCCAAAAAACAGTGATGAATCAGAACTTTTGTTCTTCAACATGAGACACGATTGACAGTTACATTAAAAACCATCCTTGAAGCATTTTATTCCTCAGTATCAGACTCTGTACATCTCTGTGTATGTGAAAGCTCCCCTGTCTGAAAATCATTTTATCTTCCGGAGCGATAATAGCCCCCAGGGGAAATCTGCCTAGGTGGTCCTAACCTCTGTCTGCAGAGCCATGGCAGTATGTAGGTCTCTAGCAGTGGGAGGCATGAACCCTCATGGCAGGTCTTTGTTCCTGTCTGTGTGCTCCGGCGTCTCCTCCTTCCCCTGTTTCCCTGGGCTTTTAACTGAAGTCAGAGAAGTAATTAATAACCATGACCCCAGATTTAAATGTAGCACGCATTTAGTCGATGAAAATAGAATCACGGAGGAGTGAAGTCATAATGCGTGGGTGTTTGAGGGGTGATGGTGTGAATCCATTGATTCATCTGTCTCAATTTGTTCTGAGCACTCATGTCTGTCAGGGGAACGGCATGTGAAGATACAGGAAACATGGATACTTCAAGTCTGCTTTTCTGTTTTCATGAAACATCTTTTATAAAAAAAATATCATCGTACATGAACGATGATGGAAATCCAGTGCAAGAATTCATTTTATATCTCCTATAGTCTCAAGCTTATTCTTCCCTGTTTGGATGCCACACAGTTATAGATTTTAGTTTCTCGTAGTCACAGTTGTTTTTCAGTGGAAATAGGTAAAAAAAAAAAAAAATCTGACCAGAAAAAGGTGGAGCATGAAGTGTTTCTGATGGGCTCACACAGACTGTTATGGTAAACAGCATTCCTCTGAGGCCTTTAAAGCATGAAGTAAAAGACATAGACTGAAAGAGACTGAGAGAGACATATACACACACACAGAGAGAGAGAGAGGGAGAGCAACTTGGGAAAATAAACAGTATGAGATTATGGGTTTGGCAGTGATGCGCCACAGTGCAGCAGCAACCTTGGCAGCATTTATTTAGAAACCTGCCTCATTTTCTCCTGCAGCCTGTAATGTATGGTGCCCACACCTTGCGCACATTAGCCTTTTGCTGTGATTTGATGTGCATCACCCAGTTTTACGCTGCTTTGCTCGGATACAGCTGAGCGATCCCTCCTCCCTTTGCCATCGCCTGCTAATTGGAGTGTATAGAGCACCCTTAATTATCCAGTTAGTAGCTTTGCCGAGAGAAAGCCGACTCCTGGCACACAATCTTGTACAGATGACAGAACCTACACACACAATCGCTTCCGCAGAAAACTTAAAGTAACGCGTGGATAGAAATGACTATATGTCTGCATACATGATTGAAAGTTCAGGCCTTAGAAGCTTTCCTCAGAGATAAGGCATTACACTGGAGGAGTACTTCTATGTTTTATTGTGTTTTATTTTAGCTCATTATTCTCCAGCAAAGGAAGACTTGCTTATCACTATATATATAAAAAAAAAAAAAAAAAAAAACACCTGTAAGAATTTTATATTTTCTAGATTATAACATGTTATTTGGTGTCTGTGTATAATGTCTTACATTATGTCCAGGTTTCACACAACGTTATACTTACACTATATGTTTTGTGTTCGGTAGTTTTGTATTTGTCTCCACCAATGTACATCATAATAAAACATAATTGAAGATTTGTCTTTGTTTAGTGGCATGTGTCCTGATTGGTTGTTCCCCAGACAGGATATAAGAAGAGCAGGTTTGCAGGTAACAAAGGTCATCCGCTGTAGGGTCAACAATCAATATTGGTTCTAACCTGCCACAGTTCTGTCCAGGTACATGAATGTAAACACTTAGACAATAATGATCCCTCTTGTTGATGTCAGAAGATATTACGCTGACCAGAGACAATAAACAGACCCTTGTTGTAGAGCCAGAGTGAGGTGTCTATAAAAAAAAACCGTAAAACATGTGCTTTGTGTTGAAAGTTAATCTAATGTCAAACAGCGTTGACTGTTCTCTTATGGCTGCGGTTTCTCAACCCTTCCTGCTCATTGACTCCAACAGTTGGAGTTGTAAAGTGTATAATGTGAAATTGCATATGAGCGAACTGTTGTGTTCTGTGTTTTCAAGAGCACAGAGGGAACATCAATTTTAAAACTCGTTTGGAACAAATTGTTCAATAAACAAAAAAACCCCCAAAAAACAGAATTTATCACACACCAACAGATGATGTTAAGTGTCTCTCTTCATGAACTAGTTTTGAGGACACTTTTTTTTCTTTTTTTGGTGCTAATATGTGCAAACACAGTTGCCGGGCTCATCTGTCAGTGTGGGTAAGCAAACAGCTTCGGCAAACACAAACATCTTGGAAGCACCCGGGGTAAGTCTATAAGTCACATTCAGGATGTGAGTCAGTTTTAAGCGGTTCACACCACATTGCGTTCGCTCTTAGACTTGTTAGATCTTCTGGGAAAAAAAGTGTTTACATCTGGAAATGACACCAGCGTATGTATGCTGCCCTGCGAATGGCAGGTGCAGTAGTGATTATTAGTGTTATTTATATAGAACAGCGCTGATAATGAAGCTGTTGATATTTAATTATTAGGTTTTATTGGTCCATTTAAAATTCAATATTTATATCTACCATCCCAAATCTGGATCTGGATCTGAGATCTTGATATGTTGATATGTTATATGATCTTTACATTTACACCTGCTATTAATAAGCATTCGCGGTATCTCAATTGTGATCAGAACTCGATATGTAAACATTAACGGAAGCCATCAATAGCACAGAATCAGGTTGTAGTTACCAGATTTGACGATAGGTAGCATGTCCCTATATCTCAATGACTGTAAGGGTGGAGTTCAGCCACATATTCGCCACAGATTCCCAAATTGCATGTTCGTAATTATTGAGTTTTGTCATCTGCTGTATACAAATATAATAGTAAACATTATAGTTTATAGTGACAAAAAGTAATTCAAGTAAAAAAAACTTTTATTTAAATGAGAACTCTGCAGATTTTGCACATCAATGTCTGTTTACACCACAACCAGACCTCTGTAGCCCGCTGTGGATCTCTGCTTAACGCTAGTGACTCAAGGCCACATTAGCTGCTAATAGCATAACAACCACAAATCTACTATCAAGCTGTCAGCAGTCAAAAAGCTTTTTTTTTTTTACACTGCTTTAGGAGTGAATTGCTAAATCAGTACTTTTAGCAGTCTTTGGCTTTCAGGATAAACAGGAAAGTAAATTTTACCTTAAATAAAACAGAAATGCCATGTAGATCACCCTAGCATGTGATGCTAGGTTTTGGTCAAATTAAGTCAGATGTAAAAGTTAGAAGACGTTGGCACTATCAGACTCACTTATCACAGTTATCATATCAATGTTAGGTGAAATGAATAGGCTACAACTTTTTTTATACGTCTTTCACAGAACTGTCTACCAGAACTAGCCTCTGTTTATCTGCGTGTTGACTCGCATTCTGAGCCGCAGCCGCGGCTTTGACAAAGTCCACAATGGCAGATGCTGAATCTGTCTCCTGCACAATGCTTGTGTGAAAAATCAATGTAATAGAGCAAAACAGCTTTCAAGAGCTACGATTGTTGCAGTAACAAGGAGCACAACTTGCCTAAGTATTAGTGACACAGCGTAGGGCAGAAAAGTGAGTTTCTTTTGATTGTGTTATTTTAAAAAGGGCCTATGTATAAATAGCTGCCTATCTACATGTTTCTGAAGATAAGCTTTTTAATGGCATAAAGTTCTTTTAAAATGCTGTCTGCTCGGTAACATGGTACTGTTACACACTGCTCTGTGTGGAAATCTTTTTTCACTCCTAAATTGTCTAGATTTATCTTTTTTTTTTTTTTTACTTTTGGGATATAACTGCTTGACATTTTCATATGTTTTTTAGTCTGCTAGTCACTGATGATAAATTGTTTGCATTGTAAACTGCTGCTTTTGCTAGATTAATCCTTTTTTAAGGATTCAAAGATGAGGTGTGGTTCGTCATTTTTCTGTAGAGATTACTGCCATGGACACAACCTATCAATAGCACTTATCCTGTCCATTATATTCAACATGATGTCAAAAAATACCACTTCACTCCTTAGCTTGCTACCCTCACATTTATAATCTGGAAAATATGCAGGGTGACCAACCGTGTGAAGCAGACCATGGTAAAAAAACATGAAAATGAAAAACATCGGTGGTCAAGTTTAGAGTTGAAATCAAGGTCAGACTTTCCTCCACTTGGTTTAAAAGTTCAAAGCTTCACCCAAGTTCGCCGTCACCAGCTGTTCTAAATGTCATCACCTGTTTCTGAGGGCATTATAATGTGACAGTGAATTAAACATGTCCACCAATTGTGTTTTGTTGTTTTGTGCTTCTGTGCTAGCCATGTGGACCTGGAATAACCTGCTGAAATATTCTCTTCCATGTCACACATGTGAAAGATTTTTTTTACACATGTGTCAGTCATTCTGTGAAGCAGAAACGCATAGAGGGAGACATCTATAAAACAAACATAGTAGCAGCAGTGGAAGGGCAGAAGTGGCAGGATGGGAACTGCTGCCAGACACATTACAAGGAGCTCTAATGAGGGAGCCCACACTCCCCCCACCACTACCACAGAGGAACGCGAGGCGGGAATTAATTGTGAGGGCGATGATGGCGAGCGAGCTGAGGAGCAGGTCATTACTGCACGCCTCCTCCAGGAGCGCCGCGGGCAGAGCGTGGAACGCCACGCTACTTGCACAATTCCCATGATCCCATAGGAGGAGGAGGGGGGCAGATAGCAGGAGGGGGAATGAAGGGGACACAGAGAGAGAGAAATAGGAAAAAAAATACTGGAAAAGGGGACAGGCAGCTTCCTCTTTGTTGGAGACAGAAAAATAGATATTATGTTCTGTTGATGATCAATAACATTGTGCTTCACTAATATAATTATTTAATTACAGATGATTTTAAAATATTATCATATCATCATCACCATAATATTGCCCTCTACCACTTGGTAAATGCTGATCTTCGAACAAGTAAAACGTAATAAGAATGAGGTTTTTATTCATCCCCTAAATAAATCACCTACAGCAAATAATTGATAATTACTAGATATAATTTGTGATATGACAAGGTGGCAACAACAACAACAGACAAACAAACAAACAAACAAACAAAATCAGGTACAAAAAAAATAATATTACATGTTCCACACCTCACAGTTAAAGGAAAATTAGGAATAGATGGCTTTATATTAAAGGTAATGATCAGATTTTGGGACGCTTCACTCTTCTAATCTGCACACGTTGTAATAACTGACTCTTTGTCATTTCTCTTTGTGTGGTTTGTGGTGCTTATGAAATCTGTGACATCAGATTGAATGCATTGGACACATTGCCCTCTAGTGGATGTATGCTGTTAATGTACAGTATAATCACAGCAACAGACAAACGTGAGAGAGCCTCTATTCTTGTCTAAAATCTGTTCTCGGTTTTCCTGCAGCGGTTAAATTCAACATGATATGTTCAATGAGGAGAAGATTATTATTCAATTATGTACAGTTTCCTCTGTGGTTCGGAGGAATCATAGTGGCTGTGGAAAATACGTTTAACAATAGGTTGAATCTGTTACTGATTTACTGATTCATATTGATCACAAAGCAATAAATATGATTAATAACATGGTTTTTGCCCTGCAAATCATTCTCTAATATTCTACACATTTTCTGCCGTCTATCCAACCAATTCAACAGGTAGCTGTGACGAAATTAAACTCCATTTTCCGGATATAGAAAATTCATGACAACTCTGCAATTGAATACAAATTCAGAAATGCAGGCTAACACACAAACACACACATACACACACACACAGTCATCCGTGGCTGAGGAGCTTTTGGCATTATCTTAACTTACAAGGAGAGAGCAGAGACACACCTCTTTGATGATGCATTTAATGGCCCCATTCAGTGCTTTTCCTTTTTCACTACTTTCATGACTATAAACCATAATGAGACCAGTGCTGTTGCCTTGGGGATGGCCGGGCCCATTGCATTAGCACATATAATCATTTAGGCCATGTCTCCCAGAATAAAAAATATCATTATGGTGAAGTTCTGTAAATGTGAGCTGAAAGGCTGCTGCTGCCGCCAAGAGTTTTTTCATCAAGACGAAGTATTCCAAGAGGCAGGATAGGTCACACTCACACTGGGATTAACTTCATTACTATCCTACAGCTACAGCTACAGCGTACAGCCGTATGCAAAGCTGAATTTAACCAAAAGTTAAAAAAAATATCTCACAGTAATGTTTAGGTACACCTGTAAATAAGTATTTTTGTAGTTTTTTAAGTCCATTAGGGCCAATCACTGGTGTATTTGCCTCACACCATAAATAACATTAGGAGTTAGAAAGATAAGTAATGAGAGGGTTGATTCAAACTGCAATTTCTAGAACAAGTTCTGAAGAAAAAGAAACCCTGACGTTACCTCACCGACACTACATTTTTATCACAACCACATCAGAAAACTACAAAGCATCACAGCTCTACAAACATTCAGCCGTCGGTAATCTGAGTCATCTGAGCCTCTGCTGCTGCAGGACTGTGACCGAAGGTGAGAGGTTAGAGCGCATCACGCTGATCCGAACATCCTCCCTGCTTGTTGCAGCGTGTAGATATTTCCTGGACGTATTTATAGGTCTGATACAGCAGCTGCTTTAAGAAACAGAGTGGATTTTAGATTTTCTTTACAATTAGAGGACTTTCTACAACTTCAGATGTATTAATTGGCACTACATACATCTAATAAACCAAACATCTTTGTTTGTAGCCTCAAACAATGTCCTTCTAAATGTCTTGAACTCTTTGAAAGTGTGCTTGTTTGTGTTGATTAATCTGTTCAACAAAACCGGAAGAAACACAAAACCTTTCACCAATCAACTTTCGTTTTTTCAAAGTTTATTCTATGTTCTGGGATACATGCTTCACATTCTTTCCACTGCTCGATCCATTCAGTCTTTGTTAAACCGCAGACCTACAACCAACATTACCAATTCCCAAGAAATATCTGCAACAGCATAAAACATGATAATTTATGTAAGTGCTTGTTTGTGTGTTTTGTGAGTGGAGGAGGAAGGGGGCATATCAGGGAGCGCTCGTGTTTGTGCGTAAATCACGTCTAACCATATGCTGCCTTCCTCTGTAGCGCACACGCAGCTGAAATTGATTGTCAACCATCTTCTGCTCACAACGGCGTGGGCAGAGGGAGAGCAAGGTCACAGCCAAGGACTTGCCACAATCAGTGATGGGCTGGGGAGGGGGGGCTTATGTGTCACAGCACAGCTGTTACGCTGATATACTCTGAGTCACAAACACATCTTTGCTGCTGCAAAACATCACCTTAATTACCTTAATGCCACACCGTCTCTCCCTGTCTGTCTGAATTCTGTGCCAAATGCCTGCATCTAAGCTCAATCTCCACTATCATCACATACTGGTTTGGGAGTAAAATTATAGCTTTGCCTTTCTTATCTGTTTTTATTTCCTGTCAAGTTTAAGTGTTTTATGGTTCAGCAGTTCAGAGGAGGGAGGTTTGCCTGGTGATTGACAACGTGGCTGTGGGTGGTTGTTGCGCTGGGTGCCCGTCATGCTGAACCAAGCCTGGAGCAGGTGAAGGGATGATTTCATGTCTATGCTATCTAGAAGGACGGTCTCAGCTGCCAATGCATAGATAAGCAAGGAGGAGGCAGCTGCTGGGCAGCTGTGTGACTGTTTCTGAATATGAGCTGCAGGCAGCTCAACAGACTGGTTGTGCATCAGTGCAGGCTGACTAACAAGTTGAGCCACTATAATCAGTATTGTCTACTATTCTTATAGAAGTCTTGTACTCTCTAAACTACAGGTGCAAACATTTAATGTTTACTCATTTCAAAAACATCTTCATTGCTCCTGGGCATCCATTGCCCAAGTATCTCCTTCCTTTTGTGTTTTGATGATAGTGGTGGTGGAGAGTGCTGTCTAACATCAGGACCTTCTCGTGTTCAACTGGGTTGAGATCTGGTCATTGTGAAGGACATAATATGAGACATTTTCATATTTGTCAAACCGTTCATTGAGCCCTTAGATCCTGTGTGGAAAAATCTGTATTTGTTGTACTTCTCGACTCATTTATTCACGTTTTTTAATTTAATTTGCCACCCATCTGTACACATACAGATTTAATTAAAGGTTTATTTTGAATTAGAAAGGGAGAAAAACATCTTAAATCATAAGCAGATTGCTTCAACTTTCTAATACCTGTGACTGTAATGTGTAATTCTGATACTTGAAGTATATTTTTCTGATAATATTTTAATCTACTTTTAGTATTTTTATTGTGGTATTGCTATGTTAACATAAGTTAAATAAGGATCTGAATACTTCTTCCATCACCACACAAGGTTTTCTTATGCAGTCCGGTGGAATAGTACACCACCTGTTCTGCCATTATAATATTATAATAACTGTAGTAAACTACTGTAGTAATACTTTACTTAACAGTAGTTTACTATTAACTTTTACCAACTGAGACTCAGACAGAAATGAAAGATTGATGTTTTCTGGCTGTGTTACAGCACAGTGTTTGCTGCAGCGTGCTGCAGGGACAGTTGGCAGGCAGGTGGATGCATAAACAGGGGCCACCTGGAGGAAGATGGTGAATCACGATGTTGTTTAGTAGGTTTGGGGACTGTTCGTGGCTGCTGTGGTGTGATGTGACATTAATGCCAAACAATCACAAATGTCACGTGCCATCTGTCAACACATGTAGGAGCTGAATCATTTGCGTTCCTTTACACAGACACAAATCTTAACTCTGTTGGAAGCACAACTCTGTGTCTCTGTAAAACAATGAATAGTTTGTTGTCACTTCAAATGCATGGATGTGCTTTTTAAGTAATAAAAAGTAATATGACTTCAATGTCGATCTATACTTTGATAAATAAAACTTAAAAGCATTTTAAAAACATTTACTTTTTTCAAATAGAGTAAAGTGCTGAAGGTCCTTGAAAGCACCAGCTTTTTGTGGGGGTATTTAAAAAAACAAAAATCGATATCTACACAAGGTTTCACAATTAGTAATGGCATTTTGACATGACTGTCCAAGAAATTAACTAAAGGTAACATCAGGCCTGCTCATACTGAAATAGTGCATTGTAGGTCATCATGCTTCACCAGCAGGGGTCATCATCTGCTTCATGCCAATACCACAGCATGTTGTTAACAGAAAGTGGGGCTTCAGTGGGAATGCTTTAGGAACAGGGGATAAGGTCTATCAGCTAGATAGTAACCCTGAACAGTTTGGGAACTGTGATTATTGTTATGAAAGTGCATGTTACTCTTTCCAAATATGACACTGATTTACTGAAGATAGGGGTGCTTTCTGCTGATTGACATGGTCAATCCATGACAAAAGGTGCATAACTTACAAGCTGCTTGCTCATATATTACAGTGCTTACTGTCTTTCCTCTCATGGTTTTATAATATTGGGAGAGATGGAGCAGCTTCAATCTGCACAGAAAACATAATTGTTTTTCTTTACTGCAAATGACCAGAAGCTAAGCACCGATTCCCCACTGGGATCAAGGGTTGGAAAAATGGCCGAGAAGCTTACATCACACAGCTGGCAAAAAAATGGCTTCCCCGCTCTGAACAGAGGGTCGTGCCTATAGAGGCTTCAGTTGGGGGCGGTGTAAGGGGAGGACTAAAGCACCTGCAGCCTGAATGCGGGAACCAGCTCTTAAACCTCTCAGAAGCAGTAGGTCGTCACGGGAACAGCGGCAGACCATGATTGGCCTCGTCCAACCCTGCTGTGCCCAAGGAGGAACTCTGTCAATCGTTAGATGACACACACACCGCAGGCAGTGAGGCATTGTGAAGTGGGGCAAAAGTCCTGGGAATACAAATGTGCAGGAAATGTGGAAAAATTGCACAAAATGTTTGAATTTTATAGTTTTTGGATTTTCATTATTACAAAATAACTGCTTTCTGGTTACTCTGGTAACTCTCCCTCTCTTTCTGTACACCCCCGTCCGCACCACCCTGCCCCAGACCCCCTGCTGTGGCTTAAACAATTAGGCTATGTGAGACCCACACTAACGACTCTCCCTTGTCTTTTAAGATAACTACAGGAGGAGGGGCAGCAGTGGATGACATCTTGTTAGGAGGGGGGGGTCCTGTGGTCACACTCTTGTGTATTGGCCCAGGCAGAGGATACCTAGTTATTACCCTACATAAATAGTTTGTGTGTGTGTGTTTAGATTGCCTCAGGTGAGGTGTGTGTTAATACCACTGCTTGTGTGAGAAGTGCTGCTTTTCTCAGCTTCATGACGAGCCCCAGTGGCTCTTGTCATGCATCAGATGTCACCCTTTTCTCCTACTTTCAGACCAATGTAAAGAAAGCTGTAAATCAAATGCTTCCATCACAAATCAGCCTCCACCTCTTTTAGCGGCAAATGATTCACGCCAAATATAAAAACAAAACTTTTACAGGCAGTGAGGTCGTGCCCGCCACGAGGTTAGATTTGACAACACGTTTTACATATGAACTGTTTTCCACCCACATCAGTCTTTTTCAGGTAATGTGTATAAAATAAAATTTATATTCTAAATTTAATGACTAAAAAATAATTAGGTCTCTTCAAGTTAGCAAGCCATTAGAGCTCATCTGAGATCACATGGGAATCATACATGTTGTTCTGTCCCAAACTATGATCAAATAAATGCTTTTGGAAAAGGTTTTAAAATATCTGTTTGTTTGTTTTTTTTAGTTTGGATATGGCCTGAAGGACTGAAAAACTAGTAGAGGAGATGAAAGATATCAAACCAACAATGAACTATCATGGTGTTATTAAGGTTAAGGATAGCCATGAAGAAGATGAGGAGAAAGAGCTGTTCAAATATTAGTGTTATGCTTCATAATATCTTATGGTTACAAGGAATTTAAAACTTTTTGCCCTTTCTGGTTTCTTTACTTAAATGACATCTAAACAATAATAATCCTGGGGTTAAGTTAATAGTAAACTACTGTTAAGTAAAGTGTTACTAGTCCTGGGGAACTGTAAGCATTCAACATGCTGTATGCTTTACCACTCACTTTTTGACTTTTGTCAGTTACATTTGTTTACATAGGAGGTGAGATCTTATAAAGAATGAGTCATTTCACTCCGAGGTTTCACTAGTTATTTGAGACCTGCCCTCCAAAAAAAACGTCAGAATCAGTCATTTCAGCACGTTGCCCCAAAACGAACGACATAGTGCGTATGACAGAAGCGAAGGAAGAAATCAGATGCTGTTACTATAGAGCGACAAAGACAACGTCTGCATACGGAGGAGATCAGGGTGGATGATGATGATGATGATGATGATGATGATGATGATAAGACAGAAGTTCACTGTTTGTTTCCAGTTTCAAACCTCAAGTTCCCGTTGTTTTTTTAATGGCCATGATCATCTTCCCTAACCAACCCTTACTACGTGCTTATTATTGTAACAATAACTTTGATGGTTCCCTCATCTTATAGCATTATTGTGCACACCCTAAAATGGTTAATGAGTAATTCATTAACCAGGTACTTTTTTTTTTTTTTTACTTCTCAAATGATAATTCTCACTTTTACTTCAGTAGTTTTGGATATGAACCATTGTACTTTTACTTGAGTATAGATTTTCAGTGTTTTATCCACCATTGTCTGGAGGACATAGGCCAATGTTTTATGTCATGTAGTTTGAAGGACTTACTGGCTAGTTTTGACCTGCGGTCTTATGCTTTGCAGCCATAGTTTGACATGAAAAAAAAAAAAATCCTGTTCATGACTATAAATCACCACATCCTTGAAACAAATGAATCTCTGACCTGAGGACCCAGTAGGCTCCCGTCTTTGCTTTGTTTGGCATAAATCAACATGACTACTTGGCCTGCAAGAAAAAAAACAAACTGTTAAAATCCTTAAATGCTCATCCTCATCTTTAGGTGTGAAATCAGTCAAGTGACAAGTGTGCCTAAATTTAGATGACCCTGGGTCAGCATGAGGCCGCAGCTCTGTGTTTACACATGAGGTGATGGCACACACCTCTCTTCCTTTGAAATGTGACAATGTGAGAGGAATGACAAGATAATCTCCGATTTACGAGTTACAGTAGCTTTTTTAGGGGAAGCAGGCCAGCGAGGAGCTCTGCAGTCAATACACATGCCAAAAAAGTCAACGCAGTCAGTCTGAGTTGCATTCATGATGAGCACTGATAAATGTATCTGTTATGAGTGCTATGGCTGCAGATTTAGTAAGAAAAGAATACAATTCATCCACAGAAAGAAAAAAACTTGCACAATTGTTGTCTGAGAACATCAGACAGGTGACTTAAATTTTTGAACATAGATGCATCTATTTTGGACAACAGTTCCAAAAAACTTTGATGTGTAAATGTAAATGTTATTTAACCAGACATACTGAATGAGAGGATTTTCTTGTTTACAGCAGAGGCCTGAGGGAGCAGTTGCCGGGAGAGGGAAGGAAGTTGACCAGGCCAAACAGCCGCTGAAACCCCTGCAGCATTAATCACTGGAGTGGTCATGCTCAACTGCTTTGATGGCAATTGAGGAAACGGGGAGATTTTCATTCATTTACCTCCTAAGATATTCACTGCTCACCTAGGAATTTGAATTCTGTGGTCACCAGTTCACTAACCATCAGCTGGGTTAGCTGCAGTTCACATTACCTTCAACAAGACAAGAACAAAAGACAAGCATTAACACGCCGCTGTCAACAGTCTCCCAGAGGAACCTCCAGAAACTCAGTGACTTTCCACCCATACAGAAAACAATATCAACTCTCCTGCTATTACTAACAGTAATTTCTTGACTAAAATAATAAAATAAAGCTTCTTTGCGTTCTTCTTCCCTGATTCACATCAACACTGTTCCTCATAAAAAGAGTAAATGCTCCTTATATTTTAGACATTTCTGCGTAAGGCTACTGCTAAAGGTTGAGCTTTAACGGATCCTGCAAGCAGTGAGAATGACTTGCTGAATTTACACCACACAGCAGTTCAATGTGCGTCTGACTAACATCTGGATTATGTGAAGAAAGAAGCCACATTTGATGTAAAAGAGTCTCTTCTTGCAGAATCTGTGTTGGAGCCTGAGTGACTCCTCCTTCCTCTGGCTGCCTCTTCCCCTCCCCCATACAGTGTAAAAACAAATCTCCTTTTCTGCTCTGAGCCTGAAACCATTGAGTCAACAAATGTCACTGCAGCTAGGCAGTGGCTGCTGTAAAAGAGGTGGGGTCTCCATTTAAGCCTGAACTGCAACTAAAGGCAGATTATTTTCAGACAGGACCCACCTGTTAGTAAAGTAAAGCAGGGATTAAATAGTAAATTCAATGGAAGCGGCACGTTGGTTAAAACTGTGGCTAAAGGATTAAAAAAAAAATAAAAAAAGAACTAAGAACTTGTTTGACAGGTTTTAATAATTGACATCATTATTAATTGTGTACTGAACTTTTAAAACACTGGATAAAAATCATTCACTCAAAAAAACTGCAAACCAAACACTTTTTTTTTTTTGCACACTTTGCAAACTGAACTTCAGACTTTTAACTCTTCTGAACGCTGCGGCTGCTGACACACTGAAAAAAACCAAAACAACAAAAAAAAACACGTAGCTGAGGTTTTAGAAACTTGGCCTATTTCAACACATTTGGAATCATGCAGCGATCTTACAAGAGCGAATTTGTCTTTTCAATCACCCTCAGTCCCTTTTTTTCTCCCACACTGCTCTCTCTATCTCTTTCAAGTCCACGTGGCCAGTGTCTACAGGAGGTGGGTTTTGGCAGACACATGAAGTTAAGTATGCTGCCTGTACGCAGTAGGCTGGAGAGTTGTCTTATGTCCCACTCTAAAAACGAGCCAGCCAACGAGGCATGCCAAAAATAAGACACAGCCGTTGGAAATGAGTGCATTTCTCAACTGGTTTGGACTCCAAACTGGCCACATGTGATTGTTGCTGTAATGGTGTCAAAAAAACAACACACGAGTTATTACAACACCGAAGAGGAACTTGTGTAACACATGACAGAGAAAGAAAGAAAATGAAAGAAGGAAGTCAAGATAGAGTGAGTGAAAAAGGGAGGGAAAAACCCTAAGTCACTCGGCTTCCTGTCTGAGGAAGAAAAGGGGGTGGAGGCATTCTCTACTCTGACATAGTCAGACAGTTGAGACCGGTGCAATATTCAACAAAAAGTGCACCGGGGGTGGAGTCCTGTTCTCAATCCACTCCGGTGCTTCAGGGCAGCCATCATAGTGTTCACTATTGTGTGCGGCTGAGGGAAGAAGAAAAAGAGAGGAGGGAGCAGAGAGAGAGGGAGGGGGGGGAAAGAAAACCTGTCCCTTTGTGTGGGAAGGACTCAGCAGGAAAGTGATTTTGTGATTATTTGAGTTTGCCACCAAAGCAAGGCTCTTCCCCCTGACCTGCACACACATTTTGTATTCTCTGCTTCCTCCCTGCTGCCCTTTTACCAGAGGTACATATGAATGTGCTTCTCAGGCCGGCGAACAGCGACACCCGGGCTTCTCCTGATGATGAGAGCCGACGTCAGACTAGTTTCCATGAATATTGATGTGGAGGATAGTCTGTTTCATAGAAGAACAGAAGGAGGCAAGATGGCTGCCCTTTAGGATTTGTTAAAGAGGAGATCCAGACGGTTTGTTGGAATTTCTACAAAGTGGAGGGACGTAAAAGGAGGTGAGAATTTGCTCAGAGGTTTTATGTTCTTGCTTACCCTTTCCCCCCCCTTTAACCCCGGGTGTATTTTTGGTGCTTTTTGTATCAGTCGAGGTAGAGCTAATGTCCCCCACCGTAAAAAAAAAAGCAAGAGCCAACATAATAAGGAGGGGATATTAGATAAAGCTACTCCAACATGGCTGACGGTTTTCTTTTTCTTTTTTTTTTTGTCTTTTTTTGTTTGCCAGCTGAAACTGAGAGACACCTTTTGTGTTTTCTTATGAGTTCTGTGTTCACTCAAGATTCTTGCTGCTTTTGAATGCATCATGGAAAATGGAGTACTTATACTGCTTGTTCAGTAGTTTTTCTTTAAGCATAATTGAAATGCCTGTATAATGCTCTCTTTCTTTCTCAACATTTCAACCTTGTATTATTTTTTTTGTTAGGTAGTTGTTAGTAAAGGTAAGGTGTTTGAGTGTGTGTTATTTGTGTTTGTATGAGTGGGAACACATTTTTTTAACATTTATGTGTAATTACCTAGCTATTACAGAATGATGTTAAATTTCATTAAATATGTTAAAATGCAGTTACTCAGTGTAACATCTCATTTGCATATCCCTGGATTATATATATATATATATGTATATGTTTGTGCTGTTCAGCATGGAGACTGTATGTAGGAAAGTAAAAGTCCACCCTGGACATATCTAGCAGTAAGTGTCTGCACAGCAGTGGAGCTGGAATAGCTTCTGGCTTTGTGTATCTCTGTGAATCAGTTTTCATTGCTTTCACCACTGAATGACAAGAAGACACAAAGGCAAATCCCAAAGAGAATCAAGAGAAGATAATTGTGGTGGCAGAGTGTAGTGAAGGCAGACAAGGTCAGAAAGCTCTGAAGGAAATGAAACTCTATCCTACTGCACCATTAACTGGGGGAACAAGAATGGTAATTCTGGAGCAGGTTTTTCTTTTTTCTTTTTTTTTTTAACTTGTGGTTACAAGGAGTTGTTGCCAAAGAGCAGCAGCAAACATGTTATTTCTAGAAAAAAAAAAAAAAAAAAGTTAACCTAACAATGACATGACACAAATGTATATTTTAATGCAGTACAAGCGGTTAAATATCACAATAGTCAAACTGTGGTGTGTTCTGTTAGAAACAGAGCAGTGTGCCTGTTTGTCTCTATGTGTGATCTGTAATCATGTTTAAAGGAATTGGTGTAAAACAACAGCAGCGTGGCCTAATACTTGCACAGATAGAGAAACAAACAAAAACAATAATGGAGTGATAGCAGTGAGATAATCACAGTTAAGGGGTTTTTGGTGTTAGTGTGCATATATTTTAGAAATATAGTAGTTAAGTACGTGATAACAGCATGTAAATGCAGATTTGCCAGAGGTGTTATCTCAATTACTAAATAACTAATTGGATGTTAGTTGTATTTGTTTTTTTTCCTAAATTCACTAAGACCTACTTTAAGATTAACATCTGAATGGCCCATTAGAATATAACAGATCTCCCTCAAAGTTTGTATATTGGACTTGTGTATTCTACTGACTACAGTCGTAATGTAGCCACAATATGGCCTCAGGTAATGCATGTCTACAAGGTGGAGAATAATGACTGACCCTTAACTGGTCATTGTAACTAAACACTGTAGGCTATCTGCATAAGGTTCATGTGGGAGCAATGCAGGTATTCAGTTCAACTTTTTAAACGTCATAGTTTTTCTAATCGTTTAAATGAAGACTGAAAATAGTGACATTTACAGTAAAGAGTGTGAACAAAAAGGGGGCTGTAGATAAAGTGTAGGAGTGAAGTGAAGTTAAAATAAAGTCAGCTGCTTGTCAAATGACTGGAGCTCTTATGTGAACAACTGAGGACAGATAAAAGGGGGAACGCTATTCTCCAACAGCCGAACATTCCCATTCCCGTTTTGGGAATTCTAGCGTTTGTTTTTAAAGTTTTTTTTGTTTACATGCTGCATTTCTGTGGTTGCCTCTGCAGATCTTGTAGCCTTCACACTACACACTCCATTCTTTAAGATATTCTTGGCTCATAGAGGAAGACGATCCTATTTTCACTCCTAGTGAGCTGTCAGGAAACTTTGGAAACAATAAAGGTGGCATACATACCTCTATGATGCAATGGCATGGCTGTTTGGATACAGCAAGACTGGTTTTTAACTGTAGTGTCAACACAATTACTTAAGTGGAGGTTCTTCATAGTATTTATAAAGTATGTTGTGACTCCATGAGATCAGGTGCTGATCCACGCTTTGGTGTGTGTGCGTTTCTGTGTATGTGTGCATTATTTATGCGCTGAACTCATTGCCTTATTCATAATGTTGAGACATTAAGTTTACGTTAGGTCAACCTGTGAGAAAAAAAATTGTAATAAATTCTTTTTAACTAGCTCAAAGTTGCCAACACGAAAGGCTTGTTCTGCATCTTGTGTATCCAGCGGACTATTTTTGAATCCTTGATTTATTTTGAACAATTCCCTAAGCGCATTAAATATTACATTCCACATTACATCTGCTTCATAATTTGATCTGTTTAGTTTCAGTGAACTGCATCTAAAGCAGTTTATTGATTGCAAATGAACTGCACATTGTTAATGGTTGTCACGGTTCGGGTGTACAATTTGTTTTTCTGTCTTGTGTTCAGTTGCACTGTACACATGACTAATCCTGACCTGGATATTAACTCAGCATAAAAAATAAAAAAAAGATATAAACACACAGTCCTGTTAGAAGTGTTTTCCTGAGTGTCTGCTGTTACATTAGCAGCTGAAAAGGCACCACGGCATTAATAGGGCCTACAGGGGGCTGAGTGGGGGGAGGCAAATACATCAATCACATTCACATAGCTTTCTATCATCTATCTACACCTACAGATAAAGCCGTGCGGTTGGATTGCTCCTTCGTCATGGCTGTAAGTCCCCCTTTATGTCACTCCCAGGGCAAAGACAATATCACCTTTGGGAAGAAAGTCCAGTTGCCATAGCGTTCCACAACAATGCTGTCCACTTACAATACCCAAGCCTTTACCCAAGCCCTCACCTCTGACCCTGCTCTGTCCAGCCCACGCATCATGTTTCTACCCAAAGGGCTGTTGCACAAATGATACAGAGAAACAGGCCCAGTGGCAGGTTAGACATTTTAGATTGCACTACCTGCTGGCTGGCTGGTCATAGCTGTTTTCCTGAGACAAAATGGCGAGACACTGAGTGTTGCATTGATTTCTTCAGTATTGATTTTCCTCTTGTCTGCTATTGGGGGTTGTTTTGCTATAGAGAGAGAGAGAGAGAGAGAAAGAGAGAAGCAGCAAATCTCAATCAGGTGTTTCTGCAGTGAAATTTCAGTGCCATAATATAGTCCCTCATTTACATTGACCATTGACCATACTGATTTTCTTTGTGTGAAAACTGTTTTGTCGATTAAAGCAAAGCCGCAAACTACAAGGACAAAAAGGATCGTTGAGCATATATATATTTTGCCCTATATTATTTTATTAAGGATAATCTTTGCATCAGATTTATAATTTACTGGGGGAGTTTAAGTACTGATCAGTTCTGAAAGCCTTCAGAATGTGTTCAAATGTATGGAACTAGAAATACGAAAAAAACATTGTGTAGTTATCAATAATTATCGAACCAGATCCATTACAAACCCCCGTCTTTGCTCTCCGTTCCACAGACTCAGAGGAAGTTGTGACCTGAGTGCGGTTTTGTTGGTCATCTCCAGAATTGTAACATTTAACTAAGTCTGACATAGACAAACGTCCAGTAATTGTTACACCAGATACAGCGCGAACCCCAAATATAACTCACGGCCTTTTTCCACGATGACGGTGCGTTGTTAGTCGGGCTGAAGCGTAATTATGGAGTGAGAATGATAGAGCTCTGTTTGAATGGCACAGGGCCGGAGGGAGTTTTGCTGGCCCTGCGAGCATGTATCGATGTCAGGGTTTACCTCACGGGTGAGACAGCAAGGGCAGTGACTCAAAAGCTTCCTCCACGTGAGCACACGCACATGGCCGCTCTGTTTACAAACACTATCCTGGCATTCCGCAGAGAGAGAGGCAAGTGAGATGTTATGTAAGCGTCCAAAGCGAATAGCATCTCTTCCCGCCTCTTGCCGGGCCGCCGCCCCCCCTCCTACGCTTGGACAATTTTGTTGAATGCTGTTTTTGCGACGGTTCCCCTACCAGAAGTTAAGAATAAAAAAAAAAATTCATTAAGAGCCGCAGGCACGACAGCGTCTGTGCTCGAGAACGTGGCCCATGCTGAGAGCAGGCCTTTTTTTATTTTTACCACTCTGATAGCGCATAGCTCCTGCGCAGCTGAAGGCCTTAAAAGTGCTAGGTGATGAGATGAAAGTGGCTGTATCTTCTCAGGTCAGATGATTCCATCAACTCACGTGACACTTGGCAACATTAAAATAAACTTAATACAATCAAGCAAACTCAACCCATGTAAAAACAGACATTGGTAAAAGCACATTATCATCCATAGTAGCGCTTTCCATTAATTATGTCACTGGTGGATCCAGTTGGAGAGAGTGCTCACGCAAATATACTTGAGTTAAACGTGCACACATGCTGTGAAGACTATAATGTCAAATCGTATAGAGGTCAGTCAGCTCCAGTTCAATCAAATCAGTGGATACGATGCGGCTTTCATGAAGTCACAAAAAAAGTTTCAAACCTTTCTCTACGCAAAATTTAGAATAATATCTGAAAAAGGAATTTCCATAGCTAATGCTCCTGTCACATGATCTGCAAAGCTCCATGATGATAGTACAATCTAAAAGGAGTCCACAGTTATCTAAACAACTCCCTGCCTGATGGCCGTTTGCCCTCTTCTAAAATGGCTGTCAGATATGGATGTTTTTGCTGCTAGGAGCTGTCATTGGAAAGGTTAGGCCCCATTGCCCCCTGTTGTCTACACAAGGAGCACAAAGACAGACAGCTGGTCCTGAATGTCATTTATAAGCGTAACCCTACAAAAGGTTTTGAATGACATCACTAACTACTTCTGTGGGCTGCAAGTGGCTCAGGCTCAATATTAGGTTTCCTGAGTGGAATGTACTGGTCCGGCAGCTGGTGTCTTTCGAGCCGATGCGCCCAATGACAATCACACTGGTTTTTGCGTCCATATATGTATCTATATTTGGAAATTTTAAATCTGATTTTAGGTCCGGCTCAGTTGAAGCTCGGACATATCAGACGTGTCTAAGGGAACGCTAAAACAATACACAGGCCATGTTCGAGAACTAACAATAAATTATTGTTACTTTACTTCCTGATGATATCCTATCCTTAAACTGAGGCCATGAATCATAGAAAAAAAAAAATATATATATATATATATATATATATCTCTTCACTCAGAAGGATTTGTGATTTCTATTCAATGAGAGTCACGTGCCTCTCAGTGGAGGGAAAGAGGGAGCTTAGCAACAGTGGCTTAGGTCAGGCTGCTTAGAAACCAATGAGGGAAAGAATATCAGCACATTCACTTTGCCAGATGACAGAACAGCACATAGCAAAAATGTCTCATTCAAAGTTATTCTGGGCAGTACAGTATATTTTTTGACATGCTTTAGGAGTAGAAGAATAAAGGAAGCTTTGGATGCCTTGGTTTAAGCCACTATCCTTTTCTTGATCTGTAGCTCAGTCCTACTCTGAAATCTGCCCTGGTATTCAGGTCATTCAGAATTCCTTCACTGCCATGTTGTGTGCCATGTTTTAATTTCCTTCCTATAATAATGTTTCCCCCTTTTGCTCCGTTTACTATTCACCTCCGCTTCCTGTTTAATTGGAAGCTGGTTTGGATTTGGATCCTGGAAACAAGAGAGAAAATATTTGCTAAATAAATTTGCCTGTAAGCAAATCTCGCAGACTATAGGTCAAACTGAAGAACCATGGGAATCAACATTTGTTCATTACTTGGCCTTGTGTATGAGTTTCCCATCTCATGCCAGATTACAGTGGCCTTCTCCTCTCACTGGTCCAATTGAAATCAACTACAGTATCTTCCTTGGTAAGGCTCTAAAAAATAAATGTGAGCAACAGACATGCATCATTTCAGGTTTTACAACTCAACACAAGATAGAAAATGCAATTGTAAAAGGTGTTGATTCTCACCAGTGCAAATGTAGGTTTCTGAATATGTGGCACTATTGATTTACTGGCTAGGATCGATGCATAAAGCACATGTGCACACCACAGCAAAGCAGCTTATTCTGCAGTCAGCGGTGCCGGGGTAATGTTTAGACCAGATGGGCTTTGGAGCGCTCAGAAGATGGTCGCCATGGCTACCATGCACTCTGAAAGAAATTAACTTTGCTCTGCACACAGTTCATCAAGTTGGTCAGATATATTGACTGTTGCATAGACAAAAGGTTGTAGGGGCAAAAAGACAGGCAGCTTGGAAGGAGAACTGTAAGCGCTGTGAGTCGCTGGGGGCAGGTTAGTGGGTTTGTATGCTCAGGAGCCCATTTCTTAATTAGAGTCTCCATGTGATGCAGCTTGAAGGCACAGAAAAAGGTTTAGATTCTGTGTGTAAGCTTTGCACAGAGGGCTTCTCGTACTGGGTGCTTCCTAGCGAGGCAAGAGTTTGTTGTCTTCAGGTTGTACTAATTAAACAGAAGGAATTCAAGACTAACAGGTTCATGCAGTCAGATCTGGGCTAATGTTCAACTGCTATCTACTATCTACTCCGACATAAAAACCCTCTGAGAGTGCAGTTTCACTGAAATATGTTTTTTAAAAAAAGAAACGTTGATGGTTAATAGATATGATCTCTGACACTGTGGCCTGTTCTTCGGGTGGTTTCAGTGTCATTTAATATTTAGATTGCAGCGTTATAATTCAAAAATAAATATAAAATGTAGCCCTAGACTTCATTAAACATTTTAGGAGTACTTTAAGGAAAAAAATGTAACCTGCTGAACAGATCAGACTGATTTAAGCAGACAAAGTATAAGAGGTTTTGTATGTGTATGAGTGTTTGCCATTTTCCTAGAATACCTGACAAACGAGTTGTATCAGAAGTGTACAGAGGCGGGGTTTATCCCCTGCAACAACTCACTCTTGAATTGGTATTCATACTGTTGTCATTTCACAGAATGCTGTCGCTTCTCACCGTTGCCATTCATATGATGCTCAAACCACCTTCATATTCACTTTAATGGCTGTCTAAATATCACAAATCTTAAACCACCAAAACATTCATAACATCTTAATATTTATGTGCTAGTTTGTATAACTTAAACTCCCGTATCTAATTCAGCAACCTCGGAAATCAAGATCCCGAAGGATTTATACATTACTCTTAAGCATCTACAGTATAACATAAGAAATAAATACAATCTGTCAGCAGTTCAGCAAGTTCAACCTCGCCCCTTTAAAAGTAGCTCGACTAAACCAGTCATGTCCTCGGATCCCTAATAGGTTTCCACAAATCACTGACTCCTATATTGTCCGTGGCTATTTACGGGAAAACATATTTTATGTGTCTTGCACATTACTCCCTGAGCTCCACAAAGACAAAGCCTGCTGAACCAGTACAACACGATCAAACAGCCTGAGATTACTGCTGACATTGATCTTAATTATGACTATGAGCACTTGGATGTGGTTTTTCGTTGTAGTGCCAGTTATTCTTCCCCGTCTTTTCCCGTATTTAGTGATTTTCTTTACCTCTAAAAAAAGATCTACACAGTTTACCAGCATTTTCCACCTGAATCGTTTTTGTTGTTTTCAGCTAAACATGAAACATAAAACATGAAGAAGGAGTCGTTGTTTTAGTTAAGTATCATCTTGATAGAACGGGGGACAACTAATACTGAAACCTTTTAACCCTGATATTCATATGTAGGGTTACTTTAGTCACCTATCAACATATCAGCAATCACAAATTCATCTACGCACGCAAGATCAAAATAACTCCAAAACTAAAAATGTCAATTTTAAAAATTGATTGACCTTTTCCTTAAGATTGTGTGTAGACACAATAAAAAATGATGAAGTATAGAATTGTGGATTTCCCCAACTTCCTGTTGTGCACTTTTAAAACTGTAGAAATTATTTAATAATCCTACTTTGAGCAGCAGCCACTGCATATTTAACCCATATTCACAAAACTTCACAAGCCGATGCTAATGAGACTTTCTTCTTTTTTTTCTTGGGTTCCCAACTATTCTGCTCCATATATCCATATGTAATTCTAGAAAGCTCAGATTACCTTGATAGAATAATGCTATAGTTAGTTAAAAGATGCCAAAAACACAAATGCAAGAAGGCAAAGAGACAAAAAGCTGTAGGAGCAAAAAGACTTGCAGTTCTTGGCCACATCTGTTCAGCATTAGACATAAAGAACAATGTAGATTGTACAGATCCCTGGATACGGAGGGGGAGGAGGCTCTCTAGGGAAGAAATTACAAACAGAAGTGTACATTCTCTGTGTTTCTGTGGAAATCTATTACTCGTCTATAAATTAAAAGAAGAAACCCAAGATACTGAATAGCTTTTCACATGTATGTTCACATACATACATACACCAAACATTTGGAAAGGTGGTGAAATGTAACTTTGCATCACTTTATAAGGGAAGCAGATTTTTTTGTGTTGTATTTTATCGAATGAGTCATTTGGTCACCAGGATTACATTTCTCAGCAAGCTGATTCTACCTGCAGTAGAGCTGTTTTCGGTCAGCCACAAAAGGGGAGAGGAAAAAAGACCAAAGAGAGAAGAAAAACAGTGATCTGTTGCTCCAGGCTGTCATGTGACGCAGCCATCATTACGTCACAGTCTAGTGATTAGGCCACACTGAGCACCGACAGGAAACTGCACTGCTCTAAAACAGATAGACCTGTGGTTGTACAGGACAAAGTCAGTTCGTCCTCCGTTGCTGTTATTAATGGAACCAACGTGAGTCGCACCTTTAACCTCAAGCATCTGCATTCCTGGTAATCTTCATATGTATCTGCAGCATGTCTTTACATAAAACAGAAGCTGTATATGCTTCGAACAGGATCCAAGAGGGATCATTTGTTAGAAACAGCTTTTACATCAGTGAAAGTTGCTGACTTTATTGAGTAGTAAGTGTATGTCCTAAAGTGTGTTGATCTACACACATATAAGCTAACCAAACACTAAATCCATGCACATTTCCAACATCTCCTCTTTCTTCATTTGTACATGTATCCTTTAGGTAAAACCAAACAAGTGAAGACATGGCAATAAGGCACAAGGGCTCTGACCTGTGTGTGGTCTACATTTATTTATGTTTGTGCTCAGGATTTCATTTTCATGTTTAATTTGTTTAGGTATTTTCCTCTGTGGAGTGCTACCAGAGTATAAATCCCACATGTTGCAAAGGTTCCTCATGTGACAGATTTGCAAAAGGATCCAAGAACTCCAAAGAAAATGTTACAATGATCTGGCTAGCATGTGAATTCAGAGGATTACAGAAATGACTGCAGACACACAAGGGTCTTTTGTTTCTTAGCCAGGGTGGAGTGTCATATGTTCATACTGATAGAGAGAGAGAGAGAGAGAGAGAGAGAGAGAGAGAGAGAAGGCAACCACGTGAGGTGCATTGTAAGCGCTGTGTAAGCGTGCCATGTGACATAAATCATAAATGCGAGGGGCCTGACCGAGAGACTCAGTGAGATGCAGAACATGAATGAACATCTGTCCTTTCGTGCCTGATGAGCATTTGACCATCAGTAGGAACACATGATACTCACACTTCACTTCACATTGTGCTTTACAACTTGGTTTGTTTCAGCCTTTCTTGACTTTCCAGTCCATCCTGTTAACGTTTCACTAAAAAACTCCAGCAGTGGAGTCAACCCCTGCAGCTCATATAACAGCCATATGTCATGAACTGTCATAATTCAACATGTCTAAAGGGGTGTCTAAAGGAATAGTCAAACATAGCCTTAAATGATATTAAATCGGGAAATTTTGAATTATTCTTCTCTGAGTTGTTTTAGGATTTTTTTTTTATTTATTGATATGGCATTAAAAACTTGATCATTACACTTGCGTAGCACGTACAAAGAAATTCAGTCTTTAATTAATATCTTTGAGAGATTTTGTGCTGTTTTTTTTAGCCGGCATATTGTTGTTTACATAGTCAACTGAAATGCCAAGATCATGAGGTTTGTGGAGCAGCGAGTCCGGCTCTATATTTACAGGAGGGATTTAAAACACTGACCTAATTACAATGGTAGGGGTTGCTAAGGATGAGGTTTCACTTGCAGCCCTGCTGTGTGTGGTCTGAAATGTCAAACTCCAGCCTGTTAGCATAGACTAGTTTGTAGTGAACTATTAATACTGACTGACTGTTGACATACCTATAACTGGGTTAATGTTATATGCTTGTAAGGCATATGGGGGTTTTTAAATGCTCAGAAAAATTTACAGGCACTGCATGTGCTCCGTGCTCTTATCTTTTAAACAGGAAAATATAAACAGGGCAATTTCAGCAAAGAAAAAGGAAATGTACACTTGAGATTATGGCTTATTCTTGGAGCTATTCTGTAAAACAGTGGTGCGGCTTGGCAAGTGTGTTTGATTTACAGAGCTGCTCCGCACCCCCCTTCTCTCTCTCTCTGCAACAGCAGGGCTCTTTAGCCTGGCTGCTTAGGTCTCAACCTGAAAGTGCAGAGACCTGAGTCTCCCAGCAGCTGTCGTGAGTGGTGAATGTCACATACGGCTGCCAAGTCATGCCAAATAGACACCATCTACTATGGCAGCTCTCATATTTCACTGACCCTTTTTGCAAAAACCAAAAACACAGTATGAGTCCAGTGTCCAGGCTACACTAGTGTTGTAAGGCTAAAGCATCATGCTCGTGGGACTAAATATCCATGTAACTAATAATTTGTAGTTCATATTTTTATATTCTATTATGGACAAGAAGACGATCTTTTAGCAAGTTGATGGACAAACAGAAACAAGTTGTGTACACTTTACTTAATTTTGTATGCATGCTATATTCAAATCAAAACACTTACTTGTTAAAATAAGGCTCTACTTGTCATGTGCATTAACTGCAAGCATTAAATGACTCTTGTGCAAACTGTGTCCATTGTTTTACAACACTGATCACACTGTGTTCAAGAGTTCACCCCTTGCCCCCAGGCCTCAAAGCACTATAAAGCAACTGACCATCTACAAGCCAGCAAATACATAGCCACAGAGGCAATAACTATGGGCAATTACTGTCTAGATATCTACAACAGCACTTACTAAACGCAAGGTTCATAACTGCACTGGCTAGATGATAGACTGAACAAGGAGGAAGGGAGATGAATGGCAGACAGAAGTACAGAGGAACCTGATGTGTAATTACAGGGCAGAGGACTGGAGGTAAGGTTGTGGGAGAGGGAACCCAAACAACAGAGAGACTGACTTCTGGAGGGAAAGAAATCCTCATAAGGAATTCAGTTGAAGCCAAGCAGGTTTGAGTCATATCATAAACTGAAAACAGAATGCTAATACTAGAAAGAAAGCTAAAATAGATCAAAGCGTTTTAACTTCCAGCAGGCATCCTTACTAAAGCCACTGCAACACTGTGCCTCTGGTTTAGTTTAATGCTCTACTTCCGCAACAAAAATAGATCTCCCTGTGAATCTAGTAAATAATCCAGAGGTTGAAGCCAATACTCAAAATGTCTTTAAAGCAAAAGCATAGTCAAAGTTGCACTTGCAAACACTGCGTAATTGCTATGCATGTGTTTGTATGTTTGTACGCGTACGGGCGCGCACACATACTCAGCTGGGATCCCTGGCTTTGTTCTGGGTTTGCAAAGATTTTTTTTTTTTTTGTTGTTGTCAGTGTGGGTGTATCCAACTGTGACAAGCTGCTTGGCTCTGTTTGGTCCTCTGTAAACTCTGGAGTGTCCTGTAGGAATGGAGCTGCACTGAAAGCAGCTTAGCACCAGTGTCACCTCTTGACTTAATTACTGATTTACAGACTGCAGTAAGGGCCAGACAACACAAAAGAGTAGTCACATGGGGCTGGGAAGTGGTATTTACTTACTTACCACATTGTAGGAGTTTCAGGGATCAAATATTATTTATGTAAGTTCATAAAAATAGTTCAAAAAAAGATGGGTGCATTAGTTCAGGATTTTCAGGAGTCAAAATGATGTCATAGAAGGATCTATTGAAAATAGCAAGTTTTTCATTTTATTGTTTGTTAGTTGTGCACATTTAGAGATGAAGTCTGTGTGCTGTGTGTTATTAGTTAATGTATACGCAGAAACCATTAATCATTTTTCTTGGTCAGTTTGCAGGATCCATACTGATCAAGACTGCTAAATCATACTCTAATTATTTGCACTACTGTGCAGACATTTCAATGTATGACTGATCATTATCACCTCATTTCATTCTCTCCATCACTTGCAAACAAGCTGCACGGAAACCAAAGCTAATCCGAATAGCACATTATAGAATTAGCAGATCAGCTACAGATAAGGACATCCAGACGTCATGTTGTATAAAAGAACATGCCTTCTGGATGCAGATCGTGTTTCACAACTCCCAAATATATATATTTTTTTCCATAATCATTTGTCAAATTAACACATTTCAATTTTAATAACTGTGACATAATCATAAAGAGGCTCAATGTCACTTCTGATTACAATGCTGGTGGTGGTATCCTGCTGTATCCTGCTGCAGCACTTTACATCCGTCTGTGTCTGACAGCAGCAAAAGGAAGATTAGTTCTGCGACTTGTTGCCCAAGCTGCACGCGAAACCCTTCATCTTCAGTTACAATGACTTCATAGCACTATGAACTATCTTATTTGTCTTAATATTATTTGAAATGTTATATTAGAGTTATCTGTGGCCATATATTGATTTGATTACAAAAACAGAAAATCCTTAAATGCCATTTATACAGAGGGGCATTCAGTGGCAATCTTAGTAATATGCATACAGAAAAAAAATAGCATACATCGCTACCCTAGGTACAGTCTATACTAACTATATTTAGGTGATGTGTTAAAGAGTTTTTTGAGTTATTGTCTTGAGGTTGAGAAATTGTTTTGTTTCTGCTTTCCATTGGAAATTCCATTGGATAATGCCAAAACTGATCAAATCAAGCTAACAAGGTTGTCATTATGAAAACAACAATGAAAATAACAGCGGATTGAAGATGCCCACTCCTCACATTCATAAAGAAACCTTTGAGTCTCTCTTTCCTAGCCGCTGACTGAAAGTTCCCTTTTGTTTTCGGTGTGCTGCTTCCCTTCTCCCACCTGCTAACAGGCAGCTGGCTGCTCTGCTGTGACAACGAGAGGAGCTTCCAGACACCCTTGTAACAGCTTGGCTCGTTAGTGGGAGATTTAGCACTCTAACTTTGGGGGTCTGGAGGGCTGCTAATGTCCTGGAGGGGTGATTGACACAGAGAAGGAGATCATTATGTCTACCACTTCGCCTGCCTGGGCAGAGCTTGGCCTAATGGTTTCCTGTGTAGATTGTCTTGGTTCAGACAGTCGACTGGGCCACAAGTGCAGCAGAGAACGTTTTTTTTGTTTTGTTTTTTTCAACTTTTTTTAGCCATTGTGGTTAAAATAATAGGAAACTATTTTTGAGAAGCTGACTATAAACACTGTAATAGTGTTAATGTCTTGAGTTAATTAATGAAACAGACAACTTTCTGAAAACCAGTTGAAGGTTTTAATCTGAAACTATTCCATTCTCCAGTCTGCCCCGAGATAACTTACTTTTTATATACGTATCTGAGTATGTTGCATACATACATATTTTAACCTATGTTTTGTGCATATATAAATATTTTCTGGTTATAAAAAGGGTTATCGGGTTTGAGATAAAACGCGCTGTTTGAAGATGACAACTCTTCTGCCAAAAGCAGCTGTAACCGGTTCCAGATGTGATAATCAGGCCAGAAGATGGAGCACAATTATTCCAAATGAAACATCCCATAGTACCTCAAATATTTTTAGCATTTATATCTTTCCTTTACTCCCAAACAGCAGTCAGTCTCTATAGTGTATATACCTGTAGTAAGTTTACATTAACATGAATGCTTTTGTAGGAATATAAAGCAGGATCCAATTATGTTTTCAAAGGTTGCACAGTCATCAGTTATGACTTGATGCTTGACTCAGAGGTCCAGATAGTGTGTTAAGCCGACATATGTGTTAAGCCTATATATTATGAAAATTTAAGGTTCTTGCCTTCCAACATATGCAGGAAGATCATGTTTAAGGACAAGCGCAGCTCGTTTGACAAGATGGCTACCTACATGTACAGGTACACTGCATGTGGTATTGATTACTACAGGCTAAATGGAGAGTCAAAACCAGGTACAGCGAATATGATCAAGCAAACAGCTAGATAATGTAGTATGCAAAGGTAACTATACTTTCTTTTATACAAATTTAACATTGATTAAAAATAAAGTGAAGTCAAATTCATTGAACAACAGGTGTTTCAGATACTGTATAAGGACACCAGGACCCCTTCACCTGCTGCCAACAATACTACATAATCAGTACAATAAGTTTCTTTTCTTGCGTTAGCCAGCTTTAATGCTCAACACCGAGTATTTAAAAAAAACATTTAACATTGGATCTGGGCCCTTCTTGGAACTCATCAGCTGCCCACTCCTTTAGCATCTGCAGGAGAGTTGTCCATAATTATGATGGATTAGACTGCAGCTCTTTGTGCCTGTGCACTGCGATTGTTTTGCAGATGCTGTGGATGTGACATGCATTAATAATAGAGGGAGGCAGAAAGAAATCAATGTTCTACTGGAATCACTGGAATCTATTTGCTTTTGGCAGGAGATTGCGGGGATGCAAAAATGAAACCATAAGCTCTGTTTTTTTGCTTGATCCTCTGTGGAGATCTTATTTCCATACATCACTTTTATTACTGGGAGCAGTTATGTTGTTATTAGACCGATAGCTCACCAACTATAAAAAAATAAAAAGCTAGCTCTTCTCATAGCTTTGACAATGTCTCTAAATTGGAACTTTGTTTTAGCTTTATTCACCTACATTTTCAACACAGTCTAGTAATAGTGTTGACGTCATATATATTCAAATATAATTGAAATATTCGCCTGTATTTTTACACCTATCACTTGTTTTATGTTTTTCACCCTTGGAACCAATAAACTGGTGGTGTGGGGGTATATTCTGTACTCATTATAACTTCATGACAAAGCTCACAATGCTAGATTTTAGGTCTAAAACTTGGAAACTGATTCGCATTTGCATATTTGACATTACAAAGTGTTAAGGGTGAGGAAGGGTGATGCTGAACAGCTGACGAGTGGCTACTCGTCCCATCTACCATCTGGGATAGTTAATATCCCAGCATCCTAGTGCCTTCAGTCAGCTAGACTTATGTTTTCTTTAACATTTTCTGTCCTATTGATATTCTAAATAATGAAAAATATGCAAATTGCGAGAAAACATTTTACTCTGCACTGCAAGGTACTAGGTGTAAAATGTGAACCTCTTTGCTGATTTGAATGGTTTTTGGTTCAGTTTTAACATTTGTAGTCACTGACTATGCCGTTTGTTTTTCTAAGCTAAGTGATCGCATCAGTTCAAATTCGCTTCAGTACCTTTCATACCGCTGGACATTTTATGAGGGTTGTAGCTCAGCAGCCACTTGTTTGTGACACTTATCACATTATGTTTGTTTCTGTGGTTTTCACAGACTTTAAATAAGCTTACAATAAGGAGTAGGAGTAACAATACTTCCAGTCATTAGTTAGTCCCTGCAGGATTTTCTCAGTAGTTTTTGTGATTATTGCAGCCAAAAATGCAGCAGCTTTTCTCAAATATTGTGGTATAATTTGCTTTGTTTTTGTGTACTTTTTGCCGTAAAATTCAGGAATTGGGAAAAATTGCAAGCAAAGGAAAATAATGTATTTTTTACTACCAATAAAGAGACACATGTAATCACTTCCTTCAATAAATAGCATTCTGCATATGACAGAAACTACTAGCTTCATTTCATTTGGGCTTCAAGTTATAAAAAAAAGGAAATACTGTACATGAGTTCATTTTATAAACCTTTGTTAAATAAACTTTCACCTCAATATTAGCACCAAATAAAATCTGTAAATAATGCCTTTCCATAACATCAAAATATAGTTTCTAATGCTTTGCGGTAGAAAAGTGACCAGTTAAGATTTCTACTTTAGGTCTACCCCAATGTTACAAGGAGTACAAACAGCTTCCCTCCACTGTCATGCAAATCATTTGGGAATTGATTTGCACAGTCTATAAAGTGATTTTTGTTGTCAAGTGAGATTTGTTCATCTTCCATTTGACTGCACAAATGGTTTATTGATTTGGTCATCTCATGTGGAAATGTTGTGCAAAACTCTTAAATATTGCAAAGATTTCTTGAATTTGTGTTTAATAAAGTCTAAATTTCCTGGGAGGAATTTGTGAGGGGAGTTCTACCTTTAAAAGCTACTGATTCAGTCGGTGGCAATGATGATGATTCAGTGTTGTCAGGACAGTTTGAAGATTTTGCGCTGAAGATTTACTATGTGCTAAACACTACAGTACACTCATGTATGAGGCATTTAACAGAAGAACGTTTCCTATTCAAATGATTGGGGAAGTTGTCTCTTGGACCCTACATGCTGGTTTGCATGTTTGTGTCGCAGCATTACAGAGATAAAAGAGATGTCAAACACAGCTGCCCTGGATGGATACATATTGCACACTATGTTTGTCAAGGAAAGACACTATTATGGAGGCTGATTGAACACCAATTGGCTGTGGAAAAAAATGTGCAGTCATAGCACATTCCTAATGTTCCTTCATGTTTTTTCACCTGCATAAAATGTTTATGGGTGATAGTGGGCATTTGACATATGGTGGTATTTGTAGATTTACTATCCACATATAAGAACAGGAAGTCACAGCTTCCAGTTAGAGATAAGAGTGTTCAAAAGGAAACACATATTGCATGCGCTCATGATAGTGGGCACTGAAACAAGTTTTACCTTCAGGACACCTATTGTCAAGCTGTGTGTTAAGTTTAAAAAAGGTGACTCACAGTCCACTGTCAAGCAACAAATCCTGTGAAAATCGCTACTCTGTATTTCCATCCCCTTGCTCATTTCCTACTTGCTATCTCGTCTTTAGGTGATTGAGGGATGAAGTCAAGATGAATCTATTGCTACATGATTGTGTTGCCAGCTGATACACATATCATCTGCCGACCATCCACTCACTCTTTTGAATATTTATTAAATACTGATATTCATAAACCATAATCTTAACATTAATTCAGGGCAGTAAAGTTTTTAGTCCACCATAGCTTGACCATATAAATAAGATGTAATTGCTGTAATTCCTTGCTATCTAACCAGCTTCATAATGAAGAAATTTGCATAGAAACAAACAAGCAAGCAAGTATGTTGGAGGTTTGTCATGCTATATGTACACTACATATTTGACCGGATGGTTATTCGTATTTATTGTCAAATGCATGTCCTGTCCCTAATGCATCCACTATGTGTAGATGCATTAGCATATATTAGTGTGAACAGAGATTTTCTTCAACAGGTCAAGTTAAAAAATCAGCACAGCAGTTTGCATTAGAACGTGCTGTTTATTGTATTTGAAAATGAGAAAAAATTAAAGAGAAAACTGTACTGGTAACTAAATACTTGTCTTTCTGCCTTGTAGGACGGACAGAGGGCAGCCCTGTGGATGGACTCTGAGCAGGCCAGATGGAAACAGAACAAGCCAGACATGAGACGGAAGAAAATCTGATATTAGCACAATTTGGCGCATCTCATAACATCTCTAACAAACTCCAGAATGGAGGCCAGTCGTCAGAGGGAGATTCTCTGCAAATCACTGGGGACACAAACTGGAACCATTTTAAGACCAGCACAGGTGCCATCTCCATGAAAAGGCACAGGGAGAACGGCAACAGCCCAGCTCCAGGGCAAGGGCTGTTTGATCAGGGATCCTTCATGATGAATAGAGAGTTGATGAATGGCGATTTGAAGCATGCACTCACTGAGCAGCCCTTACTGGTTCATCAGCCCAAGAAACTTAAAGTAGTTTCGGAGATGAAAGGAAATGACGATATGAGCTCCAGTTTGGTGGAAAACTTTTCTGAGTTGACAAAAGCAACAGAATTTGAATGCAATGCCCCACAGACAGACATTAAGTTAGACAGGAGGAATTGTAATTTTCCTAATGGAGATATTTTCTGTTTACCAAGGACTAAACAAATTTCGATTCCAAACGGTGCTGTATCACCCCCCTCAACTATAGAAAGCACTCAAGGTGATCTTTTAGAGAAAACTTTGTCTCAGTATTATCCTGAGCAAGTGTCAATTGCCCCACAAACATCTGGGCCAAAACTAGATGCTGTCAATGGTTCACTGGCAAATAAAATGCCCAATGAAGGTGCTCAACCTCCCTCTTTAACCTCAGGATTTCCCAGTACAGCTCAGATGCCACATTCACAGCAACAGCAGCCTGGTGCATCTGGCAATACTGAAGGAGGCAACAATTATAACTCTGTCAACTATGTAGTGAATGGATACTCCAACACTTATGGAGTAGACCAGCAGCAGCAACAACAGCAGCAGAAGCAGCGTCCACCATCTTACTCTGGTCAGGAGCTGTCTCTCGGTCAGCTGCCGGGCATGATCCCACCTACAAATACTGGCAATAGCTCACAACAACCTCAGAATGGCTCAGAGTGTTATCCAGATGACACAAATCCTCAAGGTATATATGAGAAAGCCAATCAGAAGTTTAACCATAACTCTTTTCTGGAGCGCAGTTCTCCTCTACAGGCACCAGATGTAGGTGGATATGGGCCCTTTCCTAACTCTGGAATACAGAAGATGGGGCAAATCGATGAACCTACGTCTGGTCAGCATCAGCAACATGGCACTGACACGGGCCACCAGTATGGGATTCAACCCCAAAACTTTCAACAAAATGTTGGAAACCCACGCGGAACTGACGGTACAGGTGCTATGTTGCCCAATCTTCAGCAACCACGTCATGCTGGGTTAGAAAATGGGATGGATAACTCGTCTCAGCAGACAACCAACTTATCATGTTCGACTCCCCACCAGAGAAGTTGGATAGAGCTGAACTCTTCACATTCCCAGCAGCAACCAGTAAGTGGCCCTACATCATCCCAGGCACAAGAGCAGGGCATGTGGAGGGGCTTCCCTGCTAAGCCTCACTCAGAGCAGCAGACAACTAACCCCCAGGTTCACGGCCAGATGTTGGAGCCAAACCAAGTGCAAAGGTTCCAGACACAGGGAGTTTTCACAGATAGCAGCCAGGGGTCTAAGAGCTTCCAGCAGCAACAACAGGACTGTCTCCCAGCCCAAACGCACTGTGCCTCAGCCCAGCACAACACTGCCCCTGAGTGGCAGCAATCAAATTCTAAAGCACCTCAAATGCAGCAGCCTCTACCCCAGAAACTAACTGAGCAACGTAACTTCCCCCAAAATCAACAGGCAGACAGCCGCTATCGCTCCCCCATGCAGTCAGAGCACTTATGTGATGACCCTGATCTGCAGGATATATTGTCACCCGGGTTTTTAGCAACACAGCAACAACAGCACTGTAATTTTCAACGTCCACTGTCCCACCCACCACAATTTGAAGGGCAGCAACTGAAGTCTCCGAATTATAGACCTCACAGTCAACCTCAGCCAGGTCAGCAGCAGCTTCAACCCAACTCTGCTCAAAGCAGCAACCAACACATTCAGCACGGTGACCATGCAACATTCAGCTACAGTAACACAACAGAGATGCAACAACTACAACAAAAGCAAAGGCAGTATTCTCCAAACTCAGGCAGCAGTAACCTCAAGCAATTTCAACCACAGCGGCCTAACAACCACTGCCACCAGCCCAACCACGTGGACTTCCCCCAGACCTCTACACAGTCACAACCTCACTTATCACAAGGTGCGTTAACCCAACAGGTATCAACACAGATGTATCTTAAAGCTGAACAGCAGCTAAAGACATCATGCACTCAGTTCCAAAGGGGACCTCGACTACCTCTGGGACCTATAGGTCCCCATGGAGACTTTCAGAGGCACGCAGCCCTGCGTATGCATCTGTTACAAAGGCAAGAGCGCCAGGGCCCTCCTCATCCCCCTCAAAGCACTAGTGACGACAAACATAGCCTGAGAGCTATAAAAATGGAAAACGGACCCAGATTTGAGCTGCCTCCTTCACAGCAGCAGGAGCAGCAGTTACAGATGCGAGAGCCAGGCATGGGTGGACTACAAGTCAAACAGGAGAATCAACAGTCCTTGTGTGAGCAAAGTAAGAGGCAGGGCAGCATCTTGGCATCTATGGAACAAACCCTGAGGCAGTATCAGCTTTCACCTGTGTTTGAGAAGAAATCCCTTGTTGTCAATTCATCAAATAAAGTCAGAGTGGAATCTTTCGGTCCTGTCACAGTCTTGTCAACCAAAACTGACCTCAGTGGAATGGAATCATCGGGAGCAGCCCCAGCCACTGTAGGTCTAAAAAAGCCACCTGATTCCACCCCTAAGAAGGAAAACCTCCTACCATGCTTTATAGAATCTCCAATGAAGCTATTGGATACCCCTATAAAGAATCTCCTAGATACCCCCATGAAAACACAATATGACATTGCATCCTGCCACTGTGTTGGTGAGTCTCCTAATGATTGGTTGTGAAACATGACTGATCAGTTGGTGTGTAAATATTAATGTATGTTCTTTTATTATATTTAGAACAAATCAGTGAGAAGGATGAAGGCCCATACTACACTCATTTGGGGTCAGCCGCTAGTGTTCCTGGTATACGGGAAGTGATGGAGAAAAGGTTAATAAATTAAATTAAATTTGAAAAATTACAGAAAAAATGGACTGCATTACATACCAACTGAGTACATGTATGTACTTTAATGCTTCGGTTTTGCTTTGAAGGTCTGGATTAACTGGTCGTGCCATCAGGATTGAGAAAGTACTATACACCGGCAAAGAAGGAAAAAGTACACAGGGGTGTCCCATAGCCAAATGGGTAAGAGCTACTTTTGTATTTTCAACTTAAGAAGTGGGCAAATCAGCTCTCCTCATATTTGCTTCAAATATCTGCATGTGTACAAATTCCTATACCCGTCATGTTGTAGGTGATCCGCCGATCCAGTGTAGAAGAAAAGATACTGGTGTTGGTACGGGAACGTGCTGGTCACAAATGTGACACAGCCTGCATCATTGTGGTAATCTTGATCTGGGAGGGCATCCTGCCCAGTGTGGCTGACCGCCTCTACCTCGAGCTAAGTGAAACTCTAACAAAGCATGGAGCCCTAACCCAGAGACGCTGCGCTCTCAATGAGGAGTAAGTTGCAATAAAAACAAAATCTAGCTACAGTAATTTTCATAGTCAAGCATAGATGAGTGAGGATGATCACTATAATTGTTTTTATTATACAGATTCCTTTTTGTTCTCAAGGTGATTTTTCTAATGATTACGTGTATGTTTGTATCAAAACTTTAAAGCATGTATCAAACACTGATTTAAACTGGGTAACAATGGCTTATTTAAATTATTGTCCTCCCTCTTTAGGAGGACCTGTGCATGCCAGGGGTTAAATCCTGAAGCCTGTGGAGCATCTTTCTCTTTTGGTTGCTCCTGGAGCATGTACTACAATGGCTGCAAGTTTGCCCGGAGCAAAATCCCAAGAAAATTCAAGCTACTAGGAGACGATGTAAAAGAGGTATTTCATGTAATTAGAAAAAAAATATCACAAGGTTATTACAGTAACTTAATACTGTCAAATATTGTTTTTCAGGAAGAGAAACTGGAGCACAACTTTCAAAATCTGGCAACCTTATTGGGTCCTTTGTATAAAACATTGGCACCTGAGGCTTATGGGAACCAGGTGAGGGTATATGGACATATAGACTGCTTGTTTAGCTTCATCCACAACTTAATATAATAACTTAATTTTTTTACTTTAATAATTAAAATACAGTACCAGTCAAACGTTTGAACACACCTTCATATACCCTTGAATGAGAAAGTGTATCAAAACTTTTGGTGTACTGTATATTATCAAAATGTCCTGTTTCTTAAAGGTATGAATGCATTCTTTTCAGATCAAATATAAATCAATCATGTGAGTGATGTAACTTGCACGCATGAACTCTTAAAGTACATTTGCTGAAATTATCTACATGATAAAGTAGTTTTGTTATGAGTTCCCATCTATACTGTTTAGTGACCTAGAGACACTTAATATCTTATTCAAATTTACCTCCTGTTTTTCCTGGACACAGGTGGAACATGAACACAGGGCAACAGATTGTCGTCTGGGGCTCAAGGAGGGTCGTCCCTTCTCTGGGGTCACTGCTTGTCTGGATTTCTGTGCCCATGCTCATAGGGACCTCCACAACATGCAGGGTGGCAGCACTGTGGTAAGCAGAATCTGAGAAGCATATATATATTGCTAAGTATGTTGTACATGTGTAAGAATGAAACAGATACAGAGACTTTAACTGCACATCAAGCTAGTCTTTAATGTTCAAATCATGGCTTTAAAATATATACTGTGTATAATAAAAGGCAGACCTTACGTGCTAATGTCTGTGTGTGATATCAAACAAAACAAACAAAAAACTAACTGCTTGTCCAATGTCTTTCCAGGTGTGTACTTTAACAAGGGAGGATAATCGAGAGATTGGAAAGATACCAGATGATGAGCAGCTCCATGTCCTGCCACTTTATAAGGCTTCCAACACTGATGAATTTGGTAGTGAGGAGGGCCAGCAAGAGAAAATCAAGTCAGGTGCCATCCAAGTCCTCAGTGCCTTCCGCCGCCAGGTGCGCATGCTTGCAGAGCCTGCCAAGTCTTGCCGCCAAAAGAAGCTGGATGCTAAGAAGGCAGCTGCCAACAAGAATGCTATGCTGGACAACAACAATGATAAGGCAGAGAAGGCCCTCCTGGCCAAGTCAAAAGCCAGCACTTATGAGAATAACATTCAGAGCACTCCCACGACAGGTAAAGTGATATTTATTCCAACACTTTATAAATGGCAAACATTTGATTGCTTTGTAGGGACATACTGCAAACATACTATCTTAACACTGAAAAACCTGAGAGCAATACATTTACAAAATTTTAGTCTTACATTATTGGAAATTTGTGTATTTTTTCTTCTGCTATCTTCTGCTACTAAGGCCTTTATCTTTTGGGATTTTTTCCCCCCAGGATATATTCCAGGTGCTATGGGAGCAACCCTACAGTCAAGTCATCCAACACATCACCTGGGGGCCAATCCCCGGCAACTACAGCAGCAACAGCACCAGAGCATTCTTCCATCTTATCCTGGGGTAACAAATGCATCTAGCTACCCCAGGTTCCCCAACCATCCTGGGTCTTTTCCAAGCACTTCCAAGCCAGGCAGCATGTATCCCCATCAGCCACCAACACCAGCAAGCCCTTACCCCTCCCCGCTCCAGGTACCAAACTCTTACATTAATGGATCAAATCGTCCATACCCAGGCTATCAATGTAATGGAGGAATGCCCCTTGACAACTACCATCCTTATTATGCTTCAAACCCAAAGCACCTGGACATGTATCGACAACAGCGACCAGCGCTTTACTCAGAGCAGCAGTATGGTGTACATCAACGTTATGAGGTCAATTATCCACCAAGATATGCTGAGCCAGGTTTACAGGTCAATGGTTACAATGCATGCAACATGAGGCCAGTTCACCCTATGAGACCTTACTCCCCTTACGGGCCTAATGGTAGCTCAGACCCACAGTTTATGGACACCCTCTCAAGAGCACCCTCAGCTCATGGAAGTCTAGACTATACGGCTGCTGTGAGCAAAGGCAATCAGTTTGGAGGGTACCCAAATCCATACCTCTCTCGGAACCCTCAAATCTTGCCCCCAGGCCAAGATCCTTTTCATATGCAAATCAAGACAGAGATGGGCATGCCTGGCCCACAGGTGCTTGCTGCTCAGTTAAGTGGTGGGTGTTTAAACCCTGAAACACAGTCAGGGGTAGGTCTACCCAATGGGAGCCTTTTGGGATCTGGTATTAAGCAGGAGCCTGGAACACCACAGACACCCACAACCCCACAAAAGCCAGAAATGTGGTCAGACAATGAGCACAACTTCTTGGACCCCGATATTGGTGGTGTGGCAGTGGCACCTAGCCATGGTTCAGTCCTCATCGAGTGCGCTAAACGGGAGCTCCATGCCACGACACCCCTTACAAACCCAGATCGCAACCACCCAACACGCATCTCCTTGGTCTTCTACCAGCACAAAAATATGAATGAGGCCAAGCATGGTCTGGCACTGTGGGAAGCAAAGATGGCAGAAAAGGCTCGAGAGAAGGAGGAAGATGCAGAGAGGAATGGTGGTGAGGGGACACCAAGCAAGGGCAGCAAGAAGGGGGTAAAGCGTGAGCATCAGGAATCATCAGAAACCACCGGAGAGCCTCCTTACAAGCGTTTTATCCAGGCACTCATGGAGGGGTCCTTGTCATGCACAACAAACAGCTATGTCAGTACATCTCCGTACGCCTTCACCAAGGTCACAGGGCCTTACAGTCAGTTTGTGTAGAATACACTCATGAAGAAGAAAATTGAGGGTGCTTTATTTATAACAAAGACCACAAGCACCACTGGCCTCATCTAAAACACTCCTTCCTAGCCATAAGGTTAGCAACACTGTTGCATAGGTAAAAAGATCCTGTGATCAGATGAGACATAAGCCACCGATCACATCAGGTCTTTCACCTCTTTAACAATCAAGCTTTACTAGTTCACCCTACTAAGGATGTATTTATTTTTGTTCAGAAACTTTTGCAAGATACACACTGTCAAAATCGCTGGTGCTTTCAGTCTGATACATGAGGACCTATTTTTACTGGAAACAAAGTTTCATTTTTGGTGGCTTTATCTTTTCTTACAAAATTTTGGAGACGTAATCTTGGCATAAAACACTGACTTTGTTAATGACAACATTCACGGTGCTAAAGTGTGTGCTTATTACCATCTTTTTTTAATTCAAATGCCTTCACACTATGACCATGACACTCTCTATGAGTGACACTCAATAACTTATGTCAACGGGACACTGAAATTATTTCCCACTGTCAAATCATCATATTTATAATGGTTTTAGGCATGTCAGTGTTTCTTGAGCACTTTTTGATCATGTTAAATGTTTTGGTAAAATCTTTGAATCATAAATCATTTGGTTATACTGTATTGCTACAATGAAATTTCTGAGCACCCCTAAAATGAAATTGATGTATAACAAAGGGTTGATTGAGCAATCATGACACTGTTTCAGGTTCATGCAAAAAGATTTTTTCTTTTTTTTTACAAATCGTGTTGGTGCTTCTTTCACTTTCCTGTCATTTATATTGTAAATTGAGCCATTCTAATGGTGCATTTTTAACATTTTGAGGAGAAAAAAAATCATGTTTGTGTTATTTTAGTTTTTTTTTCCAGGTTTGCTTTGTTTGCAACTGTTTTTAATGTTCCTTACCACAGGTTCATTGAACAAACCTGGATTGTGAATATTTCATGTAGTTTTATGTCTGTGGTGCTTAGTATATGTGCTTTTTATACACTGAGGAACATGAAACAGGGTAAGCTCAGTGTCAGTTTCAGAGGGCAGCTGGCTTGCTGTGGGTTCTTTAATTATTGTAATCTAACTGTAAGATAAACAGGTAAGATTTGTACAGTAAATTAATTTCCCTTTTTGGAATTACTGTTATAGATTTTGTGTTGTAAAGAATGCTAACAGCCTATTTCATGCTATGTCTTTGGGTTTCAACTGATTTTATTTCATAGGGTGCTATTCAACCTGCTAGAACCATACAATGTGAGACTCTTTGGACAGTGAGAAGGCTATTGAATAATGTACAGTACCAACCTGTCATATACCTCAAACCCAGTTTGGCAATAGGTTTATAACATATTTTTCTTTCTTCCTTTGTATATTACCTTCAAAATGTTAACAGTTTAACTGCAGGCCACCAAAAGGCAGAAAAGTTCATTTCTTACTTTCTTATCAATCTGCTAGAAAGTATTACTTGAACTTGAATCTTTGATGTTACTGTCAAATCAGGGACATTTTCAACTAATTCTGTGTACATCTTCATCACTTGAATTCATCTTGTCTTTCCTCATTTAGGGATTTGCCCTTGAATCCTGAATCCCAATACATCTCGTCTATTATACTTCACAGACAAAATATTTTGTGAGGAAAAAAAAAAAAGATACTTTCCTACAATTTTTACTTATATTTTAGGTAGTAGGACAGTGGTATTCTTTTAAAAGAATCTGAACATAAAGTATATGCACTGAGTTGACTAAAGGGAAAGTATGATATTGACTAAATAAAGAGCAATGTATTTGCTTTTGCTATGAGGCAAGACCAGGGCAGTGATTAACGTAGTTGCACATCTTTGTGCCTGTGTATAGTTAAATTTATTTATAACCACTAAGCAATTGTATAATGATTTTTCTCCCGTCTATTTGTTTTAACGTGGTATATAATGGAACGGTATAGTAACATCTCACCCCACTCTTTAACATATTCATTTTCTGAAAGCACTTCATTTCTTTTTCAGAAAAAAAAAATGTAATAAAGAAATTACAAAACATTTTATTTAAACAGATTGTAAATGTGTTAAAAAAATAAAATAAATTATGTCACATTGTACATACCAAGAATTTGTATTGCAGGAATACAACTCAACCTTTAATGTTGATGTAGGTTCTTCTAGTTCTGTCCAAAATGACCCACGACTTCATTTTCATCAGCAATCCTTATTGTATCTTAAAATATCCTTTTTGGCTCTTTCAGGTTAATAGAATGATCACGATTAGACTATCCAGGAAGTCTTTGTAAATATTACACTCACTGTCACAGCAATGTTTACAGTTCCAGTATCCTGTTAGCCCAAGCATTAGAAGTTATAGTTTTTTTTTTTTTTTTTTTTAAACTGTTCCAATTTTGTAAAATAAATCTACAGAAATGAAATGTTGAATTTCGTTGTACAGGACCCAGCTACAGTAGCAGGTTGCGATTGAGAACACCGAGGTGTCTAAGATATAGCGGGTTAAAAAAGCATAGCCATACTTGAAGATGCTTCAGAGTGTTTCTAAATGAGTCAACATTACTTGAATGACTTTCTGGGCATAACTACAGTGCACTGTCTGTGCTCAGCTCAAATGTTAAGCTAGCAGTTGATACACACATGATCTTTTTACAGTTAGACACTAAAGGTATAAAAAAAAAAGAAAAAAAAAGTGCAACGTTTAGCCTGTCATTTTATTTTTTAAGGCTTCCCTTGTTTTCCTGAAGTTTGGTATGCTACAAAAAATGAAATTAAAGATGGGTATTAATACTGTAAGTATTGTAATGTACTGAATGCAGTTCATTTGAAAGCTGTTTATTATATCATTCCTGATATTGCTGAGATGTGGGTGTCTTTTTTTTTTTTAAATAAAATTTATATTTATTTAAAGCAATTTGATCTTACGCCAAGTTAATATAATTAACCTACTATTTAAATTCTCTGTATTACTGTCCACTAAAGTTTTTCAAATGTGTAATTATGGATCAAACTGGAAGAAGATCATGTTACACTCGCATTTTAAATTTTTATTTATCCAAACAAGAAGAAAATTGTTGTTACATAGAAATTGTGCCATCTTTGTGGTTGCAATCACAAACTGAAAGCAATATAAAAGTAAATAGGGCATTGCCTTTAAATAGGGCATATTAGCAACACATGTCACCTCTGGTTCTATACTCAACATAATAAAAACACAAATGACGTTATCTTCACTGGCTCAGATTGTAAATGTACTGAGCATTTAATTTTTTTAAACACATTATTTTATGGTAAATGTAGATGGCACTTTATACAGCTGAGAATTAGCTCTTACCAAAAATATATCCAGTTGCATACAAACGATGAATTAGTATTGGACCTGCTTCGTACCATGTCAAGACATTTTGCTGGTTTCCATATTGTCTTTAGGGCTTCACAATCAGTCAGACAAAGTGCCACTTGCCCACTGTACAAGAAAATATTTAGAAATACATAAATATATGTGATATGTGTTTAAGCATATAACAGTCACATAACAGTCATTGGTTACTTACCCTCTGGAGACATCGGATGTGCACTACCAAAGGCAGGGGACTGAGGAGTCAAATGTTGTACATTACAATTAACAAACCTTATTCCAGTACAGTTTTCAATTATTTATTATTGTGTTTGCCCTAATCATTTGTGAAATAACAGCATATGAAATGTCTCACCGATTGCACCACATCTAGGGCCTCATCAGTACTGCATTTGAAAGGACTGTCACAGCAAGAGACATTTTTGCTGAATAAAAAACAAAAGAATCATCCACAGAAAAGTCAGTAGAATACATTACACATTGGCCAATCATATATGTACATCACACACATACACACTGCAGGGGTTTAACCTCACCCCAACTTACCATTCGATCCCTCCACTATTCTTCTGCTGCTGCACTAGTGCCCTCCAGTGCTCATGGGTGGACTTAATGATCTCAACCGCAAAGTCCTATAAAAAGGACAAAGAACATTTTTTTTTAAAAAGGAGCAATTCATTTGAGCTCATTCAGCCACTAAAACTGCATTGGAAGGAAACACCTAGCATACCATCATGTCTTATCTGTGTATGTAGTATTACAAAGGTCGTACTTTGTCTTTGAATTGTCCATTGAATCCAAATTGGTTCTCAGGCTTTCCATCGGGCACCTTATATTTCCTGAACCAGTCGACAGTGGCCTCTAAATGACCCGGCCGGCTCTTGCGGACATCCTCTATGCCTAAAATAAACACAAACAACAAAATAAGTTTGTTGTAGCAGACCAATTTGCACCTTGTTTGTCTTTGGGTATGGATTAGATCTGAATCTGTATTCACTTCATTTCATTTACACTTGGTATTAGGTGCCAAAAAAAATAAGAGTATCTAATATGTGCATACTTCAGAAATATGTTAAGTGTTTAGCTATTGTAGATAAACAGGTAATACATTTAAAATTGGCTGAAAAACTAACTGCTTATACTTGGTTTCTCCACCATGAATACTTACAAACATGTTGTTAAAGGAACACTGGAGTTTCTGACCTCTTGCTACTGTACAGTAATGTTTTGATAAGTAGGTTTTTTGCACCACAAGCAAACCACAAGTGGAAAGGATACACATTTCTACCTGGTATTAAAAGTAACTGTAAAAAAACATTAATGCATCGATAAAATAATATAAGCAGAAGGTTGCAACTGATGTTAAAGTATGTCTCAAACACTTTAAAAGGCCATTTGTGTGCATTCAACGTGTTTGTTAGGCCTAAGATATACACAATGTGTTTTGGAGAGAAATATTGACTGTAAGCAATTGACTGTGTTTACATGAAAACTCCACAGGGTCCTTTGCTTAGAAATTATATATTATAAATACGCCAAGCAAGTTTGAAAGAGCAGCCGACCTCCTTTTAGGATTCCATTATTGCATCTGAAATCAGTTTTCTCCAGATTCATGTACTAAAAAATGAACAGGGCAGTGCAGCTACACTTTCACTACATACACACTATGTGGCCAAATACATTTGGGTAGTACAGTATATAGATCAATGTCTAAATTATTATTTGTATTATCTGTTGAAAACACCCACTATTTAGGTTTTTGGCATCTGGGTCGTCAGCATTGATAGCAATGACCTTCCAGTCCATTTCTCCCTCGTCAATCATAGCCAAGATGCCGAGCACTTTTACTTCAATCACCTGACCTGGAAAGCACACCTGCGAAACAGGCCGACAAATAACAAATAAAAAGTATATATATATACACACCAGCCACACAATACTGAAAGCTATATTTTAAAAGTGCATGTAAATTGTGCGAAACATCATTATATAACAGTATAATTAATTATATACACCTCGAAGCAGTCTTACCTGGGTGCCAATGTCACAAACGTCAATGGGATCATTGTCACCACAACACTTTGTTTCTTCATCGGTGTGGTTCGGGTCCTCCCATGTCTTTTCCAGGGAACAGTTAAAAAAAAATCAAAACATATAAACAAACCAACTGAGAAAATAAAGTACTCATAGCTTAAAGACACTGGACTAAATTATTATGAAGATGAATTATGAAATTCAATGGGCACCAAGATAATCATAGTGTTTAAATTATTCGTATTTGACATCTGCTGACTAGAATCAAATCATAAAGTGAAAGTCTTACTGGCTTAAGTTCACTTCATGTGTGCATTGTATGCGTTTTCTTACCTGTGGGATTGCCCCATAATTCCAAATGTAACCTTTATGGGGAAATATGTTGGCAACGTATCGCAGCTTGCCTTTCTTTATATCCTGTTTAATCGGGTTTAGTGGTTCCTTCGTTGCAATCTGAAAATTGAAGGACTCATGAAGGTGTGTGTATTTGTGTGAGTGTGTGCGCATTTGACAGTGTTATAACATATTAATTGTTTTAAATTAAACGCTTTGAATTAGCTAATGAGGAAAAAGATACATAGTTTAAATGTCTATAGTGTCCCAAAACACAAACCTTCAGCTTCAGGCTACTTCTATGAGAATTAGACATTCAGTTAAGATTCTTTTTTGTAAAACCTTACATTTGTTGATTAAAGAAATGTAACAAGATGAATTATTTAATGTGAGATACTGTATTAATCACCTACTTACCTCCATTTTAGCATTTGACCATCGAGGTACCTCTACAACCATGTTGAAGAGCACCTGAACGTACAGAAGAAAACTTTATACAGTATATGTTGACGTAAATGTTTTCAAATATGTATATTATTTAATATTAAATAAGTATTTGAGTTTGACAGTACCTCACTCTCATTCTTCTTGAGTCTTTTAGCAGGCAAATCCTTGTCCTGTTAAAAGAAAATGTCACCAAACGGTTGGTTTGTGTATTGTTTATTTAATAGCGAAAATAAGTCGTTAACCTTCTTCAGTGTTCTTTCAAACAGAAACTAAAGCCTCTGCTATCACAGCGTTACCTGTTCTGTCTCCGCTATAAGTGGGATGTCGTGGAACGGTGAAATGTATTTCCCTTCAGAGGTTTCTGAGAAGAAGAAAAATAAAAAGTTAAGAAAACATCTACACATTTGTGACAGAATGAAATGCTGCTTCAATTCATTCAACAGAGATGTCACAAATCTAGAAATATTTAAGTCAGAGATCTGAGATTTAATTCTGTTTTCAGTTTAATGTCTAGACATCTGGACAATTGATTTTTCACTTCCAAATATATAAACCAAACAATAATAATAATAATAATTTATTAGTTGCTGACCTATAATAATGAATGAAATGTCTCCATTAGTTAATTATGATGATACAAAATAAAGTTTCTCTCACTCTTCTGTAGCCAATGACCACGTGACCGCCCAACCGGAAGTAAAACCACATGAGAAGGATTTTCATTGAAACGTCTTTCTTTCTGCTTCTGAATGATTTCAACATAATGAAAACAAGCAGACTACCACTGGCGTGTTTTGACTCTAAAGCTGCCAAATGCAAAGTAAAAAAAAAAAACTCCCAACATGCAAAGGTCAAATGTTTACCTTGAACTGATCGACCTGTGGGTACCTGAAGGCGCTAACTCGTTTTTACCATGAAATACCGGGGACATATATGGTTGCGGTTTGTAACTTACTAAAATAAATCCGGTAGTCAGGAGAATTGGGGTGTCCTCTCTCCTCAATTTCATAGTGCATCGTTTTTCTCAAATTATACAGATGACGTGCAGCTGCTAGCTGTGTGACGACTTTGTTACGAGAGGCTGAAAATGAGCCGAAAGCTGTAACCAGGCAGCGGAGTGAAGAGCGCAGCAGCAGCGGCCTCATCATACACATTTCTTCTTCTCTCCTTATTTCCTGCTTCCCGTCCTCCACCTCCGCCTATGAATGTATCCCTCCGCCACATCCACAACGTCGAAGCCTACCACGGTGAGTCCGGAGCTTCCGCTAGCTTGTGCTATTCAAAATAAAAGCCTCGTTCACGGTTAAAGACTGCTGTTTCCTCCTAGGCAGACGTCCATATAAGGAAAATGCAAGACTCGGTGATGAATAAATGTGGATTTAAGAGTAAAAAGGGAATTGCATGATGGTATACCAACCTTTATATATGTACAATGGGTAGTATAAACAGCCTGTATACAGTGAATTAATTAAATGTGCAATAAAATCACTTAAAACAGAAAAACTATGTATCATTTGTAGCCACAGTGTGTATTATACAGTTACAAGGATATTGCATAGTGCCACAGTGTCTTAACTGTTCATAAGTGTGATGGTGAGGGGGAAGAAACTGTTCTCATGTCTGGTGGAGAAGTTGGAACAGATTATGTCCAGGGGGCAAATGGTCCTGGATGGTGGGCAGGTCAACACCAATAATCATGTCTGCAGACCTGACTGTTGATAGGATGTTGCTGCTAGATGTGTCATAAAAAGAAAACTGTTCATACTGTAGGAGCATAAAGATGCTCAGAAATTTCAGTGTATGGAAGGCTGTCTATATTATGTGCAACATTGACATTTTGGCCTCAGTATAGCTCTGTTAGAAAGCTGTCTGAGTGAACTGAATACATGCATCCTCACAGGAGGATGACTCGGCACACCACAATCAGCCCATTACATTCTAGTATGTCTTGTGGGAGTTGTAGCTTGATACTCGGTCAAAAAAGCTAAAAAAAAAAAAAAAGTCACTAACACTTTTATTTTGATATTAGATTGATTGTAACCGGAAGTGTTTTCTTAATACTATGTTGATTTGACAAGATCTCCAAAGCATGCTTCTGTTCCATATGTATTGTATTTACCGCCACCTAGCCAAACTGCATTTTAGTACACACACACACACACACACACACACACACACACACACACACACTACATATCCTTGAGTGAACATTAATCCCATTAATCCATATATGTATATATATATATACATCCAAAGGAGACCTGTGTGTGTAATGACCTGTGTGGCCTTCATACTGAGTACCATCATGAATGTGGCTTGCTGTACTGTCACCATGTTTTTGTTTTTACAACCAGAAGTAAATGGATTTGATGGTCGTAATCTTCACAATACTTCATGAGATCAAAGTCCACATGTATCTATTGTGCCATAAACAAACACCCTCTTAAGCCGCCTTGATCTATCTCTCTTACTGTTGTATAATTTGGTCCCTGTTCAAACAAATGACACACATCAGAAGCATAAATAAAAAAAGTGGATTTATTACAATCATAAAGTACATACTTGCCTTTGATACTGTTGCAAAAGGGCTGTGATTCAGCTGAGAACAAATTCTCATTAGTTCAGTGTCTTCTAGTAAACAGCGTACTTGTGCAGTTCGACCACTTTTGACCAGTCCAGTACTATAGTTTGTTGTTAACAAGAAAAAAAATTCATGCTGCAAACCTGTAAGTTGGACAATACTGGTCAAGGTCAAAGTACTATTTGATCTCTTAGTTTCTGTCAATCCAATGAACCATAACTCTTCCATTTAATTACTTGTATATATTCACAAATGTATTATGTGGAATCTGTTATGAATTTTGGCCTCTGCTAATTTATTTTGTGGCCAGTATGTCACGTCATGTAAATATATTATAATGTAAAACATTCTCGTCTTACGTGTGAATTCATTTGAATGACTACTCTTCTCTCTATAAGCAGTCAAGCACAGCCACACCCGGAACGACATGAGCTCCCCTCAGGGTAAAAAAATATCACCACGCTGACAGTGCACAGAAAATAATGTTTATTCACTTGCGTGTTTGTATAGGGTATGTGATTGTTCTGTATAGTTTACCTTACCGAGCCCACTTAGTTACGTAATACTGCTAACGCTGACGTCTGTTATCCTCCATATAATTTTACTGTGCTGAAAATGAATTAGCTTGTAATTATTTACTTACTGAGGTGGTTTTACATGCACAGACACATGATGATAATAATGCCGCAGTGTGGAATATATACATGCGCTATGTCCTAATGACAAGTTCACCTGTAATAGTGAGCAATGTGCGTGCATCTAGTGAAATGGAAGTAAAACATGTGTGCTGTGAACACACTGCTGAAAACACAATAGGAACTCCAATTAACCTGCGCTTCAATGGGGAGGAAGTGCATCCATTCATTGTTCTGGAAAGGAAGGCAGTATCTGGTTGCTATGACCAGAAATCATTGTTGCTATTCAGTGTTGATGAATTACTTGTCTAACCAGATTTGCCATTTTTTTATGAATGCCATTTGTAGGTTTTTACTAGAAAGAATATCTTTATGCACAAGAAAACACTTGAAAAAAATTGATTTATATAAAAAAATTTTCCCCCCAAAATTAGATTTTTGTCATTTTATGAACACAACCCATGGCATCACTGAAAACCAATAACATAACAGCTCAGTCCATAACTTAACACGTTTAAGTGCTTGAAAATTAGTTTTGCTGACATGGATATTGTGATCTGAAACATTTAAATGATCAATTCAAGTGCAGTAGCGAATAAATATTGTGGATGTCATTTATTCATTAGATTCACCTCCAAATCCTACTAAATATATTTATTGAATCTAACGTGATAGCTCAGACACTTACAACTTGACTTGTGTTTTGTTTTAGTGAGAAGACTTTCTGAAAAAAAAAAAAAAAGATGCATCGCATCACTTTCTATCCCTGATGGATATAATAGCCTAAGGGGAAGAAGCATAGCACAGCAGTGGAGAGGTGTGGCCACATAGCTTTCGTGTCAGGTAGACATGAGGAGGAGCTACATTACCTGTGCAGAGCAGGCATTGCACAGGGAACAGTGCACCTGTTACACTGCCCAGGCTCTGTGTGTCTGTCTCTCTCCCTCTTCCCTGTTCCTCTTCCCCTTCTTTTCTCCTTGACCGATCAGAAAACAGAGAAAGGGAGCTGACAGGCTTCACCATGGATCCCAAGGAGGCCAGTGGGGGTGAGAAAGAGAAGGAAAAAGAAAAGGAGAAAGTGATAAAGAGGAGGAACAGGCCTGTGTTCCTGCGCTACTTGGAGAGGAGGAAGACGGACACTATTGTGGCTGATGATATGGCCAAAGATGACATCAACCTGGGGACCCTGGTGAGGAGGAGTCAGTCTGACAAGACGGAGTACAGCGCTAAACTTAAAGGTACATCAGCTAATGACCTCCCAAGGGGTCAAAACTATGGCAACAATCTATACACACGTGAGCCAACACTGAAAAGTCTCTTTACATCTTAAAGTTGTTTGTAACACACTGGCTAGAAAACTTTTAGACTAATATGTCCACTACATAAGAACCATAAGTACAGATTCTAAGGCCCGAGGGCAAAAACTTAACACAAACACGTGTGGGCACACCGGGTATGCACTGCTGTATAACTGTGGATACCCGGCACCTGTTGTGTTACTATGTGTTGAGCAGGAGATATTCCCACAGGGATGAAGCCACATATGCAAAATGCACTCCAAACTCAGGCACAGAGGAGTGGCTTTAAAAGTGTTCCAGACCAGCTGGTAAACAAGAACTAGACACCAGTGACGCATTAAAAAAAAGGACACATTTTAATAATTAAAATAAAATAAAAAAGATATAGAAGACATTCCAGGCACATCATCATACATTTGTGGTTTACAATGATTATAACATTTTAAAGTTTTAAAGTAGTTGTAATGTTTGACCTGAGAAGCAAGAATTATTTTGGTTGTGATACAAAACAAATTGTAAATTCAGCTGTGTGTCGCCTTATCACAATCTGCTGACACACACTTTTCACAGACACACACACACACACATGTCCTTGTTTCAGAAAAACTGGCTTCACCAGTCCCAGTCACTGACTGACTGGGAATGCTGTACTTCAGGCAAAATGACTGACTGAGTAGGTTGTCACTACTACAGATCAAGCCAAAGCATGTAGACTTTCTGGTGCCACTTGTTCCTCGTTTCCTTTTCTATGAACAATGCAACTCCAATGCCAAAAAATCTACACTAGCACTAGAAGTATAGACCCACCGCTCACTTACACACACACACACACACACACACACACATCCTTGTACTCCTATCTTTGTTAGGACCCTCGTTGACGTAATGCATTCCCTAGCAGCTTACCCTAAACTGAACCTAAAGCCAATTCTAACATTCACCCGCCAACAAACACACACACACACACACACACACACACACACACACACACACACCTTGTCTTATCAGCAGCTGCTCTGTTTACCTGAAATAGAGACACTCTCTATCTACTCCTCTGCACTTTCTGTTTTCTTGACTAGCCTGCATCATGGCAGCAAGAGTTGTCAAAAAAACACTGCAATGTTTTCAGTAAACCATTCACCCCTCCTGTTTGACTTTAGGCTCACACCTGACAAGCAGCATTACATATTTACAGTGGTATCACAACTGCAAATATTGACAGAACAATGACCTCACTGAAAGAGGAAACATGTGAGCTGCCTGTCTGACAGTGAGTTCTCATTTGCTTGTCAGACAGGTTGGTCAAGGCACAGTACCATGGCAACATGGCATCACTACATCTAATTATTTGCAGTGCTGATGACGATATACCAGCTCAGAACACACATGAATAATAAATAAATAAGAAATCAGACATAGTCATCCACTAATCATACATGGGATACATTTTGTATATTCAGGCATTTATTCTAAATGAGGCACAGTGATAAAAACCCCATTGTGCACTTTACAATGTGGCAAAGTGCACAAACGTGTCATTTTTCTTGATGGCGATACATGATACACCGTGCCTTGTCTTATATTCTGTTCTGGGGCCGTCTGTTGAATCCCTTTCAATGGTCTGAGCAGTGAAAAGCCCTGTATCCTCTTTCATGGGAACTCCTGTGCTGGTAACCATACATCACCAAACATAATGCTGAGTATAGTTTGGATGTTTCTGCTGCTGAGTCTCTAGTACAATTGTAATGTGTCAGTATGCAGGAATCTTTTCAAAGCCGGGTTGGAACGGGGAACTTTCAAAATACTTTTAAGATAATTATGACATTTTTTTATCAATAAGACAATGTGCAGTGGAGGTTGGAGAAAAAGCTGAAACCAGATTTGTATCCTTCAAATTAAAAATAGAATATGCCTCTGCACGAGTCACCAAGATACCTCAATTGGGGTGAGGTTTTCTCATGGGTGAGGGGGGTTTCTTTTCATACTGAAAGCCCATGTAGACACGTGACACTTCATGATATTGTTGAAACCTGAATGTGATACTTCTTTTACATAACATTTCCACTAGTATGCTAGAAATACCTATAGGTGTCTCTACTGCTCTTGCTCAATATAATGAAGAATGTTGTTACACTGTAATAGGAAGCAGTATATTTAAGGGGGATTTTTTTCCCAATACATTGTATGACAGACATGACTCTTTTAGTAAGTAAGTATAATCAGACACTGACAAGCTGTTCTAAAGTGTCTCCTAAAGTGTCTTTAGTTATTAGAAGGACTTGGGTTAGAGTGACCACAAACAAGTATTACAGTAAACTGTGATCTGTATCAAGGTAAAGAGGAGGACACAAAAACATGAACATCATTACATTGTGACTTAATACAACAGACATTTAATGAGTCTTTGTGAAGTTTATAATGTTCCGTTGTTGTTGAAACTGTCAGTGAGGTGATGATTGACCTCTGCAGGTGTCTCAAGATCAAGAAAAATGCAAGGTGTAACTATACGCACTGCTGTAGACAGAATGTGATTAGATCTCTGCCAGTGAACACACAATCTGTACAGTGTTAGCATTCATGAGAAAGTACTGCCCACTCCACTAAGCTTTAGCTTTCACTTGTTAGTAGACTATGGCAACACTGACATTCACAACTTCTGCAAATTGCAAGTTGTTGTATTATTAGGAAAAATAAGACAAAATCAGAGCTAGATAGCTGTATATTATCATGTCTAACATCCCCGCACCTGCCATACTTGTATTCCTTGACAGTGCAATTTCCTTGTTGTCAACTGATTCGCTTATCGTGTGAAAAATTAGATCAAGTCAAAACCCATAATTAATGAAAGCACATACAAATACGTATAATACATGTATAATAATGTAAGTGCAAAGGGTGTGAACATACTATCATTATAATAATTTTGTGCAAATGGTACCTTTAACCGACTATGAAGTCATAGGCCTGTTAATGTTTTAGACATTGTTTGTCTGTGACTACAGCATTTGTGCATGTATGTGAAATGAGCAAGCTGAAGAGTGATGGACTGATGGTGAAATGAGTGTACATGCATAACGGTGTATGTGTATATGTATATGCGTGTGTGGACCTGTGTGAATCAGTGTCACCATGTGAGTGTTCCTGCATATGTAGGTGTGTGTTTATCAATGTGTGCCACTCCCACAACCCTCCCAGCCTGAGCAGATGGAATGCCTGCGCACGCCATAGCATTACATCAGCGGCACGATTATTTCCGTAACCTGACACACGGGCCTTGCAGCCTTCTGTCTCCCTCCCTTCCTCCATCCATCCCTCTCTCTCTCTCTCTCTCTCTCTCTCTCTCTCCCTCTCTCTCTATCTTCATCACTTCTTCGCCCCAGAGAAGGAAGCTGTGCATGGCGCCGATTAGTCAGCGAGGAAGTGTCCCTCTCCCCTGAACAGACACTCCTGCCTGCCATGCAAAACACAGAGCAGCCACAGACTGATTAGGCAGCAGAGCAATAAAACAGGAGTAGTGAGCATGACTGGCATGTTAAGTGAGGCCTTTTGGCGCTTCAGTCAAAATAATTAGATCACCGTGAAATATCGATGGCTGCTCAAGCGGATGTGTTAAAAGAGATGTATGTTTTCCCAAGCATGCACAACCCACAGGGCTATGCTGTTTATCAGCATTTTAGCAAATGCATTTGTGCCACAGATGGCTTGAAATGTTGGCAAATATTTTTTTTTTTTTTTTTTTTTTGGGAACATGCAGATTTACACCTAAATGTAGGTTTATGTTCACATTAACATTTTTTTAAAATGTATGACACTTAAGCTTACTTCCATCTATGTTTATCTTTTTCTCTCAGAGAAAATGACACCACATGATTTGTCAACTCCCCCCTCACCTGCACTGGACCCAGAGGAGATCCGTTTGAGAAAGATGAACCGCAGGGCAAAGGTCATTCAGGAGCTTATACAGACAGAAAAGGACTACCTCACTGACCTGGAGCTGTGTATCAGAGAGGTGGTTCAGCCTCTTAGAAACATGCAGGTAGATGTTGGTAGATGCTTTTCGGGACCCTTTTTGTGGGTTCAGTGTGGTATTAACCCAAATAACACACACTATAAAAGCGCATATAGTCTGTCTAGTTTGTTTAAATGTTATAATTTCATTTGATATGATTGCATTTGTATAGTGTAAGTTTAATACTCACCTATATGCTAAAACAACATTATTCTTTAACATCCTGATATATCATCCTGATCTTAAATTAAACTCTATAACATTAACTGTTATCAAGACACTAAACATCTGCAGACTTTTCACAAAATTATAAATATAATTTCAGACCTGGAAGACTTTCTTCAAACACAGTGCACGAGTGCATGATTCAAATAAAGAATAAAGATTCTGGTGATTGATACTATTTGCATTGTGCCCATATTTTCCATCACAGTTTACTCATCTTGTTTTAGGTTGTGGATATTGATCGGCTGTTCACCAACATGGAGACAGTGTGTGAGGTATCTGCCGCACTCTTTCACAGACTGCAGAAGGCCATGGCTGACCCTGATCCAGAAGCAGTCGTTATAGGTAACACCAGTTTCACTCCTCCTGATCGCCTTGTTGTTTTTTTTTACTGCTCTAGTTAATATTGGATGAAAAACCACATGTTTCATGTTTGTTTGAAGGAGAAGTATTCATCCAGGCGAAGGCAGCTTTAGAAGATGTATATAAGATTTACTGTTACCATCATGACGATGCCAACATGTCACTCAAATCCTATGAAAAAGAGGAAGAAATAAAGCAACATTTCACCACGTGTGTATTAGCACTGAAGTATGTCAAGTCACTTCCTCCAAATATTTTTCCAATTATTTTTTTTACCTTTTCTGATATTCTAAAGATCATTAACGTTGCATAATCATTAACAGCAATTTTATTTTTTGTCTTTTTTTATCACAGAAAAATATATGACCAAGAGTAAGTACCCTGTAATGACAATTTCATCTTTACATGTTACAAATGATGAATCCCATACCAAATGCATTATACTTTCATATGGTAAAGGTTTTGATCATAACATTGACAATATGCTTATTGTCACAGAGGGAAACCCAACTTGCTGGACATGGGTTCACTCCTCATCAAACCCGTCCAGAGGATCATGAAGTACCCATTGCTGCTAAGGGAGCTGTGGCAGGCCACACCTGAAGGCCACCCTGATTATCGGCCACTGCAGGAGGCTTACACTGCCACCAAGATCGTCAATGTTAACATCAATGAGTTCAAGAGACGCAAGGATATAGGTAAGGTTACACACACTAGGGCATACATAGTATGTTGTCAATCCTGTCTATTTATTAAATGCTGTCCGGACCATTCCATATCTTTTCAAACTTAATTTTCTCTATCTTGGTCTTTTATTCCCATCCATTCTCAGTTATGAAGTATAAGAGGCTGGATGATGAAAGCACACTGAGGGGCAAACTGCACAAGTTCAACATCCACTCCATCCGAAAGAAAGGTGATAGGTTTGCTGGCTATCTCAAGATCCTCACTGGAGTTGAACCACAGGTAAAATAGAGAATTAACTTCTTTTGGTAAATAAAGACAAAATTTCTGACCTTAGAGGTACATTATTCATATACAAATGGCTGCTATTGAAATGAAAAGTGTAGAAATGTGGAGAAAAGGATTAAAAAGTATTAGTGTTTAGCTTTAAGCTCCATATTTTCTTTTTTGTAGGTGAGAGATGAAATATTTGATAGAGAGGAGAAGCTGTTCAGGAGTCTGGAGAAAGCTGTGAGGCAGCTGGTCAAGAATGTCCAATGTTACCTGCAGCACACTCAGGTAGGTCATTGGGTGCAAGTGCGTGTACCAATCAATCAATAATTCTCAATATTCTTGTGCTCTGAGGCTTTTTTTTTGTTGTGTTTTTTTCTTTGTAGGAGATGGTATCTGTAGCTGTTCAGAATGTCCAGGACATGGAGAACGTCATCAAGGAACCAAACAAAAATGAAACAAATGGATCACTGCACAATAATGGCAATGACCCCTATAAGCACTTTGTAAGTGTAAATGACAAAACATTGTGTTTCTATTATTTTTGTATACAGTTGTGTCATCACTTCCCCCTCTTCCCTCAACTCCCTGGATTGTCTGTCCTGTTCCTTCAAGATCCCCCATTTTTCCTTCTTCCCATAGCTAGATGTTTTTTGTCCATTATAGTAATCCCCTTTGCTATGTCTCTAACCTTCCTAGTAGATCCTGCAGTATCCCTGCCACCTTCCCATTCCTGCGTCGTCTCTCTCTGTGAATTGTAATGTTGCCAATTCTGAGATAACTGCGCCTTTGAATGAGATGCTTTGTGTAGCAGCCCTTCACTGCAGTGATTCAGCAGTCCCCCAAAACCAAGACTGTAATAAGCTTCACAAAATAAGTGCAGACACAAATGTATATGATTTCTAAGAAGAAAACCAACAGACTTAATTTGTATAGAAAGGATTTCTGCCACAGTCACTTTTTACCTTACGTATAGTACCACACATTACATGCTCCTCACTATAATAGATTTTCTGTTTGTTTGTTTTGTTTTGTAATAGTTTTTCTGTAAGCTGAACAACATCACCAATGTCCTGTTTGTCTGTATGCAAATCAAGCTGTAGATTGATGTTAATTAGGTTAAGGTTAAAGTGCTGTGATACTGCTGCATACATACAACAAAAAACATATAAAAACACACAAAAGCACGTATAATGTATAGAATGCATGATAGAGAATACTAATACTGTATACTGTAACTTTTGCCACTTCATTGTCTTCTCCCAGAAAGAAAGTATGGAGCGCTTGGTCCTCTCCCCGCTCTCCTCCCTGCAGGGCATGTTCACAGCCCCACAGAAGCTCATCCAAAAACGTTACGACAAATTGCTAGATTACTGCAGTCGCCTGGAGCGCTCTTCCTCTTTTTCATCTTCATCCTCCGCATCCACCACTTCTTCCTCTCCTTCACTGGTGTCAGAAGACCCGCCTGGTCCTGCCAGGAGGGATTATGAAGCTCTCAATGCCCTGCTAGTGGAGGAGTTGCAGAGGTTCAACAAGGCTGCCTATATTATCCTAAAGAACTGTGTGGTGTATCTAGTGGCCTTACTCCAAGGACTGACAGACAAAATACTACTCCGTGCTCCATCCATACATCAGCTACCAGTGAGGCTCCCACACGTGATACACATTATTAGACATATTCATTTTTTTTGTGGTTTTAATATTTAATCTGAAATATGTTACATTTGCTTTCGCAGGCTCCATTGTCAAACATCGCTGAAGTGCAGAACAGCATCATGGATGAGCTGAACAATTTGACCTTTGTCAAGGATAATGTGCAGAAGTTAATGGAGCGAAAAGTCAGCTTTGAGAGACAACGAGACAAGAAAACTACGGTAAAATAAGTGACACGGGAGATGATCTATTATAGCACATTCACATCTAGAGAGAGAATAGTATCGGTACATTATTTTAGATCCCTGATCAGAATCTGGCAACCCATGTATAACTACATGTCTGTAGCAGGTGCACAAATATGCATACAAATCTGTACATATAGTTTTTGTGGACACTTGATTGAGTAAATGTATTTGAAACTCCCTCCCTCGAATTCTCTTGTGTACTGATAACCAACAACACGCCTACATGAGCCCACACATCATACCTACTTCAAATATTTACACCGAGACTCCTTTTTCCTTGTGCTGTCCTCCAGGTGCCGGAGGTACAGCATCAAACCGAGGAACAGCGCGCTTGGCTGCTGGCAGAATATCCACTGAGCCGTATGTACCAGCTGAAGAGGAAGTGTAATGGCTGCCAGGAGCAGGATCTCAGTCTGCTGGAGGGAGAGCTGGTGGCCCTGCTGGAGGACACAGATCCATTAGGCAGCAGCAGCCGCTGGCTGGTTCACACTGGAGGCAAGTGTGTGTGTATGTGTGTTTTCATGCATAAGAACAAAGACCTTTGGGGCAGAGGTAGCTCCTGGTGCATACTGTTAGTAAGACATACAAAGTGAATTAAGTTATCACACTAGATCTGCAAGTATGGTAGGTATAGGTTTTCCTCTGTGAATAGACCTGCATCTATTATATGACTGAGGCTGTGCAGACACACCAAACTTTACTTTCTGACACAAGTCAGCACACAAGAATTAGTCCCAGGAGCTCCAGTGATGTCATGGTTGCTGGTACCTCTTTGTCTGTCTCTGGAGATGGTTGCCTCACAACCAAGGACCAACTCTAAAGCTTGTCTCCATCTTCCCTCTACATCTCGCAGAGGAACCTGAGATCCCAACATCTTGTTTGGAACAAACCTCTGTGCGTTGTAAGCAGTGTTACTTAAAGCCTCTCCCTCTGGGTATTCAGAAACAAGGATGGAGAGATACCACTTTCCTCTCTGTACTCTGCAATAACAAGTTTTTTTTTCATGAGGTCTAGAAAAAAAAAATGTGTATGTTTCTTGGTACGAAGTACATTTTTCACAGACTTGTCTTTTCCCTTAAGATTACAAGCTTTCCCAGGAAGTTGTTCATCCATCTGTTGACATTAACACTATGAATATGATTGCCTCATATTTACACACTCTTCAGACCTCTCACTGTATCTGTGTTTAAGATTGTGTATGCAAATGATATAGCTCTAGCTTTCTGACTTAATGTGAGACACGTGAAAAGTGAAACTAAGTGAAATTATGGCCATTTATTTTTATGTAATCACTGTTAGATTTAAATGGTTGGTTTGCCCAGACTACTCATACTTACTACTACTCATTACGGATGTTTTAAGAAATAATCGTATATGCTAATATCTAGTTTAACACACAAAACAACACAATGAAATCCAAGTATTTTCTGTGAGTTAAAGAATTGTCAAAAATCTGGACAAATTAAACAAAAACTTCCCCCCATGGCTACATACTGAATTTCTGAATTTGAGTGTACCAACTCTTTAAAACTGACTGGGCTTCAAGCATTCTGACAAACTCTCCTGGTTTGTCACTGTTAGGTACACAGGGTTATGTCTACTCCACGTTCCTGAAGCAGTACAACCCTCTGAGGGACTCGCAGCGGGCAGGCCAGATGGCCAAAGAGCAGCAACAGCAGCAGCAACAGCCGCCTGTCATGGTGGATGAGGACTTTGATGACCTCAGCCTGTTTGTGTCAGGCAGTGGCAGCAGCAGCCTGCTCAGCTTCAGCCTTAACAATGGCGACAGCAGTTCAAACCTCTCTGGACTGCAGGGGGAGCAAGAGAGCCCTGAAGACCTGGAGGACACACTTGACACAGAAGCTCAGCAGGTGTGTATGGTGCTTTGGATGTATTTCTTTTGTTTTCTTGCAACATATGGATGTCATTTTAAGATACTGCATTGCTTAGTGTTGATAAGATGGGGTAAAAAAAAAACTGTACTGAAGAGGAACTGAAAAGAAGAGTTTCCAAATAAGCTCAGTTTTGTTTGCAGGTTAAGAACACTCAAAGTCAAAAAGACTAATGTCCTTTGCAAGGTTTTGCAAAATCAACAGTTGCAGCAAGTCTACACATATCTACACACAAGCAATGACATGTACATGTGTGTGTGTGTACAGACAAATGCATTATAAAACAAACCAAGCTGTATCATAATTTCAGGAGACAGTTGTTCATGCTTTAGAATTTTCTTGTGAAATACAAGGCCACAGGTTTTTTTTTTCTCTCTTCATGCTTCTCTAAACGACTAAATTTGCCATTTATTAAAATCAAGAGACACAACCTGTGACAAGCCAAAAAAAGTTTGTAACCACTGACATAAGGGATGGAACTAAGACACTACAAACTATGCACATAAATGTCATAACAATAAAATAATGGCTCAGCAAGCCATGTTAAAAAAAAATAAATGGGGATTTCAGAGGGCTGTAAGTGTTTCCTCACAGAGTAACATCCGCCTTTGTGACAGCTGTTTATATATATTATAGAAAGGCAGTAAAAGAGTGGTGTGTGGATATATAGACAGAAGCTCTTGCTGTGGAAGCACATTTGATAGTTTTACAGTGTCTGAATAATATTACAATGGTGCTTTGTCACATACCTGGGTCTTTATCTGCTATCTAATATACCCCTGAGCTTCATCATCACATGACAGTTATTGGTGTCTTAAAACAGTGTTGACTAGAGGTCAGTAGATTGCAATCAGTAAGAGTTTGGACTGGTTGTAACATTTTGTCCATATGAAATGTTAATAAACAGCGCCACCTTCAGGATTTTACAGGGGGACACACTTTAGACCATCTGTTAGATGTGCACTTACATTTAAAATGTGCCTTTTTCAGTTTAATGGTTTCACCAAAAAAAATAACAATTGCAGATTTAGCCTCTGATGCTTCCTGATTTGTGTGTCATCCACAGTTCTATGCTGTACATGCATTTCAAGCCCGCTGTGACCAGGAGCTGACCTTGCAGGAGTATCAGCATGTCCGCATCCTCAAGTTTTGTGACCTGGGAGGTAATAAGGAGTGGTGGTTAGCTGAGGCTAATGGACAGAAGGGATATGTCCCTGCCAACTACCTTGGCAGGATGTCCTATGCATAAACAGAGGCCATGTGTTTATGGGTCGGATATCCAGAAACCAACCCACCTGTGGCATTTTAAACAAACTTGCTTAGACTTTAACTGATCATGACAACAGCATGTCATGACTGTTAATCTAGGTGCATCTTCTGACCTGAAAGGTATGCACTAGGTATCACTAGAATTTAGTATCAGATGTTTTGATACCAAAAGTGTTGATGTCAAATTTGCTTTGCCTTTAGAAGATCATAAGACGAGAGCTAGCCAATGTGACTTGACCAATAATCTGTGATAAACATGGGAAAATGGTAGGAAAATACTGGCTACTATACTGAGCACTTTGTACTACAGTGTTGTTTGAATTTATATTAACAATGATTTATTCATGAAGTAATTTTTATATGTGAAATAATTTATAGATGAAGCATATGTGAAATGATTTATAAATGAAGTAGATGTTTATATGTGAAATGATTTATACATGAAGTGTGATATTTGAATGTGAAATGAAGACAAAAATATCATTTATATTTTATCAATTATATCATTAATAAAGATGTCCTCTATGATAACTATTGTGATCCATTTCTATATGTCCTGCTGAATGTGATTCACACACATGTGCACACACACGTACACACACATTACATAATCACTGCTACTGCCATTCAATTTAAAAGAAATGGATATTTAATGATATTTGCTGATAAAAGGTGATTTCACTTTTTCGACTGGTTAGATTGGTTATGACAGAACGAGGCACACAAAGTCCAGCAGCATTTACACAAAGATTCAAGTATTTGAAGGGATGGTGATACTCCATGTACTGACTTGTAATACAAACATAATGCTCTGGAACTAAGTCCACATTAAGCGTTTATTTTCTACTCCATAGTTACCTTCTACTCCTTCTCATTTCTTTAGTTTCTTCTGTGCTGCTTTCTTCTTCACCAGTTGTAACCGTTTCATGGCGTTGAGCTGAGACTCTTGGGAAGTTGGTGCTTTGTCCCCTGGTTGAGCCTTTGACCCATTTCCATTGTTCCCATTACCTCCTCCATTATTGCCGGACCCTCCGTTCCCTCCTGTGCTTGCCTGGGAGCCACTCGGAGAGCCGGCCCCTGATGAAGATCCTTTTCCTTGACTTTCGCCACTTGATGAGCGGTTCAGTGGCTGCTTACCCAGAGTCAGGGGTGGAGGAGGTTTTAGAGGCACCTGGCTAGAGCCGTTTCCATTGCTACCCCCAGGCATCTTCACACCCCCAAGTCCAGACTTTGCTCCCGCTAGCCCAGACAACCCAACGGGCTTCTGGCCAGAAGGAGTGGTCAAGGTCTTGCTGTTCCCACTTGGTCCTGAGGAACCCAGTTTGGAGCTTGCAGGAAGCGAAGGACTTGTCTTGGCGCCAAATGCAGCCCAGCCTGTAAGACCACTGCCTGAGGAGGAGGTGTTGCTGCTGGGGGGATTTGCTGATGTTGTGGATGTCTACATGAAATGGTACACAGTTACCTCCACAATGCAAAATCAATTCAACAGAATTCTAATATGTTGATATGAGTGAGTATATTTGACATGTCAAACATGAGAGAAACCAGCAGAGTTCATATTTTGTGATTAAGTGTAGCTTACTATTCAAGGCAAGATAAATAATCCACCTTAAGATGCAAATCATATCTGTGCAGTGTTCAGTGCATTTCCTCATTTAATCTGTATAATTTATCTTTATCTCTAGCTGATCCATTACATACAGGCAGGTTAGCAACAGTTGTAGTTTTCTATTCATAATGTGCTATAACAAAGTATTCTTTGGCTTACATATATTCAAATTACTGTTTAGTAACGCAAATGTATATTTATCAAAATATGTCATTCAGTTATCAAGTTATCTGCAAGCTACACAATGCGTCAACTTGTTTACTTGGACAATACTTGTACTTGTGCTTGTATTAACATAATAAAATCGCTAGCTATGTGGCAAAGTGTTTGCGGTCAAAATAACTTCATGGTGAACTTTGTTGTATACATACGGTCTTGCATGTGTTTACAGTCTAATCCACTTTGACAACTGTAAATTTGAGTTAACACATACCTTCACTTCTGTTCTTTTGAAGGCTTGGAAGGTGCTGGCTGTGTCAGGCTTCGTTTTAAACTCTGCCTTTTTCACCAGCGTATCTTTTACAACCGGTGCTGAAGATGCAGAGGCAGGGGACGGCTTCTGTGGAGGTTTCTGGGCCTAGTGCACAAACCAAAATAGTTAGTTTCACACCACAGAAACAAAACCAGAACCTGTTAATAATTAGTCAGTACTGACTCATCAACTAATGAGTGATGATATTCTCCAAATGCACACGGAGTAGATACTGGAATAGAATTACATTCCTCACCATACGTTTCATTTGCCTGGTGCAGCGGGCGCAATACCACACAAGCCGTGGGTCATTAACTTCTTTGTCTGTCACTTGAGGTTTGTGACAGTCCTGGTGGTACAGGTTATGGCACTCCTGGCACTCCACCAACTGGTTTCCCATGGTCACTGTCATTTGTCTGTGGCAATTAAAAACAGGTGAGCAAAGTCAACATGTGAACAGAAAAACATGCCGAGTTATCCTCCAAGCTTTCCATCCCAAAAGACTATGCAGACTAAATACTAATAATTGGACATAATGCAGACTGGCATCCTCAAGAGCATGTAATACATAAAATCTATATTTACTTTATCTGCTAATAATTAACATGTACCTGCAAACCACACAGGCCAGACCCATTTCCATGGCAAAGTCATCAGCGTTTGTCTCATCGTAGTCGTTTATGTTTGGCAGGAGGTCTTTACTTGTCTGAACGGTAATTGGAGAAGAACGATTCTCCTGTTTCTCCAAACGTGGCTTTTTCGGAGGGTCCACCTCAGCCAAGTCAACCCGGACCTGTTTGTCATTAAGACAGCAAGAGGTTAGATTGTACAAAGGATGCTGATGTCAATGCCATAAGTAACAGCACTGTCAGATTTAAGCCACTATATACTATTCTAAATAAGTTACGCATGTGTTCCCCTTCACTCTAATTTCCATCATGCTAATCAATTCTGACATTAACTGTATACATCTGCTTAGTCTTTCAGAGAGTGCAGCTCTGAAATATAATGCTACAGGGCTAAAACGAACTTGAAAACAAAAACAGCATTTTTTTCCAGCTTTTTACACCGGAATTCTAAAACTAGATATGTGTATATATTTAAAATATATAGGTTCACAAACAGTCAATCTGGATTGGCAGATGAAATTCAAAGCAAATGCCAAGGTAACCTCATACCTAAGGGGTGTTAAAAGAGATGATAATTTTCTTTCTGTTGGAACATGAGCTTTAAAAATGCATCGCTGTACCTTTTCAGAGGATCTCTTCTCTGCTTCTTTCTTGTTCTTCTCTGAGCTGGATTTGCTGCTGACACTGCTGCTGCTGCTGGAAGATGAGGAACTGGAGGAGGACTTGGAGTCCTGTTTACTTAAGCTGAGTTTTGACACAGACACCTTGGGCACATCTATATCCTGAAAATACACAATGATATGGTATTTATCATTTAGTTCCATAGGTTATAAATCAATTAAAGTGGAAAAAGAAACTATATTAACATAAAGACACAATGGAGTCCTTACTTTCTGTAGTGAGCGATAAGATGAATCACTTCCTCTTGAAAGGGACTCATCTAGCAGAGCTTTGAGTTTCTCCGCTGAATCTTTGCTCTTGGAGTGCAGATAGCTCAGTCCCTTAAGGAAGATGGGATCTAACTCCAGACTGACAGGTCCAGCCATGGCTTAAACTAGGAGTCAAACATATATAAGTACAGTAAAAACTAAACAAAAGCTGTATTTAGATATGGTAACAAAATATAGACACATGCAGCTATATTAGACGGGCTGATAATATTTAATTTGTAAATCGCTCTCCCTTCTAAAAAAATATTTCTTGATAACCATCTCTGTGTTTTTCTTCAGTGCAGTCAAGCCCCAGTTTGTGCTTCTCGTTGTTTTTACAGGCAAAGACATTTGCACTGATGAACCCTATCATTAAAGATTATTGCATAAGACGCGCTGTAACAAACTAGACTGACAAAGAAAGAAAAAAAAATAGGCCAAAGGAAAATCTATGACGGGAAGACAAGTCGCAATAGGTTGACTCGAGCTGCTTCCTTTGCATCACCATGTAATGATCAATGTTTCCGTCTCAATTTTACATTATTATTATTGTAGGTAAGGTGATCGGATATAGCCTACGCATCTGGTTGAGTCTCAAATACCATGATGCCTGACCACGTTCCGCCTGACGGGTATAAAATAAAGAAATAGATATATGATAACATTGGGTTGATTTGTTTGCTCTGTCACGTTATAATACCGGACCAGAAACACGGAGCACTAGTAGCTTCACAATGGCTCCACAAAGTTACCTTACCTTTCCTCCCTAGCTGTCAGTTATAAAACGTAAAAAATTACGTAATTTATTATTTTCTCTTTGATTACATTACCTCACAATTTACTTCAGGTAAAATCCTGCCTCTTTACGCCGGTATTGTTTTTTTTTAACTGTTGGTTTAACACTTCCTACACAGAACCGAACAGCCGGGTACGCTTTTCCTTCTCACCAACCGCTTGCGCAACCGTTAAATATGTCCGGAATCTACCTGTGTGGAACCTAGTATGATTTTTATTTTATTTTAATTGAAGTATTACTGAACTTCACTGTGTAATTAATATGTAATCAAATCTGTAAAGTATAATGTCAATATTATTAAACTTGATGTAACATTTTATTTATTTTTTTTGTTTTTGATTCCTAAGCTTTAGCAATGGACAGCTGGTGGCGCTGGCTAGCTTTCGTAGCTATAATAGCTTTAGCACAGAAGAAGAAGCGTGGGAGCGCGTACCATAACAACGTGGTTTCTTGTCTTGTATTGAAATTGCCGGTGTATATGTTCGTAATAAAAAACGCTGCTGTAAGTATGCCAATGTTACCTTATGCGCCTGAATCAAAACATCATTTTAGCTAGCACGCTTTAGCCGTTATGCTTCGAAATGCATAAAACCGTGGAATGTATTGAGGTTGTTTAGCCTGAACACAAGCTGATTACATGTTAACTCTCCTCTGTGTTTACTTTACAGTATTATCCACAATGAAGCACACAGACGTACAACAGCAGCAAGCCTCCCTTTTTCTAGAAGTCTGTCACGTAAATGAGGAGCCTCGTCTTCCGCTGCACACCTCTATCGTCCTGTTTCTTCTGTCCTACTCTGAGTGCAAGTTTTTCAGAGTCTTTCTGGTCCTCACCAAACCTGCCGGTTCTCAGTCACTGAAGAGTCAGCTGCCAGAGTCTTTGGATGTGTGTGACATTCAGGTGGAGGAACTGCCTAAGTTGGTGAGGGGCTGCCGTCTCCCTGCAGTTTTGGATGAGACTGGGAGGCTGTGCAGGGCGGGACTGGCTGTGGTCCTCAGACACATCATCAACAAGACCATTGAAGCTGACCCCTCCAGAAATGATGTGCTGGCACTGTTGGGTTTCAAGAAGACGTGTCTGAAGGCCTGTGCTGAGGTTAGTGGTTAGCAGGCAGGGAAACAAATGACCTAAGTACCAAATAGAAAAAGACTAAATGTCTCTCAGTTAAAGGGAAAACTAAGACATTCAATTAGTACAATCTTCTGCCTTTTGCAGGTGTGTATTTTGTTCTGTTTTCTTAGCTGATGAGATTTCAATGGTTGATCTGCTCTTCTTTCTTGTGGTTTGGCGGAAATATATCTTTGTCTTAAATATGCTCAGTTAACAGTGTCATCAGCATCACACATCAATACAACATATTAACACACTTTACATCTATTTTTGCTCTCAGGTGAGCAAGTGGACCAGACTGTGTGAAATTGGCATCCCCTCTGCTGTTGAAGAACACCTCCAAAATCCCACAAATAATCATCAGCAACTGCCTGTCTCCATCCTCACCCTAGAGCGAAGGCTAGCAGAGCCTGTCAAAGTCCACAACGATGACAAAATACGGAGACAGAAACTGCAAGAGCAGAGACAGAATGAAAGGAATGAATCACGTGGAGGTCAGGGGAATGCAGACTCTGACACTCAACCTGGACAGTCACCTCAGGTCTGTGATGGACTCGAGCTCAGGGCGGCTCTGGCCAAGCTGTCTGTGGATTCAGTTCCAACTTTGACCACCAGAGAGAACTCTGAGATCAGAAAAGTGAAAACCACAGATCTGCCTCCGCTGGAGCATGTGTTCGCTGAAGGGCTGTACTTCACACTGACTGATGTGGTCCTGCTGCCATGCATCTATCAGTACTTGGTAAGAGCCTTGGAGTTTATGATTTATCTTTGACGACCAAGGGGTTGTCAGTAAGTGAACCCTTGTAGCTTAGGCCCTCTTGATTATTATTGTCTTAAGTTATCGCCTAATTTGGATTCATGGATAAATATATAATGCACATTTAGTTTAAGTATCAGTGCATATACCTCAAAATGTATAGTTTTTTTTCCTTGAACAATCAAATGTATTTCCATGTAAGGCTTTGTCTCAGGACATAAACAATAGCACACACATGTCTTTGGTCTTATGTCACCTCATGCAGATGGTGCCATCCAGGCTACACAACCCCCATTATATGTATTTACTGGCTTTCCAACATATTTATTTTGATGACTTGTCAAATTGTGCATGACTTATGGTTTTGACACTCTAGTCAGGGTACACCCAGCTCTTTTCAGATCCATCCAGGCAGAAACGTGAGTTAAGAAGACTCACTGCATCAGACTTGGCACAGGTATTACTCTCAAAGGTGGTCTAGAGCCACCTGGCAAAGACTGATAACAGCATATTGGAGGGTTTCTATTCAAATGCAGCAGGTTGAAATGCATTTCAGTGACTTTACTTTGAAACTTTTTTTTTCCCCCTCTGAATCATATGATGAATGGATCGGTTATGGTGTTGACTTTAAAACTCCTTAAAAATTCCTGCAAGATTTTAAAAGACCTTGCACATTTTCTGAATATTCATTACACATATTGACTGCATATTCTACAAGTTGGTAGCAGCAATTAAAGAAACTGCAGCTGAGACTAGAGAGTACCACAGCTGTATATTGTTATTGATCAGGAATGCTGCTCTGTCAGGCTGTGAAGCGGGTCTCAACCTCCATTTCACCCTTCAGCCGTCTCCAACTATTCTTCAGCTGTGGGAATGAACTGGAGTTCTCACAATGAGGCTCTTAGTAGTCAGCTGTGCTCCAGTGGTTTCCAGTTTCACACTCAGCCTAGCGTGTCTCCTCTTAACGGCCATCACTGTCCACAACACATGCAGCCACGACAGATCCTTTCCACTCTGCCCACTTGTCGTACTGCAGTGTGCCCCCTTCACACACAGTGACGCTGCTTCTCTGATCATGTCTCTGTGTTTTTACCCTTCCTACTTGCGAGCACTGTTTGGGTGTTTTTCTGACTGGACCCTTGTGTGTGTCTGTCCAACAGTGTGATGAGTGAATTCTGGTGGAACCTGACATCTTGCTCCGTTGGAGATGACACATCTGATGAGTCACTTAATCAATATTTCCTTGTTTTCTCTTCTCTTTTGTCCTCTTATTGTCTTTGATAGTGTTCCCTCCAAGCCCACGCTGCGAGCACACTACAACAGCTGCCCCACCTGCTGCGTTGGTACAGCCGTGTTCAGGAGGTACCTGGGGTCCTCCGGGCAGCCAAGGCCTGTGGGATGACTCTCTGCATCCCTGAATCTTCCTCCTCCAGCCTCCCAGGGCCATCAGCAGAGGACAACCTAACTACTCAACTGGAGCAGGAACAACAGGAGATGACCACACAGCTGCCCTTTGTTGGTGGCCCCAGGCCTACAATGACTAAACTTAAAGTAAATAATAACTTTCCAGTTATTTCTCATCATGCTTTACCTCTCCATGCTCTTAAAAAATGCTTTAACATGCACATATCTTGACTGTGTCCCAGTGTCCCTTCACAACAGTTTGTAGACTCCAGTTGGCAGTTAACTATTATCCCTGTAATTTCATGCCTCCATTTTCTGCTGATTGTACCTTCAACAGTGTCTTTCTGCCAGTGATTAACATTATGTGCTTTCACTCACAGAATTAACATTTTAAGTGGGCTAAAGGTGTTAGGATGCTTGTGTGTCTACATGATTTTCTCTACACAAAGGTTGCTTGTATGACAGTACATTTATATTTAAGACAGACAAAACAAAAACAGAATAACAGAATCTGTTTATAAGAATGGTATTTTACTGCCTTCGGTGCATTATAAAACACACTCTTCACTACTCTCAGTAGATCCTTTTGCAACATGCAGTAGTGCAAACAATGCACATTCAGCGTATCCTCATTTCAGGTGCAATAAAAACAGTGAATCCAATCCAAAAGAAAACAAAAGTTTTTATAGCCCTACTAAGTTGTTTACAGTAATAGCTGCAAATCGTAGTTTAAAGAGACAATACAGCACAATACTCGCATAATGTGTTCATGCTATTAAAATGCAGTTCCCTCAGGAAGCATTGCCAATACACACACAATCACACACATTTATAGCTCTCTTTGCTCCATAGCATACCAAATATTACTCCTGCAACATTTATTTAGAGTTGCTTTTCTGGTAGGAGATGAGCAGGCCCAGCTGTTCAAAAGGTGAGTGTCTCTTCAGCCCTGACTAACCTCTCACAACTAAACCTCTGAAATACTGAGCTTTCAGACTGTTCTCTTGGCTTTGTAGCTCTGCTTTTTCTCAAAGATATTTCTGTAATTTCCTGCTGGCTAAGTGTCTATAACAACATGATATTAAGTGACGGGAAGAGAGGAATGGGAGAAAGCCGTAAAAAGGTGAGGGGTTGAGGCCTGAGGGAGCTGGGTGGTCAGAATGGGATGTGTCTCATACAAACCCTGTTACCGGATTAAATTTAGTGAGGCACAGATGTGCACAAGTGACAGTTTTAATGGCAGATTGAAATCAGACATTTTACAGCGAGAGGAATGTGTGCATACACACAGACACATACACAATGGCCACCATTCTTTCTTCCTAGAAGGATTACAAGGATGGCTGCGTGTCGCCACCATCATGTCTGCAGTGCAGCTGTTTTGTTGTTGTGGCCTGTGTGTGTGTGTGTGTGTGTGTGTGTGTGTATACGTCCTCCTATATGACTGCAAGGACATGCAATCTATTCATATTCCTCTTATCACACTTTATTAATGTATATTGCACAATTGCTGCAAGGTATATACAAAAAATGTATAAATAAATACTAAACTTGGGGATATACCTTGAGGGAAGTGTTAAGTTTCTGCTGATAGTGCTACTTCAGTTGTTTGTGATTCAACTCAATGCTATGCCACAATCAGGCTGTACTTTATACTGCAAATTTATATTAGTATTCTGTCCAATTCAGAAATCCAAAACAAGGGGTAAGATAGCCAATCACAACAGCAGTGTTAGAAAAAGCCTTCTAATTTAAATTAATTTCTTTTCAACAATAATAACTCCTTTCCTGTGATGATAATGAACATACTCCTTTTTCTTATCAAGAGACAAAACAGAAGTGCTTGTCTCTGTCTCTCTGTCTCTCTCTCTCTGTGTCTGTGTGAGTAAGATTACAAAAGGGTTCTCTTTATATCGCTTCATTACATTACAACCATTTGGACCACAGAACCTCAATCAAGGCTGTCGAGGAGTTTCTATGGTAACATATATTTGTGTGTTCCTCCCCTAGGAAAATGGCATTGAGGCAGTCTTCGCTCCCCATCCTTGCACTGAATGGACCCTCCCATGGGACAACTTACCAGAAGCTATCAACCCCACAGAAGGTAAAGTCAAATCCTGCCTACTCTTTACTCCCTCCATTTTAATTTTACCCTTTAACTCTTCTGTGCTCCTTTGGCTTTTCATTCTTCTTTATCTTTAAATTGTTTCTGTTTGCTGTTTTTTTTTTTTTTTTTTTAACTACTTCCCCCATATTCGTTTATCTCTTTATGTGACTCCATCACTCTATCTACTCCCACTTTCAACAAATACCACTGATACTGTATATGAGGCAAGAGAGAGGAATGTACATAAATATTTGCATAAAACCTTCCCATACTCTAGTGGCCTGTCCAGCCTCAGCACAACAAAAACACACAAGAACCTGCACACACAGACGCCCCAAACAACTAATGTACTACATAAAACTTGTGTGTGTGCCTTGGTGGATAATGATTGCAGTGAGAGCAGTATCTAATAGGCAATGGAAGGGTTGTTGAATGCTGCCCCAGGTGGCACTGGTGAAGCAGAGAAAATAAATCAGTTTCTATGTCTTCTCCTGCCTGCATTGTTTTTCTTCTTATTAGTGAGATGTCTGTGTTGGTAGCGATGCTAAATGCTGTGCATGTGTTGGAACAGCCGCATTATATCTGTTATTTTTTTTAAGAAAACAAAGTAGGTTGATAAGGACATACAATTTTTAATATTAATTTAAATATTTCCTTTTCTTTTTTTCATCATTGAATTATGCATTAATGTCTTGCTCCCATTCATTTTCACTTACCTGGAAAATTGTGACAGACAGAAGTTATTTCCTCCACTTATCAGAGAACATGGGAAAATTAAATTGGAAAGGCATTTTGTTATTAAGACCATCATCATATTTCTCAGCTTTTTTTTTTCTGGATTTAAAATGAAACTCTGAATCACTGGTGTTAACGTGCTGATCCTGAGCTTTAGTGTGATCTTACTTATGTTTGAAACAGATGGACAATGTAAAATGTGACCAGTCAGCCAGTCAGACAATGTGACCAGTCAGCCAAGAAGATTCCACTCTCCAAAAACTCCTTTCTTATCCCACAATTTATTATTTGTTGCAACCTGTTTTCATTTCAAGTACAATGTGCTGGATCATAGTCAAAACAATGAAAAATATTATTATCGTACTACTTTCTGACTGCACTGTACCAGTTGTAATTTTTACAGCCATTTGTAGGCTATTAAGGTATTTCCACAGTATAACGTAATCATCTTTTTCTTTCTGAAAATTACCACTGACATCTAACACAACTGAAGTGCTCTTGATGATGTGGGCGGTATTGTCTAGTCTGAAAGTAAGAATCATGGAGAGATGAAACTTAGTTGGCCCACTTTTGTGGGCTCTCTGCATGATAAATGGCACTGTTGATATCTTCTTCTGCGGTATTAAGCTGGTAGGTAGGCAGCCCCTGCATTTCAGTACTGCGTAATTAAAGAGAAGCAGAGACGAAAGGCAACCAATTTGTCCTGAGCCTCAGCGCGTGGGCTTTCCCATCTATCTACTCCTACTGTATACACAAATGGCTGCACACATGCCTACACATACAGTACTGCATGGAAAATTGCAGCATTTTCCCCTTACGTATGCATACATATTTCCATGCCTGCAAGACCAATATAACATACCCACTTTGAACGCTTATTTATATGTATTTACTTATCTATTTTTTTTATGTAAATGTACATGCAGTAAAGTGCAGTCTTTGGATAGTTTTATTTCAGCTATGTACTCCAGAGCACTTTCATTTAAGATGAAACATTGACTTTGAGGTTAAAGTGCTGATGTTCAGCTTTAATGTACGTGTTTACATTCACATCCAGTCAACTGTATAGAAATCTTAGCCATTATACCCGTGAAGTGTAAAAAATAGGCTGCAAATTGTACACTGTTCATTCAATTTAGATCTGAACACCTCCAAATGCCCTTGAAGCTGAAAGTTAGCACTTTAACCTTGTAGTTGTTATTTAATTTTAAAAGCCATTATGCAGGTGTATATAATCATACCATATGCACTCTCAAAAACTGTGCCTTATGTCTTATGTTATGTATTACTACAGTCTATTGACCTGACTAATTTGCATTCAGTGGTAACAAATTTTCCACATTGACACTCAGGCATGCACAATGTATAGAGGAACAAAGGGATCGCTGTACATGCAAGCTGTTTAAGTTTATGTCCTCATTGTGCAGATGGCTGCTTTGGTAAATGCAGTGAGGGCTGTCTGCAGACAGGTAAACAGTAATGTGAATACAGGGGCCATTGTATAGAGCAGCCAATGTCTTGTCTCCAGTGCTCCACTTAATAGAGGGAGGAGGGGAGGTAGCACATAAAGTAGGCTAGAATGATGGAGTGTGTGACAGTGGGAGATTGAGATAGGGGTGAGACTGCATGAGGAGAGACAAGGGTTATCTGAAGAAAACAAGGCAAGAGAAGAGGGGTGAACAAGACAATGAGGCATAAAAAAAAAGGAGGGCAGGTGAGGAAACCGCATAGTTGTCATGCTTGAGACATGCTGCTATTAGGTCCTCCGGGGTTGTTTTGGTACAAGGAGATGAGATGAGTTCTCGTGTCTTTGTCTTAGGTTACAAGACTATGACAGAAGTTGATATGCTGTAGTGAGAACTGGCTCCATGTGTCTCTGCTGCTTTGAGTACAGCAGAGATATGATTGAGATCTCACAAACCCCACAGTTGACTGGTATGAGTTTCCATTTCCATTTTCTTTTTTTTTTTTTTCTTTTTTTTTTTCTTTTTCTTTTTTTTAAGGTTTGGTAGAAATGGAGGGAAAAGCTGAACAATGTACTGTAGCTTGTGGTTATTTGTAGACATGTTATCACAGCCGGTATCCCATTTATGTTGGGGCAAGGCATCATAATTCTCATCATTGTTGTTAACCAGATAATGATGCCTTTCTTGATATGAAATCTGTAGGCAAACACTGGTTGGTGGTAACTGGACATTCAGAAATTGATTTCATGAAACGTAAAAAATGAAAACCCCATAGGAAGTCAGTCAGGTGGAATACTTTATATTCAGAAACTTTATATTCACTAATTGTCTTTCTTCCTGTAAATAACACAGCTCCAAAGCAGAGATCTGATCACCTGGGCCTGATAGTTCTTGTTACCTATTTACATATCCAGCAGATATATAGAACAACACTAGCATTCATTTGGAGTCATGTTTATGGTTACCTGGTAAATGTAATTTCAATATTTACTCCCCCTTTAGCTCTGTTTTTGGTCTCTTTGCAGCTTTTTCCTTCCTGCTCTAAACTTTGCATGTGGTCATTATTGTATTGCTCAGCCTATAGCAGGCTAAGTTAATGGTAGTTTATATGGGATCTCTGCAATAGTGGCTATTCAGCAGTATCACAGCCATGTGTTTATACTTGGTCTCCAGCATCCTGAGGCAGCATTAAACAGTTTTTGAAACGATGTTGCTGCAGCTGAGCTGCTTCACAGACATCCTTCTGCATCATCATCATCTTTGTAGTGTAAACCTCAGTAAAAATGTAAGACTCACCAGAAGTCTTGGCTCACACTTTTCAGACATTTCTTGTTTTTCTTTTTTACTCTGTTCATAGGCCTAATGAGCAGTTAAATATATTGATGGAATTAATCTTTGATGAATCTGTAAGATTCATCAAAAATGGATAATCAAACCAATAACAACGTTCAGATATGTTGTTATGTAGGTAGTTATGCACTATTTCTCTTTTTTTGTTTTGTATGTGTTTATGAAAGTTATTTTGTGACTTGGATTTGAAGATGTTAAATGTGTTCAGATCTGTTCATCCACTGTTAAATCAGTTTGGCTCTCTGTAATGGGTGTGATTTTCCCCTCAGGCATATCAGCTTAGTATGAAGATAATTAGCTATATTTGATTAATGAATTTTCCCTTCCATTTTCTTAGACTAGATATTGACTGGGTCTAAAATCTAAAGACACCCAGTTTAAATAAAGGAATATTGTCATAATGTCATCTTCCCATCAGAATTGTTTCTGTAAGACGATCATTGCATGACATCTTTCATGACTCATTACTGTCTGAAGTTACAGTGCACACAGGGATTTATCAGAATTGTAATCAGTGAAGGGTATTTGTAGAAATAATTTTCATTATTAGAAATTGTATTCATTGTAGCTGAAGTAGGTTCATACAAGAGATCAGATCTGAAGATCTAATGTGAGAGTTCAACTTCTATGAACTTCACATCTTACGACAGTCTGCAGGTCGTAATCCCCAAGTTGAAAACCACTGGCCTAGTGGCTGCTCTAATCAAATGTTAATATTAACAATGGATCAAATTGAAATGAAATTAAATGAAAGAAAATGTAACCTGGATCAGTTCCCGATCAGTTGTACCAAGATTTTTAGTGTATTTCAGCTCATTGCTTTTACAGCATACAGCTTTTCTATTTTAGCTCAATCTTACGAGTTGCTTCGAAGTGAAAGAAAGAATTCACAGTTGTTGCAAATTTTAATGATTTTAGTGATCTATTTACGTTTTAGCCCTCACCTAAATATACCATATTGTGATTAATTAAAATCGTTCTTATCATTGTTATGGGCATGGGACCATCCGCACTAAGATCAGTTTTTCTGTACTTGACATTTTAATAAACACATAAGTCTTAAACATCCAACTCCAGAAAAAACTAGAAATGTGGTTGGTTGAAATATGTTAGTTTAACCTCTGCGCTACATCAGTCTGAAAACAAATACATTTCTCTGTCTCACCTGTGGAGCTTGTGCACTACACCTTAGTCAGCCAACTGAATTGGAGTCTGTGTGCATGGCTGTTTTTCCTGTCCAGCTGTCAGGCTGAATGAAGCTCTGCTGAGAGATGCACAGCAGGCTTAGTCATAGATCTGTCTTAACTGTTGGCCTGCACATTACCACACCAATGTAGATGGTGATTGAATCTCTCTTGCTTTCTCCCTTAATGTTTTTTTTCTGTTGCTTTTTTTTAGAGAGCTCTGTGCGCAATGACATGTCAATCTAGATTATTGTGTTTTATACACAAAAAGATAACACTCTAGTCATAGAGCGCCAGACTAATTCAAGTCTGTGTCTAGTACCATAACAGTAAGATATGCCTTTCCAAACTTGTCACCTTTAATATATTCAGCTATTTATTTCCTTTTTTTTCCTCTACTGAAGCTGCTTGTAATGAATAAAAATTCAATGTGGGTCTTGCAGAATGTTTGATCAGGGAAGCAACATTAACTGAAAACAGTTCAAGAGCAGATTTGACAGTCAGACCTTGAACCTGAGGTCCATTTTAATTCACACATGTCCTCGAGACATGACAGCGGATTTGACCTAATGGTGAGGCTGGATGGAAAGTCAGGGGATCACCAACATTATTACAGTTTCCCAGAGTGGAACATGATTAGCTGTACCACATTTCATGGCAATCCATCCAACAGTTGTTGAGACATTTCACCGAAAATTGGTTTCAGATTTTGTTGGCCATTAAGGAGAGGTGTGTGCGCATTACTTTTCCATGTACAGCTGATCAAAAATTGGTTATTAAAAAACAGAGATCAGAGAGCTTATGGAGGGCTCATGGCCATATAGTAATACATAGATCGGATTATAAAATGTTAATATAGCGTTACTGGGGATATCTGTTTGTATTATGTGCTTGGTTAACACCTTGTTCCCATGGGTCTACAGCTCCACACCACATCAGGCTGTGACTCCCAAATCACTCTTCTCATTCTCAGTTAATTGAACTCATTAGAGCCTTTAAATTGGAGATTTAAAGATACGTAGTAAACATGGGACCAAGTACAACAGGCAACCAGCTTTGTTACTCCCAATTAGAGGGATAATTGGCACTTTATTTCCACAATTCAAGTTCAAACACATCTAGACTCCCAGGAGGCACACCACAGAGTTTCACCGTTTGCAGTGATGTTCGAGTTGAGCCCATTTAAATGCAGAGCCACTGGCTGCCTCCATGATGAGCTCCTTGCAAATGTATATCATGAATATTCATTTGTCTCCTTAGTTTTGTTTTGTTCAATAATCTCTGGTGAGGCATTGCAGTGTGGGTATGGAGCGGGGAGACAATTCGCCTAACCCTCAGCCAGCTTTCAGTGGGTTTTGGATTAAATAGCGTTTCTTGCGCCATTTCACTCGACTCATAATTAATTACAGATTAGTGTTTTCAGCCCTGAGCAGAATGTAAAACCACATTTTGTTTTTTTCCAACAAGCCTTTCCATTGGAGCACAGTTTTCCATGCTTTGTCTATTAAAATCTTATATTTTTTTGGAGATGAATATGAGGCTAAAATTGAATTAATGAAATAATTTGTCTGTTATCATTTCTGACATGATTGTTGTTTCTCTCATAGAGATATGGTAAATATGTTTTTGGGTTTTGTTGGATGTTTTTGATGGACATTTTTTCCAATTGCTTCAGAGGATACCTGGCAGCACTGGTTATTAATAAAAGTCATAGACAACAGTGGCAGACATTTCTTATGATTTGCCATGTTACATATAGAGTGTCTGATATGGGTTTGCAAATATTAGTATTTGACTTTTTTTCATTTGGTCTAATAAAAATATGAGTTAAAGTAATGGAAGCAGTATTTCAATAATATGTATTACCATATTGTATCTTAGTAGCCCTCGTGGATCTTATATGACCAGGGGGAGAAACACTGTTCATTGTTTTTAATAATAAAGTTTGAGATAGATGTCCATGTAGATTTCTCAAATGCAAATATCAACTAATCTTGTTTTACTCGTGGGTCTTTATTTATTCTACGTAAAGTTAAATTGAAGAATAAAAATATGTGGATAAAAATGTCCTCATATAGGTGAAAAGCCAAAGTTTTAACTTGGTTGCACTGGAATTATTCAGTGTAATAAACCACAAATCTCAAAGTGTGCTTACCATTCATTTTGTACAGTGTAAAAAGATATTTTAGAGGCAGCATTAACACATTGAGAGTCAACAGAAAGATGTAAATGGAGTTAAACGAGAACAGATCAGCACTTGCCGAGTTGCGTGTGTAAACCTGCGGGTGTGATGGAAAAATAAATGAAAGTTACGTCCCCATTTGATGAATAATATGTTTCACAGCAGTCTTGAACCAATTCAGTAACCCAAATTTGCAACTCTTGACTTGAGCAACATTAACTTGATACAGCATTTGGAAAGATGCTCAGTACAGCCGTCAGTCTCCTTTTGTCTCAAATTGCCTCATGCCAAGCCACAAATGTAATATGGTACATGTTCACAGACTGTTGTTACAGTTAATTACTGACAACGCTTCACAGAACAGATCTGTGTACTTTATTTGTTCCTTCCAGTCTGTTGTCTTTTATCTCTTCTTTGTCATATTTTTCTTTCTCCATTTCTCTCGTTATTTCTTCTCTTAATCTCTCTCTCTTCTGCCCTTTTTTCCATACCTGTCTTGCATTCTATTTATATTTCTTACCCCTTTATTTTTTAATTTTCCCCATTAACATAGGCCATTCCTATATACACACATCACTTTTGTATTTATTCTTCCCATCCCTAAACAAATTCATCTTACTGGAATTCCTCATTTTGTTTGCATAGGCTCAAACAAAGGCGTAAGTCTTATTATTATTTTCTGTATCTAGTTGACGTTGTAATAGATGTGTCATATTTGGTTTCAGTGTGTACTGTGAGCTGTGCTCCTGTTGTGGGAGAGACCTCCTCCAGTGCCCACATCTAATTTAGCTCAAAAGAAATTTGTGTATGGACTTTGGCATGAATGTCTCTGTTGTCTGAGATCTACATCTTGTTGATGGTGGAGTTTTCTTTCATGTTTTGTACACCCTCACACAGTTGGCTTACACTGCTAGGGGTGAGTTGTCATTTGTGTGTGTGAATGTGTGACTGAGTGAGTATGTGTTTTGTCTGTTTCTGCATCTGCAGAGCTTTTAACAATAAACATAAATCACCAGTTGTGAGGGCCTCGATAGCTTTTACATTCTGATATCTATAAGGCTGCCAGAGATAAATTATTGTCTACACAGCACAGTCCATATTTGGCTATTCAAATGTGGACAATTACCAATCTCTTTGGAGTGCACAAATCTGTTTTTGTTTTTTGTTTTTGCCAAAATGTCATTTCATATTCATGGAATCATTTTAGTTTATGTTTTGCAATAAGTGGAAGCAAAACGAGCTGTACATGTTTTGGGGGACTTGCTAAAATTGGAGGGTAACAATGGTTTGTATGAAGTTCTTGAGTATGCAGGTGCCTCAGTAAGACAGAAAAATGTTTCTAAATCTAAATCCTGCTCTAATTATCCAAGGGCACATGTAGTGTTTGTGGCCAATCTGTAGTCCCTTGATTCTTGTCCCACTTTCCTAAATAGGAATATCTGTGCAGTGCCAAGACATTTGCAGATATAATAAGGAAACAGTGAGACTGAAGTGTTTCCTTTCCATCACTGAAATAAAATGTGTATTGCTGATAACACTATAGACATAGTGGGGCGAAATCTGTCAAGACAGACAAGTTTATGTGGAAAACGTCTTAACACCAGAAGTCTGTTGTGACAATATAAGCTAAATGCACAGTGTTGAAGAGAGAATCCCTTTATTTCTCTCAATAGAGGGGCCCTTGCTTTAGCAACCCGAGCATAAATGTTTCTGAAAGGAAACTAGGAGGAGCAGGGACACCAACTGGCTGGAGTCCAGCCAGCCTTTATTTATCCTTGAGTTAACACTGCAAGGCTAGGGCTAAAAAGCCACTGGCTGAAAGATTTTACAAAAGTGGCAGGCCAAAAGATGTTGACATGGCCCTCCAAAGATGCCAGAACTGTGCCACTTACTCCCTGACTTTGACAGCTCCAGCAGAGTACAGAGAGCAAGGGATGAAGAGTGTGCACTTAGGGTTCAGTGATGCGTCATGTGACAGGGTAAAAAGAAGGAAGTGCTTTGAACATTTTGGTCATTCAAAGTCAGTTTTCTTGTTTGTAGCTACATAGAATAACTCTGCTATTGTTGTATTAAAGTATCATAAGTATGCAGACTGAGCATATCTCACGTTTTCCTTGTGCACATGGTTTACCGATGTGTCAGCTTGTTGGTAGCCTTAGGTAATTTGTTCCTTACCCGAGCTGAGATGTGAATGTGCTGGGCAGGATCAGTGTAGGTCATACTCAGAACAACCACAAATGTTTTTCTTCTGCCCATGGGAAACACAACTCGACAAGACGGATCGATTCCAAATTCCCTGTGTTTTAAAGCCGAGGGATGTCGATGTGTTTGCCATGTCCACTTCAAACAGTGAACAGCACTCGGGAGACAACATTTAGCCTCCACACTAAATGACATTCAAAAGGATAAATATCTATCTACAAGGCTTATATCAATATGGAAATATCACTGTGTGATTATGTAGGCCAAAATATACAATTATTTTGACTAAATGTGAAATTTGTTGTCTTAGTATTAGAGACATTGGCATGTTACACTGCGTATATAAGATATTGGCTTATGGGTAATACTTTAACTAACAGAGCCATTTTTCCCGAGAAAGATACTGTGAATGTGTACAAGTTTAAAAAGTTGAGACTTTTTTTTTTCTTGGATTTAAAAACTGTTATTAATTTCCAGAAGAACGTCTGTGAAAGATATGCTTCATTTAAACTTGGAAACTTTATTTTCAGGGTAAGTCCAATTGTATGCTAGTAGATCAGTTTCACATTTTTTGCTTATTCCCTTGACCTTCTTCTATGCACAGACTGAAAAAAATGAAATGTCTACTTGTGACAATGTCGAGATAAATCGGTGTTATTTTGAAGAGCACAAACGATGTCTCAGTTCGGTACTATGTCCATTTCGAAACAAAACACTGCAGACAAATTAGGTTGTACTCTGAGCTGTTGGGAGTCCCGTAATTATGCAGACCTCTCGCCTGCAGCTACGTCTGGTCATGTTTTGACAGACATTCCAAAGCTGTTGAAGGATACGTAGTGAGAAGTTTTTTCCCTTTTCTGTTTATCTTCATTACCTTTCATTTGTCTTGTCATCACAGTCTTACGCAAAATACATTGAAAAATGTCAGTGACTGCTGCTGTGAAAGCACACTTTTATTTTTTTTTTGCTGACATCTTGTCAACGATTGAAGCTTTCAGTATTGTGAATGTTGTTTTTTTTTCTACTTTTAAGTAGACTCAACAAGATTATATTTAGTTACTGCTCGGTGGCTGTGTTGCCTCAAACATAAAAACATCATTGTGCGTTGTTGCAGCTTTCAGGATTGTTCCCCTAGCATATTTACACTGCCAGAAAAGTACTTTTGGATTTAGAATTCTCTCCTGTTTATTAATTAACCATCATCTCTGCAAAGATGTGCCAAAATTCATTTCCTCTCCTTTTAGTCCATAGATTTCTGTTATGAATGCAAGCTGTTCTGCATCGATACATACGTTTTTAAAGTGCCAACAAGGCAACATTTCAAATTATGGAGAAGACATTGTATGTTGTCTGCAGTAGTTTTTGCCAAGTTAAAAAAATAAGCTTGTCTGTAAAATATTTTTGCCCATTCATGAAAACATGAGCTACTGCCAAAACCTTGTCAAATAAAAATATGTTGAAGGTGCCTTTAACTCTGTGATGAATCATAAATGTCCCCTTTTAAAGAAAATGTCACGCATATGTCAAGCAAAGTAAATCCAGCACTAAAGAGATAACTCTAATGTGAACAGTATTTCATTTTTTTGACTTATATATATATTTTTTAAATGGCCCTTAGTCTGCATTATATTTGTTGACGCTTTCACATCTCGATGAGCAGCAGCCTTTTTTTATATACATCCATAAACTACACTGCAATAACAGAAAACTTTTACAAACACTCAGTTGGTGTTGTTTTAAAAATTTAGAAGACACTGTTGAGAAAATGTTAAAATTAAAAGGGACAGTCTTGAATGTATACTAACTGCGTATAAGCAAGTCTGTAATTAGCTGTGTGTAATTAGAGTTTTAATTAGCTATGTACCTAATGTCTCCCATGTACAAAACCTATATATAATTTCAAATGTGTAGTAATTATGTAGAAATATAATAACCTCTTGGGTTTAGAGAGTTTGCTGATTATAATCACCATTGTCAAGTTTCAGTATAGTGTTTGAGCAAGTGGATATGTGATGCTTGCGGCTGCCTGCAGCTTTTCTTTCATTTGTATTTGCCAGAATCTCAATAATTCTTTTTAACTTTTGTTACTGAACTGTAGGCAGTTTGTTTATGAGCTTCTCAGGAGCCTCTACAAGAGGTTCCTGCAGAACCCTTGCATGCAACTCACAGCGCTTAATGGACCAGCAGTTTGCACTCTTCCAGTCACATAAAGTAAATATAGCTTACTCACTTACACCAGGTAGTTTAACAGAAGTCACAGATGCAGTGCATGTCACATTTACATAGACCTAGACCAGTTGTAGCCTGGTCACTGCACGAATTAAATATTTCCTAAAACATTTTATTCAGCAGCAACAATATTGTGCTGCTTCGTAATGTTTTAAAGTAAGTGCTGTTTAGTTTCTGACCTTACTGTGGTCCCACACCACCCTTGCATGTTTTTCTAACACACAGCATTGTCCTGAGCAGCTGCCACATAAAGAAAACACCAGTATTGCTCAGTAAATACCAAGACAGCTAACCTGATACACTGGTACACTTGGGCATTGATTCAACAACATGATATGATCAGAGAAGCTGCAGAAATCAGGTTGAGAAGATAATGATCCACCTCACCTTCCTGATTCTATTTCACTTCACGAAAGTGCTTACTGTATATGAACAAACACACCCAGAGTGCTTAGACACAGCCAGATAGTCACTGTGCACAGCCCAATATATACACTTATATGCATGAAACAGAGTCAAAGTTTTACTCTTTGAATAAATACCCATTCTTGCTGACTTCTGATGCAATATGTGCACCAGTGATGCTTTCAAGAGTTTTTTCTTCATTTATTGATCTGCACTTTTGCCAGTTTATTTTCATTAAACTGGCTGTGAGGTTTGAAAAAAAAAAAAAGAGCTCATAAACAAAATCTTTAAAGTTGTCCGCCTCCTTGAAGAGTTCAAACAGCTACACATGAAAGCATTGACCATTGACTTATTTATTTTATTAACTGTTTAATGTCAAATGTATTAGCAAGTGTTAATATTATGTATTATGTCTCAAACTGTTTCCTGTTTGTATACTTTAAGCAGTATAACAATATTGACCTAAATTGAGATGATGTTGATTGTAAAAATGACTCCACACATTGCAACATCTCTTTTTAAGGCTGCAACTAATGATAATCTTTATTACTGATTATTCAATTATTTATTTTCTTGATTACCCGATTCATTGTTTGGTCCATAAAACATCTAGCATCTGGCATCACCAGACCAATTCGTAAATGTGAATTAGTCGCAAATGGTAATTAGTCTGGAATCTCTCATTTTACTGTTTCCAAGGGTGTTATTAATAGACAAGACCAAACTGCCTCTGGATGCTATTGGACAGATCTATAACCAATCAAATGTTGAACATCCTTCTTATCAACAAAAGCTTTAAATGTTGTTGTTTGTTCTTTTTTTAGACAAAGTTTATTTAATACTGTTGCAATAGCAGATTCAACAGAGTGATTCGCATCAGCAGCAGCCACCTTGGTTGTTCAGACAATGCTTCAACAGGGCTCAAACCCACCTCGTATTAGATAAACGGTTGTGATTGGTCCGGGCCAAGCCGGCTGGAAATCTGTCTGACTGGGATGTGGACCAGATGCATCTGCCAGACCAAATAAAACACGAGCTGGTTCCCAGGCTATAGAATTGTCAGAAAATGTTGAACACTGTTTCCCAAAGTGACATCCTCAAATGTCTTCTTTTGTCCACAATTCAGAGAAAGAAACCAGAAAACATTCACATTTGAGAAGCTGGAATCAGAGGATTCTTAAATATTTCTAAAAAATGACCTAAACAATTTATCGATTATCAAAATGAATTAGGAATTACATTATTAGTTCGCAGCTAATTGATTAATCATTACAGCTCCACCTGTTTTTTGTTTAAAAAAATATTTAAAGATGAGAATCTCTGAATAAAACATAGTGGACAGACATACCATATTAAATATCTTGTTAGTTTTGTATCTCGATCACCTTAAACACCACTTAAAAATGTGTTTTTATTTTTTTTCCTACAACTGAATGTTTCACCTTATTTACAGAATGATGTATATACAGTGTTTGACACAATTTCTGTTCTCATTTTCAGTCAAATACTCACAGGATCTTAGAAGCAGTCTGTTTTAGGATACCAGTAGCAAAACTTCATAAGCTTGCCATCCTCTAAAATGACACTGCGTTTCTTAGTCATTGACAGACGACACTATCTGGGATATTTCTGTGGTAAAGTTGTCTGGAGACGCTTTCCTCCCATAAAGAATATATTTCCTCAAAACTAGTAACATGAGCAACTCATGGGAACCGGGCTTACTGGACACTTATGGTGCTGAGTAAGTCCGAGGCTACAAATAATCTATAGCAAAGTAACAAGCTCGGTCTGTAACACAAGAACTGGTACTCGCTCTGTTCAAAGACAACATGTACAGCAGGGAATACATAATACAATGCCTAATAGGATTTCCAGATATATATTTGGCTAATATATCAATTACCAGGGTTAGCAATCATTTTTCAAAACAAAACATAAAATCTAAACCAGAATATTGAAGCCATAACTTCAACATAACATGATCTAAACTTGAATCTTAAAGCAGCTCTTATTATGTTTGCTCTTTAAATCAGCATGTCCTCTGAGAGATGGTAGCTGTCAGATCCCGCAGAGCCCAAAAAAGAGGCCCCCTGTGCCTCAGTGGTGTGTTTACATTCTAATCTGTGTGATGGACCTTCTTGATAAGGCCTTGGGGCAGTTCTGCAGCATCAGGTGAAAAAGCAGGAAATCAGGGCTCACTGCCAGCAGCGGTAGCCACTTTTTTTTTTTTTTTTTTTGCAGTAGAGGACTCACTGGCTAATGGATCCTCAGTCTCCCCCAATGACGCAGTTACAGCATGTTTTCTCCTCACTGAACATCAAGATATGTCGAGGCAGAATCAACCTGCTGGAAAATGGAAAACTTTTTTTTTTTTTTATCTGATTCCCCAAAAAAACGTGGCTCTGTCATCCTTGGCTTTCTGCCAGTGTGAGATAGAGCCACTTAGCCTTAATTTTCACACCTTACGTGGTAATTCATGCATGCTAATTTTCATTTTCATACATACTTGTAGAGGTGGTCAATAATTAAAATTATCTCAATATAATTTTAAATTTTGTGAGTAAAAACTGTGAAGGTGAAGACGCCATTGCTAACCTCTAAGGTATCGCTAACTAGTCAAGTTTAAATGAACGACATGTAATTATCCACTGTAATTAAGAATATAGCAAAAATAACTGCATTGAATGCAGCAGCAAAAAATGCTACCAGTAGCTTGTAGCCTGCATATGAGGCATTTAGGGAACATCAGTAAATTGTAGGGTCTTTGATTTGATTTGTTGCTACAGAAATTTGTTACACTTACGGTACGATTTGTGTCTAGATAATGTGACTAACTTTCTTCAACTGGTTTGGTTTCTTCAACTTTTCGACTGATACAAACATTTTTATCGTGATACGATTTTTGGCCATATCAGCCAGCCCTACATGCTTTGTATAATACTTAATGACAGACAATGCCTCACTCCTTTTAATTGCTAAAACATTGGAGCTTTTCCTCATTCTTGTACATGTAGTGTGATGTGAATAATGACAGGGGAAGTGAATTGAGTAATGTCTACCTGTCAACAACTCTTTGTGGTAAGGGATCATTTGAGCCTGGTTGCATGACAGTTGTAGGCAATTTCTGTCATACTTGTGATTACTACATCTGTTTATAAAGTGGTTGGAAGACAGTAGATGTTGGGATGAAGGAAAAAAGTGGGGAAAAAACATTGTGCAGATTGATCTCACTCCTTTTGAGATCTCTGCTTCTCCCTGGTTGTATTCACTGTCATTTAGGCTAATGGTATGTGTCATATCTCAACCTTATACTGAGTACCTTGTACTATATCATGTTGTCATGTAATGATTTTGTTTGTCAAATTGGGTGCCCATCTTTCAATCAGAAAGCCTAAACTCAAGCCCTGCATTGATAAAGACTCCTCCGCCCTGTGGTGTTTAATTCAGGGATTGTGATTTTGTGTTTCTCCTTGCAACTGGGTTCACCTTAATAACAACCAGCTTGAATAATGCCACTATGAAATTTTCCATATGTGTCACCGGAATGAAAAGTCTCCTTTACCGTCTTTCCTCCGCTGTTGTCATACACAAAGCAGTGCGACCAGAAACACTGTAGGAATAATATTTTTCTGATATTCCAGTTGTGTGAATATGAGGCTGTGACTTGTGAGTAAATGAATGAATTTTCTCTGGTTTATGAACCGGAGATAGCACCGGCACCAGCACAGCACAGCGCAGCAACAGCTCAATGCCGATGTAGCGTATTACCATAGAGGAGAGGAAGATGCAAGAGGCTGAAATGTGCTTTGAGTTAATGGGGTACATACTGCTCACACAGCAGCAGAAAGGTTCTGCTGCAAACAAGAAGGACACTGGATTTTTGGCTCGGAGGCTTGCTTTTGATGATGTTGAAAGATTGTTTGCGCTCCCTAGTTGGCAATTGGCTGGAAACATGCTGATGAGAGAGCTGAGGCCTTTTCATCTGTGGGCTATACCTATTACCTGAAATGGCTGGTTGTAAATCAAAATTTAAGGAGTTAGGGGGGCAAGACTGTTTGCTTACTGACAGCAGTAGAAAGGAAGGGATTAGAGTAGTGAAAAATGTGTAGTGCTTTTTTTGAAACAAGATGTTCTGCAATCTTTTTGCTTTTAAGTTGATTGTAATGCGTCTTAATATTGACTGGACCCAACCAAGCTACAAAATGTGCTTTTACCTTTATATTTAACAGCTTTCTTCTCTGGAGTTTTTTCATTGATTTTTCAAATGAATTGCCTGTAAAAAACCTGTTGCTTTCCACTTTTCTGCTCAAATGCATTGGGAACCTGTGCTCTTTTGCAGGGAAAATGTCAAATATCCGTGCGGTCAGGAAGAGGCAACAGCTGAATAACTTGGTTGCCATGGTTACAGAGCTAGCGAGGCCAGGATACACCGTTGTGGATTTCTGCAGTGGAACAGTATGTGTACTCATCCATCAGTCCAGATATGCATGCATATTTATCACTCCACCTGACCACAGCCATGTTAGGCTGCTGCTCCATTAGCAGCCAGCTTTATGTTTTTCTTTCCTCTTTAAATACCTTTTGTTATTGGACAGACTGATTAATTATACTTATCAAAATGTTCACTCAGAGCAGGAGCGCTGCATGGCTGAAGGGTCAATACTTGGCTGGAAAGGGCAGCACTAATCATAACTCTATTGAGTCCCTCTTTCATGTGTGCTGTTTTCCTGTTGTGCATTTTCAATTTGTTATTTCTTTGCGCCGTCTCTCAGGGCCACGTAGGGATCGTTCTGGCTCACACTTTTCCAGATTGCCAGGTAATGTGTGTGCATTTATGCAGATGTGACATTTAGGCATAACTTTCTGGCATGACTGAAAGATTTATCTGATAAAATAAATAATTAATTAGTAGTAATCATTGCATAATAATAAATTAATAATTGTTTAAAGTAAACCAAAGCAAAGCAAGCAAATTTTTATTTTATTTATTTATTTTTTTTATTTCAGGTCATCCTCATCGAAAACAAAGAAGAGTCGTTGGTCAGGGCCCAGAGTCGCAGTGCTGAGCTCGGTCTGGAAAACATTGGCTTCATTCAGGCCAATTTGGATTACTTCACTGGACCGTTTCATATTGGGGTGAGCAGAACAAGCAAGACTATACAAAATCATAATAATGATAATCCATTTATAAGAAATGGTCATTCACTGTGACTTTGCATCAGTTCTCGTCTGCATTTGTTGTTTAATGGTAAATACATTGTGTAAATGATTTGGCAATTATTTCAGCTGATGTAAATAAGAATTTTATCATTTGTGAACAACAGAAATTAAAATATTTCTATTGCATGCTATTATTATTAATATGATGTAGCAACCAACGTTTGGAAGGATTTTTAGCACTGGTATAGCTTCCTTTGTTTGATTTTTTTTTTTTACATGTACATGATGCTTTTTTAGCATTCACGCCCCACATGACATTTTGATTTGGAATTAATAATGTTAATAATACTAATTTAAGACAATAACCAAATGATTCCCATTGCAATTATTTGAAAATGCAAACTAAACACCTTTTAATTAACAATGCATCAACAATGTGGGGCTTTGTGCTCTGCCACAACCACAACTTAACTGCAAGGTTTCTGAACATTGTATTATAGACTTAAAATTTTTATATATTTAAGAGGAGCAGTGTCACACATCACATGGCGAGATGTGTCATTCCCTCATCTTTTTCTAGAAAGTATGAATGCCAGCATGTAATTATTTTTTGTCAGAGCAGCTAAGGCTGTTTTTCATTTCCTGGAGTGGAGCATTTAATCAGAACCCTTTGGGTGTTCTGCACTTCAGTCAAGAAGAGTATGGCACTATCTCCTCTCTGATTACCGCATAGCCAAAGGGTAGTTTTACCCAAAAAATGAAGGATAAAGGTAATGTCTGGGTTAAAAATATCTCCTCCATGATAAATATTAATGGCTCACTTGTCTTTGTTTTTGTTTACTGTACAAATCTGCTGTCTGAAGATACAGCTGGTTTGCTTTTAAAGACATATTGCCAAGATCTTATGATTTATGCTTTTTTAAACCAATAAGAGTAGTTTTTGGTAAGGAAAGTGTGATCTTTGGAAATTGCTTGAAATAAAATTAAAAATGGTTGCTAGGGATTTAAATAGGGATGATATGGCCAAGTTACTGCCGCAACTTGGCCATATCATCCGTCTTAATTTCTTACACATTTGTCACACTAACGTATCTGCCAAGACTGCAGTTCTGCCCGATCTGGCTTAGTAAATGTGTTTAATTCTGCACAGCTACCTGTTACAATAGAATAAACATTTTTACTATACTTAATGGAACTAATACAATTTAAAATTCAGCATTAAGTAGCACTCTCCGAGAGCAAGTTGAAACCCTCGACATTAAAACACCCACCTTCTCCTACAGAGCTCTTGGCTCTTCGCAAATTACTATCAATTTGGGCCAAATAGGTCCTTAACTGTGGTTGTTGATGGGCTGTTTGAATTTGGCTTTGTCACACAAATTGGCATTTTAAAAATGTCTTAAATATCTTCTGTGGAATAATTAAATACCCATTTCGACACAGATGACGTTTTGTTTGTTTTCCCATAGAGTCTTTATCATCATCCTTCTTCATGTGTGTGTACCTGCTGTAATTAGAAGTAGCTATTCTTCCAGCAACGTCATTCCACTGAGACCCGTTCCACTTGATGAGAAACAAAGAAAACAGATTATTATTCTTAACAATATGTAGTATATATTTTTTTCATATGATACTTGAATGTTAAGATTTATTTATAAAACAGGTGCTTAGATTTGTCCTGTTCTGCATTGCTTGAGGTTCGTTAACATGTTGCTGTGGCTAAGCTCCTTCCTGCATGACACCGGTATATTTCTACGTGGAGGAGCCACCCAGCACCCTAACTGTAATGCCTTAATGTATAATACATGGTCCCATTTTTAGTCCTGTTTAATCAGTCTAATTAAGCTGAGGTGTCTGTATTCTTAGTCCGCTCTTCCTGTCTGTAGTGGCATGGCTCAGGTGTTAGACTTGTATCAGAACTGGCCTGTACATGCAGTGTATTTAGTTTTTATATTTTTCTCCTATTAAATAGCATTAAGTCAACAAACCCCCGAGGCAGGAAAAGTTTTAGAGCTTGAAGTCGATTTAGATTTCATTGGAACCCGGTCCATTATTGGTTCTGCTTAAGGGTCTGATTGTTTACAATTGATTCTTCTAGCTAACGTCTTTATGTTTTCCTTAGGCCTTATGTAAAAATGGGTATTGATCAGTTCCAGGCTTTATCAGGTGTAATGCCAAAGCTGATGTCAATTAAGGATTCTAGAGGTTTTTTTTTTCTTGGTTCCTTTTTTTAAGACTTTGTGTCTGTTTATCTCTAGTGAAATGGAGGATGGCATCTGTCTTTGATTCAGTGTAATTACATTTACGCTTGTCTGGTCCACACAAATAAGCACACATATATTTATATATTGGTATACACGCATACAAAATAGGGTACACTCATTCCTAACAATAGTGTTATAATGTAAACCACTTTCTCTCTGCTATGACATGCTATGGCATGGGAACAAAGTCAGTTTGTTTAAACACCAGATCTTAGTCTTAGTTGGAGCTAATTAAAAAAACATCAACATGAAGAAGGTTAAGATGTCATCCATTGATGATGGACCTGATTCATTTTCTATGATAAGAAGTCTGTGCAACAGACATAACTGAACATATAAAAAGGTGTGATGTTGATAAAGTGTAGTGTTGGTTAGCTTTATCAGATACAACAGAAGACAAGTGCAATTTAGTATTAAGAGTGAATAATGTAGCCTCATTATTTTTTGTGATATGATAATTGAGAGAAATACAGATAGAAACAACTTTTCCGCTCTTCAAAAGATGGAGTAATAAAGAACACGATTTTATAAATGGCCTTTGGTTCTTTTGTTGTTGCATATATATATTAATTAATAATGCTCCCAGTAATGCTCCCAGAGCATATATGAAAATAATGGACCTCTATAAAATGGTTTGTATAGTTTAACTAGTATTGCAAAGATTTGTACTTTCCATAGATATTGGGCTGGGATATTGCTTCAAGTCTTTAGATAAACCAATGATGTCTTCTAAATCAAGAATCAAGAAAAAGATTAGTTATCAGAACATATCCGAATGCGTTTTATTTTAGTTGTGTGCATTTTGTTTGCTTGAATGGATGTTTAAATCAAAGCTAAATATTATAAAATGTAATTAGGATTTACCACAGCATGACTAATGTACAGCACTGAGTAGCTGGCTGAGAGGAATGGTGCTACTTTGTTAATTATTTTTGCTTTAGACGTTAGGAATGCAACATCATCCAGTCTTTGAAAGCGACTCTTCTGTATCAGCAGGCTGAAGCATGCTGTTGAAAAAATATAAGGCTTTTACCTTATGCCATAAATAAACGCAGTATACAAAATTTGGTGTCAAATTGATGCAAAGCCATGCAGGTAATTGATGTTAATTCCCCCAATTTTCACTTTCCGGTTACTCTTTCATATACACGCTCTTTTTCAGCAACTTATGTGTTTAAATGAATGAGCATCTATTTGAAGGCAGATAAATAATTCTTTGATGATAAATGTTCAGAGACCGAACACATCATGGCTATACATGGAGCTCTTCATGCATATGAGAAAACGTCTTTCCAATGCACAATGAAAATGTAGAAAATGAAGATGTTTGGTTTTTTTTACTGCAGCCATATAACTTCCTGGGAAACTTTTTATGAGTGGGTTTGGCCATGTTTAAAGTGTCTGTATCTGCCCTAATCCTTGGAGCTGCAGCCACACTGGGCTCAGTTTGAGGTACCTGCTGGAGTTGGGTGGAGGTAAATCAGTGAGCCCAAGTAGCTGCTGTTACATCAGAATGTAGATAATGTGTTTTATTTGGACCATTAACAGGGAATCATTTTAGCTAATGTACGCTTGAGAGGAAATCATCTATTTTACCACTGTACTTTGGATATTAAATTCATTGCCTTTGAAGACTCCTAATTTATTTATATTGGACTGGGCAAAAGAACTGGCTAGAATACAGACAAGCTATAATATTGGGACTTCGGTCGTTTTCTGTCATCTAATGGATAACCACACCATTACAAATGCATAGCTATGTGTTCATCTCCAGTTTGCCCACTCAGTAGAAATCCTGAAGCATTCGTGCCTCAGCTCCTAAAGCACTAATACATTTTGTGAATTCTAACTCCCCTGATGTACACCTTTGAGAGTATATGTTTTATTTAATAGCAGCAGCCATTATGAAGTAATCAATGGGATTGCAAGCACTCTTAGTTTTGGGCCTTGTAGTACCAAGCAGGTTTTTTAATCGTGAATACACTTTATGTATTTGCTTCCTTATGCGTTTCAGGTTGCCCTCCATGCATGTGGCGTTGCAACAGACATGGTGATGGAGCATTGCATCCAGGCAGAAGCCGCCTTTGTCATCAGCCCTTGTTGCTACGGCTTCGTCCCTAACGCAATCAAGTTCTCCTTCCCCAGGAGGTTTGTACCTGCTCGCTACACCTCAGTCCTGTGTCACACCTCTGGATCTCTGCTTTTTAAAACGTTGCTTCTGACCTTGTTGTTTTCTTGTTAGACCCCATTGGGGCTTCTCTTCTTTTTTTCCTTCTCTTCTTCTAGTGATTCTCTTTAAGGCTCTTGCTTTCCGTCTTGCTTTTCTCATTCTATCACTCTCACACATACACACAATCTATGTCTCTTGTTGCTGCTTTTTGTTCACCTCCTGTCTCTTATTATCACCACTGACAGTGTGAGGCAGCAGTGTCACATTGCCTTTGCAACAGGATTCGCCCCTCACCTTTTCAATCTCAAGCCTGTTCTATCTGTGACAGAGAATAGGTCTGTCAATGCAGAGGCTATCATGAATATTACTATACAGAGTGACTGAATAATCCAGTTGTAGGTATAAACAAGAAATGCTGCTCTTGTTGAAAGCCCTTTTATGAAGTGTTGAATTAACCATGTAGTCCTTGGTGATGCAAGCTGAATCCTGTTTGTATAGAGAAGCAGCAGCATAGATGGAAATGTGTGTGTGTATGTATGTATGTATGTATATAATGAAGTATGTGAACATGCATATATATATATATATATATATATATATATATATATATATATATGCATGTTCACATACTTCATTTTTTCTCTACTTACTTTTGCTAACTTCAAGCCTCCTCCCCAAAATTCCTAGTAAAATAGTAAAATATTAAAGAATGACAAAAAGAAAAGTTTGCAGCTGTAGCGTGAAGCTGTCTTTCCGGAGGGCAATTATGCGGCGTTAGGGCCCTATGCACCTGACTGTGTCAATCTTCGCCTTGCTGCTTTTAGTTTTCCCCCTCAGGTCATGTTCCAGGTTCTCCTGTGAATATTCTGCAGGTGTCGACATTCCAGACAGTTCACAATTTTTAATGAGCTGTGAAACTGCCCATTTCATTAAAGCCCCAACAGTTCAAGTTAATCTTAAGACTTCTAACTTCACCTCGATGCCCCCCATACTTCTTCACGTTGATTCATAATTAGCTCCGACAAAGATCTGACTATGTTTAACCATCACAAACAAACTGATTCTGTTCTCATGTCATAGCAAACGTCCTTCTTTCTCAGAAAAAAAAGGTTTATTTTAGAGAAAATGCATGTTCTTTAGGTTTTGTTGAGACTTAGATTAAGATGAAGTGATATATTCTAAGAGAATAAGAATACAAAAATGTGTATATATAAAATTTCACTCTTATGTCTTAATTACTTTGCTGTAACATCTAAATATCTTGTTTTTTATTTTATTTTTACAGCAAAAGGTTCCAAGACACTCTCACTTATAAGGTAAGTTTATAAATGAGTTTAAATCCCTGTATTGGATTTATTATTTATTTGCACAGAGGCAAAATATCAAGTACAGAACATTAAATTACATCAAGTCAGTTTTTATATTTCATTTCATGATTCATTTCACTATGTGCACTAAAGACTGTTCATGAGTGTTTCCTACTGTATTCTACTACAATACAGTGAGACAAGTTTTTCCTCCCACTAATTGCATCTTAATTAAGATTAATTAATGTGCTTCATCTGAAATATAATGAATCAGAAGGGTTTAGTTAAAAAGTTATATGTCTGGACCTAGAGAGCAGTGACCCTGTGAAAGGTTAAATTTCTGCCTGTCAACACCCAGCAGCCTGTTGAGATTTTGACAAATATTTAGACAAATAAGAAACAAATTGACAAGCAGAGACACACTTGGATTGGGTTTCACCAGTTATTCGTAAATCTGTTACTAAGCTTATGTGCAAAGTCCATCCTGCGTTTTTAGTAACTACTAGCTAGTGAACCAGTGATTTAGTAAATCATAATGCATCATTAAAAGCCATTCCTCTGTACATGTATGTATTACTATGCATACAAGAAAAAAATATGTGTGTTTTCAGATTTATAGTTATTACTATATAACCAAGCTCTACATTTGTGGTCCAAACCATTTTAATTTAGTGAAGAGTAAATCTCCACTTACACTACACACTAAACACTTACAGTTAGGAGATACAAAGAGCTGGTGCAACCGGCTCCTGGTCTCCAAGGTGGATATACACAAATATTAAAAGCTTATTGACATGACTTTATTTTGCTTGGCATTAGCCCGACTTTTTTTCTGCATGCTTTTATGATATTGCTTTATTTTGTTTCATTTATTTAATCAGACATTAAGAGTTAATGAGATCACTGAGCTCGCCACTGTCTGGAAACAAAGATTTCCCAGACAGCTGAACCGGTGGGAGGCTCACACCCTCTAGTCTCACACTCCTCTTATCGCTCAGCACAGACACAGCATTGCAGTCTGGGAGGGCCCATCCCATGATGATGTATGGGACCTGTCAGTGCCCCTGGGGAGAATCTCTGCAAATGTTGCTGCAGGTTCTAGCCATTGCAGCCTCAAGAGTTGACATGTCACAACATCAGACCACCTTTAACTTCTTTGTTTTGTAGGAGGCTGGAAATGAAACTGATTTTTGCTGACAGGGCTTTCAATGCATAGAAGATTATGTATTTACAAGACACTGTGCATTTGCTATTTGTCCAAAACCCCACCGAGTAAAAAGTAAATCACAATTGCCGTATTTTCTGTCTGGAAATAAGAAACTGTATATAAGAGCAAAATCTATATTCCAACAGACACATTATATGCCACTTTAAACTTCTTCCCTGTGGTTTTGCTTTCAATAATCACGGTTGGTATGTGTCGTTCTTTTGGCCTCCATGTACAGGAACCTGACTGTGTCTCTGCTCTCGAACCCTCAGCCGGCTCTTGCAGAATTAAAATCGACATTGCATTGATTTATAGCAGAACCTTATAGTTTTCCTTCCTGAACTATACTAGTTAAACAGAATGACAGCACACTGACAAATGGTGTATCGCTAGAATACAGGACTAATGGTGTGAGATATTGGTGCTCAGGATTAACTTTAAGCACCTGCTCTGTGGCCTTGCATTCAGCATCGACCCCATAGAGTGAGGATTGGAATCAATTAAAGTGGGAGCAGGTTAGAGATGACTAACCGCTGTCCTGAGTCACTTGTTCCATGAACTGTAGTGAGGTAAAACAGGACAGAAAAACGTTGTCTTGTGATTAGAAAAATATACCAGGGTTCCTCTGGCCTCTCTGGAAGGGTTTGCATAATGTAATTTATGTACACATTGTCTGTCCTTTATTTCAGGAACACATGACTCTGTGCCGCTTTGCAGACCAAACTGCTGTCCAGCTGCCTCCTGAGAGGCGACTCATAGGTACTGCTCGTAATCTTAACTTTATGCCTGAACAATCGCCTACTGTACTGTTATTGAGTGCCAGACAATAGAGATGCATACTATATTGATATTTCTTGTCCTTTTTTTGATTGTAATGTAATATCATTTTTAATCAAAATTGTACAAAATTGTACAAAAAATTGTTTAATCAAAATACTACATTGTGTTGCTTTAACTTAACTTTAACAGATTTATCCTAAAATACATGACCTTGCCAGCTCATAATCAGTTCCATTTTTTTTTTTATGTGAAGGACATTAACAAGCCAGGTGCTTTTTAACTTAAATTTCACACTTAAATAGTTTTTGTAGTACAAATTGATGTTTTAATGTCTCTCTCTCTTATTAATCAGTAAACGTCTTGCTTTGTTGTATATTTTTTAAAAGGTCTAGACCTTTGAGAAAAATGTAGAGATTTACAGTGTGACACAACAGCTGCAGTGAACAGCTGCCGGATCAGGGTTGTCAGATTCAGAGGGATGTTTTGTCAGACTGAAACCTCCAGGCCTGTGGTGAAGCTCCACTGTACACTGTTCCATTATGTTGAGGACTCTCTTCTCCCTGATGGCTCTCTAGCTTATCAAAACTTCACTCTGAATCCAAGGAGGCTCCCCAATGCCTCATCAGTCTGAAGCCCTTTCATATGTACCTGACACCACCTGTCACAGCAGTTTCTGCTCTGTATCAGTTAACAGGGCTCAACCTCTCCCACTAACATTTTCTAACCATGTTTGATCTCATCTCTCTAGTGCCTGCCTGTGTGACTGTGACCATGCAGGCAGCATGACAAACCAAAGCTCACATTTACTGTCTGCCACCTGCTACTTAACCGCTAAGCTCCATGATACATTTGAAATCTGTCTTTAGAGGGAATCCTAAGAGACAAGTGCATAATCAGTGTGAAGTTGTCGATGCATAAATAGTTCAGAATAATATTGATATTGTGTAATGCTGGGAACATACAGGGAATGGACAAACACCTTACCTTACAATGTGTAAATAAATACAGTAGCCCTACAATAAAAAGCATTTTGTAATAGTTATAATTAATCTAATGATATAAAGGCACACTAATCTCACAATGTTGGTTTAGACATACTGTTTTATTATCAGCATGTACAGATGGGTGACACATTTAAAAGGGAACTGTGCCTTTTTTTACACATCAAAGTCTTTGTTTGAAAATGAAAATAATTACAGTTGTGGAGACGGGCAAATCCAGAGAAATGTATTTACATAGCCCAGTTTATACACAAGGCAGTGCCAAATTGCTTTATAGACATTTAAAAAGAAACAAGTGACTTTATTAGTATTCACCGTTTTGCAGCCACTCCTTTACCAATGATTGTGCATGGGGGAAAATGCTTTTCCTGGGGGCTTGTATAACACACCTAAATCCCCTACCAAACTGTCATCAGTTGAGTTGCATTGTGGGTAATATGGGTACCAGGTTTTAAAAAGAAAGAATGCATGGAATAAAAAAATATATGAGATGATTTTAATACTATTGGTGGAGTACTCTTTAAAGGAAAAGCACAACTGCCATTGTGAGCCTCCGTAAACAATTCAGTGCACTTTGGCGTAGTTTCACCAAGTCACTGAATCTCTGCTGGAGGGATGAAAACCATTCTTCCAAGAGATATTTTCTCATTGTGTGCTACTTGTCTCATCTAATAGAGACCACAGTCTAAATTGTCTCATAGGTGTTCATTTCAGTTGAACTGGAATCTGATAACTGCACATGAATCACATTATTTTCATATTCATCAAATCATTCAGTGACCCCTTCGTTCCTTTGGATGGGGCTACTGTCATCCTGGAAAAGACCATTCCCATGAGGACAGAAATATGTTATCCTTGTGAATGTCACTATCTCCTCATCTTGATATTTTGATCAAAAATTTAAATTTTTTTTTTTTTTTTTTTATCTTATTCCTCCCTGTAAGTATAATAAAGTAAAATCAGGAAGGAGAATGGCCCTTTATTTAGTAATTGCTTGATAATAGTGTATATTCTGGATGATGAAATGTTTTGTGTAATGTTTCTTTGTGTACCACTCCAGGAAAGCAGTGTATGGGCCTGGTAGACTTGGACCGCTCGTGGGCAGCAGAGACACATGGGTACTTGGTGCGTGTGATGACCATGGAGCCTGAAAGTTGCTCACCAAAGAACAACATGCTGGTGGGAAAGCCGCCGCAGAAGGGTGGACTGGAAAACAGTGCTAGCCGAGTGGAAGCACCAGTGCATAATTAGGACTGCAAGCACCAATGTACACCATCTTTAATGAGGTCAGAGTTTGATGAAGTACCCACCCTCTGTGGCACCTGGCTGTCCCATGGCAGTGCTGAGAATACAACCATTTTTATTCCACCCCGAAAAAATGTCTTCTTTTTTTTTTATTATTTTGTAAGAAATAGGCTCGGGAAAACAAATGCTCTGAAATCTCTTGCAGACTAAAAGTTTTTATAAAATTGATATGTGAAAGAGTGCTCCCTGACAAGTACTCAATTATTAGGCTCTAAGTTGTATCAGAAGACCTTGAGTCTATCACCAACCTCTCACAATGTTATGCTTGTATCTTTTCTATTCTTATCTATTTGTGGGCACACCTTTTTTGTATCTTGTGTCTATTTTGCTCACAATAGAAAAGAAAACTATTGAACTGTGAGTGCCAGTGTTCTTTGTTTTGGTGTTTGTTTTTTTGATGTTAGTATCTTTACCTAAACTGGATGATCAAGCTGTCAGCGTAAACAGGAGCAGCAGGAATTACACACCAACAATCGTGAATTAAGTACATACTTCCACATGCTGTTTTTGCAAATAGTCTGTATATGGCCTTCTGTGATAGAACCCAGCAGTAAGCTCCCTTAGTTGCCCGGTATTAACAGAAAAAAAGAAAAAAAAAATCAGCAGTTAAGTACTCACCTGCACTTAAAGATGAGATGCTACCTCTTCCCTGCAGTATATATAGAGAGAGAAACTGGATTTAAGCTCATATCACATCAGGTAAAATATAGCATTTATCATGGTTCTACAGTGAAACTGATTATTCCTCATAAAGAATGAATGCGGTTTGCATCCCGTAATACATTCAGTAGCAATGAATATTTTATGATACTGCCAAAAAGGTCAGTGTGCTTGATTAGATGCGCAGTGTTCAGAACCTTGTAGCTGAAAATCACACAATGCGATCCCTATTTCCATTCCTGCACTGTAGACACACTATAGCCTCTTAAGCATTCATTCTCACAAGCGAAACCGGTCATCTGTTTCTCTGAAAAATCCTGTGTTGTCACCTTTGACAGTGTATTGCGGCTGCTTGAGAAATCTGGGGAGGTAGCAGGAGAGCCAGTTTTCCAGCTCACACTGGAGGGATAGATGAGAGAGGGTGCAGCCTTTTTCCAGCGTCAAGCTCATCTGAATTCAGTCAGTGGAGTCAATCTATCCCGAGGTGAACGGCCAGACACGGCTCCTTCCAAAGACTGGAATTATTTCAAAAGGAAACGTCTGACTCCCTGTTCATGCATGTGGCTCTGCACAAATGCACATTACAGAAATGCATATAAGCACAAAGAAGGAGGAGAGGTGGCACTACTTACAGATTACGTGAGAGAGTGGAGAATATTGAGGGGTGGAGTGGGTCGACAGCCCAAACACCCGGGCCTCGACAAGATTCTCTGTTTGGACTGAATAGGTGAGAAATCTGAGGCTTTTTCTATATACACGCGCAGCTGTTAATGCTTAGCTCTATTCAGGAGATCCTTCTAGCAGTGTGAAGTAATGTCACAACATAAGTATTTGATGTGTTTTTTTTATTGTGTAAATTTCAGTTCAAAGGGTACACAACACGAGCTGGACTCGAAACAAATGAATTTATATGTATATTGGTCAACAATTAACCTGTGACTGAACAAAAATTCTATGCAATTTCTTTAATTCATACAAAACCCAAAGTGTGACAGTGACAAGTAGTAGTTTTATTTGTCTTCGTGTGCTGCACTGTTTCTTAGCCGGTAACTAGCAGTGACTCCAGATATTTGATATTTGAAAGTTTGTTTTTTTTTAAAGTTGGATAATGATAATTTGTTGATATTAATTTTCTTTAAACAACCTGCAACACTTTTAATTCACTTTTTTTTTTTTTTTTTACATTTCTGATCAAAAGATGTACTGGGCAGGATGTTGTCCATACTCTGGTGGACAAACTATAGAATGGTGACACTGTCTCAATTGACATTTAAGCTGATACGATACATCTACATTAAGCTAATATCGGCCTGGCCTATTTATAGGTCATTGTCATTGCTTTTTTCAAGCTTTATGCTAAGCTAAGCTAACCCTCTCCTGGCTGGAGCTTCACACGTCCAGACTAATATGAGAGTGACATTGATCTTCTCATCTAACTGAAAGCGAATAAGCACATTCCACAAAATGTTAAACTATTAACATGAAATCTTGACTCAAGACTGGAATATAAAATAATTTTTATTAAAAGTAGTTTTGAAATGAATTTGTTGCGGCAGAAAAACACAACTAGGAAATAATTGATCTTGTATTGTTTTATTAACTTTTCTGTTTTAGCCAAAAGTTTTTCCATTTCATTACACTGCCAGTGTTTATGTTCATGGTCATTGCCTGCAACAGTTTGTTGCTCCACATTTCGGGTCCTTCCCTTGTTAGTATGAATTTTCCCTTTTTTGACAAACAACCTTGTTTATGTGTTCTATATTACTGTAGCAGGCACTGAAATGAAGTACAAGCCCAAACAAATGACTACAAGGGACCTCTGTGCTACTGTTGCTGTTATATTAAATATCATACTTCCTCCATTATACAAGTTCACACGCGTTAACACTAAGAAAACCTAAGTCATTTCACTTGTATCATATCATATCTCATATTTTCTTTCAATAAAGAATTCTTGGTATAATTATAGGAGTTCAGAATAACAACACGTTATTATGCACACATTTACACTTTGGTCCCAAATCATAAATTTTGTAATCTATGACGCTTCTCACGCCTTTACACCTTTACGTAAACCGCCAGTTCAGGATTTTCATGTGTTCGTTCTATTTTTATGTTTATTGTCAACTAATTTCTCTAGCAACATAAGTCTGTTTTGTTCAAAATGTAACATAATGACTCATTTTTTCCCTCAGGGTTCTTTAAAGGCTGAGTTCACCCAAACACCCTCACTTACGCCTATGACAGTTGACAGGCACAATAACCAACACATAATTTGAATTGAAGACATGCTGCCCTTGAGCGTTTCAAATGTAATTTTCCAGTGCTGTGAAATGGACAAAACAAACAAATTTCAATTCACCTCCACTGCATCAGGGTTGGCTATAGTAATCTCAGACACATGAAGATTTCTCAGTAAGAGAGATGAAATGACTATATGGTTGTATGGCTAATTTACATTTCCCATAATTCAATAATTCGTAATAGTGTAATAAATCAGAATGGAAGCACAATCATAGAGTCCAGTCATGAAAGTAACGTGATTAATTGTGTAATTATACATAACCGGCATTTATCCAATCACTTGCTTCTAGAGATGTCAAACCACTGTAGCACCGCATAGATTTATTATCAAATCTATGACAGGGCGTAACAAGACAAACAGTGTCATATATCAAAAGAGAGTAGTGATTTTTGAACAACCTTCTGTAGTCATATTAACCCTTGTATTATGTTAAGGGTCAATTTGACCCGTTTCGGTTTTTGTCTTGACCAAAGTACTGGTTATCCTTTCTTTTTCTTCATGAAATTTTGTGACTTTTCCTCATCTAGGGTCATGAACTGGTGTGTAAAATCTGGACACTTTGATGTGTAGTGGAATGTCTGTGCAGAGTTTGTATACAAAGATGATGTTGCGGGTCATTTTGACCCGGACACTTTTATGTGGGTAAATAGCTGTACAGATCCAAAATAAAAATGCATTTTTTATGTCCTTTTAATCTACATCAAAGAGTATTGTGCTTTGATGTACAGTTAATTGTATTTTGACTGCCAGAGACCCAGGTGTGTGTCAAGGAGGGACTTTCTCTCCCTTGTTCTTGTCACCTTTCTCATGCCATCTTTTTGACCAACACACCAAAAATGAGCTCCAGAGGGGTTACAGCTGAAAAAGCTTTATCACAGATTTTGAACTCAGATAGTGACGCAGAAGAAGAGATTTCAGAGATAGGATATTTCAGAGACTGAGGACAATGTAATTGATGATCCAGATTGTCAATTTATTGACGATGAGGAGGATTCAGAGGACGAGCCTGCCAATCCCCGTCCATCGGTTGAAAGCCAAGGAATGCAGCAATCATCATCCACAGAGAGGACATGGGCATCTAAAGATGATAATATAAAATGGTCAACATCACCACACCAAAGCCGAGGTAGACGGTCATCTTTCAATGACATCAAAATGACTCCCGATCCTACAAGATTTGCAGTCACACGACTTGATAATATCAAATCGGCATCAGAAATAAGCCAGAACTTCCCAGTGAAATTCTGAAGATGCAGGGCAGACCTCTGCATTCCTCAATATTTGTTCTCACAGAGAAAGCAGCACTTGTTTCATACTGCCCAAAGAGAAGCAAGAACGTTCTTGTAATGATCACAATGCACACAGATGCATCTCTGAGCAAGAGAAAACATGAAGCCACAAATGATCATGGACTACAACTCCACCAAAGGAGGAGTTGAGAATCTGGACAAAGTCACAGCAACATACAGCTGCCAGCGCAAGACTGCCCGTTGGCCCTTGGTGATTTTCTACAAGATTGTGGATGTGTCGGCTTACAATGCCTATGTCCTGTGGACTGAACTCAACCAGCAATGGAATGCCGGCAAATTGTAAAGACGTCGGCTTTTCCTGGAAAAACTCGGCAAAGCACTCGTTACTGCCAAGATCCAGAGGCGAGCCAGGCCAGCTTGATCCCCAGCAGCGGCAGCTCTCATTGAAAAGGTTACAGAGAAAAAGGAGCAAGTTAAATGAAAAAAAAAATGCTGAGGGAAAAACTTGAACAAAATAGTTCTTAAATATAGTGTTGAAATTAAAAATGTATTATGTCATGTCTCTTCTAAATATTATCTAAAATTAAGTTATTGGTTTAAATGTTTTTTTTTTTACTGTTTTGAGTGGATTTACACAGTACGGGTCAAAATGACCCGCAACATAATCAATGTCATTTTTTTTCAACATAATACAAGGGTTAAACCTTCATTGCATTCATCTGCCTCGCCATCATTTATTTATTTATTTATTTTCTTTCTTCCCATTGAGTCCATGCTGGAGAATAATTTTGCTTTGAATATAAAGTTCTGCTCATGAGTCAGACAACCTCTTATCAAAGAATAAGAATAATACAAACCCAGCAATTTCATGTAGTGTGCATCAGGTTTGCAAGTTTCCAGTTTGTTTGAAAGTATGAACAGAAAACTTGTATTCAAAATATCTGAAACAAAAGCAGAGTATGCAGCTGGAATCTTTTTTTTTTTTTTTCATGTCAAAAATATTTCAATCAAAACACTGTTTTATTTACAGTGATTACAGGTTCAACAAAAGCCTTGCTGTTTATTCCTAAATCCTGCTGCTTCTGTGTCAAACTGCTCATTTTTGCATTTTTGCTGCTTATCTTATGGCCCCGGTAATTTTCACTGCATTGTCTTTACTGGGTGATCAACATCTACCTGGGTGGGCGATGCACCTGCGTGTCCCAGCAGGCTATGTAATTAATTAAGGCATTTACAAAGCATGCACGACACGGATGCTGCAACTGGAGCCTTCTCCTCGTGGCTGTACAGGTCATGACGTTACATGAAAGGTCCCACGAGTGCTGCTGGTTGCATATCCGTGTTTTAAACCGCTTTGTATTGAAAAAAAAGAGGGGGGGAGATGAGGTCTGACTGCAGTGGGTGCTGTTGGTTGGAGAGCTCGCTGAATGAACTTATGAGGAGAGGGGGAGCTGTGCGCTCTGTTCCCGGCAGAGTGCGTCCCGCAAGCGCACCACACACACACACACATACACACACATCATCGAGGCTACTCTACTTGCAGGCAGCGGACTGGTTTCTCTCACGCACCTCTTGAATATCCTCAAAGCAGTCAGAAGGACGCCAAGCAGACCTTTCCTACCTGTGCGCCTTCAGCGTGCGTCAGGGCAACTCTGCTGTTTCTTCATCTGTTTGCAACCCGGTGCTTTTTTTTGGATTCTGGAGGATTTAACACGCAGCGTGGGCGCGCAACTCTCATGAAATCATGGAATTATGGATAAAGTTGATGTTGTTGTACAGCTGCTGCTTCGGAGGAAGTGCAGACTTTGACGGCAGGTAAAGGGCACATGGTTGTATTATCCGCATTTACGAAACAACATTTTTTTTGCTGCAATTACTCGAGCATTTTAGTCCAATCAATCTCGCGTGAAACAGTACTTTACTTTGCAAAACTGAAGCATTGTTGCAAGTCAAGATCTCCAAACTGTGAAAGCTTAATTTAGATCCGTCTGAAAACATGTTGCGCTGCGCGTACTTGGTATCTGTTTTCTACCTGTTAATCTAACTTTTATTTAATATATATATATCTGTATATATATTTAGCTACACCCAAACCCGTTGTGTTTGCACCTCAGTATGAATACTAATGTTGTAGTTGAGGCGGTGTTTACATACGTGTTAAATTACACCAACCAAGCGGCGCTTGTCTTGTGCAGATATCAAGCTGATTATGAAGCGATGTTATTGCCCGGTGCTTCATGTTCAAACACGAATCCGGTGAAGTATGTGAAGACAGAGACGTAAAGACGTGCTCGAGCCCAAAGAATGCACGTGTCCGAGATTTCCATCTGCCTATAGGTACATCTCAGTTGAACATGATGGATCATTTTACTGCCATGCATAATAACACTGGGTTGTAATTTAGGTGTGGGACTATTTGTTTAGTATATACTTACTTTAAAGTGAAATCAAAACTGTTGTGTCATATTGAGATGGATTTCTAGAGCTGCCAGTACAATTGGACTGAAATCCATCCAAACAGTGAAAGAGTTTCACAAACAGAGTGCTAGTGGCACATTTCCTACATCTCCAACAAAGAATGCAGCCGTATTGTACTTTATTTATTTTGTACTTTATTTTTCCCCTCATGTATTTCTGTCAGGCTGAGCGCCCAAGCACAATCCTCTCTGATGTGTCACGTTATCAAATAAATGAAAAACTTTTGAAGATTACTGGGGGTAATTGTTATTGAAATAGTGTGCATGTATTTCAAAAAAAGCCCTTTTGAGACTGACAATGCCATTCCACCTGCGCGTTGATAGACTTTGACATCTGTAGGTATATTTTTCCCCAGCTCAGTTTTTCTGCTGTGTTTAAACGTATTATAAAAGAAGCAATTTGGATATCAAAGGTTTCAGCAAGAAGTGAAAGAATGCGTGTGTGCAAGAGAGAGAGAATATAGCAGAAAATCATATATTTACTTACGTATTGTTGTTGTTTATGACAGTTTTGTTTTCTTAATCACCATGGCTAATGTCTGTGTGACAGGCGATGGTCTGATGAGATGAGTAGGGCTATAACTTTTATTTCACGCATTGCCTTTGTGTAATGATCATTTACTTTAACCTAGCAAGCAGCATATTGTACATTATTAACATCCCTGCTGATGGAGTGGCTTGTCACCATGGTCATAATTTGCCAATTTTCATGGGTATAAACTTGCCCGGGCATGAGTCTCTGCTTCAATATTAATTCATTGAGAGAATATCCCCTGAGACCGAGCACAAGCAAAAAAGCAATTTATTACCTAGTCTCCTTCGCTTATTGCCTTTTAGAGAGCATTCCTAACAGGCTTATCCATCTAGTCCTGAAGGGTCCTTCACGGGCATCATTGGCTAGATCATTTTGTTCCCCCATAGCGCCACATAATATGCTTACCCGCAAATCTCTGCCAAAAACATTGCACTGTTGTTCCCGCTCTTTTTTTTTTTTATTCCAACCAAGGACTCAAGGACAACCAATTACCTGTCATGTACAGAAGACTTTGACAAAACAAAAAGCAACACATAGAGGATATTTTTCCCTGGTGATGTCACTGAATTGTTAAGTCCAAGGCAGCCAAGCAGCACATACCAGACCTCCTCTGTAATAATCCAAAGCTGTGGACTCGTGCCAGTTTATGTTGGCGTTGTAATATCAGACCCACATGTGGGCTTATTGGGGTTGAGAATGGGTGTGAAAATGCTTCCAAAATTACATTTATCGATCGCTTTGTTTTCTCAGCATTCAGAGAGTCTACCAACGTATTTATTGCAAATCATGGAGAACATTTTAAATGTAACCTTGAACATTTAGTCGAACGCCACTAGTCTTAAATCATGTTCTGTGAAATATTGTGTGTGTGTGTGTGTGTAATTAAAGTATACTGGCATGGACATCAACATGTTATGTCCATTTTAAAAGGAAAGAAATGGGGAGAATAGCAGTAGTTGCAGCAAGGTCAGGTCCTAATTGTTGACTGTTGGCAGAGATTGCTGCAGTGTGAGCAGTTGTGGTACTTTGTAGTTTGTGGTGCCACAGAGTCACTGCCCAACTTCCCCTATGAATGATATGAATGCGTGTGTTTGCAGTGCTACTGTGTTACAGATACTTGTATTTTTCTGGCTACTCAGACATTCATGTGTCTCTTCTTCCTCCTAAAACGCATTTGCATTTAATAGGCAAGCTGATTTCTCACTTTAAATCGTTTCCCCTAGGTGTTTGTCAATATCCCACATCATGCTATGTGTTAATGTGATAGTCCTGGCAGCCTGCGTGCAGATTTGGCAGCGTGTGCAGCCGAAGGTTCATTAAGAAGCCAGACACCTGATGACTCCACAAGCTCATGCCTTCAGCTGAGCGCGGCAGGTCCCAGCAAGTCACCAAAGATGCAACAGCCGCTGCAATAAACGTGTATGTGTATTTGTGATTAAAAAAAAAGAAAAAAAAATCCATTCAACAGTCATGATTTCCATCCTTCATTATGGATTCATGGACGAATGATATTAGATAGCTTATATTATCATTGCTTTGAGGACTGCCTTCATGGTCCTGATTACTGACTCTGTGAACAATGGACTGACTACACTTACAGGGAGGGAACATTGGCTAGCTCTGTATCCATTAGTAAAACAGTGGGATGCTATTTCCATTGTGAATATGAATCTCTCAGGTTCTGCTGGGAGAACCATGTCTAGTAGTCCTGTGCTTGAGAAGAGGTGTCACACTGCATGCATGAAGGGTAATAATTATCTGCTTGAGCTCCTTCAAGGCTTAGTGCAATTTAGGATCATTATTCAGATCCTCAGGGTAATAAATACAGGTATTATGCTCGCGTCCATTTGATATCCCAGCTCTCCATTTAGTAGAATATCACTGGGGACAAGATGTATCCAAAGAAAATGCTCTTATCTTCTGTTATTGTAGCTTCCATTGTTGATAGCGATTAGTCATAATTTTCAAGCCGTAAATGCTCTGAGGGATGAAAAATAGGTATTTGACGTTGCTGATGAAACACAGTGATGAATGGTATTAAACCCTCAGTTTCAAGTTCAGAGCACGTTGTGGTGCACAACTGCCCTGGGCTAAATTCAGCGTGAAGAGGCAGTGAGAACATGAAAGGTGATTCCAAATTTACTCTGCATGTGCATGTTTTTTTATATATATGAGCGCGTAGGAGAAAGCATTAGAGGAAAATATTTGATTCAGTAATCCAGGACCTGTGGCATCTCATGAGGTTCCTGTCTTCTTATCGCTCCCACTGGGCCAAACAGACCTCGCAGACGCTGCTCGCCTACCATCCACCGGGAGTCTGTAGGAGTTCAAACTCTGCTCGTAGTCTTCATAACATCATGTGCTCAGAGTCATAATGCCGTGTCCTTTCTGATCTTGCCATGTTGATAAAAACTTGCAATGTATATTAAAATCCCCCGAGCAAACAAAATATCAGCTCTGCCACATTATTCATCTCCCGCTACCGGGAAACAACCAAAGATTCATCATAGATTTTAATGCCTAGACGCTTTTTTTCTCGATCATATTATTTTATCTAATCTAAGCCACATAATCCTTTTCCACAGAAAACATTTCGCGGAAGGAAAAGCACTGGTGTAAATAAGAAAATGAATGATGGCTGAATTCCATTAAGCTGCCTTGATTTCAGGGTCCTGCTGTTGTGCATGCTGTCTTACTTTCACACTGTAATGGCTCACTTGAATATTTCAAAAGATCTTTTATTCACTGCCATTACAGTACATTTAGTGGCATGACTTGGTGTCAAAAAGACAAAAACTGAACTTTTCACTTATTTCTTACTGTTTTTTTAACCAAACAAATCTTTTGTAAATGATTTTAAGGTTTCGGTATATGTGCGGTGGCTTCCCGTCATCAGATCTGAATATCATTGAAATGTCATGGGATGTATGATTGGGTTGCCAGTGTGTGTGTGTGCATGTCACAAGCAGAGATAGTGGCTTCCTCTTCCTCTTCCTCTTCCTTTTCCTCTTTCCTCTTTCCTCTTTCCTCTTCCTCTCCTTATTAATTTCAAACCGTGTGCCTGGAGCTTCTTCCTGCCTGACTGCCTTCCTGTTTGCCAGGCAGCAGACAAACATTTTCCCTGGATCTGCCACTCTCACTTAGCATCCATCGAGTTGTTTTTTTTTTTTTTTCCCAATGAGGTGATTGGCAGCGGGGGCAAGCATTAGCATTTCCTCATCTTGGCATAGAGACACTAACAGGCAGGGATAGCGACAAAGGATGTGCCCTGAATACTGAGCAACAGCTCCACTCTCTCATTGAGGCACAAAAGAAAGCATCTTTTGTGTTAAAGGAAGTATATCAAGAGAACTTCTTCGTTTTGTAACTGGATTACAGTTGTTTTTTTTCAGCTCCTCTGTGCAACTTAAAATCTGCACAGACAGTTCAGGCACTTTTTCACATATTGGATTTATTCAATGATCCATGCAAGACTCTCATGTACTCAAAACCTCTCATATTGATGATGAAAGCACAGTTTCAGTGCTTAAGGAGATGGATAGTTATCTTCATTGGAACTTGGTCTCTCCTAGTTACTGTTCAGTTCTTATTTGCTAGATTTGAGGTAAAAATCTCAGAGCCAGCCTCTCAAAGTATGCAGCTTTGGATTTTCATCAGTATCCTTAAATGGACTCATTCCTTCGCCCTATTCTCTCCATAAATATGTGGTGAGCCTCAGTACAGATAAAAAGGTAATCCACATGCACTGTCTGCCAAGAAGCTATTTCTTGCTCTGAGCAGAATAGAACATGGTGTTACAAAAACATCCGGCTGTAATTTCTCTTACAGGAATCGCAGTACTCGGGCAATGTATAAAAACGGATACCTTACTGTTGCTCTCTGAAGCAGAAATGATATTATCTCCCACTGTCATGAAATGGTGTGGTTTAAACATAATGTACAAATGACGCATGCACACACTGACATGCGTTTCTGTGATAAATGGAGGTGGAAATCGTATGTATTTTCAAGGGCACTAGGCTGTAAATGGCTTCTAATCTGTTTCATAAACCTTATAACTAACAGAATAGTAATCTGGTCTGCGCAGATGTGAGTGTCAGTCATGCATTGATGCACACTAACACTTAAATTCAAATTGGGTCTGGCAGGCTTTCAATGCTGGTCTCCAGTTTAACATCACACACACACCGACATTGATTGATTTGTTGACTATCAGTTGTATTTGTTGCAAAGATAATGTGCTTATTGAAAGTTAATATCTGTATTGATGTTAACTTTTAGAAGCGTCAGCCTTCGTCTCACAATGCATGTGATAAAAGTATAGAAATGAATTTAGTTTTTGTTTAGAGCGGAAACAACAATTTGTCAGTTTTAATATTATTATATTATAATTTATTAGTTGACAGAAAATGCAAATATTTCAAATGTGGGTTGATTAGTGGATGTCACATCATAGTGCACACTTTTTTTCTGGCAAGATAATAAATCGATTAATCAGGAAAATAATCAGCAGATTAGTTGCGAATGAAATTAATTTTATCAAGAAAAAAGATGCTTGCACACATTTTAGGACAATATCACTGGTGTCACTGAAAAGGTGCAATTTAAGTATTTTTCTTCTTGAATGTGTGACAGAATTGGTGACATCCCTTCAGTCCTGTTTAAAAGCCGCTGCATACTTGAAAACATCCACAGCAGGAACACGAAATAAATCACGTGAAGGCTTTACAGCCTCCCTGTAACAACACTGAAAAGACCCCTGCTTTTAATCAAGACATTTTAATTGGCTGTGAACTAATTATGTCATCCCCTCACAGGTGGCCACGGCAGATGGCCTCGTCCAACGGTCTGTGTCGATACGGGCCCAGGGTGGACTGCTGCTGGGGCTGGACACGACGCTCCTGGGGTCACTGCCAGCGTGAGTGTCACCATGCCTGCTGCTACTGGTGGGGGCAAACAGGGCTAACAAGGTTGCCAGGTTTCAAGCTGGGGTCAAAGATGCTTTTTAGACAGAGGGGACGATGTAACACTACCACAGTAACTAAAAGCTTAACGTACACAAACATGTACACAAAAGAGACACATGCAGCTAATGGAGCATCACACCTGGGGCAATCTTTGACTAAAGATTGATGGTAATGGCTGGTTGAACTTGAGCACTGCCTGACATTTATATTCACACTGCAGGTTGCCATAACGAGGGAGAGCTAAAGCTGCAAGTGGACACATTCAAGGATAGATAGGAGAATGATTATTGATTACAAAAACAGGAATAGTGCGTGAACGTAATCCACATCGTTGTCAGACCTTAACTCATTGGCATATTCAGCACTGCCACGTAAAGGTTTCAGATCCTGTCCTGGCGTTTTCTTCTTTTTCTTACATCATCACAATCAAATTCCCCCCATATGAAATATTCACACGTGACATGTTTACATATTTACATTGTGTAAAGTTCCTCAGCTCTCCTGCTACCCAGGGACGTGTGTATATACTAACGTGGGTTTAATATGTCAAATCCTCTGCATGGCTTGGTGCCTGCGATGGTATATAGCGGTTGCTTTGCCGGAACGGGTTAGAACACAAATAGGCCTTTTCTACTGCAGGGAATTAGCAACCAGCATCATAAATGAATAGTTCAGCATTTTTTTAGGAAATATGCTAGATGAAAAAAAAAACAATACCACTCTGATACTGTGTGTCTGTTGTAGGTGTTAAGATACAGCAAGCAGCTGATTTGCTTAAAGACTGCAAACAGAGGAAGAGCCAACCTGGTCCAAGTCTTAAAAAAAACAAAAAAAACACGCACACAGATATAAGAGTGATATCGACCTTTTTATCTAATTCTCAGCAAGAAAGTGAATAAGCATATTTCCTACAGTGGTCAAAATATTGTTTTAACATCTTGTGGGATATCTGACAGTAGAAAAGGCCTAAAAAGCTTCATAGTACTGCACGTTTAGTTATTGAATGATGTTTATTAATCCACTCATTTTGTGATTTCCATTGTTTAAATGATTTTGATTTTTTTTTTTTTTATTTATGTTGTAATGTATTGAAGCTAATCATGCCATACGACTGCCGACCTTTTGTTTAAACTCATTGTATTTAAAGTATTTTATTGTGGGAAATGTGTCACACGCTGCTTGTTTGGTCCAAACGTATCTGCTGCTTCTGAAGGAATGCAGAATTTGTTGAGTTTAGCAGTTGTTTTTCACTCACAATAAAATGCCACATAAAAGAGGCTGAGTGCCATTTTTCACTTGATGTTGGAGTATACTGCGAGATTTCTCATTTTGTTCTGGAGAATATAAACAGTATTACTTGAGTTCTCGGCCCCAGTGTTTTATATTCCTTTTAGCTCAACCAGGTTAGTCTTTGCATTACAAATCTGCCATTACGGTAATCCATCTCCCGTATTGTATCTATTAGGAACAAAATATGATAATTTTATTCTTACATAAACACTTGGAGTCAGAAAAATAAGTTATGCTAATGCTTTAAGGGACAGAGTCGTAGCTTGAGGGGGGGTTGATTTCATGGTTGGAAATTAGATGTTTTTTTTGTTTGTTTTTTTGCAATAGTTGGTCTTGTTCAGAAACCACCCTAGGCTTTGACATTTGAACTGCACAACCTGTGTTGGAATGATTTAAGCCAAAGCGCAACTGTTTTACTCAGACAGACGTGATTTGACAGTGTTTGTTTGAACATGGGGCCAGACTCAGCTGTAATCCTGGCAGGAGTTAGCCGTGTCAATGTCCAATAGCTCCCAGTGCATCTGTACTGGGCTTTCTGCCTCACAGCTTTCCATGTTCAGACAATTCAAGGTGGAATAGATGTTTGTTTTGGACAAGCGAGAAAAAAAACGACAAGGTGACTTTATGATTAGCAAAGCTTAGATAAGAGACAAGTTATAATGTGTGTACACATATTTTACCCAGTCCAACCTAAAGAATAATAAAGCTTACACAACACATGGCATAGCCTAGTTACAGTTCCTGTAGAAATCAAGGATAATAATACATCAGAGTCCCGTTTGCATCAATTAATCAACCAGCCAAACAGCAGTGTGTGAACATTTTGTTTTCTGTGTTGTTCTGGAGTCCTACTTGTTCCACGTTGAGCCAAACAATATCAGCTAATTTTAAGCTTAAACTGCCTATCATGCTGGTATTTTCATCACCTTTTTTTTTTTCCCCAACAAAAGTCTATTTGTTCTGTAAAGTAAACCACTGTGAGTGCTTACCTTAATGCTGCCAAATGCCCCTGAATGGGTGCACAGCTCAAATCCACACACACTTGAGACTGCAATCAGTATTCCATTAAGTCATAAGGTGTTGGTTTAGGAAAGAAAAGGGGCTGTAATCATGGGTGCGGGTCTGTGTGTGAGAGGATGCAGTCGTGACAGATTTCAGGTCTTGGTAAATTTGTGTGGCGATAAAAGAGATTAGATTGGCACTATCAGATTGTGGCTTTTTTTTCAGCCACACAGCAGTTTGTGCAACTTCTGTCAAAGAATGAAGAATTTAATGGATCAACCCTGATATTTTTAAAGCCCTCCTCCTCAGAAACGAAAGAGCGAGGGAAAGAGGAGAGCAAAAGCTAAAAGTTGGAGAAAGTCGAAAATCCTGAGGTGTAAGGAAATGGTTTAGAGGTAAGAAGTTAGCGATTATTGCTGCTGAAGACATTAAGAGACGTCGACAAGTGAGAAAATCCGGCAGATGGTGAAGGAGAGAGGGAGAGGGAGAGGATCTTTAGCATTATAGCAGACTGAAGCTCCACTTATAATGTTTTGACAGGCCATCCGGCAGGCAGAGCCACACTTGAAGCTACTTATTCTAACCAGCTGCCATCATGAACATTTTACCGCCACCGTGAGCATTCGAACATTTGTTCAGCATTTGCATTTCTGAGGGCATTTTCAACTGCAACCCAGTTTACGGTAATCGCGCTAAAATACTTTTCATCTCTCACACTTCTGATAAAGACGTCCAATCAACAGGTTGATCTCATTAGTCCCCCTCAGTCAGCAAAAGCAGGCGCTTTGGCCGCGTAATATATTTGATGTCAGGTGATACAGAATCTTTGAGGTTGTTAAAAAGACTTGAATCTGAAGCTAATTTCATCCTTATTTGATGTTTTGAAGAGCAAATATATAGAGAGAGGTAAAGAGAAGTAAAATGGGCTGTTTCAAAATATTGATTATAGTGACTTTTAGACTAATATCTCAACAAAATGTTTTGGCGCACCTGTTTTTTTGGTGTAGTCGACATCATTGAGAAGAATTATGGCAGAATGGTTCAGTATCAACACATCTTCTCGGGGGTAGGGTTGTATTAAAATAACTTTTTTTCTCTACCCCGCCTCAGTTGAACCTACATATTAGATATCACACATTATAATTTTTCTCATAGGTCCTTGTGGATTTAACAAATCCACACCGAGACCAGGATTTAGTTTGATTGAGTGGAGTCTTTGTTTCCACGAATGGTATGGACAGGATTAAGACTTTGGAATTGGTTATTCGAGCTAACAAGCGATGAAAGCAGAGAAGTGATATCTCAGTTTTAAGTAATTCACTTTATCGTGCATTGTCTATGTGGTTTTCTTGTCTGTTCCGCTCTCTTTCATGATCACTGAGCTGTAAAGGCCGGGCTAAAAGTGTTCATTCTCTTCTGTTTGAGTTAATAAGGTACAAATGAAATGGAAGGAGTTTGGAAGTAATGATTAGAGGTATGGCGGTATGTGAAGGAAGTAAAAGGCGCATGTTCCCGAATGATACAATTCTGTTTTTTTTTAAAGGCATTTTAAAAAACAGATTTAAAAATCGAATGCCTCGTTAATAAGTAGTTTGCTCACAGACAGGTAGATGCATAATTAATGTTTATACAGAAGCAACCGGAACATTTTCACAATCCTTTAAAACGGTGGTTGTAGTCGGACATCGTTTTAATTATGAAAACTTAATTTTCAATGTGGGAATATGTGTGACTCCAGAACTCCAGACTCTGTGTGTGTATGTATGGGAATATTGACTTGTCAAAGTGTCCATACGTTGCCCTCTAACATCATGTTTGTGTGTTTTTGTTGTTTTTTTTCTCTCTAACTAAACAATGCCTGCAACCTTTGTTTGTTTGGCTATTTGTTTTGCAGCTCTCTTCGCCTTAACTCACAGAGTAGTCGGGATAAGGTGCCAGCCCCAAGGTTAGCTTCACATGTTTCTTGAAATAATCTTGCTGGACATGTATTGCTGGGGGCACATCCTCTCAATCCTGGCCTCACTTGCTTATTTATAGAGCCGATCTAACACCTCACACCCTTTGGCAGCAGCCATCTTCTTCCCCTCTGGCCTCAGATCCGTGCAAACAGCTTATACTCGGCACACCTAAGTTCACCTGAAGCCATATCTAACAGGAATTATGCTGAAGTGCATTAGTGTCTCATTAAAATTCAACTGCCCCTACAGTTGACCCATTGGAATATTAATAAAGCCCTTAAAGGTGAAATCCATAATGTTTTTTAATTAATACAACTGTATTTCCATCTGTATAGTGCAGAGTAAAAACATTATTATTTATAGTGGTTATTTTGGATGCAGGTTGAGAATGCTAAACCCATCATACTTCATCACTATAGTAAACAGAATATTCATCAAGATATTAATCAATATATCAATCAATTACATTTTTACTGCATACCAACTATAAGAAAGCATTAGTTAAGAAGTTAAGAATTGGCTTATTTTTATTAAATCACTGTAATTTCAGTCTGACAAAATAAGCAACTTTAGGATTTCATCATGGTTTCCAGGCATTTTTCATCAATTTGTTTTAGCGTTTTGTAGATTAAACAATTAATTAGTTAATCAAAAAATAAAAAGCAAGTTAATTGGTAATGACATAAACGTTAGAAGCTGCCCTTAGGATATTACTATACAACTGTGTTGAATGTGGACTGATGCAACTTGCAATTAACCCAGTCTTGATTCTCTCATCTTACTTTGATGATGAAGTAATGTATTTTTTTAGTATTAAAAAAAAAAAACTTACACAACATCAGTATCAGTAAAGAGAAAGTTGTGCTTTCCTTTGTGTTTATCATCAAACATTTCTAAACAGTCAATAAATCTAAAGAATCTGCATCAGCACCGCCATTATGGTGTCCAGAGGAATGGCTGATGTAAACCAGAGTCAAAGTGTGTCATCACTTGGCATGTTTTGATGGTGTTGATGAAACAAGGGTCATACATGCTATGTTTGGCCTTCCAGCTGGTGCGGACATTTTTAGTCCTCCGTGTCCTTTGCTGTGGTTAATGAACACTGGCCGTTTCCCTGATCTCTCTGCCAGGCCTGAGACTTAAAAATACCCTCAGAAGCGAAGCCTGTTGATGGCCGCCTCTGATCCTGCTGATTAAATCCTCCTCCATGTAGGAGAATAACAAGGAGTACTCCACTCTAACTAACATCAGTAGCTTCTTTTCTTATCTGCTGACCGGACTTGAAATCTAAAAAAAAAAAAAAACCCAAAAAAACGTCTACTTCCAGAAAAGTCTTTTCTTTTTCCTCCTACAAATTGGGCCATTTTTCATTTGTAATTGTGAACTTTGACTGCTCAGTGCGTTAACGCCCTGGCTCATATCCCTCTCCAAGTGGGCTAACAATACTTTCTTTCTATTTGATTAAATAGCTTAATAAAGTGGAATGAGCCTGGAGATGTTATCTTTTTCAGTAAGAGGATTCATCTCATACCTTTGTGCCTTTGAATTCACTTTGAACAATGTTGCAGACTGAAACCTGAGGAGCTGCACTTGTTCACTCTGGATAGCCCTAAGCTGCAAGCTCCTCGTTTATAAAAAAGACATTTCAGAGATTGTAACTCAATTCTGAATATATTCATTTTGTATATAGAGAGTATTATTCATTATATATTATTCTTCTTCAGTTCTATTAGATGTCCAGTGTCTAATTTTAAGCGTTTTTTAAAAATCATTGAGAAAATAAAATGCCCCTTAATATCTTTAACAATGCTGCACAATGCACTGCAACAAAAACCCTCCAATGCCATCAAAAATATTATATATATATATATATATATATATATATATATATATATATAATAGGTAATGGTTAACTAGAAGCTTGTTGTAATATGTAAGGCATCATGACAGACACAACAATATAGTTAACTCCTATACTGAAGCAGGGTCACCACGAATAACACTTAACATCACACCTGTAGATACACAACACACTGGCAGGTGTGATAAGTACTCTCACCAGAATCTCCTTCTCTCACACACACACACATACACGCACACACACACACACGCGCATACAAATGTACTTCTTCTTCCACCACAGTGATAATTAAGCCCTCTGATTGCACTGTATTATGACAGAATTAATGAAGCTTTTAATGAAAATTAGTAACACTTGGCTGAGGCTCCGTGTATCAGACATGCTTAGCAGGAAGCTGCAGTAAGCCCAGTCAGATAAGCAGGGCAAGCCTCCAGCTCAGTGAGACAGAACACAGAGCATCGGTGAAGCTGCACAGCTCTCGCAACTACTCACTCATCTCACTCGATGCTTTCTCAAAATATCACCATTCGTGCAACTATGTATGATCTGCAGGGCATCCCTTTACACAAGTGGGGGGGTGAGGTGGTATTATTCATCTAGGTAATCCTCTTTGGCTGTATGCCAGTGTAAATATCAGTACTGCATTTTAAAACCGGGGAAATCGAAACTTGGTTGCTTGGTGTTAAAAGGTCAAACTCCTCGTTTATCACATCCAGAAATGATTTCATATCAATAAACCTTTTCCAAGATTCAGTGCTGTGCAATGTAAAAAAAAAACCCACACTATATATATATATAATGTACTTAGCTGAAAATGAGCACTATATTATGACCACTCAATGATAATAATGCGTCACACAGGGAGAAACAAATAAACACTTATTTTTATTAATGAGGCATCATGCTGTCTTATTGCTGTAATGTGGAGTAAACAGATAATTTACAGCCAGGAGGTTGTGGAAGTCAAGAAGCAGTAGGATTAAGTGCTTTGTCATCCTGATCTGGTACAAGTAGTCTGCCAGGGCGCTGCACTGATCTGTCTCTTCCTCTTTGAATCCTCCCTCAACAGCTGTGTGCCAGCCTGGCTGTAAGCATGGAGACTGTGTGGGACCCAATAAGTGCAAGTGCCATCCTGGATTCACTGGCAAGACCTGCAATCAAGGTGAGCTCTCGTCCGGAACTTGTAGAACATGAAAACACAGCTGTTACTTTGCAGTTGCGTGTCTTTTTTTTTTTTTTTTTTTTTTTTGCTCTGAAATGGAGACATACACCACATAGAAATAGGGAGCCTCAGAATATATTTGGCCTCTGAACATATCATGACTCAAAAGTCCCCCCCCCCTGAGCAACACACAGGCCTGCTGACACACACATTTGTCTAATAAAAACTAAATGAAGGAGAACCCCTGCCCTAAGCATTCATTGTTTATTGTGGCCAGATATCCACCGCTCTACACTAGTGTATTAAAGTTGCCACCAGTTGTAAGATGCTTTAATCACAAAGTTGGGGGTGGGTGGGTGGGTGGATGCTGATTCAGCTCAAATGGAAATGAGTGGTTAGGCAATGTTGAATGATCCCCAGAGTGCATCCTCTCCTGTGAAGATAACATCTCAATTACTGACTTGAGATAAGTTGGCCCGGCTGAACCGATGCTATTGTGTGTGTGTGTGTGTGTGTGCGTGTGTGTGCGTGTATGTGTGTGTGTGTACGCTTGAGCTTTTGTCCATTTTCATTACTGACAGACTGGACATGTTGAAAAGTGCTAAAGCCTTCCCAGTTAGCCCTAAGTTGACGTGCATCCAAGCAGCTTGTGGAATTCACGCCCTAAGACAGGAATAGGATAGTGTGTAATTAAAAACAAGGGTGGGAGAGGAGGGGCAGCGGGTGTTGAAATCCTTTCCGGAATGTTCCGAGTGACTCATCCTGCGTTTCGAGGCTATAGGTGGCTCCTGTCTGCCCGGTGAGACGGCTTTACTTTGTCTTAATCAGCAACAAAGGGGAGAGGAAAAAGGAATCCGCGTCCCATACCTAACGACAAAAGACCGCCAACGATTCAGACAGACTTATCTGACAAATGGGAGTCCGAAACCTGTCAAGAAGAAACTGTACTTTCAAGTGTCCATCGAACACCCATTTGTCCAATAATCACAGACTCAGCTTTTTTTTTGCCTATCTTGGTGGCAGTAACCTTGATGTTTTGAGCTGGCACATGGCTATGGAAACCAAAATTAATTATTCATAGGCCATAGACTAGATGTTCTCATTTAAATGCAGCCTCTGTTAAACATTGATTTGAGGTTTAGTATTGATGTGCCAGGAGGGCCAATGTTTCGAAGCATTCTAATATCCTGTCCCTCCGGAGCGCTACATCTATCTGGAGGAGTCAACGGGAGGAGTGGAATAAGTTGCCCTCTGGTTACAGAGCTGCTTTCTCTGACCTCAGTGCTGCAAAAGGTCAATATTCACCTTGATAGCTTTTAAATCACATTATGATCTGTAAATTTGTTTCGGGGGGAGTTGATTGTCCTCAGGTTATATAGGCTTAATGCAGAGTCAAGCATTGAATTATCGTAGGACACACTTATTGTCCATATAGCTGCATTTGTATGTAGAGTTGCTGTTTGAGAAACACACAAATAGACACATTCCTTTGCTCTAAGTGGAAGGTGTGGACAGATGAGTGACGCTGGAGGCACTCTGATTAACAAGAGTGTTAAACATCTTAAGAACACCGGTTGCGTGGAGCAAAAACAAAAGACAACATGGGTGTTTACGTTAAACACAAGCACGGTAGATATTGTATTCAAAATTTTCCCTCAAACTTTTATGCGCCAGTTCTGTTATGAGAAATTTATACTTATACAAGGACTACATGTATGTATTTTTAGTGGCAGCTCTTTTCACCTGCCAAATAATAATAAGTAATAGTGTTTATTTTTACATTCATTGCTTGCCCTGTGCAGAAAATGTCAATAACTAAATGAGATGAAATTTTAATTAATCTGATTATTTTCATTATTAAATTAACAGGCACTATGTCAAGAATAATACCCACTACTTTGAGAATCCCTATTATTTAAAAAAATAAATAAATAAAAAAAAAAAAAAAGTGCCTCCACCTTTGGTGCTGATGAGAATTGTATCTGTCATACTGCGTGGTGAGGAAAGACGAATACGCTCTCTCTGCACAAATAAACTCATTATAGTGATAATCGGTTTAACAACACTTCCCCTGCCGATCCAATCATTTTATTAAGATGATTATTCCGTGCAGGTGGATTTAATTAGGTGTAGTTGACCGGCTGTTAAGACATTATTAAAAGATTTTGCTGGAGGAGTTGATGTCTCAGATATCAGAAGCAACACAGCTGCAGTGCCTCCAGATGCTGCTTTTTATTTTTCCCCTTGTCTGTCAGCCAACTATATAATTAATACCACTTCAAGTATAATACTCTTAACACTGACGTTGAAGTAGGTATACAATTTCTGTCTCAAACATTTTAAGATTGCTTCCAGTAATCTCATTAATTTAATTCATTCTAGGTGGAGACAGATTCTTTGTGTTGCTTGTTGGTTTAGAAACCAAAACCCTCCGTTACTGTTTGTCTCCCAGCTGCAAGTATTTAAAGGAATACATGCATGTCATCGTACTACTGTGTTTTACCCCAATTATCATCTTATTTTGCTAAATTATTTTATATACGTTTTACATCTTTTATAACAAGGTCATTAAAAAGGGGCATTAAAAATATTATTTGACCACAATTGAGCTCTGCAAGTGGGACGTAGGAGCACAAATCATATTGATTGAATTGATATCCTCCTAACATCATAGTAAGAGACCAGCTAGAACAAATGTCAAGTGCATGTGACGATAGCACTGCTTTAATATCTCTTGATACCATTTACGTACTTGCAGGCCATCCTCTATTACTGAGACGATGGATGCATGGAGAGTTTGGAACAGAAATTGAGTCTCTGAAGCAGCATTGATATTTCGATGTGTTGAGATCTGATTACTAACATTATCAACCACCTGCAGATTCTCTGAGGATGTTTTGTGTCATCATGAAGGAAAAAAAAAAGTGTCACTTTAAATGAACAAATCAACACAAACGTTTAGTTTGGGCTGTTTTAGCTATTTTATTGTTTTAATGAATTCCACTCCTACTCTCACGACACATCAAGTAATAGTGCTGTATATACATATACAACATACAAGGATCTATACTGTCCAGTATGTAAATGAGGACCGACAATATAATGCAATCGGTACAACACCACCATGAGCTAAGGCTTGAAAAATTTAACAACTCTTGGCCAAAACATACCAAACTCCTAACAAAAAGAGGATTTTTTTGTTTGTTTTGCATTTCATCTTTTTTTACAGGTAGTGAAAATTTCCATCAAATGTGTTCCTCATTTGCTTTCCACATTCTCATTCCTCTGTCACTACACCACAATTTGTCTATTACACTTCAAATGGTAACCAGCATACTCCTGATGCTTTTATATTTTTGTGTGCCTACACACATCTGTATTAGGCTCTCTGGTAATAGACATCGCTGTGCTGTTGAGAGGGTGAATTTTAGTTCAGGGCTTCTCAAACATACAAGACCAAAAGCTTTTATGCTGCCTGGGATTATTAGCGGACAAGGCCTTTAACAAGTGGTTCTGTCTTGAGCTGAGCTGGTAAGAGCAGTAGGCTTGTGTAAATGTATGCTATACCGCATCCCTCAATAGGGAAATGTTTGCATCATTTGAAGCAAAACAGTTTCATATCTATCATCATCCTGTCACTTAACGATAGGTGTTGTTAGCTCATCATTGGAGGAAAGGTTGCTGTTTAAATGGGTGAATAGACAGAAAGCAGAGGGACTGCTGTTTGTAGTCAAGCAATCATTTGACTCCTTAATTAGTAACTCCTGTCTAACTCTGAACCTTGAAAAAAAAAAATAAGAAGGGATTCTCTAAATTACTGAGATACTGTGATTTTTCTAAGAATTCAGAAGAGAGGTTAGAAGGAGAAAGGGCACAAAAACACTTATACTGTTTCTCCTGTACGCCCTCAATGCCCTCAATGCCCTCAATGCCCTCAATGTTTTGTTTTTTTCTGATACTCAGCTCATGTCCAATTCCCACAAGTATAATCCTCTACTGTATAATGTTCCTCTTTACCTTCCAGGAATGTGGTGTGGTCCGAGGTTTTCTAATCCATCGGTTGTGCTATTCATTCTCACTACGTCTCTCTCTCTCTCTCTCTCTCTCTCTCTCTCTGTCCTTCTTACTTTTTCTCCGCCCTTTATTACTTTAATCAAACCACCTCCATCCCGCTCCCCCATTTCCCCTCTAACCAATTTTCTTTTGTCTAAAGAAGAAGAGCTGGACTATTTAACCCCACCATTGTGGGCCAGTCACCTTCCTATCTTTCTTCCCGTGGATCATCAGCCATCGAGGGTAATGATGGAGGGTGAGATTTGTCGATCGACCTCCCCCCAGCACCTTCTCTTCCTCCTCGTTTTAGCATCATGCATGGTGCTTCACTGTGCAGACCTAGGAGGAGTAAATGTCACATCCCGACTATTTTTTTCTTGCTTTCTGTCTTCCCTTGGCAGAAGAGACAACCAACCAAGAGCAGCTTTTCAAGAGAAATGCCAGCATGAATGCTAAGCATGTCACAGTCTTCACCACTCTTCATCAGCCTCTCTCTCTCTCTCTCTACCCTAAAGAAGTGCTTCTCCATACCGAGGAGCCATCATAACTTCCTTAATGCCTTGTCTTTCTTCCTTCCCTGCAAGACCATTATCGACATAGACACAGCACTCAACAAGGCCTGGAGTTCTAACCAGTGTTATCTTCTTTTAAGACAAGCACATCCCAAAGAAAGAGCCCCCTGCTAATCTCTCTGTCAGTGATAGAGGCGTGTCAGGAATGTAGCATAGCATACCTCAGTGGAGCTGACCCAATAAATCACTCCACTTTACATCACTTCAGATGTGTTTCAGCAGTTCATTTACCATACAGTGAACATCCCAGAGGGGGCTCTTCACCTCTGCTAGGCTTCTGCAGTCCTGGGGTCATGTCGAACTGTCAATTGGTGGTCATATCTCTGTTATCGCTCAGTTTTTCCATCTCTCAGTCTTGTCTTTTGTGTTCTCTCTCTCTCAGTCTTGTCTGTTTTCTTCCTACATAGAGGAAGCCTTGGATGTGTCTTGTCTAGCATGTGCTGATGCTCACAGAGTTGCCTCTGTCTGAGAATGTGACCATTTCAATAATCTCTCATTTACATTTTTAAGATGTTTTTTCAGCACAGCGAGCAAGTCGAGACCTGTGCCTCTGCTACACTGACAATGGACAGTGTTGCTATGGTTTTCTGTAATCGCAGTAATGAGGATGCCAATTGTTTACTGTGAAAACCAGTGAGGGAAACAGGGTTGACACTGCTAATTAAAAATGTGAAGAGCGGGGATATGTGTGTGTGTGTGTGCGTGCGTGTGTGTGTGTGTGTGTGTGTGTGTGTGTGAATGAGAGATTTTGACTTCATTAACATGATAAGGAGGATTTTTTTTGTAAAGAAAGTCATTTTTGACAGGCTTTTTGTTTGTGCCAATGTACTGTAGGTGAAGTGGTGCAGCTAAGGTCGTGTTAATCTATTTGATATAACATTGAACCTGTACACTTTACCCAAATGCAAACTCAGAAGTTTGGTCATACATTCATTTATATCTACTGATAATTTTAGATCACTGCCCTTAATCAAATAGCATAATTTGCTTGACATGCATTAGTGGAATAGCAAAATGATTAGTCTCAAATGTCTGCTCCTTGTTATCCTGTATTCAGTTAAAAGGAACACTATAAATATTTTATTGTAGTGGCCTTCATGTAACAACTGCATTTACAAACTGATCCCTATATATCCAGAAGAATTTATAGTTATGGAACATGACTTAGAGCTTGATGGGCCCTTTGTTGGATTTGACAGACAGATGGTCAATGCAAATCCCATCCATAAACATCGAGCATCCAACCAGTGTGGCTTCAGTAGACCATAAACTACCATTAATAGAAGGTGGGGTCTGATATACAAACTGGGTGTCATCTCCGTCATTCATCCAAATCAATCTAGTATCTGTTAAATGCAGGAGGTATGTGACACTCCAAGAATGCACCCTGCACATGTCCATGGAGCTAAAAATGGCACCATTTACAATGCGGCTGACCAAGATGAAAATGACCCCTCATGTGCTGTACTATTTGTGATGATTATACTGTATCCCAGAAACGGGGGAGAGATATAGTTTGTGTTATTTATATTTCTTGGAGCCTGTGTCATCATTCCAATGGGATGGATTCATGTGTAATTTTAAGTTAGATTTTCCCTTTTTGGTCCTGATATAGTAATCCCAACGGACCCCGCATTTAGATATTAGGCAGGAGGACTTTTGGTGATACATGGAAGAAATATGTGTGGGCCTATTAGTACTAAAAGTACTTAAATTAATTCACAATATAAGGTGTTATTTATAAAAGAATATGTCAAACAATCTGTTAACTTGCTGAAACGTTTTGGGATCCGCAGTTAGCAACAAGGTAATAGAACTGGTAAATAGTTATCGTCTTGTCTGATGTTACAACAACATGAATCAAATCTGTTTCACAAAGAATCACTTCAGTGCAGGTTGAATTTGTGTCTAGATAAAATATTTTTAGCCTGTTTCCATGACTATTATAAGTCAGTTCTGTACAACAATGCCTTACCATCCAGTCCCTCTTCAATTCAGTGATACTCCAAGCATAGTGACAATTGTTTTTTTTTATGAGAAAATGTGATCTTAAAAATTGCTTCAGGAGGAAAATGAAAACTGAAATAAAGAATTTCCTCTCTGTGTCAGAACAGCGTGACTCCAGGCAACTAATAATAATATAATCACTCTTTTTCAAAGTATGAGTGCAGACTGCAGCAAAATCCTTTTTAAATACATTTTTAAGTGTACTAAAAGAACAAACACACCACAAAGAAATGTTCAATCACAGTAATGAGGGTGATTAGTTACTTCCCACAACAACTAATGGCAGCATTATCAATATTCTATTGAGTACACTTTGCCCGAGAATGTATATAAATCTTTTTTCCGCAGCAGACATTTTAACTTGTCATAGCAGGAAAAGCACACATGTATATAGAAACATTTCAGTCAAGACACTCATATCAAGTCATACCCATTTATTAAAATGCATATTAGTTTTGTGTTATAAATCTCCATCCCTGAGCTCACAATGAACCTGCAGAGCCTTATATGCACAATATTTGATATTTATATATAAATGCACAGTGAGTGACTCAGTACAACATAACAACAACATAATCCTAATGCCGGAGGAGGTAATGCAGGAGCATGGAGCGGTGTGAGCGTTGAAAAAAGCAGGATGAATTACCACCAGCCAGATTATATGGACTGCCCTAATGAATGGGATATGTCACGGACATGATAATTGGACGATAAAGAGAACATGTGACTATAAAATGACTTCTGTGCCCACCTGAATAATTGCAATGCTCCATTAAATAATGGTTATGTTCTATTTAATTATCCCAGTAAGCCTGGACCAGCACATCTTAATGGAATAACAGACATTGATTAATAATGGTATTAATTACACCTTTGTGAAACTGTTTGTGTGAACAAAGACAACAGAGTGTTACTATTTGGGTTGATTCTCTACAGTTTGATTACTTTGTTAGACGTTTCAAAGTACAGCAAGATTCAATTAAAGCCTGTCGTTACAGGAAATGCACAGATGTAAGTAATAACAGTAATGATTGCTCTGTTCCATAAAAGGATGCCAGTGAGCCAGCATGCACTATACTGAAGGTCCTGGAGGTGGATCACCTAAATTCATTACTAATGTCATTAGTTACACCTGTGCTTTTCATGCTATTATATGTAAAAATGCCTGCTATTTAAAATCATCATATGCAACCTACTTAACCTCGAAACCACATAAGGAACGTGTGGGAAGGAGATCTTGGCGCAACATTTACAGATGATATTTGGGAACATATTCTTGATCTGGTACACTCAGTGCCTGCTGCTGTGGAGGGATGACCAGGTGTAACTAATGACATTAATCTGTTCCATTTATGAGTGTTGCTAAGTCAGTCCAGTGAGGCAGCATGCACAACATCTCTTATAATATAGAAAGACATAAATGGAGTATGCAGACATGGCTAATGTTTTTGGGTACACTTGTGCTTGACTAGTCAAAATATCTGCTGTGGACAAAAAAAACAAGTGTAATGCTATGAATTTGTATAAGCATTTGACAAGTGATGAGCTCAGGGCTTATTCCTTTCTCCCAATTATATGTATCTATCAGAGAGTGCTGGATGGTGCAGCTACGACCACATCAAGTTGTCTTGAATCAGAGGGTATAATCTTATCACGTGCAGGTAATGGGCAGGTTGACAGCTGACACTGGCTTCCTGTTAAACCATCAAACAGAGGGAGTTGCAGGCTTGTCAGAACATGGCAACACTTCCTTGAAGGCACCCCCACCCTTTCCAAAACACGCACACATGCACAGACAGATAGACAGACACCTCAAACCCACACTGAAATGGATGGGTGAGGTTTGACGTGATTGACCTCTTCACCTCTGCCCTCTGACTAATTTCATCTCTGTGTAGGAGGGCCTCTCTCTCTCTCTCTCTCTCCAGCTCTCCGTCCTGCAGTCCACTTATGCTGTCTCTCTCTGTCTGCAGACCTGAATGAGTGTGGGCTGAAGCCAAGGCCTTGTAAACACAGGTGCATGAACACATATGGGAGTTACAAGTGCTACTGCCAGAATGGCTACATGCTGATGCCTGATGGGACCTGTGGAAGTGAGTCTGCCTCTCCCAACACACACACACACACACACATTTCTCTGTGATTGTTTGTATTGTTGTAGTAATGTCGATATTTTCATTCACAATCTATTTTCTTACTCATCTGTTTTTTTTTTAATCTCTGTCTGATGCCTCGCTGTGCTACTATGAAACCTTTTGTTACTTCACTACATGTACTCTATGTATTTATTTGAATGTCTGTACAAGGCGATACAGATGACATATGCTCTCTTTTATAAAACACATTCCCACACTTATGTGAGTACCTCTGACAGCCGCTACACAATCTTTTGATAGACTGTTTTGATTAAAGCCCCATGTTGATCCGTTTCATTATAGCAGCTCTATGGTCTTAGGGACCCCTGTGAAGAACCTAAAATAGGAAATATGAAAGAAACACAAACTTTAGACCCTTGAGTGAATGTGCAGTTCTTATTGGCAGGCCTGAGGTAATCCACAAGATGGGAGTTGATACCTGTGCAACTATTTTCTGTTTTCCACTTGAGGATGGTGTGACTCCCGGTACCTTATTTTCTTTTATTTATTTATTTATTTATTTATTTATTTTTAATTAAAGGAAAATTCATTTTCTCCCTAAAGTCTGAATTTCTCACCACTTCAAGGCAATCATAAACTCTAGATGTTGTTGTATGATGATAGCATGATAGTGTTAAACACCTTGCCGTTCTTCTTTTCTCCTCTGCTACTGCTTTGATCAATAGATCACTGCAGCATTTAATCAGCCTGCACTGCCACAGGCATCAAACTGTACTCCAGGTTGCTCCTACGGCAGGTGAAGTAGCAGTGGCAGCACGAGTCTCACTTTTAATTTCCTTTTGAGGGTCTGAAGTTATTGAGGGAGGGTGAACAAAATCTATTCCATAGGCATGGCTCAACAACAGAGCGTAGGAAAGACTAGAAGTGAGTGAAGAAGGATAGTGTGGGCGAAGGTGTGAGCACAGGGTGCCTGCAGAGCACAGGAATCTAATAATGGCAGAGTGTGTGCTCTTTTGTTTGCACCTCAGGGTCAATCTGGCTAATATCACAAAAGGCAGCCAAGTGGCCTGGCTCTTATACATTGGCCTAAGGACAAGAATAAAGTCTGACTATGTATATGGCAAGGAGAGAAAGAGAGAATAAACTGTTCCCTCTTTGTACTCACTTGTGGCACTAGCATGTGTTAATATGTGTTGTGTTTCCCTTGTGTCCATCAGACGCACGTACTTGTGGCATGGCCAACTGCCAGTACGGCTGCGAGGTCCTGAAAGGAGAGGTCCGATGTCAGTGTCCGTCGCCTGGGCTACAGCTGGCTCCGGATGGAAGAACCTGTGTGGGTACGTCGCAGTCTTTATATATCCCCACAGGCCTGAACACTGAGCCTTATATTACCACTCCCCTTGCAGGAGCAACTCATGTAAAGCATCACAAATGGGAGTGTTGCTTTTTTTGTGTATTTATTTTTTTTTGAGCCTTTGCATTTTCTGAGTGATAATCAAATGCAAACGTTTTGGCAGAGCGGTAAAGGAACCTTGGCACTGAAAATGCAATTTGAAAATGCCAACAAAGCCTCTTATCAAATTAAGCTGATATTCATCTAAAATATTTACCAATACATATCTTTTGCTTTTATCAAGGACCCCAGCAGTTAAAAAAGTCCTCATCAACCAAGCAGTGACTTTATATCGCTTACTTCCTTCACTTTCTACAGATGAAATATGATCAGGGGATGCTCCCCACCCCCCACCCCTCCTTCGAACAGATGAAGGGGGCCGGTTGAGGCAGTTAACCTGAGTCAGGTTTAAATACAGGCTGTCCAGACTGAGCTGTTCCTGTTACGCTGCCTTATAGTCCCACTTAACTGAGGCTGGCTAATAGGGGGCGGATTTCTAAAACAGGACGTACATCAATCATAAAGATGGAGGAAGGGAAATGAAAGGTTGCCTGCCACAGGTGTTACGACACTTTAATGGAATGTTTCTGCATCCCTCAGAAGCTGGTGTTTTATGGAGGGTTTCTAATCATATTTATGCAGGTGATTCCTTCTAGTCAGCGGAGCCTCAGTCAAGAGAGTTTACGTAGATTATTGAAATAAAATATATCTTCATTAGGCTTTCACTGGATGTGAAATGTGGTTTTAAACAATGAATACAATAGATGTCCATATGGTCCCCATATGAACAGTGAAACAAGTTTTGCTCACTGTAATCATTCATCCTGATAGTAATGAAAAATGAAAGATGCCCTCCTAATGTGCTTACAATCTAAGTGATGGGGGACAAAATCCACAATCCTCATTTTGTGGCAAAACGTATTCAAAATTGTATCTGAAGCTAATATGAGTCCATCAAATCAAGTGGCTATTAGATCAGAGTTACAGACTTTTCAATATAAATTTTTTGTTTTTTTTGTTTCCCTCCTGAAATTGCTTAATGCATCAGACAAGGTATCAAGTAAAATACAATTGCGGGGCTTAATGTTAAATGGTTGAAAGGAATGGCTGCATTTATATAGCAATTTTCAATGTTTCTGCTGCTCACAGGCTGCTATTGCTATATGACTATTTATGTGTGAATGTGGTGTGTGTGTGTGTATGTGTGTGTGTGATGTGAAATAATAATTCACCTTCCGTCCTGTCAGTAGCTGCATAATGCAACGGCAGCCTTCAACTGTTGACCATTAAGCAGTTTGACTGGAGCATTAAGTGCCTTGCTAATGAGATGCTCGTATGTAAGGGACGAGAGAGCTCTGCCCGGTCACTTCACTTGTTTGCAACAGTCCCTGTGGCACCAGGGTCCCTTGGCTGCGTTATGCAGCAAATAAATTAATGATTTCAAGGCAAATACCTTAAACCCCTCATGTGTTTAAATATTAATGTCCACATGCCTGCAAAGGTGATCAACAGAGACACTTAGAACAGGCCGTTAAATAATAAAACAAGGGAATGTGCATTGTACAGAATGCACAATGTGCTTTGTTCACACATTAATACTAACAAGGGAATGTGAAAATCTCTTCTGGTATGAATAGATGTGTTTATTTAGTTGCAGATTGCCTTTCTTAATCTTGAAGTTTTTTATTGTGATATTTCCAATACATTGTATACTGTGTGTGAGCAGCTCTAAAAGGGATCTTTAATGTAAAAAAAAAAAGATGCTTTATTTGATAATCTGAATGTATCCTCTTTGTAATAACTCGTATCTTCTTCCTCGTGCAGATGTGGATGAGTGTGCAGCAGGAATAGCAGTGTGTCCCAGGTTCAGGAAATGCATTAACACCTTTGGTAGCTACATCTGCAAGTGCCACGAAGGGTTTGACCTGCAATACATCAATGGGAAATATCAATGCACAGGTACTGTCAAAAGGTCTCTGCAGTGAGGTTTTTTTTTTTTTTTTACAAAAGGAAATAGGAGATATTTTGACTAATAACCAAGTTTGTTTTAGTGGTTCAGGTGTTGTTTTACATCAGACACAGAGCAAGTTGAAGAAAACAAACATACATACAAAATGCATCGGTATGCACATAAATATGCACATTAACAGTGTTGCAGGAACAGCTGCAGTGCTATTTCACACTAGCAGAGGTTCAGTATTGTTACCCTCAAACGAAATATAGTTTCCTTGTGAGTTTTTACCCCTTTAAAACCAACGTTGGAATGTAACCAAGTACATTTTTAGTCAAATCTGAAACCCATAAGGGCTTCAGCCAGGCGTTGCTACATTTTGAATCAAGTCACGACAGTAATGCAAAGTAAAAGAATAAGATCAACAAATAATTCAGTTGGAAATATAATACAACGAATGTTTCTGTAGTATACAAAGAAAGTAATAAAGCTGAAAATGAAAACATTTAAAAATAATCCAGATGTAATGAATTACTAATATACATGAAAAACTAATTAAAACTCCTTTTTCCTGCCCTCTCACCTTTATGAAATGCCATCTAAAAAATCAATTAGCGTTCTAAACAAATTCTCATGGTAACCATGAGTCTTAGCAGCATATTGAAAATATATATCTATATTATCCTTTTTTTATGCAAGACAAAAAAAAAACTAAGCTTCTAAAATACTTACAACTCCTTGCAGCTCTGTATTGAGGATATTTACTGAACAACTCTCATAATGATTTTGCTCTGGCATTCAGAAATCACTTAAAGTGTTTTTCACTAACAGTGTATGACATAAACTTTGAGCACTCCTTGAAGTGGATGTGAAGCAATTAGCCTTTTCTATTCCGCTGTAATGTCGGAAGCATTTTTACACTTGTTACCCAGTAGCTGAATGTTGTTCTGTTTCCATTATCTTTCAGATGTGGATGAGTGCTCTTTAGGTCAAAGCCACTGCAGCAACTTCGCCACCTGCTACAACACGCCAGGCTCATACAAGTGCAAATGCAAAGATGGCTACAGGGGGATGGGCCATGACTGCAAACGTAAGAAATAAGGACAAAATCCTTTGCCCCAATGTTCACTTTAAAAAAAAAAAAAAAGGAACGGGGCCTCACATTTTTGTTTTCTTTACCTGTGTTTTTTAAAAGGTAGAAAGAAAGAGGGAGAGGGAGCAACAGTCTTGCAAGTAAAGAGCTGGGACTGAAATTCCTTTCTTTGTAATGGCTGTCAGTCATGACTTAAATCACACTGCTTCCTTATCACATGTGCCCAGAGCGAGCCTTGAGTCCATTTTCGATGTCTGGCCATTTTAATCAGACAAAAAAGAGGAGTTGTCATCCATTGTGAAATATTTCTTTTTTTCTGGTAGTTCCTCTCATTCCACTTGCTGACACAGTTCATTAGTCTGTGCATCTGCAGTTTATCACAGGAGTTCAGTGGACAAGAAGTCATTTATTCTCCACAGTTATTTAATCATCTAACAGACACAATTGGTGTAGCTGCCCGTAGAGAGGATGCCTCCTGGCGTAGCGCGTTGCAAATATTTCACTCTGTTGCCTGCCCAAAAGGTGTGAGTCACAAGCGCTCTGAGAGTCGAATTGCAATATCCTATTTGTGTATCATATATCAAAGTTGCCTGCAACCTGAGAAGGCAATAACTGAGTTGAAATCACTTGTCTTTGTCCACTCTCATTCCTCACTCTTGAAACCCCTTACCGAGCCTCCTCCCCCCATGAACTCCTGACGTGAAGAATGTGTGGTGGAACAAAGGAACAGGAGGTCTGACTTTGATGACATCAGCAAAGCGAGGGTGATCTCCGGGGCACAGCAGCCTGTTTGAGTCCACAGATCATTCTGCACACATAGAGCAGCTTCAGCCTGATGCTGTGACGCCTCTGGCTACGAGCACCACAAAGAATTAATAATCAGGATGAGCACATGGACAGATAAAAGCCACTCTCATATATATATATACATATATATATATATATATATATATATATATATATATACATATATATATATATGGGGTGTGTTTCAGGTTTAATTTGTGAAGGGAAATGTCATGTAACTATGAAGATATCACTGTTTTTGTTTGTCTGATTCTGTTTTCTGTGAAAATATGTCCAAAGTTGTCCTTAAAATGACTGAATATGAACTTGCAACATGATGACTTTATGCTTTTGTAAATGTGAGTTGTTGCTTCAGTGAAGTTCGAGACACTCAATTTATTTTCGGATGTTAACATTTAGTTAATAGATATCAAGAGAAGTCCTGATAGATCATTGCAGTTAGCTGGCAATTCTATGCCTCGTTAACTCCTAAGTGCTCATTCTGAATTCTCTTATTATTTCAGCCATCCCTAAGGTGGTTATTGACCCCCCGAGACCAGGAAAACTGCCTCCAAATCATCATAACCACATCCCAGACTTAGATCAGAAGAGGACCACCACCACCATCCGCCCGCCTGTGACTCAAAAGAGAATCTTCCCTGTTATCCCCAAATCAACAAAATCCACCCCAACTACAACAACCACAACCACAACCAAAGCACCTTTGCCTCCAAAGAGGGTCACTCCCCCACCACACAGACCGTCATTTCCCACCCGGAAGCCCTTTGTCCCCACCAGGGCGCCACCATCACCCACACGCAAGCCCTACGTCCCACTGAGGCCTGTGGCTCCCACCAGACGGCCCCTGACGACACCACAGGTCACCACTGTGGACAACACCATCCAGATCGAGGTCACCAAACAGAGAGGGGATGTACACAGTAAGAACTAGATTTTAATTTTATTCTATTCTATTTACATACAATTTACATACAGTAACTGATCACAATATTTCAACTTTATACAAGTATACATAATTAGGGGTTTGAGTTAATGAGTGTTTTTTTTTTAACTGAATGAAAATAGAATTATAGGCCAGTAAACAAATATTATTAATGTAACTAAACCTCTTTAAAAATAGCTGCCTGCTGCATCTGGAAATTAAGCTGAGAGTGAGAGAGTAGAGTCAAATAATATTTCTTGGTAGGTTCACTATGCTGAGAGGTGACAAACGAAATGCCTATCCAAAAAGCTTGCAAATACAAAAAAAACACAAGTGCATTAATGGAAAACACAAATGCAAAAGCCACAATATAACAAGGGAATAATTTATTCAGATATGAATGTACATTCTTGTCCTAATATGTGTAATATCTGGAGTGTATATCATAAATGCTACCCAATAATAGTTGGCTTGATTCAATGTCAATGGCAGGTTCAGATCTCTGTGCTTTTAATATTTGGTGGTGAGGTGAACCTTTTGTTGTTTGCTTGTAGGCGGCTGTGACTTTAACAGGCTTGTATGTGTCTAACCATTCGTCTTCATCAGTTCCTTGACGGGGTTCCACTAACCAGGTGTTTATTATGAAATATGTCAGACATAATTCACATTTTGGCAAACTGGGATGTTTGTCTGACAGATAATGTGTTTGATCATGTTTACCTTGTTGTATTCAATCGCATACCTAACGCGACGTAACTTACCTGAGCAGCTGGCTGTCAATTTCCCATGTAAAATGTAACATTGTTGAACTCAGAGGTTTAAAGTCAAGCATGGTCACGTCAAACTTGCTGTAAATCAATGTACATTTTTAAATTCAATTTAAAGTTACAGTATCAGATATGTTAACACAGACCCTTAAGTACCAGAGCATCGCTCACTGCAAACCTCTTCATAGACAAGAATTTGAGAAGTAAATGTGTAAATCAAGCTATATACTGTACATCCTCACATGATATGTAGTCAAGAAATAATTCCAATTTTCATCAGATGACAAATTAGTCTCACTAATTGCAGTTGAGCGCTCAGTGTTAAAGTAAGAATATTTTCCTCTCAAAGTAATTATGCTTCAGGCTTCAGTTAACAAACCCAAGCTGGTGCTCTGCCAGCTTGTTGTTTATCTATGTGTCACACCGCACTCTCTGCCAAGCATATATCTTTGACACCAATACTATTCCAACTGTATCATATTGTCTTTTCACTTTAACAAAGACGGTAACCACTGCAATCAGCTCCTTTCTGTTTACAATGTTAAATGTATGCAGCTTTTCAAAGTGGTGAATTGTTTCCTAATCACATGATCTTAGAGCCCTGGTCACAGTATGCATTTTTTGGACCTAACTGATGACTTTTCTGCAGGTAAACACCTTTTATGATGGTATTAAATTCTCTGCATCATTCACATGGAACTTTTTGCTTGCCTCAGATCTTCACAACATACAACAAAAGTATAGGAACGACTCAAACGACCAACAGAACATGAAAATGACTGGAATGTAAAAACTATAATTGAACATAGAAGAAAAAATTGTCTCTTTTTTTATGGCTCTGGCTTGTAGGAGCAGCAAAAGTCATTGTTTACCAAACATTAAGCTCCTTTAACATAGTAATGTTTGGTGAGATGAAATGACAAAGTACAGGGAGGTGGGATACTGTGGTTCCTACTCACCTTGCCAGATGGCATCATGTAATTAGAAAAAGAAAAGAGGAGAGAAGATTGCATTAACACCTGTCCGCGCTGCTTGAGGGAGACATCAATCTAATAGTTTGCACCACGGCAGAGCAGTTCGAGAAATCAGTGCTTCTTGAGGATGGTTTGAATTAGATGGGGGGGGGGGCAATAATCCAAATAATTACACAGAAATATGAATCATTTGAATAAGAGCCTTATGTGATGAAGAACACCTCATCTGTCTGTGCAGGTGTGTAATTTTCAGAGCGCTGTATGTTCCTTTCAGTTAGAACCTATGCAATACCCAGAAAAAAACTCTGAACTTTTATTGTTTTTTGAGATTGGTTAAAGATGCCTGTTCACTTTGTTGCCATTGAATAGATGAAAAAATTGATGATGAGATGAGAGTCTGTCTATCGATCTTACTCATCTAACTCTTTGTCTCCAGCAATGAAGCAACGAATAAGCATATTTCTAAAATGTAGACATACTGTATTTCTCTTTAATGCTCAACCATTTTAATTTGGAATCATGTCAAAAGGGTATTTGCAAAAATCTTAAAACAAAGCTGGTTTCCTAAGCCCTATAAAAGTTGTCATCTAACAGTGATATGAATTTATTTATATATATAATTGGCTTTGAGCAGCCTTTACTGACCACCCAAATATTTGGATGGAAGGAATCACACAAATAACAGCCAATTGAGCAACATAAAGGGTCAATTCATCCAATTTCCAAAACATACCCTCAAGCATGCAGAAAAGTATAGTTTTATCTATTGAGGTTTTGAGATATCTTAGACTTTTAGCACCTCAATATAGTAGAGGTGAATAGAAATCTCTTTGTTGTGTTCAAAGCATTAATGCATACATTAAAAAAAAACAAAAAAAAAACATCATCATGTCTATCTAGCTATGTTGTTTTTATATATTTTATTTTATAGGTATTAGTTCCCTGCACTTTGGTAATTAGCATATGTTGATTAGCATGGAAGCACTGTAGTTTTCAAGTTTTTATGGTTGGATAAATTGAACCTTTGAACATTTTAAAACAAATATATTATTTGCTGTAAACCTACACAGGTTATTTCCCAGAAATTGAGTTGGTTGGAGCTATTTTATACTTGACGTCAGTGTCACTGTTCAAGTTACCGTTCCCTGAATTGGCATCACTTTATATATCCGCTCAACGACTGAATGTAATATTTCTAGAGGGGGAGGGGGGGGTTACGTTCCTTAAAAGCTCAGTCACACACACACACTCAGACACACACACATACAGTAGAGACCTGGATGCCTGGGATTGCTGGAGAGTCTGGTGTAAGTGTGACCTCCTCATGCAGATTCCTTCGACTGTCAGACTACATTGCAGTCTGCCAGGTGCTGTGACCTAGTGTGGGGATGGGCCCTTTCCGTGCTCAGTCTGATTTGTGGGGGCACATGTCGGGGACTCAGGGGAACTGACAGTTCATGAGCAGGTCACAGCACATTCATGGCATAGGGGCAAGAATCTGCCTTAGATGCTGGGAATAGTTTTATTGATATAGTTTGTCTCATTAAATTTCATGGTCTTGTCTCATCTGTAAATGATGCGAGATACTAAAATGAAGATATAAATAAAATATAAATATTTTACATGTTTTGTCACTTCCATTTACACTTTTAATTTTAAAAAAGGGGCCAAAGGATCTCGGCAAGTACTAGACATGAGTTGTTTCTGTAGAAGTAAAATGGACCTAATACACAGTTTGGCCTGTAGTATTTTAAGCAGTGTGACTCCATTGGAGAAGGAAAAAAGCTATTTCAGGACTTGCTGTGTATCTGCGTGTGTAGTTCCAGTTTGTGTAGCTGCAGAATGATCGCTCTTTTCCTCTTCATGTTTGACTTTTGACTTCTGGTGTTTCTACAGGTTTTCTGGTTACTGCATTCTTCGAGGCAGTGTTATTATATATGTGCTTGGCTCTGGTTATGCAGGCTCTAAACCTTGACATTGATTCATCCTTGCAGAGCTCATATATCTCTTTGCTGTAATGAAATAAAAGCCACGAGCAGGGATACAAGTCAACAAACATAATACCTTTTGTTAATCCTTCATTTAAACCTGGATCTCTCACCTCTCTCCTCAGTTCCTCGGAACCACGACCGTAACACCGTCCTTGGGATCGACTTTGACATTGAGCTCGGCAACACAGCAGATGAAGCCAAGGATGACCCAGGTAAACAAAAATACTTTTGACAGAGACAATCAGCAGAAGCCCTGCTCATTGCAATCTGTAGAGCTTAAATGATGACGGATGAGCCGCAATTTGCTATGTGCAAAATAAAACGGACAATCAAGTCCTGCCGTGCTGCTGCAGATTTTATAGTGGACAGATGTGTTTTGATAGGCCTTCACCAGGAGATGACATATGACATCTGGCTGTATCCGCTTAAATAATGGCTCAGTGCCCGGAACGTACTGCCAGACTTTTCCACTTTTCACATTATGCTTGCTTGATTGCTTGACTGCTTGAATGATTAATTGATTGTTTGGATGTACATTAGTGCTGTGCTCATAAGCTCCATTGTCCTCCAATGTAGAGTTCCTACAACAACAATGAGAAAATAGCTTTTCTGAAGAGGCAGCATTTTATCTGTCATATTTGGTCTGTGATTTATTGATGTCAATGGCATGCAGATTAAATTGTCTAACGATTTAGTTATGTGTTTAGTGTTAGGTTCACAGTGCATCATTTGCTATGCAGTGTAAAGAGAGAAGGTGTTTTCATTGGCTCAGAAAATTTAATAAGTGTTTTTCAGAAAAGCTATTTCAAGGACAAAATGATGGAAGTCATTCTTATCTCTGAACCAATTTGTACATGTAGCAATGCATGGCTAATACAGCAATTATATTGCCAACATTTCCGTAAAGTTACTGCCTCCTCTCTGTAATTCTAGTGTATTTTATTATGTTGTATGGCACATATACAGTAAGCTATATTTGTATATATTTGTGATTTAAAAAAAAAAAAAAAGATTTATGTAGGTCCATTTCCACTTGAGTTTTCCAAAATGCATCAGCTCCCTTCAGAGATTACAACATTACAATAAATGTTTACACTTTTCATTGTATCATCATGTTCATAAGAAGGACCTTTAATACCGGTACTCCTTTTGCTCCCAGTAAAGTTAGAGGCACACAGCGGGGCTCATGAGAAACATAACCAAGAGTAGAATGTGTTTCATCCACTTCTCTGAAAAGTGTGTGTTACTCTCTTCAGACTCGGGGTATCTGAGCTGCTCCTTTGATGATGGTCTTTGTGGCTGGATCAGGGACAAAGATGGAGACCTACACTGGGAGACGACACCTGATCCATCAGGTAATTGAGGAGCAACAGTCAATCATTCTCACTCACACACTTTAAGGAAAATAGTTTATTTTACAATCAGTAAGTGGAAATGAGAACAGATGCACACCTTCCCACAGACACACATACAGACTCAATTACAGGTCAAGATGAAAATTACTTGAGGGAAATAGTTTGTCCTTTCTGCAGATTAGCGTTTTGCTCTACAAAGCGATGCAAATGAGAAGTGGATTACACAACCCGTCAGTGATACCTGTGGCTCACATTAAATGGGAACACGACCCTATTTTTTTCTTGGGGTTCAGACAAAGACAGGACATGGTGAATTATGTTGAGACAACTCTGTAGACGGGGTGTGAAGACTAAACAATGAGGCATACTGACACTGTTCAAGCAGCACTAGCTACATCTGGCTTTCTGACAACTGGCTTAGTTTTGCAGTTACTAGTATACTTGTGCTAGAGCTAGTGCTCACTCATTAGTGCAAATAAAGATTTTTCCCAAGACTTTTAAGGTCCCAGTAAATCATTTACAGTAAATCATAAGCTAAATCCTGACTAGTACTTGACAAGTACTGGCAAACACTCATGGCTGCAAGAGCCATGGCAGGGATTTGGAAAGGTTCATAACTTATGCAGAAAGTGGCATATAGATACTTATTGCACCCCCTGTGGTTAACATGAGCCCTACACAGAGTTAGATAGATAAGTAAAATACATCAGCATTAATCAGCCATTACCCAGAAGCATTTCCATCTATACATTTTTAAAAGTATCACTGACTAATACATTAATTGATTAAAATAGAAATATGCTTTACTAGTTTCAGCTTTTCAAATGCGCTGTTTCTTTCTGTTTTATATCACAGTAAATTTAAATTCTTTGGGTTGTAAAATAGGCACACTGAAGACGTCACCTTGATCTCTGGGAAAGTGTAATGAACATTTATCACCAATTTCTGACATTTCATCAACTGAACTATTAATCGATATCAAAATAGGCCAATTGCTAGTTGCAGCTCTATTAATAGTATTAATGTCATGTAATGTATTAATCATCATACACATGAGTAAGAGATGATGGCAAATATTACTTAACAATCATAAAAGAAATCCCATAAAATGTTACTACAATTAAGTTTTAGGGGCTAAAGTACAGTGTTGTCAGTTATAATGACATGATTTGGTATTAAAAAATATACATTTATGTAGAAATTAAATGTACTTTAATATCATTAACTGACTTCACTTGCTTTCTCAGGTGGGCAGTACCTCACCATTCCTGAGGTGGGAAGCAAGAGGACTGGACGCGGGGCCCGGCTGGTCCTCCCACTGTCCCCACCCTGGAATGACGGCAATCTCTGCCTGTCATTCCGGCACAAGCTAGCAGGCCATCACGTTGGCATGCTGCAAGTGTTTGTGAAGAAGGGAAAGCAGTACAGTCCAGCAGTCTGGGGAAGAACAGGTGGAAATGGCTGGAGGCACACCCAAATAACATTATGGGGAACAGGCCTGGAAAGTGTAAGTATAAACATGTTAAAGAAGTTCCCTTATACAGCAGCTGTGAATTTTATACAGTATTTTTTTTTACTATTACTACAGACATTTTTGACAGTAGTGAAAAGAAAAATATTGTATTTCTGTTCATAAAAAATAAATCAAAGCAGCAGTCTGCATTTCACAGGGGGATCTGTGAAATTTAAGACTGGCGTCCGCTTTGAGTCCAAACTTCTTTCATCTTGGCATGTGATGATTGTTCCTCTGTGGGAGTACCTCAGTGTGCATTGTGCTGCTGTCCACCAGGTGATCCTGAAGGGGGAGCGTGGGCGAGGCAGGAGCGGAGAGATGGCTGTGGATGACATCACCCTGAGGAAAGGCTCCTGCACAGAGGAGCACAATGTGAGGAGACTCTGATAGAACAGAGAAAAAGGCAGAAAGAAAACAAGAGGGAAAATCATCTCAATGAGAAGTGACTCTGCTGTGACTCCCCCTCACTCTGCCTCGGCTCTCGCTGCCCACCCCCCATCCCACCCCTCCCCAGTCATCCTGTGAATAATATCTGACAAATTGTGTGTCTGCAGAACAGTGGGTATCTCTTTCTTGACTTGTCCATGAATAAAAAGACTGAACCGAACCTCATGGGCGTATCCCAGCAGCATGCCCTCGTCTTCGTAGCCTCCCTCTCACTCCATCACCTCATTACTCTGAAACCTGCATGTCCTCCACCTAAAGACAGTCCTGGCAGCCCTCCAGCCACACTGCTGAGAGGCCCACATTCACTTCATTTCTTCCTGAAGAGAGAATCGTTTCCTCACTAAGGAGTCTGCTTTTGCTTTGCTTTGATCCTTTAACCCCGAGCCCTTGCTTTTTATTTGCTTGATGTTAAAACATGTTGCCAAGGGTGCATTTTGTGACTATTGTGATCAGCAAAATATCAGAGATGGTTCGCTTCTTTCAGGATTAGAGATTTAAAGAAAGATGTAAAAGACAATTTTTATTTGTTATAATTTTTTTCTTACTAAATTTTTTCTAATAAAAATGAAGAACCACAGAATAAAACCAACTATAGATTCCATTTAGTCTTTTTTGGTCTAATCTAGCACATTTTTGACTCATCTTTTTTTGTCACATTACTTTGAATCTGCTTGGTAGGGAATTTTAGCACCTTTTCTACCCCTCTTTTATTGAAGCCTCCTAAAGTTGTTTAGACAACCCCACAATCATGTTTTTTAGATACTAGAAACGTGTCAAACAGAATCAGTATATGATTATTGACACTTTCAAATCAACAGTTACTTTCTATTATACAGTATGTGCTTTGTTATATTAAGTGCAGTTTGTTATAAAAGTTACCAACAACTTTTTAGGCTTTCACCAATTGTATTATTGTAAATGTAATTGTGTGTACATACTCGGAAGATCCATCTCATTTGTTGTGTGGTTTATACGTTATGTGAATTCATATATAAATATTAATTGGATTTCAAAATGGTTGGTATTTCAGCTTTTCATTGAACATCACGTATACAGGTGGAAACCTTGTTTAGTGCAAGGCTGTCTTTAAAGTACACAAAATGTGAGTGTCCATGTGTTATGGTATAATGCTCTGTTTGTAACCTGCAAAGCACATATTTGCGTATTGTATGCTGTGATAATGAAGGGCATCGGCTGGAATTTTAAGGTTTTCTGTATGCATGGGTGCATTCACCATAGTCAGACTTATCCAGACCAGTATGTAAATAAAAATACATTTGACTGATATGTATTTGACACAAAGCATGTCATTTTCTTATCGTACTACACGTCAGCATTACAGTTTATCAATAAGCTCTGATGCTTTGAGAATAAAAAATAATACCGGTCGGGTAAATGGTTATTAAACTTCATTTACATAGCATGTTTCATGAGGGAAAATAAAAGAAAACTAAGAATAATTGCAAATGCAACTAAAATTTAAAGTCTTAAAACAAAAGAATGCTAAAATAATAAAAACATAGAATGGTAAAAGATAAGAATATATATTAATAATTATGCACAAAGGCTTTGTAAAAGAAGTAATGCTAAGGAAGTTAAAAAATGTACAGCAATTGTACATCACTAAAACAATATCAATCTTAAAAACCAACATACTGAATTGTGTCATAACCAAGCAATAAAGTGATAATTATACTGAGAAAAGTGCCCATCATGCTCAGCAATGTTGTCTGATATACAAAAGGAGCTGTAGGTCGTTGAGGACAGTGATCTCTTCAGGATTGTGATCATTTCTTCGTCACCAGAAGATGCAAACTAAGTAATAGTCAAATATGTAAAATAAACAAGACAATTGCATTTGTATCTCATAGGTAGGGAAATGTTGGTTATGTCTAACGTGTGAAAACAGCATCCTTTGCTATGAGCGGAAGTTGTGCTAAGTAGATGATCTGGAGTATATAAGCGAGTGTGAGGAATGAGGATGCTCATTGAAATAATCAACCGATAGTACTGGTGATTGGGAAAAAGACGGGATTGTTATCTGCTGGAGTCTGCTTTAATTGAAAGAAAAAATAAATAAATATTGATGATTGGTCTCATGGTCTGAGAGTCTTTCAGGTGCCTTTTGGCAAACTCCAGGCCAGCTGCCATGTGCCTTTTACTAAGGAGTGGCTTCTGTCTGGCCTCTCTATCATACAGGCCTGGTCGGTGAAGTGCTGCAGTGATGATCATTCTCTAGGAACCCTGGAGCTCTGTCAGAGTGACCATCAGGTTATTGGTCACCTCCCTAAGTAAAGGTGGTTCCAAAGTTCATCCATTTACAGATGATGGAGGCCACTGTGCTCATTACAACCTTTAAAGCAGCTGTACTCTTCCCTAGATCTGTGCCTCAAAACAATCCTGTCTTGCAGGTCTATAGACAATTCCTTTGACTTCATGCTTGTTTTGTGGTCTGAGATGCACTGAGATGCAACTGTTGGGACCTCATATAGACAAGTGTGTGCCTTTCAAAATCATGTCGAATCATCTGAATTTACCACAGGTGGATTCCAATTAAGCTGTAGAAACATCTCAATGATGATCAGTGGAAACTATTCCTTTAAAACTTTAATCGATAGGCTTGTAGGTTAAATAGAAGGATATATGTTTCAGATTTCAGAATTTGTGGACCTCACCCTGTGGCTGCAATGTACAAAAACTCTGATCTCCGTGAAGGAGATGCGAACCTCACAAGGCAGAGAAAAAGGGTCTTCTGCCTTTATGTTGTGTGATATTCCCTCTAGATACACATCCCAGCTGGGGAAAAACAGAGAATAACAGAGTGGTGAAGAACTTTGGGTAGTATAGGATCCAGTGCATCTTCTTAATATTCTATTATATACTAAGTATTTGTATGATGGTTCATTAATTATTATATATCATGCAAACGGAGCTCTCACCGATAATCTTCCTCTCGCTGCTTCAGCTCCTGCTCCTGACTGTACTTGCCAAGATGATGGGTGTCTTCAAAGGCTCTCAGAGCTTTCAATAAAAAAATAAAAAACAGGTTTTAAAACTGTTGCTATATACAGTATAGACCTTAAGGAACCATGTACGTTCGCTCTTCACATCTGTGCCCACCAGCTTAATGACGACGTTGTTAAAAGTGGCTGCACCGCCCAGGTTGGCAGTGAAGACGGTCACTTTATATTCCACCATTTTCACTCTGGAAAGCACAAGAAGCCTGGTGGGGAGAAATATATCTATGATGACTTATAGTCTCTAATAGAAATGATTCCAAAAAGCATTTATCTTACCTCTGTTAATGACACCAAGATGTTCTTTTATAATAAATATAATGAAAAATTATCATACCAATGCCTGTATCAAAACACTATTGTCGTATATAATGAATACTGTGCAAAAGCCACTAGTAGAGTTATGAACATGGGTTATTCATATGAGAATTGAACAATTCGCAGACACTCTGCCGATTAATTCTCCAATTATTCTATAACAGGCATTATTTTTTATAGTTGTTGCATCAGGTTAGACACAGACTTTGTTGGTACTTTGTAAGAAATGCAGGGCTGCCTCTTCAATTAAGAATAAGTATTTTTCTCTTTTACTTTTCAACATATGGAAGGAGGACATCTTTTCTAAATTGGGACACTGCCTGAAGCAGTATCCCTGCTGAGCTTTTAAATTCATGTTTGGATAATTTATTCCAATGAGAGCACAAAAGGAGAATTTATAATGATCAATACAGTTCTCCCTGTTTTCTGTTATGCTGATACGTTAAAAAAAAGTTATTTTTGTACACTGAAATGTCAAAGACATTCATAATTTATACATTTACTCAAGTACTGTGCTTAAGTAATATTTTGAGGTACTTTACTTGAGTATTTCTATTTGATGCTACTTTATACTTTCACTCTACTTACTACATTCCAGAGGGAAATATTCTACTCCACTACATTTATTTGACAGCAAACTGTGTAGAGATGTTAGTAGTTCCACCAGACATATCTCCTCTAAATGTCTCACATGGTGTACTTTATTTAACTTAAACTACTAAACTGCAGTCACTGTGACAGAGTTACCATGAAACCAATTAATTTAATGCATAAAGTAAGTTTAGCTGATAACAGTTCTGTGCTTAAGTAGCTTTTAAAAGCAGGACATTTGAGTCAGAAAATGTGTGAGAAATGAGTCAGAAATGTTCTTTTTTTTAAAGTACACAGATGTTATAGTGCTAGAGGAGAGGTGAGGGTATTACTAAAGTCATTAGAACACATAAATGCCAAGGGATTTGTGCCAATATACTGTGTTGAAATATAAATATATACTAAGTAACTTTTATTTGTTCTTACAATGTAGATACAATATGGAAATGAGCATAATTCAAAATGGTATTCAATCACAGCACGTATGTCAAACTCAAGCCTGCGAGATCATATCAAATTGACACTTTCTTAAAATAATTGCCTAAATCATTTTGGCATATTCGAAATTTTAATTTAAATCTCTCATGTTCAATGTTTGACCTTTTTGTTTGTATGTCAATAGGCATCTAATGTTTAGATTAAAATTGTTAGTAAATATTATACATGAAAGAAATGGTTCAGTTTTTTTGTGTTTCCTGAAAAATCTGAAAAAATGACTGAGGCGAATATTTTAAGAACGCGTCGAAAATGTGATTAACAGCAGACCCGCATCTTGCTCCATTAATACTACAAATCCCAGAATGCTTTGCCAGTAAAAATGGCGCGGAGTCGCGAACACCGAGCGGCCATCGTTTTCTGTTGTCATTAACAACCAGGCTACAGTCGCATCTGGCAAATTACTTCCACCCTCCACAAAATTGCCAAACGAAAGATGGACAATAGGAGCTTTCAAGACAGGTGGGAGTCAGATTATCTATTCACAAATATGAAGGACAGAGCTGTTTGTGTTATGTGTGGAGCAAACGTGGCTGTAAAGAAGGAAAATAACATAAGAATATGCTATGAAACGAAACATTATGAGAAGTACAAGGACCTGGACGTAAAGCAGAAGCCCCAGAAGGTGGAGGACATGTAAAAAAAAAAGTCTGGTTTCTCAGCAAACTATGTTCATGACTAACATGTGGAGCTGCTGTGAAGGCTAGCTAGCTTTACCGTGACGGCAGATGGTGCGCCTGCGTTGTGCGGTCAAAAGAGCGGATTGGTCGGCAGGATGCGGGGGGAAAACATGCAGGTGAGTTTTCAGTTTATCACTGCATCATACGCCAGGAAGCGGTTATCTGGAGGAGTTTGATTCTGGGTACAGAGATGTAAAGTACTGAACACATGTTTTGAGCTACGTGAGGAAATCTGTCAGTTTATAGAAAGCAAAAGACAGGAAAATACACAGTAGAGCTCAGGGATAAAACGTTTCTGTGTGACATTGTGAACCATGTCAATGTGATTAACCTGCAGCTTCACGTTGAGCCTGAACCCTGAACTTGCATCTAAAAAAAGATGGCAGGTATCTGGCTTAGACCAATGTGTAGAGTAAATATGAGTGTAGCAAACTGAGCTTGAATATATGTTTTCTTTGTGCACCTTTTCTACTCCAAGACATGGACTGTTAATAGTTGAAAAGTTGGATTTTCATTGAATGAAATCATTATTTTTGGTTGTTTTGTTGTTGGCTTTGAAAAAGATTTACTTCAAAAAGAAACCTAAAAGTTTGAAAAATGGACACCACTGATGTGTTTTTTATTTCAAATTAAATTTCTTATTGTGTTTGTAATATCAAGCGTTGGTTGTTCCAGTTTGTTTCTATGTGAAAAGGTTAAACATTAAATAGAAACGGCGGTTATTTTTTAAAAATAAATATTGAGTTTGGTCTGTGACTTCATCTCACTTTTTAATTATGAATTTGAGTTTGACACCCCTGAATTACAGTGTCAATAAAGGAGACTGAAAAGGTCAGTGGCTCCAGTATGGGTGACTTCTGTAGGGGTTTTTTTTTTTTTGGTGACCTTTTATTCCAGCTGCTAATTAATTCTGGTCCTGAAAGGAAAGAACATGACTGCTCAGTCCTCAAATTTTCACCAGCACATTTATCTTTATCTTCATTTTTATTTTTATGACAGAGAGACTCCTGAGCTAAGAGAAAGGGTGGTGGTGATTGATAGGATTGATATACAGTATATATAGATATCATAAATGAAAGGTAAAATATTTACTTCTGGCTTCAGGGATACATTTGACAAAAAAAATATTTTATGAAATGAGAATGCAGACAATTATGGGTGTTGGATGTGGTCTCATCACCGTACAGCTACTGTATCTCATGTGCATTGATTACATTGTCACAGTTTTACATTCTGCTGTAAAACACAATTAATGTATACTGACCTGCAGTTCAGATGAGAAGGGTTTTGAGACAATATTAAACATGTGTAGATCCATTGGAAGACAAAATAAATTCCACACACTGAGTGCGTTATACAAATAAAAAATGTTTTTATATGAATTTAAAACAGTATAAGAATACATCAATACTTATTGGCACACTTACCTTTGTCAGAGGAAACCAGAGGAAGGCACCATGATATATTTTTATAACTTGCCTTGCTTTCATATTTATTAAAGATTTCTATATTTTTACCATCCTGACTTACCTCAATTGGATGTTGTATACCACATCTGTGGAAGGAAGGCATCTTTCTCAATTGCCAAGATGAAGTACCACCACGCTGAGCAACTGTTTGAAAAACTTTTTTTCCTTCTTGATATAGTTTTAAATTGTTGTATTAGAACTTTGCTAGTATGCAAACTCCTCAGGACAGAACACAACCCATGATTTACATTAATTGTAGCCAAATTGATCTGTCTGATCTACTTCATCAATTGATTTTTCTTAGTCTATGTTTAAACACACACACACCTATACACACAGACCACTGCTGGGGTGGAGAGTGTGATGCGTGACCCTTTTACCCTTTATCCTCCCCTGAGGCAGTGTGTGTGTGTCCAATATTCAGAAGGTGTGCCCCTGTGATTGCTAATGTCCACAATCCAATATGAGACAAGGTTGGAGGGTCATCTTCCATTCACACACAGATACACACACATGCTCAGATGCAGACTGTCACTCACATGCTCACTCTGCTCAGCTGACTGCTAATGTGGTGCAGACACTCCACATTTATTCACCATTTTTGGTCTCACAGTTCCACCACAGTCACACCCAAAGATTAGATAGATAGATAGATAGATAGATAGATAGACAGACTTTATTAATCCCAAAAGTGGATTGGACAATAATAGTTTTTATGCATGAATCTCAACAGGGCAGAAACATTTTAGAATACGGAAAGTAATATGATTTAAATAATAACTGCAGTGGGACCTTTTATCAGGATGTGGTTTTATTTGGCTGGACATAGTCTGCACAGCTTCTTTCCTCTAAACCTCCTGATGATCTTTCTGCCATTTTTTAACAACACCACCCGCCTAAAAACATTTTCCCGGCTGCCTCTCCCACATCAGATATCCCTCCAGGCAACCGTGTGAATGCACAATGTTTCTTAGTGAGCTTCCTATCTTAAAGCAATGGAACTATGTCAAGTAAATGTGCTATGCACATGCAAATTGTACTTATTATATACAAACAGATTCTCTATCTCTCATTGTGTGCATGTTGCATGCTATTGTCCTGCTTGCAGCATCCCTTGAGGGATTTCTATTCAAGCACTCTTGTATTCAGTCATTTTGTAAAATCCTCTTTGTAGTGTTTAATTCTGTATTCTTCATACAGATGTGTTTCCGCGGCACAAGATCTTCCTACTATGGGACACACTGCTTGCTGGGTAACTCCTCTTTTCCCTTCTGTATCGGTGAGGCCATATTGCAGCAGCTCAGGGACTGTCTCTGCTATTCTCTGACCTGCCAGGTGAGAATATAAACTGCTATTTACATCTTTGTAAATTCCCATAATCTATATTTCTAGGTATTTTTCATACTATGGTTTCAAAAAGTTTTACTCAATAATAACATAACAGCCATTTATGTTTATATTTACCTCTGCAAATATAAACAGCTAAAAAGCACATAGAAATACTTTTTTTCTGCATTCCCTAAACCTGACTTCTGTCCATCTGTATCAGCAACTGTCTTAGTTTGCTACAAATCTGTTTTTGTTCCTCATTGTACTAATGTGTGCTGATGTGTCTGAGTTAATGATATCCTCAAAGCGAGCAGCTCTGTACTCCTACATAGACATACTCCCTCTTTAATGTTCTCTAGGCATGCCATGCTCTGCTCAGCATCTGTCATCCACTGCAATCTGGGAAGTGTCTGCCACAAAAATCAAAACGTATTTGGATCTCCAGCCACCCCTTTACTTACCGGCTTTATACAGAGTAGTAAATCCACTTTTAATCTGTTGACTGTTCTGCTGCTTTGGTAAGACTTCTTTAAACCGTCATTTTTGCTGTTGGGTTCTTCAGCTTAATCAGACATGAAACAGAGAGGCCAGGTGACGCTCAACCAAAACCAAAGTATCAGGATTATTTACGCAAGAAATAAAAAAAAAAAAAAGGACAAATTGGAGCAAAATCCTGTCCTCCAATCTAGGCAACAACATCAGTTCTGCTAAACAACTCTCCTTGATGCCTATCACTACATACTAACTTAAGCTATAAGCACTAGTGATAACAGTAATATTGTTAGGACAGAAACCTCAATATCAATATTCCCATAGAAGTCCCACTCAACTTGTTTTTCAATATTTTGTGTTAAATTACTGATTTCTTTAGTTAGTTGCCATGTAAAAAGCATGGTAACAGTGAGTGGGTAAATATTGTGAAAGAAACTTCAACAGGGGGATGCAGGACTTGCTGTACATTATCTCTTACTTCTCAGACCGTTCAAGTGCAAGGGATCTTTAATATGATATAGGCAGATGCTGACATATTGCCCCAGGGACTTTTCTGTTTTGTTGACTATACTGTATATGTCACACAGAGTGAAGACTCCTAACAGTGTCTCTTAATACATGCCTACTTAACTGCTCCTTTTCACTTGCATAAATCGATTACTTCAGTAAAGTATTAGTGGCATCAAATCCAAGAGTAGCATTCATAATGTATGTCTTCAGAATATACCTCTCAGTTTGGGATAGCTCAAACAATTTCCTTTACATCTCTATTTTCAAATGCTGCTCAGCCCTTTTTTCTGGCTGAATGATATTAGGGTTTTAAAACCAACAGACACAAGGACGATTTGTCCAAAAGAAATGCTGTAGCACTCTATAAACTAAGGCCAGCAGCCTCTCCTCCTGCTGAAATTCAGTGTTGCCATACTTCACTATGTTTTACTGCCTAGCAGATACATGTGATTGAGGCAGAAGGGAAAAGGGGAGCCAGTTCTCCTTATAAAGGTAAAATATGTTGGCCTAGAGATGCAGTCAGCTTCTTTGGCAAGATTTCCTGAGAGTGGTTGCCGCTGCCATCTCCTTTTCTGTATATAACTGCCAGCCTCATTATTGCAGCTTGTGTATATCTGGGTAGTTACAGTGTAGTATCTGGCACTCTCTGTAAACTACATGAGGAATGAATTCTGGGTTGTAGAGTGACCTTAAACACGACTTGTTTACTTAAGTTTCCAGCCTTCTAATCCACACTCAGGATACTTTTATACACCTTACAGAAACCGACTGCTGAATCCAATCCAATACCAATACGCAATATTTATCACCTCTGCTTAATAACAGTAGAAGTCATATGACTCTGGGTTTATTGACATGAAATGTGCAAGTTTGGGGTTTTTCCTTTCCGAAGGCTTCACAACAATCCAATCATACTGTCAATATTTTGAATGAATGTGTCATTCTTTGACTTGCAGTGCATGTGATGTAATGAGTATGAGGGTTTGGCCTTATTATAAAGTACTTTATATAAGTTTCAAATAGAACTTGTCACCCTTTGTTGGAAACAAGGTTTTGCAGGTCATTGTCTATGTGCTCCGTCTCACCACATTCACGTAGTCACACACAAACACAGACTGTGAGTTATGGGAGATATCCTCTGGTTTGTGTCCTGCATCTGCTCCTTTCTGCTATAAAGTGTGCAGAATTTATGTCCTCTTACAACTGAGGCTTTTACAGTCTAACATAAGCATGGACTCAAAAAAACTGCATGGATGTTTTAATGTGCGTGTCCCACAAACGAAAAAAAAAAGAAAAAAAAAAATCACGTCAGTACTATATTCACATCAACTTCGATGATGATGTAAATATAGTGTATTTAAAAGGACCCCATATTATACATTTTTACAATCTAAGGTTCAGAGATATAGATGAACTTTGCTACATCTCAGTACATCTCAGGCTACCATTTGCCGGCAATTAATCTAATTTTGCGATTTCCTTTTGTGTAGCGTCGTAGCCTCAGGTAATCTATGACTTTTTCTTGTTTGGTGACCTCATTCATTCACATACGACTAGAGAGGCTCTCCGGCTGACAGGAACCGTGTGTTTACTGATGATGCAGCGGCATTTGCCTTCACGGGACATTAGCATCTGTCTCAGTGAGCAGAGCTGGGCACAGAACTGATGAGCTCTAGTTATAGACATTTAGCTCTGAGAAAAACAACCATGAGCTGCTGAAACTACTCATAGCAACATTGCACACAGGAACACCTTGTGAAAACTGGCAGAAGGAGAAGCAGAACATTGATGTTGACGTTTTAGGGTATAACACATTTGGCTTGACATTTGGGCAGTTTATATCAAACTGATATAAAAATGACACACAGATTACATTTTAAAGATGCACAAATCCATATTTTCATATTTCCAGTGGATCAAATAATTATTGTGATGTGAAAGGTGTCTGTAGTGACACAGTTCCTCTGCAGTTCCGGTGTTTCACTTTAACCGCCTTCATCAACCTTGTTTTTTCCAGCAGCAGGTTACCGTTTCTTCTTCTGATAAACTCACTTTAAGCTACAAGTCCAGCACCAAACAGCTGAAAGACAAAGTTAGCGACTAACTGGGGAACACAGTGTAACATTTAGAAGCTTTATAGCTAGATATTTTCTGACAGATTATGGTGCCAAAACTAAAAGGAAAGTGAATATTTGTCTTAATCAGCTGGCCAGAAATATGACTCCAAATGAATGATAATGTTTCTGAGTGTCTGATGGATGTGTAAATGCAGCTTTAAATGACAAACACAAGTCAGTACTTTTTATCCAGTAAGGCATTTTTTTTGTTAACTGTATACATTTTGCATAACAAATATGCCTTGGTGGCAATAATAATTCAGACAATGCTTTGGAACTGGCATTATGGCGCTCTCACGTTCTTGGTAAATTTATGCATCACATTTAACTGGATATTTATTATTTTCATTTTTAATGAAATGTCATTACTTAGTGAACCCTTATTCTTTGCTTTCAGTTAAGTTTTAGTTCAAGTTACATGAACTTGTTCTCTGCTGATTAGAGATAAGATCACAACACAATGTTATGCAGTCAAAATGTTCTCTTATTTCTCTGGATTCACTAATTTATCTCATGTTTCTGGTCCATCTTCCTTTGGACCACAGTCCAATTTCTTAAAGCCCCTGAGCTGCTCTTAACTAATCATGCTATTCTTTTATTTGTGACAAGTCACAGCCTACAATCAACACCTATATATAATTACTAAAATATAATTTAGTCTGACTAAATGGAAAAGTTACTCCTTAACAGAATCGGCTGCTTTGGGATACCCAGCTGAGCCCAGTGCTTTTTAAAACTGCTATCAATCTCCTCTTCCTCATTCCTGCCTCTTTCAGCAGGAGGAGTGATTGCATGCAGCATCCGTTGCCCTAGGGAGGGAAAATGTGTTTGCCTGAACTGCCTGTGAGGAATCTCAGACCACCAGTGTGTTTTTCACTAAAATGAACCTTGTAACTGAGTCTGTGAGGTCCTAGCCCAGGAGAGCTGACAACCCCCCAACCTAGACGCCCCTGTGGGACATGGAGGGAGGAAGATACATCTTCAATATAATTTCTCTTGAGCCTGGGCCAGGTGCAGGTCATACTGAAGAGTGCTCATTAGCCAGACTTGCTTTTATTATCCATGAAAATGGGGGTGAAAAAGAGAGGCTGTCATAGTGAAAGAGTGTGAAGGAAAGAATTCATAATTTACCCAAATCCTTGGTTAATCCAGTGAGTCCCTGTTCCCTAATCCTTTCTAGTCTCAAGAAGCAGGTGGAGGATAGATACTGCTGAGAAGGGGAGGGGAGGGGGGGATTAGGAGGACGACAAGAAATTTTGTTTTACACTGAAAATTAAAACGTCAAGAGCTCATATGAGGGACACGAGTAAATCTATGACCAGTCATTATCTTAAAGAGTCACTGCTGCTGGATGACTACTTAAAATTATTAATGGTGGCAAAATACCAAGGTCAAAGTGTTCACCTTTACAACTAAGCCTCACCCACTGCATTTACATAATCTAATGCTTTGTGACTGATTCAAGAGAGGGATTTTTTTCACATTTTCATTTTTTTTTTATCTCCATGCTTTTCACTCTGTTTATCCATTCTTTCTTCATACATATTCTCACAGCTTTTAAAATAATTTATCAAAGTAAAATGCTGTCAGTCATAATTGAAAAGTCAGAGATGAACAGAATACCCAGAATAATTTCTTTTAATGTGTATCAGGGTCGCCAACCTTCAACCACTCGTTGGAGTGAGATTCTAATTGTTATTTTTATTTACCAAATGGAGGTACAATATTTTAGGTGGAGGTAAACCTATGTCAGGTAAGACAGGTACATCTGCAATAAAATACTGCAGCATTAATGCAGTATGGAGCTTACTTGTCCAGGTTTTGAGATATTCATTTCAACCAAATATAATAATGAGGTGAATGTCATTTCACAAGGCCTCATTGGGATCAGTTTTCATGTGGGATATTTCTCAGTATTTCAATGGAAAGAGAACACAGTTCATTCTGTGGATTACCTGTTCACTTCCTCATTATTTGGCACTGATTTTGACATGAGATGTTGCCGTACATGCAAAAATACATGCTTTATAATTTAATTCTAATGCTGTGAGCAACTCAGTCAAGAGCTAGCAGTCTTGGAGTCATGAAGTGTTTATTGATGTGACGGCATTTTATCACACAAGCCGTTTGGTGTTTGTTTAGTTTTTGTGGCGCAGCCCCTTTGCATTTCACATCTGAATGTATCGTGTCCAAAAAGCTCACAAACACTCTTGTCAGCCCTATCTGCTGTGTACTCAGGTGATTGCTGTAATCTTTCTTATTCAGCCGAGGCTCATTTGTATGGGCGGCGGCATTGATCCATGGTCACATCTATCTGCACCTCACCTCTTCCTCGTTCAGGCAGGAGTGCACAGTGTTAAAATGTCAAATGTCAAGTGTTAAACATCACTCTTGAGACTGGAGTGACCACACACTCGCACATACAGTGTGTAATATATATATATATATATATATATATATAAATATAAATAATAAGCCATGTGTACAGTATGACAGCGGAGGGGGAATGCAGAAAATAGGTTAAAGTTTAAGTGTTTATCTAGACTTTGCTTTTCTTAGGAGGCATGTTGATATTAATTGGATGATGACGAGGGTCAGCACAGATTCTCTTCTGTGTTTTTACAAGAGTAAAATTGAATACCCTACTTCATGGTTGAGCTCAACCATGAAATAATGCTTCATTTAAACATCTTGATCAAAATATTGATTATTGTAATGAAATATGATTCATTACAAAATCAATTTCATTCCATTTTGAAAAGGATATTTTCTCTGGATTAAACTTTGTCATTAAAAACAAAATTCTCACGTATTACTTTATTTTTTATTTATATAACTGTCATCTTTCTGCACATAATTGCCAACAAAGACACCTTTGTTTATCATTTATGTGTGCTTACCGACGTCTTTCTCACGGCAGCTCTCTTTGAACATTAGTTTTGGTGATACAGTTCAATAATTCCTTTAATCTTCCGAAAACATTTTTGCTTCAATCCAAAATGGCAGTGAACCAATTACAGCGTGATGTATTTTTAAGCAGGTCCATCTTTTTCTAAAGTCTGCTAGTTTTTGGAGTGCCAATGTAAACAGGCCACCTTATCCAAACATTTCATTCACTGTAGCGTTCATGCTGGCCTTGCTGTTGTGGCCAAGCCAAAAAAAAGTGGCATGGCTATCGTAAACTGGTGCTTCTGTATGTTTCTTACATGCTGGAGGCACTGTCATCGGATTCTCAGGCCTCGTAGTAAACAGACATCCATCTCACTGAACAGCTGTTGTCTAGTCAGCTTGGTCTGAGAAAACAAGCTCTCCCTTTACTGTGTGTGACGAATGACAGAATCTAAACATCGCAAAAACATACACACATTTTTTTACAATCGTACCATTGATTAAATTGTCTCTAATTCATCAACCTCTGACATTTTTTTTATTTTGTAGGTTAATCTTCATGTAGCTGATTACATTAGGTTGTCTTACTCTTTCTTTAAAAAATTTCATGGCGTTTTAATGGTAATTTGAGACTGCTAGCAAGTGAGTGACATTCCTCTGTTGCAGCCACAATAGAGCAACTTATTAGCAACAGAAAATGCATTTTCAGATGTATAAATTGTCCATAATTTAACCTGTCAGTCAACCTAAAATGTCAACCTAATTGGACACACATGATAAATTTGTATATTTGCTTGCCTCTGGGATATACATATGGCCAGCAAGTTATTAACATTGGCTGTCTTGAGAAATTAAAATAAATCAAAATGCAGTGCAGTGCACAGGAGGCTAGTGTCATTCCCTGTGGATGAGCAAATTTTTTGCTCACTGTCATCTAACAGCTGGCACAGCTCATGTTTTACTGATTGAGCAAACGGATGTCCATGAGTAAACAGGAATGTTCCCTGGTCGCTATTTTTTCATTTCTTGTGCGTTTACCCATGAACATGTAAAATGGAGCAAATGGAGCGTTTTTGAATTAGAAGAAGTAATAAGATGTGTCGTAATGGACAAAACAGATCAGTTAACTCTTCACTGTACACGACTTATCTTGTACAAGGCTTTGACACAATCTAATTACCTCCTATATAATATTTTAATGAAACCTAAAAGGAAACCAATGCAATAATTTGTATTTTGAATCTTCTAATGTGCATTTTGTTGTTGACAATGTGAGGTGTTGTTTCAACTCCATGATTATTTTTGAGGTGAATTGCCTCTAAAATAATGTAATCCACTACTTGCTGCTGAATCAATACTAATACAATTCACTCCTCCACTATGTGGAAATTGGTGTGAAATTGGTGTGTGTTTATGTGTGAGTGTGGTCCCTGTGAGGAGTATTTATTTTCAACATTTTTTTTTTCCAAGTCAGATAATTGAAATTATACACAAATATTGCACACTATTGTTTGATATATGACAATCTCAGCATTGTTACAATCACGCAGTGTAAAAGCACTTTAAATAAGTCACTAACCGGGTTATCATTCTTCATCCAAACTGTACAACAGTTAAATATATTAAGTTGTAGGGGTTTTTTTTTTTGGTAACTGCACCATGAGCATCAGTGTGTAGACACACACACACAAACACAAACCACTGCAGAGGATTTGTGTGTTTATCAGCAGCTCTAGTTTAGTCTCATCACTGTCAGGCCAGTGAAATGCGCAAGTGTCATTAAGCCATTCTCTGCTGGCACACGCTGCTCATCATGACATTTAAGTCACCACATAGCACTCCATCAGCCTTGGGCAATGGAAGGCTGCATATTTTGCATTTATGTGTATGAATATATTTATATGTATGCGTAAAAAGTGAGACATCGCTTTTATTTAGTTTTACTGAAGTAGATCTATAGGTGTTGCCAGATTAGATTTTATTCATTTTGTTATGGTCACAAACAACAAAGCCCTGTTGGGTACAGTCGTCCTCAAATTGGCATTATTTGTTGTCTCTGTAACCCAACAACAGGCAAAATCGCTGTCAGCAGATAATTTGCACCTTCACAGGGTGAAGCTGGTCCGATGTGATTAATCAATCAACATTTTGTGATGAAAAAGCTTAACATAGCTGATGACATTCAACAGAATTGTTAAAAATTCCCCATAACCAAACTCAGTGTGTTGGCCGAAACACCTTTCCATCAGTCATTTGTTCTTACAAGATGTGTGTGGGTTTGTGCATTAAAAATGCAAAACTACAAAGAAAGGCAGTCAGGCCAAGATGAGAATATATTCAAATATTCTTGTAATATATACAGTTGTATGCAAAGGTTGAGACAAAATAGCACATTTCTGTGATTTTTACTACTCATAACCTTCTTAACCCTCTGCCAACATATTTAACATGCAAGGACCCCCGACTGAGGACCCTGGGGACCCTAAAAATAAACTACTGTAAAAAAGAAACATCTTATCATTATTTTATGTAATTGCATCTGAAAAAAACAACTCTTTACTTTTATTTTGGGAAAGTTGCAGTTAATTCTCTTTGCATAACACTCCTTTTTTGTCCTCTCCCTCTGCAGCTGCAGGTTAAATTTATTCCTGAAAGCTGCATCCATGTATTGTTACTTCTATTGAGCTTTACTTGAAAAGCCAAATACTCTAACAGTCATATAGTATTGTAATGTATAAAATGGCAACAGTCTGCTGTACACTCATTTTAAAAACTGTACTAATACTTGGCTGTCAGGGTACTGGGTCAGCTGGACAGTGCACTGAATCCTTCAAATAAATCCTTGCCCAGAGAAAAATCTTTAAAATCTCCGCTGCACTCACAGATGTCTCTGCTCTGCAGAGCTTAGTTCTGCACTTTTTAGTGGGAGGAAGATTGTTCAGCTAACCAACGGAAGTAGCAGCTTTCAAACAATTTATTTCACGGATGGCAAAACTTTGACACTTAACCTATTCGATGTGCAGCCGGCCCTTCTCTGTTCTGCGAATGGCTTTAACACAGTGTGCTGAAATTCATAGATAATGTTGTTAGCATTTCCCTGCTATTTATTTGTAGATCAATGAATACAAGTACCAAACTGCTGTATGACCACTCATTATCACAATACATTTGTTTGTTAGAGTTTTAAAGGAGTTCAGAAAAAACTATTGGACATTTTATGCTTGAAATGAGTTTGGGGCATCAATTTTGCACCATTGCAGAGACCAGGGTTCAGTCCCCTGCAGTCATGCCTCTGGCTTTTGCTTTAATGAACCCATTTGACAATGCAGGTGGAAGCTGGCATGTCACCATGTTTTGCTGCCGATCGCCTGTGGTGCTCCCAGAACTGTAATACTGTTTTTTGTGGTAATACATGATCTAATTGTACTCACAGGTCAGTAGGATGATTTATTTGAAATGAGTGGTGTGATATATTTATAATTACTTGTTTCCTAATCTTAAAGCAACAATAATATCCAACCTGATACTACATAGGAAGATACAGAGGGTATTCTTTATATGCTTCTTGTGTTATTTTACAATGGCTACTCATCTAAATCCTGTTATCCTAATGGTATTCAAAAATGCTCTGGAAGCCTGCTCTATAATTTGCTCCCTCTTGATCTGATCCCCTGCGACTTTCTCTCTCTCTCTCTTGTAGTCTCGGGAGCCTCTGGCACTGTATGCCCTGAAATATCATCCAGGATCTCAGCTGAGGACTTAATCGACCTTTGTGAGCTGTCATTGGCCAGACCCACCAAAAGATACCAGTGTGCAGAGTTTCAAGGTAAAAAAACCCCCCAAAAAACAAAAACAAAACTCAGAGTGCTGCTTGCTCTGGTCTTTACACTGCCACGAACATATAGCTCTGTGGAAGACACCTTCCAGAGATTTATAGAGCTACAACCTATAGTAACACACTTTTTTAACAAACTTTTGACTGGTACTGTGGGTCAGAAGATAAAATATTTCTTATTTTAATTATTGAGAAACCGAGTCAGTGGATTAAGGTAAGCAAGAAAAGTGTCCCTGTTCAGTCAAGTTCTATTGAGCACATTGAGGTACAATCACAGTGAAATGTAATCCTATCAGTTCCAGATCCTTCAATTTGTGCAATATTTTTTTTAAAAGTTTAAGTAAGTTGCAGATCTTAGGCAGTGACCTCATTTAGTATCCTAGTGGCCTGAAGGTAGAAGCTCTTCCTGAGCCTCTCTTGATTCCTTTTCACAAATTGGTAGAGCTGGTGCTGGTGCCCATTTGCAGTTGGTTCAACCAGCAGACCTTCTAGGAAGTGGCTCGCTTTATCACAGACTAGAGAGCCAAGTCATTACGTAATTGTGCACCCCTCTGGTTTCCTGGCAATGCCAACTTAACTTCAAGCAATGCAACCCCTGGTTGTTACCCGCCATAAAGCAGAAAGAAACAGAACTTCAAGCACAAGAACTACATATGACAATAAATGACAGCAAAACCTGACTGTTTATTTATGTTATTTACCTAATTTACAGTATGCGCATTTATTTTATTTCAGTGTGAGTCCTCTGCATTTTGCTGTCATTTATTTTCTGTCCTCTGCTTTGTGTTTCATCACAGGCAGGACTGCCCCGTGGCTTCACACAATGAGAGTGATTTATTAATGTGTAAAAGATGGATGTGATGCAGTCATATGACTGTGATTGACAGCGTCTTGGTAAAGTGACATATTAACAGCTTTTAACAGCCTGGCTCAAGATCTCTGCATACGAGACCGAGCAATGGGTGTTGGCCCTCAGTAATCCTCAGTAAAGCACTTGGACCTGTCCACTTTCTCCACTGAAGACCCATTGATATTAACTTCTTACCGAAGTCTACCATCGGCTCCTTAGTCTTGATGACATTCAGAAGTAGATTATTGTCCTGACAGCATCGGTTTAGGTCCTCTACTTCCTTTTCATCATTATCTGTGAACAGGTGCATCAAAACACACAGGTGCACCAAAACCAGTTCTTATAGGGTTAGGGTTAAAAGCTGTGATTTATGCATCTCTGAATTTATGTAGGCTGTTTTTATATCATGTCTGTACCTGTTTGGCATATACATATCATGCATGTGCCATATCTATGCAGGTCTGACATGTGCAACTTTGTTCTCTTTTATTATGCTGATAAATACTGTTTTAATTCACTCATGAATCATTTGTACAAGGTTACAAAGATCATGACAGAGACACATAATTTTCACCCAGTTGCATGCATTCATTTGGAAAACACTTTATTTATCCCACGGTGCCGCTAATATCTCTTTCTTACCACTTGACCTGGTGCCAGTGCTTAGCTGAGTTTTGAAACTGAACCACGGGAACAGTGTAAAACAGCTTGGTTGCCATCAAACACAAGAAGATGCAGACTGAAGTGGGATGATCCACTGCAGTTATGTGCTGCCAAATTCTGCAACATTAAGTGAGGCCTTTTATATCCACCCAGGCTGCTCCACCACATCCTGCATTCTCAAAAACCTGTGCATAAAACAGCAGACATTATTTTTTTATGAGAAAGTTCATTAATCATTGATGGTCATTGTTGTAACAGTCAGCTAATAATCCAGAAGAGGTGATTAGGATTTTTTTTTTCAGACAAACTGAACAATTAACTCTGAGGCTATTCCTTAATGGTTTGAGAAAACCATTGATTTAAAAAAAAAAAGCCAAATAAAGACATAAACGCCTGCTGGCTTAGTTGAAAAAACATTTTTCTCCTAGCTCATGAAAAGCTGACATTTGTTAATAAGAATAACAATGTGTAATGTAGGTCTCCCATAGAAACAATTTCTTAGATTAAAAATGAAAATGTGTATTGTTTGTCACATCCAATAGCTTGTTTATCCATTTTTTCTGTAGTTCTAAACAAAATTATAATAAAATACTTAGAAATTATTTTTTTCTATTTTAGTAGGGGTATAGCGGCTCACAAAGTCATGCTTTGACAAAGAATTTGAAAGCACCAGAAGTAGCGAGCCTCACGCTTCAGCTCATCAGTGGAGTGGTAATTTTATGAGGAGGTTAAAGAGCCATTGCTCAATAAGGATTAGTGGATGGTAAGGATTTTGAAAAGGCCGTTCCTATATTGGAGCCTTCAGATAGACGGAGGCTCCTCAGGTTAACTTACATGGACAAAGAGGATTTAACCACTTTCACAAGATTTGGCAACCCTTGTTCACCTTTATTTGTTGTGTGTGTCTGCAGTCACAAAAAGTGGATTATTATAACATTTGCGGGGTAAATCAGAGCAATCTAGATTTAGCTTTTTAGTTCCTCTGCAGCTGTGCATCTTGTAAAAGTGAACCACATTGAGATTTTTTTAGTTAGTAATTAGCAGATTATGCTGAACATAATTTAACACTCTAAATCTTCTTATGGCATGACTCAGTGAACATAGTAATTTGACCAAGAAAGAAGTTGAGCACCACTTGTCTTATAATATGGAGCAGTAATGTAAATAGCTACACTCTCAGAAATGGGACAGTCTCCTTTTCTTAAGAATTATTATTCTTATATATAATTATATACCACTCCAGGGTTGTTCACTGTCCCCATGCTGATGGTCACTTGGAGTCTCTCCAGCAAATCCCTCACTTAGATCTAATGATTATTTCTTTTCTTTTCTTTTCTTTTCTTTTCTTTTCTTTTCTTTTCTTTTCTTTTCTTTTCTTTTCTTTTCTTTTCTTTTCTTTTCTTTTCTTTTCTTTTCTTTTCTTTTCGTGATCCTTGGTTTTTTTTCATACAGTTAAGCATTTAATATGGAGCTATATTCTCCTCAGACAACATGGATACAATAGGCAGTAGGAAACAACAACAAGTCAGTTTATTGATGTCCTTTTCATTTTGTAATTTTTATTTCCACAAAGTTATAAACATGCACTTTACATAGACCAATATTAGCATACTAGAAAATAATAATGGCGGGTCTGTAATATTGGGACATATGACAATAATAAAAAAGGACATGCCTAACCCTTATCCTAACTTATCTTAACTTTAAACAAGGAAATCAGTGATTTATGTTAAGGAGGTTTGCTTTTAGTCTCCATAAGGAGTCCCCACAACATAACTGTAAACAGATTTATGTCCCTACAACATGAGGAATACCTGGACCACACACACACCCACACACACCACCTGTTTTAACACCTGCCAATTGCTTGCAACCATCTCTGGGGCTCTATAATACTCATCAGAGTCTGGAGCGCCGTGTGCAGGAATACTGGAGTTTATTTCAGCCAGTTAATTGATAGCTAATTGTGTGAGAGCTGTGGAGGACCTTCGTCTGTGCCCAGGAGTGATGAGCAGGAGAAAGCTACTGCACTCCGAATCTCAGCCTCAATTTCAACAGCTCAGTTGCAGGACTGTGAGTCCAGCCAGTTTGGATTAGTGTAGGTGTGAATGGCAGACCCGCAAGAGGTGATGTGGACAAATTATAAATGGCATGAATTAAACCACTGGTTACATGCAGGCTATTGCTTAAGGCATTACTGGAGCGGAGTCCATGAACACCACAACATTTTGAAAGATTACTTGTGGTTTCTGCATGCCAACATGAGAGATTGTAATAAGCCAGCCATGTTTTGATACGCATATATGAGAAACCAAATCCATTTCATACTGCAGCGACATTTTGGTCTTTTAGGGACGATGGAGTTATTGTCTCAGTGAAACAACAGTTCAGAGTGTTCTAGTTCATAGAGGAGAAAGGGATTTATGGTCTGTAAAGTCTAATTACCGGGATTGACATCAAGCATGAAAGCTGTATCAACAAAGCTTGTTCCAATGTTATCCTGGCCTAACAGTGAAAACAGACATACAAAGATCCCTTTTGAAAAGCAAGACAATACTGGTAGTACTGTACATGTAGTAAGTGTCAAGTCAGCATCACAAGAGCATGCTTTTCTACAAAAAGTCAAGCCTAAACAACATAAAAATAAGATATTGAAAGAATCACAATTTAAGAAACAGAAGATGCACCTATAGAACAGGCAATGTTCATACAACAAGCCAAGATATCTTCCTTGACAGTTTTTTCTTCCAAACATCCAAATTATGACAATCAACCACAATCAGTCACATTTTTCATGATTTACATTTAAGAAAAAGATCTGCAGCAATAAACTTAAAAACTGAGAGTAGCTGAAAGGACGAGGAGGAGGAGGCTTAAACCCCTGACTCCTCCATGATGAAGACCCCACTTTTCATCAAGTAATGTCCCAGAGGCCAATCCACTTTGACTTTGTCAGTGTCTGTGCTATAAAGAGGAAACCAAAGGGCAAGAAGTGGTGGCACCGAGCAAGAGAAATAATGTAAGCCTGGCAGAGGACAATCATTAGGAGTGTCTGACAGACATTAGTTGCTGTATAAATCATCACCAGTGGACTACAGGGAGAACTTGACCCTGGAAATTTCTGGAAAGAAGGATGTGGAGCAAGAGATGTCAGTGACAATGAAAAGATATACATAGTGATCTACTGATTGTCATTTCCTTTGTCCCTGGTGCAGAAACCAGAATAATTTCTTACTATATTTGACTTGCCATTAATGGTGAACTTACAAATAAAGATAAATGTTGTTAATCCTAATTTGTTCTCTACTGCTGTCAGTCTATCAAGAGGCTTGCACTCTTGGTAACTTATGTCTAGGATGAAGCTAATCTCATTTAGATGGTTGCTTAGCTCTGGGTCATGGAAGGCAATCATTTGGGAGAAGACAGTCAAGGACTCTGAAACACAAGCAAAAGGACCAAAGGTCTGCACATAATTTACTGTGTCGCAGAGAACTGTGCTCAACAGAACAAAACTTTAAAATGCAAGCGGTATTACAAAATACATAAACATACAGTAATGTACTTAATATATGATCATATAGAATAAATTAGTTATCATGCAATGGGATTTGATCTTGGATACTTTTTGTACTATTACTTAAGAGGAGTGGGCTTTTTATGACAGTTTCTGTGTTTTGGATGACCAAAATGAGACAGAAGTTGCATCTAAAGTGCTGATCCACAAGGCAAACTATAAGCCTGACTTTTGTACATGTTGAATGGAAACTCATGCAGTGTAAGGCTGTGCTACCACCATTCATCATTCTGTAAGTCAACAAAGGAGCTTTGACCAGACAGATAAACATAAGCTAGCACTCCAGGGCATCTACCAGTGGAAAGAAATACTAGCCACATTCCCCACAGAGGTCAAGGGGTGTATGGTGTAGCTGTTTATCAGTCACATATGAATTGCTTGTGACATTTATCTGCTGGGTTTTGCAGTTGCATTTATTTTCCTATCTTGAAATGATGTGGCTCAGCTGTAAACTCCATTAGGACAGACTGAAATTAGTTTTCACAGCTTAGGAACAACGTGGAGCCAAAATTTAATCAACATAGAGCTGACGGCCTGATGCTCTGTGCCAGCCGATGACAATTTGTTTTTGAGCTGAGTGCTCTGACCATGTTTAATGCTTACAACATTATTTAACTTACAGTGGCAGTTGAAAGCAACAAAAACCCTTGATGGCTAAATTGGAAACAAGTAATATAGAAAAAAAAAGAAATGCAGACAGGAAAGGATGAAAGAAAAGCCACAAAACAGAAGATAAAAACACTCTATAGTAGTATATAGTGATATACATTGTTGAAGCACAAGTAAAGGAATGGGGCACAAAGTAAATCCAAACCTAAAATGAAGAAATCAATAGAGTAAATATACATTTACTGTTGGAATACATAATTTTAGCTCCGTGCAAGACAGGGAGTTTACAAGATGTGACACGACCACCCTCTAGTGTCCACTTATGTATAATACAATAAGGAATCACGCAAGCAAATGAGGAACAGAGGGAAACATAGATATGGTAAAAGAGACACAGTAGGATCGGGGGCTGACGTGATGGATCCCTGAGATGACAGCAGCTCATGTAAACGCACAAAAAGATGCACAAGCAAGCACTTATAAGTTCAATTCATTTCTAACACTGTACATAAATTACTGCTGTCAGTTGGTATGGGAGTATCCTTGTCTATACTTTTGTGTATACATATGTGTAGCGGGTGTGAGTTTGAGTTAAGTTCTGTGTGAGTTTAAGTGTGTTCATGTGTGTATGTATGAATTTCTATGGAGCCCAGACCTTGAGCAGTCTGTCAAAGAGGATGATACGGATGAGTTGATACTGTGTCTCTCTCTCGCGCAGATGATGAGTGGCAGCGTGACGATGGTTGACAGCTCATTGCTGCTGTTGGAGGCAGACTTGACTGTCTGAAGGAAGGAGAAGTAAAGGAAAGATGACATTACTTGAGCCAAAATAAATGATATAGTGATGTGAAAAATAGTGACAGGTGAGGAGATGAGTATAGCGGCAACTTTAGGATGGCAATTGCTTACTTGTTTTCCAATAGAGGGTAATAGGCTTCCCCTTCTACAGCCTTTAGTCTCCACCGGAGAGAAGCATAATATGCATTCATGTTTACATTATATTACACAGGATTATTTGAATCCAGTTACAACTTAGCAAAATATTCCTTACCTATTATACAGTGAAATGAAATTTCATGGCACACATTGTGTAATGTTTTAAAATGTGATCAAATATCACACATAAAATTCATCAGGGTGACTTATTGAATGTGTAAAAACCACAACCAATATATGCAACGCAAATAATAGCCAAAAGATGGTGCACCTCCAACAAAGAAAGGAAAAAAAGCGCAACTGCAGAAAAACATCTCACAACCACAAAATACCATCATATTTAGTAATAAATTTAAAACCTGGGTGAATTTAAAAACTGCTTGTACCAAATTCCCCAGTCAGCTATAGTTAGAGCAGCGGTGTTGGATCCTACCTGCACCTGAAAGCATGAGAGAAGAAAGTGTTTCTAATTGTTCTTTCTTTTTAATATGAAGCCAAGGATGACCCAGGTAAACAAAATACATTTGACAGAGACATTCAGCAGAAGCCCTGCTCATTGCAATCTGTAGAGCTTAAATGATGACGGACGAGCCGCATTTGCTATGTGCAAACTAAAACTGACAATCAAGTCCTGCCGTGCTGCTGCAGATTTTATAGTGGACAGATGTGTTTTGATAGGCCTTCACCAGGAGATGACATATGACATCTGGCTGTATCCGCTTAAATAATGGCTCAGTGCCCAGAACGTACTGCCAGACTTTTCACATTATGATTGCTTGACTGCTTGAATGATTAATTGATCATTTGGATGTACATTAGTGCTGTGCTCATAAGCTCCATTGTCCTCAATGTAGAGTTCCTACAACAACAATGAGAAAATTGCTTTTCTGAAGAAGCATATTTGGTCTGTGATTTATTGATGTCAATGATATGCAGACTAAATTGATTTAATTTTTTGTTAATTTTAGTTCACAGGTCATCATCTTTTGTTTTTGTCATTCGTTTTTGCACGGGTTACTCGTGTAATACTTTAATGTGTGTAATTTTAAAAACGGCCAATAGGTGTCTCTATCTCACTACTAGAGGGGCTGTCATGCAGCGTATTTACCCAGAAGGAAGCGAAGAGCGTTTCTTTGTGCTTTTTCAAAAGATCTTGAACACCACATCTTGAAACACCAGTCTGCCTTGAATATATTTGTCTGGGAGAGACCTTGTTGATGCAGTGTAACTACCTTGTGTCTTATTGCTGTGATCAGTCCTACCATAGTGTAGGACCTGTGGCATGAAGTTGGTACTTCTGTTTCAGTTAACAACTTACATGTGACATTGATGATCAAACATCCTGACTACAATCCTACAAAGTCTTTTTGCAAGTGTACCGATGATAGTTGATGCTGGTTTAAAGGCAAAGGATAGTAACACCAAATATTGATGTGATTTAGATTTTTGTTTTGTTCGCTCACTTTGCATTTTGTTAATTGCTAAAAAATAAATTAAAAAAACAATCATTATTTATATTTTTAATGTTATTATTGTTGTTTATTTGATGTCGATGATGTGCAGGTGGTTTGAAGAATCTCCGCCGACACTGCATTGCTTTCTCATAAGTTTATTACAGAGAGTACAGCAGCAAGTACAGCATCTTACAGACCTCCAGGATGTCTGTAGAGAACCTCAGCCAATTGGATTCTGACTCAAACATCTGAGTTACAGTATTTTAAAGGTTTACTGGTCAGCCCTAAAGTCACCCTGACCAGTCATAAACAAGACAGTAAACAGATGTCAATAACGGCCTTATTTATCTAGTAGGTGTAGCAACAGTTATTTCTCTGACCTTAGTTTACTTTTTACTTCAGAATGCGAGACCGACTCAAGCACTTCAGGTGTACTTTGAGAGTGTCTCTAGTTCTCGCTTGGCCAAGCGTCAATAAATATTACAGCATAAGACATCAGAGGCTCCTGAACACTTTCTTCCCTCCTGACCTCACCATTGACCTTTGACTTCAGCAATTTCTCCATAACAGTTTTATTGTTTACTTATCATGTTAATCATTGACCTACGATAAGCCTGTGAATATTCTCATTCATCCAGGTCATAGTTATCTCAAGTAGATTAAATCGATCGCTACTGGACTTGGTTATTTGTCTTTGAAGACTTTCACCTCTCATCCAAGAGGCTTCATCTAGTCCAGGACTAGTCCCAGCCTAGTCAAGCGAGCATGAACTGATGAAGAGAAAGGCCAGCACAAATCCTCTTAATTCCTACTATGCTAGATTTCTGTTTGCAGATATTGATAGTACTGACCTATTGGGAGCTTTACTCACCTCCCACCGCACTGTCTCAACTGTGACTGCACAAACAAGTTGCCTCGTATCTGTAGATAAGGCCAGTCGTAATCAGCTGACAAGTCTTATTACAGCTAATCAGTGGAATTTTGCTTATTCTGTACTATATTTATACTTCATTCATACTTCAAATCATATCGAATCAAACTTTATTTGCATAGCTCAAAATCACAAAATACATTTGTCTCAGAGGGCTTTACAATCTGTACAGGGAGTGACATGGACATAGTTCTTTTTATTATCCAATTCTACATAAAGTAAGAAGGTACTGAAAGCAAGAAATGAAACTACACAACAATGTAAATACTGGGTGTGGAATAGTTGTATTACTTCCCAAGGACTAATTGATTAATTCATTCATTTAGGCTAGGCTAGTAAATAAGTAAAACTGATTAGATTATCACACAGTGATTTCTTCCAATTTTAACACCAGCACAAAAGAGGAACAGTTGAGGAGGTCAAACTTTCTGATATTCAAATGGCCACACTATTCTCAAACTCCTTTGGATCCATGTATGTGTATGGGACTTTCAGGTTCTTGTTTCTGGCTTTGATGGCTACACTTAAAACTTCCAACTCTCCTTGAAAATCCTTTATCAGCTTGCAGGGAATCTCTTCTCTGAAATGCTCCTCAGGGTACTGACCAAAAGGGACCTGATGAAATCAAAGATACGTTTAAAACATATTTTTCTCTGCAAATGTAAAAATGTTTAAAGTGTCTCAATGACACATTAATCTACTTCACACAAGTTTAACATAAATGTACGTTAATTTGTGCACTTACAAAGTCAGACGACTGCTTGCTGAGTAGCCACATGATGGACATTCCCTGAACTGTTGCCCTGACGTTTGGGAATGTCTCCAGCATCGTGGCCTCACTTGTTGTCCCCTTTGTAGTTGGTGGAGGACGTTGCATGGTGATGGGAGTGTTGGGCATCCAGCTACCGTAGTCGTACTGCAATGAATACATGATTAATGTGCATCTAATATGCATCATTTACAGTGTTTTTAGTATTATTGAAGCTTTTTTATAATGTCAGAAAAATGCACATTTAAAAGCAAAATGTCTTTTTATGTTTAAGGCTCAAAGTCACTTCTTTGACCAGAAATCATCCATCTCTCTCAAGTTCAGACAAAACTACAAAACCTTGTCACCCTATTCCACTAAATAATCTAAATATTATAATTGTTGATCCCAGTGAATTACAACTATTTACCTGTCCACAGTTGACAGATGCGTGCTGAGCTGAGCAGGTGAAAATCACCATGGTGACAAACTTGACCAACTCAGCCACAGTGGAGAATCTCTCAGGAATTCCTGAGAATTAGAATAAAATGTGATATTTAAAAAAAGTTTAGATGATTAAAGTAAAGTTTGATTTATGTGTGCATTATGATGATATAATGGTATATACATGTGAATATAAAAGCAACATATATGATGAAGATTAAGCTTACCTGTGTCTGCTTGGGAAAGGAATCCATGTTCAAAGATGTCCTGAATCCACTTCTGTAGTTCAGAGTCCCGTTGAACCTCATCATCCTTCTTGTAGTAGTAGGTGATAGTTCCTTGCACAAACCTATGAGAAAATGTGTTCTGTATTAAATATATACACTATATTATATATATTATGTTGTATGCACATTCATTCTACATTGTAGTAGAAATACTCTCTTTTGTAGGGCCATTTAATAGACATTTGTTTTGCAGCAGATATCAGAGAATTCTGTATAGGATCTCAGTGGAATATTTGATGCAATGGACCGTACAACTTTAATTAAAGTTCTAAAGTAATGATGGGATTAGAGTCACATACATATAATACAAATGTATGATCTTTAACCAATCAGCTGTCAGGGCTACAGTTTTCCCTGTTTTTACTTGACTTTAGTCTCTAAATGCAGTCTGTATTCAATAAACACAATGGTCAACTACCTGTGGATGATATCCCACAGCTTGAGTCCATCATCCCTATAGTAGTAGTTTGGCACATCCTTCATTCCACGCTCAGCAATGTTGTCTGGTATACAGAGGGAGCTGTAGGTCATTGCAGACATTGATCTCTTCAAGATTGTCTCAATTCCCTCTCCCCCCGAAGATGTGTACTAATGAACAGTTGAAATAATGTAAGGAATGTAGTTAGAGACAAATGTTGTACGTGATACTGAATAAAACATTGTGTAGGTTATGGTCTACTTTGAGTGTTGGTCTTCTCCTACCTTTGCGAAAAATCCTTCCTCAGATATAAGTAGATTTCGAGCTAAGTTGTTGATCTGCAGTGTGTAGCGAGTGTGAGGTATGAGGAGCTGAGGGAAAGATGGAACTCTGTTAGTAACAGTATTGGCTCATAACAACGTCAGAAATGTTGCAATACCGATATACACTAAAATATTATGGTTCATACAGGATACCAAAATCAGCAAGTGGGAAAAAATTTAAGAGAAATAACGTGACTACAGTAAGTTCAGTATTCTCCCATTCGGTTACCTTGTACAGAGGATGCACCATGGGCACGTTGCGCAGCAGTGACACTGAAAACACTTCAGCAAACAGGTGAGTGCGCAGCAGGTGAGAATTGAGTTGATGCTCACTGAAATCTGCACTTCTCACAAAAATCTTTGCCATCAACCAGTCGTACTCAGAGTCAGTAGGAAAAAAGATGGGATTATCATCTGCTGGAGTCTGCTTCAACTACAGAAGAAGAAAAGTCATTATGCAGTCAATGATCAAAAATGGTCTTTTTAGGATGTCTTCCTTCCTATTTTTCTTAATCTATATTGAGGGTCAAAGGATAGATATGTTGTGTTTTTTGTGATAGAAAACTGACTTGAGTTGACTTATGTTTGGGTCAGGCTCAACTGCCAGTCTGACAGCCTTTCCGAGCACTAGGACTTTTCTTTAGAAAAAAAAAAAACACCAACTCATGCTGTCTACTTCATTCAGCGATGCCTGCTTCTACTTTTGTAGATTCTCTATTTAGTTTTATTTGTGTGCTAATCTTACCTGAATAGCAATTGGCACCAGCTCATCATCGGGTCTTTTTTGGAGCAGGACGAGAGGAGCCACCAAGTACTGCTTCTTCCCGTCGATGGTGTTTGTTTTCACTCCATCCAAACGCTTGTAGTCACACAGGAATATGTTGCCTTTCTGTTTGAAATTTTGGCGAGGATGACAAATGACTCAGATGTGAATTTTTTATGCAAAGTGAACATGTACAGTACTATTTAAAAGTCTTTCCTGTTCGCTTTTTATTCAAATGAATGGGAAATATTAGGATCAAGTAGAGACGGTTTATTTATTCCAGGAGAATGAGGGGGAAAAAATCACCTTCATTTCACTTTTCAAGCTGCACTGACCATGGAGGAAGACCATGTCATCAGTGACAGGGAAGTTGTCAGGCAGAGCTGTACAACGTTGGATCAAGATGGGGTTGACGCCGTTTAGATACTGGTAGCCGAAAAAATCATCGTCCTTCCAATGTTGCTGGACATAATCTGGAAAGAGAGCAGAGATTAACTCAATTCTGGTTACTAGATATTGTTCTAGTGTGTTGTTCATTGTTTAAATGTCATTGTCAAGAAATAGACAGAAATGTTGTGTTTTAATTCAGACATGTTTTCTTCTCTGTCACATTTCATAAAAAAAAAAAAACATGGCACAATATAAATGGACTCCAGAATAGAAACAATCATAATATTAGAAAGTACAGTTGAATGTATGAATGTACTGCATGTTATTATACATACGATATTAGGTATTTTATTATAATATTTTAGTGCAGTACCTGATATGTCAGTCCTTTTGCAGCAGAACACTCGGTTAATAGAATCAATATCAGTCCAGTTCTCCTTACAATCACTCAGTCCCTTCAGTTTCAGCTCAGTCAGCCTAGAAAATAAAAACAAAAGATGGCTGTATGAAGACAAATAGCTTTAGCTTAATATTTAAGAGATATAAGAATGATATATATATTATATGTTCTCACCCAGTTTTATGAAATAACCATATTTTAAGTATAAGTATTACTTTAAATCCTTTTGATCATTTTTGGCTTTAGGTTAAAATTAAAGATATGTTTTAGAATTTGTGGACCTCACCCTGTGGCTGCAGTGAATAAAAACTCTGTAGTCTTGGTGAAGGAGAAGCGGACCTCACAAGGCAGAGAAAAAGGGTCTTCTGCCTTTATGTTGTGTGATATTCCCTCTAGATACACATCCCAGCTGGGGAAAAACAGAGAATAACAGAGTGGTGAAGAACTTTGGGTAGTATAGGATCCAGTGCATCTTCTTAATATTCTATTATATACTAAGTATTTGTATGATGGTTCATTAATTATTATATATCATGAATATAACAAATTAAAGGTGCAGGAGGTTTGGGGCTTGCATGATGCTACAACACATGCAAACGGAGCTCTCACCGATAATCTTCCTCTCGCTGCTTCAGCTCCTGCTCCCGACTGTACTTGCCAAGATGATGGGTGTCTTCAAAGGCTCTCAGAGCTTTCAATTTAAAAAAAAAGTCTGTCTGTGTTTCATGTATTCTGTGGTCAGTGAAGGTGTACATTATGTCAGACAAGCAAATGTCTACAAACCTGTTGCCTCTCTGAACCGTTGAACCTCTCCGTCAGTGATCCAGCGGTAGATGGGAAAGTTGTAGTCGTCTCCCTCCGGGGATTTCACTTCCACCTTAGTAGGGAACCAAGAGTCTTCTGAGAACAGCGGGAGAGGCTGTTTGTCCAGCTCTATCACCGATATGTTTCCAATGGATTTAGGGCAGGACACAGAAAAACTAGGCATCTGGAGTAATGACAGAAATGGTTTGAAATAAAAAAATACAGCTGATAAAGCATATTTAATTCAATTTAATAATTAATAAGAATTGAGCTGTCTCATCTCTATAATTAGCATAGAATCACTTAATGTACAATAATGGGCAACATAAAACTCCCTGCAGAAAATAGGTTGTAGAGTTGTAGTTCTGTAAACTGAAATTTAATGCAGGGCTACTTTAGCACTACACTGCTGAAGTATGCATATAATCTTACATAGGTAAAGTTAAGGAAGCGTGCTATACATTTAAACATAGAGACAGATATTCCACACTTACTGCTCCAGGGTAGAAGGACGGATTCCACGAGTGCAACCATGTACGTTCGCTCTCCCCATCTGTGCCCACCAGCTTAATAAAGACGTCGTTAAAAGTGGCTGCACCGGCCAGGTTGGCAGTGAAGACGGTCACTTTATATTCCACCATTTTCAGTCTGGAAAGCACAAGAAGCCTGGTGGGGAGAAATATATCTATGATATGTTACAGTCCAATAGTCTCTAATAGAAATGATTCCAAGAAACATCTCTCTTACCTCTGTTAATTCCTTTGATGAACTGTTTTGATGCTCTGATAAAACCCATCCCCACTGAATCCTCTTTTTTATACACACAGTTTTGTGGGAGTTTCCAGTCACCAGTAATAGTCAGTTATTGGCAATTTTGTATGAACAAAACTGCTGTTACAAAACCACAACCAGGTGTGCTGCAAACTGGGAAGAAATGAAAACAAAAGACAAAGAGTTATTTTTTTGGTTTAACAGTCACCATGAAGTGCATATACTGATTACACCATGTGGTTTCAACACTGTTAATACATGAGGAAATGCTTCTGAAGTTCATGGGAAATACCACTGTTACATGACAACACACCTCCAATGATAAGGACACACTAAGTAACGTGTGTAATGCATTGTGTAATGTGCCAGATATGTCCATCTCAGAACAGAAATAACTGATGATAAATTAGTGATAGCTAATGTGTATGTGTGTGTGTGTGTATACACTGTATTCGGAAATGAAGGATGATGATGATGAAACCTGGCTCTGTAAGATTACAAGATTACAAGGGCTACTTCACACAATGGGTCCATACAGTGTCTGTGTGTGTGTGTGTGTGTGTGTACGCTGTATAGGTGAATCTGATGATGAAACCTGACTAATAATAAGATATCATTATACAGAACAGTTATTACATAAACTGAAACTGATGTCACATGATCACGATATGTACCACAGTCCTTTAAAATAGCTGTAATTAAGCCTCTTCTTAAAAAGCCGACTCGAGATCAAGAGGTTTTAGTCAAATACAGGCCCATATTAAACCTTTCGTTCCTCTCTAAGGTACTTGAGAAAGCCGTAGCTAATCAGCTGTGTGATTTTCTTCAGACAATCAGTTTATTTGAGGAGTTTCAGTCAGTCTTTAGAGTAAATCATAGCACAGAGACCGCACTAGTCAAAGTTACAAACAACCTCCTAATGGCATCTGACAATTTGACACCATTGACCATCAGATTCTTTTACAGAGACTGGAATATCAAAATGGCATCAAACGAATTGCCCTCGCCTGGTTTAAGTCATATTTCTTAGACTGATCTCAGTTTGTTCATGTTAATGATGAATCCTCCATGCAAACCAAAGTTTCTCGTGGAGTCCCACAAGGTTCTGTATTAGGACTACTTCTATTCAGTTTATATATGCTTCTTCTAGGGAACATTATTAGGAATCACTCAATTAACTTTCACTGTTATGCCGACGACACCCAATTATATTTGTCGATCAAGCCTGATGAAACCAATCACTTAACTAAACTCCAAACATGCATTAAGGATATAAAAAAATGGATGACCCACAATTTTCTGATGCTAAATTCAGATAAAACTGAAGTTCTCGTAATTGGACCCAAACACCTCAGTCTTTCCAGAGATTTAGTTGCCTTGGACGGGATCACCCTGGCCTCCAGCTCCACAGTAAAGAATCTGGGATATGTCTTTGATCAAGATTTGTCCTTTAATGACTATATAAAACAACTTTCGAGGACTGTATTCTTCCACCTACGTAACATTGCCAAAATCAGACACATCATATCTCAAGCGGATGCAGAAAAACTAGTCCATGCATTTGTTACTTCTAGGCTGGACTATTGTAACTCTTTGTTATCAGGCTCTTAAGAGTTTGCAGCTGATTCAGAATACTGCTGCACGTGTTCTGACAGGAACCAAGATTAGAGATCACATCTCTCCCATTTTGGCTTCCTTTCACTGGCTACCCGTTAAATCTAGAATCTAATTTAAAATTCTTCTCCTAACATACAAAGCTCTTAATTGTCAGGTACCGTCATATGTAAAAGAGTTCACAGTACCTTACTACCCCACTAGAACACTGCGCTCTCAGGATGCTAGGTTCCTTGTGGTTCCTATAGTGTAACTTCTATGTTGTGATTTTTTTTTCTCTGTCACCTGAAGGACAGAGAATAGGAAGACGGCCCATTATCATTTGAGGCCAAAGTACCAACCATCACTGTCAGACAAAGACAGAAAGGACCTATCAATTATATTATATTTTATATCATATTTTCCATATACACTGTAATAACAAAATATAATCAAAAACTACATCATCCTCGCTAAAGTCCACAAAGGTTTTTTGAGAATTCAATATCTTTATTTTTTGTTGTTTTATTGTTTACTTATCATGTTAATCATTGAACTACCATATGTATTTACTTAGAGAGCACGCCAGTGTTGCATTCACACCAGATTATGGTTTTGTGTTCTCTTCCAGTCATGAATTGACTCTGACTCCTGGGCATTACACACATCAAATCGATTAGATTTGATCAATTCTAATGTACTTCTAATCCATCAATAGGGCTTCCTGAAACTAGAATTCCAATTTCATCTGCTCAGTCAGAAAATAAACAAAGTTCTTAGTCAGTCAGTTTGTCTTTTGTGTGGTCAAGTAGCTCTGCGTAGAGCGGGACCCTCAGCTTTGCAGCATGAGAGTCGGCCCTACTCAGCCTGCACCACTCTTTTATTGAAGAATCAAAAACACAGCAATCTCGTAAACAGGTGATTCCATATTTGGTCATAGATGCATACCGTTTTTTACATGCTTATTCAGAATCCTCAAGGAGGATTTAATGTAAATTAAATAATATTAGGTAAAATTATTGTTTGTTTTCTGATAATTATTAATTATTTCTGATAGCTAAATTTAATTTAAATGCCCCACCAAAATGGTGCAGAGCCCTACACATTTTGGCATAATGTACGGTAGATGCATTTATGACTGACCTGGCTGGTTTGAGTTAAATCTCACACAGAACCTTCTGTTCTGCTGTGTGTGTGAATGTGGCCAAAGAGGCCAAACAAAACAGGAAAGTAAAGAGCAGGGATAGTTCATCTTAACATGTTGAGATAATTGAAGGAAATTTACACTGATTGTATGTTTTTTTTCCTAACAGATTGACAGCTAAAACTATACCTACAATTGCTATCCAGAAAAAGTAAAATGCTTCCCAGACAATCATAGTTGTCTTTACCTAACCAGTATAGACATAGTTCTTTTTATTATCCAATTCTACATAAAGTAAGAAGGTACTCAAAGCAACAAATTAAACTACACAACAATGTAAATACTGGTTGTGGAATAGTTGTATTACTTCCCAAGGACTAATTGATTAATTCATTCTTGTGTTAAGACAGTAAAGAATAAAACAATGTTCACACTTTAATACATGACTTTGTCAGAAACATTTCAACCTGGTCGCTGCCATGTATATTCAGTAGTACAGGATTTAAGAGGATTTAAGATGTGGATTATAGTTAAAACAGTTAAATCAGTTAGGCTAGGCTAGACTAGTGAAAAAAAAATTTGATTAGATTATCACGCAGTGATTTCTTCCAATTTTAACACCAGCACAAGAGAGGAGGAACAGTTGAGGAGGTCAAACTTTCTGATATTCAAATGGCCACACTATTCTCAAACCCCTTTGGATCCATGTATGTGTATGGGACTTTCAGGTTCTTGTTTCTGACTTTGATGGCTACACTTAAAACTTCCAACTCTCCTTGAAAATCCTTTATCAGCTTGCAGGGAATCTCTTCTCTGAAATGCTCCTCAGGGTACTGACCAAAAGGGACCTGATGAAATCAAAGATACGTTTAAAACATATTTTTCTCTGTAACATTTTAATGTAAAAATGTTTAAAGTGTCTCAATGACACATTAATCTACTTCACACAAGTTTAACATAAATGTACGTTAATTTGGGCACTTACAAAGTCAGACGACTGCTTGCTGAGTAGCCACATGATGGCCATTCCCTGAACTGTTGCCCTGACGTTTGGGAATGTCTCCAGCATCGTGGCCTCACTTGTTGTCCCCTTTGTAGTTGGTGGAGGACGTTGCATGGTGATGGGAGTGTTGGGCATCCAGCTACCGTAGTCGTACTGCAATGAATACATGATTAATGTGCATCTAATATGCATCATTTACAGTGTTTTTAGTATTATTGAAGCTTTTTTATAATGTCAGAAAAATGCACATTTAAAAGCAAAATGTTTTTTATGTTTAAGGCTCAAAGTCACTTCTTTGACCAGAAATCATCCATCTCTCTCAAGTTCAGACAAAACTACAAAACATCGTCACCCTATTCCACTAAATAATCTAAATATTATAATTGTTGATCCCAGTGAATTACAACTATTTACCTGTCCACAGTTGACAGATGCGTGCTGAGCTGAGCAGGTGAAAATCACCATGGTGACAAACTTGACCAACTCAGCCACAGTGGAGAATCTCTCAGGAATTCCTGAGAATTAGAATAAAATGTGTTATTTAAAAAAAAGTTTAGATGATTAAAGTAAAGTTTGATTTATGTGTGTATTATGATGATATAATGGTATATACATGTAAATATAAAAGCAACATATATGATGAAGATTGAGCTTACCTGTGTCTGCTTGGGAAAGGAATCCATGTTCAAAGATGTCCTGAATCCACTTCTGTAGTTCAGAGTCCCGTTGAACCTCATCATCATTCTTGTAGTAGTAGGTGATAGTTCCCTGCACAAACCTATGAGAAAATGTGTTCTGTATTGAATATATACACTATATTATATATATTATGTTGTATGCACATACATTCTACATGTAGTAGAAATACTCTCTTTTGTAGGGCCATTTAATAGACATTTGTTTTGCAGCAGATATCAGAGAATTCTGTATAGGATCTCAGTGGAATATTTGATGCAATGGACCGTACAACTTTAATTAAAGTTCTAAAGTAATGATGGGATATCTCAAATACTCTCTTCCCAATACAGTCACATACATATAATACAAATGTATGATCTTTAACCGATCAGCCGTCAGGGCTACAGTTTTCCCTGTTTTTACTTCACTTTAGTCTCTAAATGCAGTCTGTATTCAATAAACACAATGGTCAACTACCTGTGGATGATATCCCACAGCTTGAGTCCATCATCCCTATAGTAGTAGTTTGGCACATCCTTCATTCCACGCTCAGCAATGTTGTCTGGTATACAGAGGGAGCTGTAGGTCATTGCGGACATTGATCTCTTCAAGATTGTCTTCATTCCCTCTCCCCCCGAAGATGTGTACTAATGAACAAATAATGTAAGGAATGTAGTTAGAGACAAATGTTGTACATGATACTGAATAAAACATTGTGTAGGTTATGGTCTACTTTGAGTGTTTGTCATGTCCTACGTTTTCGAAAAATCCTTCCTTAGATATAAGTTGACTTCGAGCTAAGTTGTTGATCTGCAGTGTGTAGCGAGTGTGAGGTATGAGGAGCTGAGGGAAAGATGGAACTCTGTTAGTAACAGTATTGGCTCATAACAACGTCAGAAATGTTGCAATACCGATATACACTAAAATATTATGGTTCATACAGGATACCAAAATCAGCAAGTGGGAAAAAATTTAAGAGAAATAACGTGACTACAGTAAGTTCAGTATTCTCCCATTCGGTTACCTTGTACAGAGGATGCACCATGGGCACGTTGCGCAGCAGTGACACTGAAAACACTTCAGCAAACAGGTGAGTGCGCAGCAGGTGAGAATTGAGTTGATGCTCACTGAAATCTGCACTTCTCACAAAAATCTTTGCCATCAACCAGTCGTACTCAGAGTCAGTAGGAAAAAAGATGGGATTATCATCTGCTGGAGTCTGTTTCAACTACAGAAGAAGAAAAGTCATTATGCAGTCAATGATCAAAAATGGTCTTTTTAGGATGTCTTCCTTCCTGTTTTTCTTAATCTATATTGAGGGTCAAAGGATAGATATGTTGTGTTTTTTGTGATAGAAAACTGACTTGAGTTGACTTATGTTTGGGTCAGGCTCAACTGCCAGTCTGACAGCCTTTCCGAGCACTAGGACTTTTATTTAGAAAAAAAAAAAAATCACCAACTCATGCTATAGCTGCTGTCTACTTCATTCAGCCATGCCAGCTTCCACTTTTGTAGATTCTCTATTTAGCTTTATTTGTGTGCTAATCTTACCTGAATAGCAATTGGCACCAGCTCATCATCGGGTCTTTTTTGGAGCAGGACGAGAGGAGCCACCAAGTACTGCTTCTTCCCGTCGATGGTGTTTGTTTTCACTCCATCCAAACGCTTGTAGTCACACAGGAATATGTTGCCTTTCTGTTTGGCGAGGCGAATTTTGGCGAGGATGACAAATGACTCAGATGTGAATTTTTTATGCAAAGTGAACATGTACAGTACTATTCAAAAGTCTTTCCTGTTCGCTTTTTATTCAAATGAATAGGAAATATTAGGATCAAGTAGAGACGGTTTATTTATTCCAGGAGAATGAGGGGAAAAAAATCACCTTCATTTCACTTTTCAAGCTGCACTGACCATGGAGGAAGACCATGTCATCAGTGACAGGGAAGTTATCAGGCAGAGCTGTACAACGTTGGATCAAGATGGGGTTGACGCCGTTTAGATACTGGTAGCCGAAAAAATCATCGTCCTTCCAATGTTGCTGGACGTAATCTGGAAAGAGAGCAGAGATTAACTCAATTCTGGTTACTAGATATTGTTCTAGTGTGTTGTTCATTGTTTAAATGTCATTGTCAAAAAATAGAAAGAAATGTTGTGTTTTGATTCAGACATGTTTTCTTCTCTGTCACATTTCATTAAAAAAAAAACACATGGCACAATATAAATGGGCTCCAGAATAGAAACAATCATAATATTAGAAAGTACAGTTGAATGTATGAATGTACTGCATGTTATTATACATACGATATTAGGTATTTTATTATAATATTATAGTGCAGTACCTGATATGTCAGTCCTTTTGCAGCAGAACACTCGGGTAATATAATGAATATCAGTCCAGTTCTCCTTACAATCACTCAGTCCCTTCAGTTTCAGCTCAGTCAGCCTAGAAAATAAAAACAAAAGATGGCTGTATGAAGACAAATAGCTTTAGCTTCATATTTAAGAGATATAAGAAAAATATATATATTATATGTTCTCATCCAATTTTATGTAATAAGCATATTTTAAGTATAAGTATTACTTTAAATCCTTTTGATCATTTTTGGCTTTAGGTTAAAATTAAAGATATGTTTTAGAATTTGTGGACCTTACCCTGTGGCTGCAGTGAATAAAAACTCTGTAGTCTTGGTGAAGGAGAAGCGGACCTCACAAGGCAGAGAAAAAGGGTCTTCTGCCTTTATGTTGTGTGATATTCCCTCTAGATACACATCCCAGCTGGGGAAAAACAGAGAATAACAGAGTGGTGAAGAACTTTGGGTAGTATAGGATCCAGTGCATCTTCTTAATATTCTATTATATACTAAGTATTTGTATGATGGTTCATTAATTATTATATATCATGAATATAACAAATTAAAGGTGCAGGAGGTTTGGGGCTTGCATGATGCTACAACACATGCAAACGGAGCTCTCACCGATAATCTTCCTCTCGCTGCTTCAGCTCCTGCTCCCGACTGTACTTGCCAAGATGATGGGTGTCTTCAAAGGCTCTCAGAGCTTTCAATAAAAAATAAAAAAACAACGTTTAAAACTGTTGATATATACAGTATAGACCTTAAGCTCTAGTTTGCAAAATCTGTCTGTGCTTCATGTATTCTGTGGTCAGTGAAGGTGTACATTATGTCAGACAAGCAAATGTCTACAAACCTGTTGCCTCTCTGAACCGTTGAACCTCTCCGCCAGTGATCCAGCGGTAGATGGGAAAGTTGTAGTCGTCTCCCTCCGGGGATTTCACTTCCACCTTATTAGGGAACCAAGAGTCTTCTGGGAACAGCGGGAGAGGCTGTTTGTCCAGCTCTATCAACAATATGTTTCCAATGGATTTAGGGCAGGACACATAAAAACTACACACCTGGAGTAATGACAGAAATAGGTTGAAATAAAAATACAGCTGATAAAGCATATTTAATTTAATAATTAATAAGAATTGAGCTGTCTCATCTCTATAATTAGCATATAATCACTTAATGTACAATAATGGGCAACATAAAACTCCCTGCAGAAAATAGGTTGTAGAGTTGTAGTTCTGTAAACTGAAATTTAATGCAGGGCTACTTTAGCACTACACTGCTGAAGTATGCATATAATCTTACATAGGTAAAGTTAAGGAAGCGTGCTATACATTTAAACATAGAGGCAGATATTCCAGACTTACTGATCCAGGGTAGAAGGACGGAGTCCACGTGGGCAACCATGTACGTTCGCTCTCCCCATCTGTGCCCACCAGCTTAATATAGACTTCGTTAAGAGTGGCCGCACAGAGCGTGTTGGCAGTGAAGACGGTCACTTTATATTCCACCATTTTCAGTCTGGAAAGCACAAGAAGCCTGGTGGGGAGAAATATATCTATGATATGTTACAGTCCAATAGTCTCTAATAGAAATGATTCCAAGAAACATCTCTCTTACCTCTGTTAATTTCTTTTGTTGGCAGGTATACTAACACACAGCAGAATAATAGTGCAACTTAGAAAATTAAGCGAGGAAAATAATCATCTTCAGCCGTTGAGGCATATTTATTAACGTTGGCAAACATAACAGCGCCTCCCATATTGGGCGTGACGTCACCAATACACTTGACCTCTGATATTAAATCAATAACTCCCCCTGGTGGAGTAGAACACATCTTGTACAGAATACATCAATCATACACTTTTTACATTATGTCAACATCCTTGATGAACTGTTTTGATGCTCTGATAAAACCCATCCCCACTGAATCCTCTTTTATACAGACAGCTTTGTGGGAGTGTCCAGTCACCAGTAATAGTCATTTCTTGGTAATTTTGTAAATGCCAGAACTATAAACAATACTTTCAACTACCAAGTTCATTCATTCATTCATTCATTCATTTTCTTACGCTTATCCGTTTGTCGGGTCGCGGGGGCAGCAGCTTCAGCAGGGAACCGGGGGTCAGAGCGCCAGGGTCCCTGCCTCCGACTGCTGCCCATCTCTCTTTGCACCGTTAGATCTCTCCCATGGGAAGGGGGTACAGCACGTGGTATTCCCAGGCGGTCTCCCATCCAAGTACTAACCAGGCCCGACCCTGCTTAGCTTCCGAGATCAGACGAGATCGGGCGTGTTCAGGGTGGTATGCTGACCCCCAAGTTCATTCAGATTTTTTTTTTGTTAGGAACAACAACAACACAATAGAACAACAGAACAAGTTTGCAGAATATAGACACAATTTAGTGACATGTAAATATGACAAATGTAAATACTACTCATTAAAGCATCACACGCATAAAATACTTGATTTGGATTCTTTCTGACAAAAACATATAGTATAGCCCCCTAGATCAACTGGCTCACGCTGACATACACACACAATGCTATTTTGTAGTGGTCATCTTGTTGTGATTCATAAAACACATCACAACAGCAGCTGGGGCACAGGGTCAGATCTGAGGGGAGGGGGACCGTCAGGAGTCCAGTGGGTTTCAACTTGTTGATCCTTCCATCCAGGATGCAAACCCGCGGGAAGTTCACCTTAACCAGGTGTGCTGCAAACTTGGGAACAAATGAAAACAAAAGACAAAGAGTGATTTTTTCTAGTTTAACAGTCACCATGAAGTGCATATACTGATTACACCATGTGGTTTCAACACTGTTAATACAAGAAATTCTCCTGAAGTTCATGGGAAAAACCACTGTTACATAACAACATTATATATCATACAAAGGTCATTTTGTATGATTTGTATGAACCCTTTAGGGGGGTTATTTCCCCCTAACAAAGTCTTTACTGGATCTGTTTTAAATACTATTGCTAATTATATTGAATACTTACCAATAATAATGTTTGGTGTGTATTTTAGGCACATTTTATATGTAAAATATTCATTAAATGATTCTCACCCCCCCAATTATTGACTGTCCTCAGCTTGTGATTCACATGTTCATATTGAATTAACATGAAATAATTCAGTATTATTTCTAATTCTTTGTGCTAATTCTATAAATAATCTTACAATCAGTTGCACGGAGTACTTATTTTCTGTAATACATGGGATTTTAAAATATATATTTTTAATCTAAACACTACAGCATTCAAATAAATACTTTCTCTTGCAGAAAATATTTGGATGGAACTATGGTATGTCTAATTTTCTCTCTCATTCATTTGTACAAAATGTGTCACACCGCGGTGAGGTCAAGTGGGGTTTTTTGTCTTGTATCGTCATTTCCTGTTTTATTTTGATATTCACCTGTCTTCTTATTTCAGGTCACTTGCCTTTCCTCATGTGTCACCGGTCTGATTGTCTTCCCCACCCTGATTGTTTTCCACCTGTTTCCCATTACCCTGTGTATATATTGTCTGTGTCTCCCTTTGTCCCGTGCCAAAGTGTTTCGTCTTTTTGAAGCGATCACCCAAGCCTTGATTCATTGCTCACAGTCATAGCATTATAGCTCAAGTGTTTTGTTTGTTTTTCCTCGAATGAGTGATTTTATGTTGTTAATTCTTAGTTCAGCCTATTTGATTCATAGTGCATTGCGTAGTGTTTTTCAGCCTCTTTGGAGCGCCTTTTGTTAATTTTTTGTAGCCTGTTGTTTTTCCTCTTTAAGAGTGATTTTGATAATCTTTATAGTGTAGCTTAGAGTTTTCCTCCTTTGGAGTGTTTTTTGTTTTCCCTAGTTCAAGCCCGTTTTTATAGCCTCACTCTGTCGAGTGATTTTTTTTGTTATTAATAAACAAGTTCATTTGATACCTCTGCACCTGAGTCCTGTTTGAGTCCCGTTCTGACAAAATGTTGAGAATACACCAACAGTAGATTAATTATATGTCAACTCTGTTACTATGATATCCTTCTGAGTCTGTCCATCATTTTTTAAAAACAATTATATGATGAAAATTCATAAAATTATGTTTTTATTCATGACATGTGGTATCTGGTTTTAAGCTAGCACGTGGAGTTAAAGCACAAAATGGTGGAAAATGTCAACTCTGTTATCGTCAACTCTGTTACATGTGCCAAACTTTTAATGATAACAGAGTTGACAGTCACTAACAGAGTCAGATGGTTAGTTTATACATTTATTGTGAGTTCTGGATAATGTTATTGTAAAGGCAAGATTTCTGATATCAACAAATAATTATTTTCTGGGTAGGCGAAGATGGAGGTGTTGGCAGGAGAAAGGCAACGGCAATACAGGGCAGGGCGAAATGCTGACCCTAAAAGGAGCGCAGCAAATTTGAAACAAGACAGGGAGAGATGGAGGGAAAAAAGAAATGCAGGATTAACCAGCACAGTGGCTTGTCTGAGTGAAAGGGAGCAGAGGCATAAGTGGAAATATTGGAGGGTCAGCAGAGGTGCAGATCAAGGAGGAAGACAAGGTTTGAAACACAACCAACAGGTCCTGAACTAGAATCAAATCTCATGTTTAAGATTGGCAAATGCTGGAAGTGTTAAATTTAAAGTATTCTCTATGGGAATAAAAAAGGTTTTACGAAAAAAAAAAAAAATATTTTGTCTAAACTTAAAATGTACCCGCAATTCTGAAATGGGCTACATACACTAAGTAACATGTGTAATGCATTGTGCAATGTGCCAGATATGTCCACCTCAGAACAGACACAACTGATGATAAATTAGTGATAGATAATGTGTGTGTGTATATACACTGTATTGGGAAATGAATGATGATGATGATGAAACCTGGCTCTAAATGTAAGATTCCAAGATGACAAGGGCTAATTCACAGTCCATCTGTGTGTGTGAGTTTGTGTGTGTGTGTGTGTGTGTGTGTGTGTGTGTATATACACTGTATTGGGAAATCTGATGATGAAACCTGATTAATTATAAGATATCATTATACAGAACAGGTATTATATAAACTGAAACTGGTGCAATGTTATGTCACATTATCAGGATATGTACCACAGTCCTTTAAAATAGCTGTAATTTAGCCTCTTCTTAAAAATCCGACTCTAGATCAAGAGGTTTTAGTCAACTACAGGCCCATATCAAACCTTTCATTCCTCTCTTTGACACCATTGTCAAATGAACCGCCCTAGGCTGGTTTAAGTCATATTTTTTAGAACAATCTCAGTTTGTTTATGTTAATGATGAATCCCCCATGCAAACCAAAGTTTCTCATGGAGTCCCACAAAGTTCTGTATTAGGACTACTTCTATTCAGTTTATATATGCTTCCTCTAGGGAACAATATTAGGAATCACTCAATTAACTTTAACTGTTATGCTGACGACACCCAATTATATTTATCGATCAAGCCTGGTGAAACCAGTCACTTAACTAAACTCCAAACATGCATTAAGGATATAAAAAATTGGATGACCTACAATTTTCTGATGCTTCAGATAAAACTGAAGTTCTCGTAATTGGACCCAAACACCTCAGAAACTGTCTCTTCAGAGATTTAGTTGCCTTAGACGGGATCACCCTGGCCTCCAGCTCCACAGTAAAGAATCTGGGAGTTGTCTTTGATCAAGATTTGTCCTTTAATGACCATATAAAACAACTTTCGAGGACTGCATTCTTCCAACTACGCAACATTGCCAAAATTCGATGCATGATATCTCAAGCGGATGCAGAAAAACTAGTTCATGCATTTGTTACTTCTAGGCTGGACTATTGTAACTCTTTGTTATCAGGCTGCTCCAATAAGGCTCTTAAGAGTTTGCAGCTGATTCAGAATGCTGCTGCACGTGTTCTGACAGGAACCAAGATTAGAGATCACATCTCTCCCATTTTGGCTTCCTTGCACTGGCTACCCGTTAAATCTAGAATAGAATTTAAAATTCTTCTCCTAACATACAAAGCTCTTCATTGTCAAGCACCGTAATATCTAAAAGAGCTCACAGTACCTTACTACCCCACTAGAACACTGCGCTCTCAGGATGCTAGGTTCCTTGTGGTTCCTATAGTGTAACTTCTATGTTGTGATTTTTTTTTTCTCTGTCACCACCTGAAGGACAGAGAATAGGAAGACGGCCCATTATCATTTGAGGCCAAAGGAACCTCCATCACTGTCAGACAAAGACAGAAAGGACCTATCAATTATATTATATTTTATATCATATTTTCCATATACACTGTAATAACAAAATATAATCAAAAACTACATCATCATCGTTTTTTGAGAATTCAATATCTTTATTTTTTGTTGTTTTATTGTTTACTTATCATGTTAATCATTGACCTACCATATTTTATTTACTTAGAGAGCACGCCAGTGTTGCATTCACACCAGATTATGGTTTTGTCTTCTCTTCCAGTCATGAATTGACTCTGACTCCTGGGCATTACACACATCAAATCGATTAGATTTCGTCAATTCTAATGTATTTCTAATCCATCAATAGGGCTTCCTGAAACTAGAAATCCAATTTCATCTGCTCAGTCAGAAAATAAACAAAGTTCTTAGTCAGACAGTTTGTCTTTTGTGTGGTCAAGTAGCTATGTGTAGAGCGGGACCCTCAGCTTTGCAGCATGAGAGTCGGCCCTACTCAGCCTGCACCACTCTTTTATTGAAGAATCAAAAACACAGCAATCTCGTAAACAGGTGATTCCATATTTGGTCATAGATGCATACCGTTTTTTACATGCTTATTCAGAATCCTCAAGGAGGATTTAATGTAAATTAAATAATATTAAGTAAAATTATTGTTTGTTTTCTGATAATTATTAATTATTTCTGATAGCTAAATTTAATTTAAATGCCCCACCAAAATGGTGCAGAGCCCTACACATTTTGGCATAAAGCACGGTAGATGCATTTATGACTGACTGGCTGGTTTGAGTTAAATCTCACACAGAACCTTCCAACCTTCTGTTCTGCTGTGTGTGTGTGAATGTGGCCAAAGAGGCCAAACAAAACAGGAAAGTAAAGAGCAGGGATAGTTCATCTTAACATGTTGAGATAATTGAAGGAAATTTACACTGATTGTATGTTTTTTTTTTGTTTGTTTGTTTTTTCCTAACAGATTGACAGCTAAAACTATACCTACAATTGCTATCCAGTAAAAGTAAAATGCTTCCCAGACAATCATAGTTGTCTTTACCTAACCAGTATAGACATTGTTCTTTTTATTATCCAATTCTACATAAAGTAAGAAGGTACTGAAAGCAACAAATGAAACTACAAAACAATGTAAATACTGGTTGTGGAATAGTTGTATCACTTCCCAAGGACTAATTGATTAATTCATTCATTTAGGCTAGGCTAGTAAATAAGTAAAACTGATTAGATTATCACGCAGTGATTTCTTCCAATTTTAACACCAGCACAAAAGAGGAACAGTTGAGGAGGTCAAACTTTCTGATATTCAAATGGCCACACTATTCTCAAACTCCTTTGGATCCATGTATGTGTATGGGACTTTCAGGTTCTTGTTTCTGGCTTTGATGGCTACACTTAAAACTTCCAACTCTCCTTGAAAATCCTTTATCAGCTTGCAGGGAATCTCTTCTCTGAAATGCTCCTCAGGGTACTGACCAAAAGGGACCTGATGAAATCAAAGATACGTTTAAAACATATTTTTCTCTGTAACATTTTAATGTAAAAATGTTTAAAGTGTCTCAATGACACATTAATCTACTTCACAAAAGTTTAACATAAATGTACGTTAATTTGGGCACTTACAAAGTCAGACGACTGCTTGCTGAGTAGCCACATGATGGACATTCCCTGAACTGTTGCCCTGACGTTTGGGAATGTCTCCAGCATCGTGGCCTCACTTGTTGTCCCCTTTGTAGTTGGTGGAGGACGTTGCAGGGTGACGGGAGTGTTGGGCATCCAGCTACCGTAGTCGTACTGCAATGAATACATGATTAATGTGCATCTAATATGCATCATTTACAGTGTTTTTAGTATTATTGAAGCTTTTTTATAATGTCAGAAAAATGCACATTTAAAAGCAAAATGTTTTTTATGTTTAAGGCTCAAAATCACTTCTTTGACCAGAAATCATCCATCTCTCTCAAGTTCAGACAAAACTACAAAACCTCGTCACCCTATTCCACTAAATAATCTAAATATTATAATTGTTGATCCCAGTGAATTACAACTATTTACCTGTCCACAGTTGACAGATGCGTGCTGAGCTGAGCAGGTGAAAATCACCATGGTGACAAACTTGACCAACTCAGCCACAGTGGAGAATCTCTCAGGAATTCCTGAGAATTAGAATAAAATGTGTTATTTAAAAAAAGTTTAGATGATTAAAGTAAAGTTTGATTTATGTGTGCATTATGATGATATAATGGTATATACATGTTAATATAAAAGCAACATATATGATGAAGATTGAGCTTACCTGTGTCTGCTTGGGAAAGGAATCCATGTTCAAAGATGTCCTGAATCCACTTCTGTAGTTCAGAGTCCCGTTGAACCTCATCATCATTCTTGTAGTAGTAGGTGATAATTCCCTGCACAAATCTATGAGAAAATGTGTTCTGTATTAAATATATACACTATATTATATATATTATGTTGTATGCACATACATTCTACATGTAGTAGAAATACTCTCTTTTGTAGGGCCATTTAATAGACATTTGTTTTGCAGCAGATATCAGAGAATTCTGTATAGGATCTCAGTGGAATATTTGATGCAATGGACCGTACAACTTTAATTAAAGTTCTAAAGTAATGATGGGATATCTCAAATACTCTCTTCCCAATACAGTCACATACATATAATACAAATGTATGATCTTTAACCGATCAGCCGTCAGGGCTACAGTTTTCCCTGTTTTTACTTCACTTTAGTCTCTAAATGCAGTCTGTATTCAATAAACACAATGCTCTACCTGTGGATGATATCCCACAGCTTGAGTCCATCATCCCTATAGTAGTAGTTTGGCACATCCTTCATTCCACGCTCAGCAATGTTGTCTGGTATACAGAGGGAGCTGTAGGTCATTGCGGACATTGATCTCTTCAAGATTGTCTTCATTCCCTCTCCCCCCGAAGATGTGTACTAATGAACAAATAATGTAAGGAATGTAGTTAGAGACAAATGTTGTACGTGATACTGAATAAAACATTGTGTAGGTTATGGTCTACTTTGAGTGTTTGTCATGTCCTACGTTTTCGAAAAATCCTTCCTTAGATATAAGTTGACTTCGAGCTAAGTTGTTGATCTGCAGTGTGTAGCGAGTGTGAGGTATGAGGAGCTGAGGGAAAGATGGAACTCTGTTAGTAACAGTATTGGCTCATAACAACGTCAGAAATGTTGCAATACCGATATACACTAAAATATTATGGTTCATACAGGATACCAAAATCAGCAAGTGGGAAAAAATTTAAGAGAAATAACGTGACTACAGTAAGTTCAGTATTCTCCCATTCGGTTACCTTGTACAGAGGATGCACCATGGGCACGTTGCGCAGCAGTGACACTGAAAACACTTCAGCAAACAGGTGAGTGCGCAGCAGGTGAGAATTGAGTTGATGCTCACTGAAATCTGCACTTCTCACAAAAATCTTTGCCATCAACCAGTCGTACTCAGAGTCAGTAGGAAAAAAGATGGGATTATCATCTGCTGGAGTCTGCTTCAACTACAGAAGAAGAAAAGTCATTATGCAGTCAATGATCAAAAATGGTCTTTTTAGGATGTCTTCCTTCCTGTTTTTCTTAATCTATATTGAAGGTCAAAGGATAGATATGTTGTGTTTTTTGTGATAGAAAACTGACTTGAGTTGACTTATGTTTGGGTCAGGCTCAACTGCCAGTCTGACAGCCTTTCCGAGCACTAGGACTTTTATTTAGAAAAAAAAAAAAATCACCAACTCATGCTATAGCTGCTGTCTACTTCATTCAGCCATGCCAGCTTCCACTTTTGTAGATTCTCTATTTAGCTTTATTTGTGTGCTAATCTTACCTGAATAGCAATTGGCACCAGCTCATCATCGGGTCTTTTTTGGAGCAGGACGAGAGGAGCCACCAAGTACTGCTTCTTCCCGTCGATGGTGTTTGTTTTCACTCCATCCAAACGCTTGTAGTCACACAGGAATATGTTGCCTTTCTGTTTGGCGAGGCGAATTTTGGCGAGGATGACAAATGACTCAGATGTGAATTTTTTATGCAAAGTGAACATGTACAGTACTATTCAAAAGTCTTTCCTGTTCGCTTTTTATTCAAATGAATAGGAAATATTAGGATCAAGTAGAGACGGTTTATTTATTCCAGGAGAATGAGGGGAAAAAAATCACCTTCATTTCACTTTTCAAGCTGCACTGACCATGGAGGAAGACCATGTCATCAGTGACAGGGAAGTTATCAGGCAGAGCTGTACAACGTTGGATCAAGATGGGGTTGACGCCGTTTAGATACTGGTAGCCGAAAAAATCATCGTCCTTCCAATGTTGCTGGACGTAATCTGGAAAGAGAGCAGAGATTAACTCAATTCTGGTTACTAGATATTGTTCTAGTGTGTTGTTCATTGTTTAAATGTCATTGTCAAAAAATAGAAAGAAATGTTGTGTTTTGATTCAGACATGTTTTCTTCTCTGTCACATTTCATTAAAAAAAAAACACATGGCACAATATAAATGGGCTCCAGAATAGAAACAATCATAATATTAGAAAGTACAGTTGAATGTATGAATGTACTGCATGTTATTATACATACGATATTAGGTATTTTATTATAATATTATAGTGCAGTACCTGATATGTCAGTCCTTTTGCAGCAGAACACTCGGGTAATATAATGAATATCAGTCCAGTTCTCCTTACAATCACTCAGTCCCTTCAGTTTCAGCTCAGTCAGCCTAGAAAATAAAAACAAAAGATGGCTGTATGAAGACAAATAGCTTTAGCTTCATATTTAAGAGATATAAGAAAAATATATATATTATATGTTCTCATCCAATTTTATGTAATAAGCATATTTTAAGTATAAGTATTACTTTAAATCCTTTTGATCATTTTTGGCTTTAGGTTAAAATTAAAGATATGTTTTAGAATTTGTGGACCTTACCCTGTGGCTGCAGTGAATAAAAACTCTGTAGTCTTGGTGAAGGAGAAGCGGACCTCACAAGGCAGAGAAAAAGGGTCTTCTGCCTTTATGTTGTGTGATATTCCCTCTAGATACACATCCCAGCTGGGGAAAAACAGAGAATAACAGAGTGGTGAAGAACTTTGGGTAGTATAGGATTCAGTGCATCTTCTTAATATTCTATTATATACTAAGTATTTGTATGATGGTTCATTAATTATTATATATCATGAATATAACAAATTAAAGGTGCAGGAGGTTTGGGGCTTGCATGATGCTACAACACATGCAAACGGAGCTCTCACCGATAATCTTCCTCTCGCTGCTTCAGCTCCTGCTCCCGACTGTACTTGCCAAGATGATGGGTGTCTTCAAAGGCTCTCAGAGCTTTCAATAAAAAATAAAAAAACAACGTTTAAAACTGTTGATATATACAGTATAGACCTTAAGCTCTAGTTTGCAAAATCTGTCTGTGCTTCATGTATTCTGTGGTCAGTGAAGGTGTACATTATGTCAGACAAGCAAATGTCTACAAACCTGTTGCCTCTCTGAACCGTTGAACCTCTCCGTCAGTGATCCAGCGGTAGATGGGAAAGTTGTAGTCGTCTCCCTCCGGGGATTTCACTTCCACCTTAGTAGGGAACCAAGAGTCTTCTGGGAACAGCGGGAGAGGCTGTTTGTCCAGCTCTATCACCGATATGTTTCCAATGGATTTAGGGCAGGACACAGAAAAACTAGACACCTGGAGTAATGACAGAAATGGTTTGAAATAAAAATACAGCTGATAAAGCATATTTAATTTAATTTAATAATTAATAAGAAAGCTGTCACATCTCTATAATTAGCATATAATCACTTAATGTACAATAATGGGCAAAATAAAACTCCCTGCAGAAAAATAGGTTGTAGAGTTGTAGTTGAGCTGACTTACATCATTTTCTATAAACTGAAATTTAATGCAGGGCTACTTTAGCACTACACTGCTGAAGTATGCATATAATCTTACATAGGTAAAGTTAAGGAAGCGTGCTATACATTTAAACATAGAGGCAGATATTCCAGACTTACTGATCCAGGGCAGAAGGACGGAGTCCACGAGTGCAACCATGTACGTTCGCTCTCCCCATCTGTGCCCACCAGCTTAATAAAGATGTCGTTAAAAGTGGCTGCACCGGCCAGGTTGGCAGTGAAGACGGTCACTTTATATTCCACCATTTTCAGTCTGGAAAGCACAAGAAGCCTGGTGGGGAGAAATATATCTATGATATGTTACAGTCCAAAAGTCTTTAATAGAAAAGATTCCAAGAAACATCTCTCTTACCTCTGTTAATTCCTTTGATGAACTGTTTTGATGCTCTGATAAAACCCATCCCCATTGAATCCTCTTTTTATACACACAGTTTTGCGGAAGTGTCCAGTCACCAGTAATAGTCATTTCTTGGTAATTTTGTATAAACGAAACCACAACCACAGAGATACTGCAAATCCTGATGGCATCAGCTACTGTTGAAGGTGGGTTCATTAAAAATATTAGTTCTGATTAAATGCCAGAACTATAAACAATACTTTCAACTACCAAGTTCATTCAGATTTTTTTTTTGTTAGGAACAACAACAACACAATAGAATTCCTAACAGAACAAGTTTGCAGAATATAGAGACAATTTAGTGACATGTAAATATGACAAATGTAAATACTACTCATTAAAGCATCACACGCATAAAATACTTGATTTGTGTTCTTTCTGATAAAAACATATAGTATAGCCCCCTAGATCAACTGGCTCACGCTGACATACACACACAATGCTATTTTGTAGTGGTCATCTTGTTGTGATTCATAAAACACATCACAACAGCAGCTGGGGCACAGGGTCAGATCTGAGGGGAGGGGGACCGTCAGGAGTCCAGTGGGTTTCAACTTGTTGATCCTTCCATCCAGGATGCAAACCCGCGGGAAGTTCACCTTAACCAGGTGTGCTGCAAACTTGGGAACAAATGAAAACAAAAGACAAAGAGTGATTTTTTCTGGTTTAACAGTCACCATGAAGTGCATATACTGATTACACCATGTGGTTTCAACACTGTTAATACAAGAAATTCTCCTGAAGTTCATGGGAAAAACCACTGTTACATAACAACATTATATATCATACAAAGGTCATTTTGTATGATTTGTATGAACCCTTTAGGGGGGTTATTTCCCCCTAACAGTCTTTACTGGATCTGTTTTAAATACTATTGCTAATTATATTGAATACTTACCAATAATAATGTTTGGTGTGTATTTTAGGCACATTTTATATGTAAAATATTCATTAAATGATTCTCACCCCCCCAATTATTGACTGTCCTCAGCTTGTGATTCACATGTTCATATTGAATTAACATGAAATAATTCAGTATTATTTCTAATTCTTTGTGCTAATTCTATAAATAATCTTACAATCAGTTGCACGGAGTACTTATTTTCTGTAATACATGGGATTTTAAAATATATATTTTTAATCTAAACACTACAGCATTCAAATAAATACTTTCTCTTGCAGAAAATATTTGGATGGAACTATGGTATGTCTAATTTTCTCTCTCATTCATTTGTACAAAATGTGTCACACCGCGGTGAGGTCAAGTGGGGTTTTTTGTCTTGTATCGTCATTTCCTGTTTTATTTTGATATTCACCTGTCTTCTTATTTCAGGTCACTTGCCCTTCCTCATGTGTCACCGGTCTGATTGTCTTCCCCAACCTGATTGTTTTCCACCTGTTTCCCATTACCCTGTGTATATATTGTCTGTGTCTCCCTTTGTCCCGTGCCAAAGTGTTTCGTCTTTTTGAAGCGATCACCCAAGCCTTGATTCATTGCTCACAGTCATAGCATTATAGCTCAAGTGTTTTGTTTGTTTTTCCTCGAATGAGTGATTTTATGTTGTTAATTCTTAGTTCAGCCTATTTGATTCATAGTGCATTGCGTAGTGTTTTTCAGCCTCTTTGGAGCGCCTTTTGTTAATTTTTTGTAGCCTGTTGTTTTTCCTCTTTAAGAGTGATTTTGATAATCTTTATAGTGTAGCTTAGAGTTTTCCTCCTTTGGAGTGTTTTTTGTTTTCCCTAGTTCAAGCCCGTTTTTATAGCCTCACTCTGTCGAGTGATTTTTTTGTTATTAATAAACAAGTTCATTTGATACCTCTGCACCTGAGTCCTGTTTGAGTCCCGTTCTGACAAAATGTTGAGAATACACCAACAGTAGATTAATTATATGTCAACTCTGTTACTATGATATCCTTCTGAGTCTGTCCATCATTTTTTAAAAACAATTATATGATGAAAATTCATAAAATTATGTTTTTATTCATGACATGTGGTATCTGGTTTTAAGCTAGCACGTGGAGTTAAAGCACAAAATGGTGGAAAATGTCAACTCTGTTATCGTCAACTCTGTTACATGTGCCAAACTTTTAATGATAACAGAGTTGACAGTCACTAACAGAGTCAGATGGTTAGTTTATACATTTATTGTGAGTTCTGGATAATGTTATTGTAAAGGCAAGATTTCTGATATCAAAAAATAATTATTTTCTGGGTAGGCGAAGATGGAGGTGTCGGCAGGAGAAAGGCAACGGCAATACAGGGCAGGGCGAAATGCTGACCCTAAAAGGAGCGCAGCAAATTTGAAACAAGACAGGGAGAGATGGAGGGAAAAAAGAAATGCAGGATTAACCAGCACAGTGGCTTGTCTGAGTGAAAGGGAGCAGAGGCATAAGTGGAAATATTGGAGGGTCAGCAGAGGTGCAGATCAAGGAGGAAGACAAGGTTTGAAACACAACCAACAGGTCCTGAACTAGAATCAAATTTCATGTTTAAGATTGGCAAATGCTGGAAGTGTTAAATTTAAAGTATTCTCTATGGGAATAAAAAAGGTTTTACGAAAAAAAAAAAAAATATTTTGTCTAAACTTAAAATGTACCCGCAATTCTGAAATGGGCTACATACACTAAGTAACATGTGTAATGCATTGTGCAATGTGCCAGATATGTCCACCTCAGAACAGACACAACTGATGATAAATTAGTGATAGATAATGTGTGTGTGTATATACACTGTATTGGGAAATGAATGATGATGATGATGAAACCTGGCTCTAAATGTAAGATTCCAAGATGACAAGGGCTAATTCACAGTCCATCTGTGTGTGTGAGTTTGTGTGTGTGTGTGTGTGTGTGTGTGTGTATATACACTGTATTGGGAAATCTGATGATGAAACCTGATTAATTATAAGATATCATTATACAGAACAGGTATTATATAAACTGAAACTGGTGCAATGTTATGTCACATTATCAGGATATGTACCACAGTCCTTTAAAATAGCTGTAATTTAGCCTCTTCTTAAAAATCCGACTCTAGATCAAGAGGTTTTAGTCAACTACAGGCCCATATCAAACCTTTCATTCCTCTCTTTGACACCATTGTCAAATGAACCGCCCTAGGCTGGTTTAAGTCATATTTTTTAGAACAATCTCAGTTTGTTTATGTTAATGATGAATCCCCCATGCAAACCAAAGTTTCTCATGGAGTCCCACAAAGTTCTGTATTAGGACTACTTCTATTCAGTTTATATATGCTTCCTCTAGGGAACAATATTAGGAATCACTCAATTAACTTTAACTGTTATGCTGACGACACCCAATTATATTTATCGATCAAGCCTGGTGAAACCAGTCACTTAACTAAACTCCAAACATGCATTAAGGATATAAAAAATTGGATGACCTACAATTTTCTGATGCTTCAGATAAAACTGAAGTTCTCGTAATTGGACCCAAACACCTCAGAAACTGTCTCTTCAGAGATTTAGTTGCCTTAGACGGGATCACCCTGGCCTCCAGCTCCACAGTAAAGAATCTGGGAGTTGTCTTTGATCAAGATTTGTCCTTTAATGACCATATAAAACAACTTTCGAGGACTGCATTCTTCCAACTACGCAACATTGCCAAAATTCGATGCATGATATCTCAAGCGGATGCAGAAAAACTAGTTCATGCATTTGTTACTTCTAGGCTGGACTATTGTAACTCTTTGTTATCAGGCTGCTCCAATAAGTCTCAAGAGTTTGCAGCTGACTCAGAATGCTGCTGCACGTGTTCTGACAGGAACCAAGATTAGAGATCACATCTCTCCCATTTTGGCTTCCTTTCACTGGCTACCCGTTAAATCTAGAATAGAGTTTAAAATTCTTCTCCTAACATACAAAGCTCTTCATTGTCAGGCACCGTCATATCTAAAAGAGTTCACAGTACACAGTTTTTTGAGAATTCAATATCTTTATTTTTTGTTGTTTTATTGTTTACTTATCATGTTAATCATTGACCTACCATATTTTATTTACTTAGAGAGCACGCCAGTGTTGCATTCACACCAGATTATGGTTTTGTCTTCTCTTCCAGTCATGAATTGACTCTGACTCCTGGGCATTACACACATCAAATCGATTAGATTTCGTCAATTCTAATGTATTTCTAATCCATCAATAGGGCTTCCTGAAACTAGAAATCCAATTTCATCTGCTCAGTCAGAAAATAAACAAAGTTCTTAGTCAGACAGTTTGTCTTTTGTGTGGTCAAGTAGCTATGTGTAGAGCGGGACCCTCAGCTTTGCAGCATGAGAGTCGGCCCTACTCAGCCTGCACCACTCTTTTATTGAAGAATCAAAAACACAGCAATCTCGTAAACAGGTGATTCCATATTTGGTCATAGATGCATACCGTTTTTTACATGCTTATTCAGAATCCTCAAGGAGGATTTAATGTAAATTAAATAATATTAGGTAAAATTATTGTTTGTTTTCTGATAATTATTAATTATTTCTGATAGCTAAATTTAATTTAAATGCCCCACCAAAATGGTGCAGAGCCCTACACATTTTGGCATAATGTACGGTAGATGCATTTATGACTGACCTGGCTGGTTTGAGTTAAATCTCACACAGAACCTTCTGTTCTGCTGTGTGTGTGAATGTGGCCAAAGAGGCCAAACAAAACAGGAAAGTAAAGAGCAGGGATAGTTCATCTTAACATGTTGAGATAATTGAAGGAAATTTACACTGATTGTATGTTTTTTTTCCTAACAGATTGACAGCTAAAACTATACCTACAATTGCTATCCAGAAAAAGTAAAATGCTTCCCAGACAATCATAGTTGTCTTTACCTAACCAGTATAGACATAGTTCTTTTTATTATCCAATTCTACATAAAGTAAGAAGGTACTCAAAGCAACAAATTAAACTACACAACAATGTAAATACTGGTTGTGGAATAGTTGTATTACTTCCCAAGGACTAATTGATTAATTCATTCTTGTGTTAAGACAGTAAAGAATAAAACAATGTTCACACTTTAATACATGACTTTGTCAGAAACATTTCAACCTGGTCGCTGCCATGTATATTCAGTAGTACAGGATTTAAGAGGATTTAAGATGTGGATTATACTTAAAACAGTTAAATCAGTTAGGCTAGGCTAGACTAGTGAAAAAAAAAAAAAACTCTGATTAGATTATCACGCAGTGATTTCTTCCAATTTTAACACCAGCACAAAAGAGGAACAGTTGAGGAGGTCAAACTTTCTGATATTCAAATGGCCACACTATTCTCAAACTCCTTTGGATCCATGTATGTGTATGGGACTTTCAGGTTCTTGTTTCTGGCTTTGATGGCTACACTTAAAACTTCCAACTCTCCTTGAAAATCCTTTATCAGCTTGCAGGGAATCTCTTCTCTGAAATGCTCCTCAGGGTACTGACCAAAAGGGACCTGATGAAATCAAAGATACGTTTAAAACATATTTTTCTCTGTAACATTTTAATGTAAAAATGTTTAAAGTGTCTCAATGACACATTAATCTACTTCACAAAAGTTTAACATAAATGTACGTTAATTTGTGCACTTACAAAGTCAGACGACTGCTTGCTGAGTAGCCACATGATGGCCATTCCCTGAACTGTTGTGCTGACGTTTGGGAATGTCTCCAGCATCGTGGCCTCACTTGTTGTCCCCTTTGTAGTTGGTGGAGGACGTTGCAGGGTGATGGGAGTGTTGGGCATCCAGCTACCGTAGTCAAACTGCAATGAATACATGATTAATGTGAATCTAATATGCATCATTTACAGTGTTTTTAGTATTATTGAAGCTTTTTTATAATGTCAGAAAAATGCACATTTAAAAGCAAAATGTTTTTTATGTTTAAGGCTCAAAGTCACTTCTTTGACCAGAAATCATCCATCTCTCTCAAGTTCAGACAAAACTACAAAACCTTGTCACCCTATTCCACTAAATAATCTAAATATTATAATTGTTGATCCCAGTGAATTACAACTATTTACCTGTCCACAGTTGACAGATGCGTGCTGAGCTGAGCAGGTGAAAATCACCATGGTGACAAACTTGACCAACTCAGCCACAGTGGAGAATCTCTCAGGAATTCCTGAGAATTAGAATAAAATGTGATATTTAAAAAAAGTTTAGATGATTAAAGTAAAGTTTGATTTATGTGTGTATTATGATGATATAATGGTATATACATGTAAATATAAAAGCAACATATATGATGAAGATTGAGCTTACCTGTGTCTGCTTGGGAAAGGAATCCATGTTCAAAGATGTCCTGAATCCACTTCTGTAGTTCAGAGTCCCGTTGAACCTCATCATCATTCTTGTAGTAGTAGGTGATAGTTCCTTGCACAAACCTATGAGAAAATGTGTTCTGTATTGAATATATACACTATATTATATATATTATGCTGTATGCACATTGTAGTAGAAATACTCTCTTTTGTAGGGCCATTTAATAGACATTTGTTTTGCAGCAGATATCAGAGAATTCTGTATAGAATCTCAGTGGAATATTTGATGCAATGGACCGTACAACTTTAATTAAAGTTCTAAAGTAATGATGGGATATCTCAAATACTCTCTTCCCAATAGAGTCACATACATATAATACAAATTTATGATCTTTAACCGATCAGCTGTCAGGGCTACAGTGCTGCTGTAATGTCATCTCTCGCTCTTTCTTGACATCTTGTTAATCTTCATATTTAAAAGGAAAATCAACAAGAATTCAAACACTGAAGAAGCACTACAGTACTGCTCCTAATATAAAACAGGTATTCTGCGTTTATCGAAAAGGTTCAGTCCTGCAATGTTTGAAATAAACTTAAATTGCTATTCTGTTGTGTTATACTAAGAGGCATTTCTGTACGACACTACTGTAGTTGAAGTACCAGTGACAGGTTTGGACACCTTCCCATTTCCTTGAATGAGAAAGTGTGTCCAAACTGTTGACTGGTACTGTATGTTTAACAAGTTTTCCCCCTTCAAGTGGATGAGGTAAGAATGTCTCTCATGTCGCCCCTGACCTCAACCATCATCTCAGACACCCAATCTGTTTTTACTTCACTTTAGTCTCTAAATGCAGTCTGTATTCAATAAACACAATGGTCAACTACCTGTGGATGATATCCCACAGCTTGAGTCCATCATCCCTATAGTAGTAGTTTGGCACATCCTTCATTCCACGCTCAGCAATGTTGTCTGGTATACAGAGGGAGCTGTAGGTCATTGCGGACATTGATCTCTTCAAGATTGTCTTCTTTCCCTCTCCCCCAGAAGATGTGTACTAATGAACAGTTGAAATAATGTAAGGAATGTAGTTAGAGACAAATTTTGTATGTGATACTGAATAAAACATTGTGTAGGTAGTTAGGGTTAGGGTTATGGTCTACTTTGAGTGTTGGTCTTCTCCTACCTTTGCGAAAAATCCTTCCTCAGATATAAGTTGACTTCGAGCTAAGTTGTTGATCTGCAGTGTGTAGCGAGTGTGAGGTATGAGGAGCTGAGGGAAAGATGGAACTCTGTTAGTAACAGTATTGGCTCATAACAATGTCAGAAATGTTGCAATACCGATATACACTAAAATATTATGGTTCATACAGGATACCAAAATCAGCAAGTGGGAAAAAATTTAAGAGAAATAACGTGACTACAGTAAGTTCAGTATTCTCCCATTCGGTTACCTTGTACAGAGGATGCACCATGGGCACGTTGCGCAGCAGTGACACTGCAAACACTTCAGCAAACAGGTGAGTGCGCAGCAGGTGAGAATTGAGTTGATGCTCACTGAAATCTGCACTTCTCACAAAAATCTTTGCCATCAACCAGTCGTACTCAGAGTCAGTAGGAAAAAAGATGGGATTATCATCTGCTGGAGTCTGCTTCAACTACAGAAGAAGAAAAGTGATTCATTCAATGAATAAAGTCATTATGCAATCAATGACCAGTAACTGGTGACTCAAGACTGACTTGAGTTGACTTATGTTTGGGTCAGGCACAACTGACAGCATTTCCCAGCAACTTTACTTGCTTGGAAAAAAAACACCAACTCATGCTGTCTACTTCATTCAGCGATGCCAGCTTCTACTTTTGTCGATTCTCTATTTAGCTTTATTTGTGTGCTAATCTTACCTGAATAGCAATTGGCACCAGCTCATCATCGGGTCTTTTTTGGAGCAGGACGAGAGGAGCCACCAAGTACTGCTTCTTCCCGTCGATGGTGTTTGTTTTCACTCCATCCAAACGCTTGTAGTCACACAGGAATATGTTGCCTTTCTGTTTGGCGAGGCGAATTTTTGTGAGGATGACAAATGACTCAGATGTGAATTTTTTATGCAAAGTGAACATGTACAGTACTATTCAAAAGTCTTTCCTGTTCGCTTTTTATTCAAATGAATGGGAAATATTAGGATCAAGTAGAGACGGTTTATTTATTCCAGGAGAATGAGGGGGAAAAAATCACCTTCATTTCACTTTTCAAGCTGCACTGACCATGGAGGAAGACCATGTCATCAGTGACAGGGAAGTTATCAGGCAGAGCTGTACAACGTTGGATCAAGATGGGGTTGACGCCGTTTAGATACTGGTAGCCGAAAAAATCATCGTCCTTCCAATGTTGCTGGACATAATCTGGACAGAGAGCAGAGATTAACTCAATTCTGGTTACTAGATATTGTTCTAGTGTGTTGTTCATTGTTTAAATGTCATTGTCAAAAAATAGAAAGAAATGTTGTGTTTTAATTCAGACATGTTTTCTTCTCTGTCACATTTCATAAAAAAAAAAAAACATGGCACAATATAAATGGACTCCAGAATAGAAACAATCATAATATTAGAAAGTACAGTTGAATGTATGAATGTACTGCATGTTATTATGCATACGATATTAGGTATTTTATTATAATATTTTAGTGCAGTACCTGATATGTCAGTCCTTTTGCAGCAGAACACTCGGTTAATATAATCAATATCAGTCCAGTTCTCCTTACAATCACTCAGTCCCTTCAGTTTCAGCTCAGTCAGCCTAGAAAATAAAAACAAAAGATGGCTGTATGAAGACAAATAGCTTTAGCTTCATATTTAAGAGATATAAGAATGATATATATATTATATGTTCTCATCCAATTTTATGTAATAAGCATATTTTAAGTATAAGTATTACTTTAAATCATTTTGATCATTTATGGCTTTAGGTTAAAATTAAAGATATGTTTTAGAATTTGTGGATCTCACCCTGTGGCTGCAGTGAATAAAAACTCTGTAGTCTTGGTGAAGGAGAAGCGGACCTCACAAGGCAGAGAAAAAGGGTCTTCTGCCTTTATGTTGTGTGATATTCCCTCTAGATACACATCCCAGCTGGGGAAAAACAGAGAATAACAGAGTGGTGAAGAACCTTGGGTAGTATAGGATTCAGTGCATCTTCTTAATATTCTATTATATACTAAGTATTTGTATGATGGTTCATTAATTATTATATATCATGAATATACCAAACTAAAGGTGCAGGAGGTTTGGGGCTTGCATGATGCTACAACACATGCAAACGGAGCTCTCACCGATAATCTTCCTCTCGCTGCTTCAGCTCCTGCTCCCGACTGTACTTGCCAAGATGATGGGTGTCTTCAAAGGCTCTCAGAGCTTTCAATAAAAAATAAAAAAACAGGGTTTAAAACTGTTGATATATACAGTATAGACCTTAAGCTCTAGTTTGCAAAATCTGTCTGTGCTTCATGTATTCTGTGGTCAGTGAAGGTGTACATTATGTCAGACAAGCAAATGTCTACAAACCTGTTGCCTCTCTGAACCGTTGAACCTCTCCGTCAGTGATCCAGCGGTAGATGGGAAAGTTGTAGTCGTCTCCCTCCGGGGATTTCACTTCCACCTTAGTAGGGAACCAAGAGTCTTCTGGGAACAGCGGGAGAGGCTGTTTGTCCAGCTCTATCACCGATATGTTTCCAATGGATTTAGGGCAGGACACAGAAAAACTAGGCACCTGGAGTAATGACAGAAATGGGTTGAAATAAAAATACAGCTGATAAAGCATATTTAATTTAATTTAATAATTAATAAGAATTGAGCTGTCTCATCTCTATAATTAGCATATAATCACTTAATGTACAATAATGGGCAACATAAAACTCCCTGCAGAAAAATAGGTTGTAGAGTTGTAGTTGAGCTGACTTACATCATTTTCTATAAACTGAAATTTAATGCAGGGCTACTTTAGCACTACACTGCTGAAGTATGCATATAATCTTACATAGGTAAAGTTAAGGAAGCGTGCTATACATTTAAACATAGAGGCAGATATTCCAGACTTACTGCTCCAGGGTAGAAGGACGGATTCCACGAGTGCAACCATGTACGTTCGCTCTCCCCATCTGTGCCCACCAGCTTAATAAAGATGTCGTTAAAAGTGGCTGCACCGGCCAGGTTGGCAGTGAAGACGCTCACTTTATATTCCACCATTTTCAGTCTGGAAAGCACAAGAAGCCTGGTGGGGAGAAATATATCTATGATATGTTACAGTCCAATAGTCTCTAATAGAAATGATTCCAAGAAACATCTCTCTTACCTCTGTTAATTCCTTTGATGAACTGTTTTGATGCTCTGATAAAACCCATCCCCACTGAATCCTCTTTTTATACAGACAGTTTTATAGGAGTGTCCAATAGTCAGAGTTTGCCAATTTTGCTTATCCTGAATATCCTGAAATACAGTACTACTAATTAAATCACCACATGCATAAAATACTTGATTTGTGTTCTTTCTGGCAAAAACATATAGTACATCCCTCTAGATCAACTGGCTCAGGCTGACATACACACACAATGCTATTTTGTAGTGGTCAAAGGCAGCTCAGTTATCAATGCAAAGCTACTGTAGCATTAAAATTAAATTATTTAAATATATGTTTTGATTCATAAAACACATCACAACAGCAGTTGGGGCACAGGGTCAGATCTGAGGGGAGGGGACCGTCAGGAGTCCAGTGGGTTTCAGCTTGTTGATCCCTCCATCCAGGAAGCAAACCCACGGGTAGTTCACCTTAACCAGGTGTGCTGCAAACTTGGGAACAAATGAAAACAAAAGACAAAGTGATATTTCTGGTTTAACAGTCACCAGGAAGTACCAGCACTAATTCCCCAATGTGGTTTCAACACTGTTAATGCCTGAAGAAATTCTCCTGAAATTTACTGTTACAACAACAACACACCTCCAATGATAAGGACGCACCAGTAAGTAATCACCACTGATTACTCAAGTTTTGTGGGAGTGTCAGTTCTGATTAAATGCCTGAACAACAAACACTTTCAACTAGAAAGTTCATCCGTTTTTTTTTTCTTTATCAGAAACAACAACAACAGCATAAAAGAAATTTTAACATGACAATTATGTAGAATCTAGAGACAATTCACTGACATCTAATCAATATACAAATGTAAATGCAAATGCAAATGGTAGTAATTAAATCATCAAATGCATAAACCATTTTATCACTTTCATTCATTCTGACAAAAACATATATTACAGTTCCCTAGATGAACTGGCTCAGAACAGACAGGCTACATACATACATCAGGACAGTTTTAGAGATCAAAGGCAGCTCAGTTTATCAGTGCAAAGTAGTAAAAAAAAAAAATATCAAAAAAACATTCCTGTTGTGAGACATAAAACTGAATGGATCTAAAATTGGCCAATAAAATGGATTAAGAAGATACTTATTTTAAAGCAGTTTTTTTTCAGCACAGTTTAATTAAGGTTTGTAATAATAATAAAATTATTGCATTTCCACTTAAACAAAAGCACATATAGTCTCTTAATGTGAAGCTGAATTTGACCAAAACTGGGGCACAGGGTCAGATCTGAGGGGAGGGGACCGTCAGGAGTCCAGTGGGTTTCAGCTTGTTGATCCCTCCATCCAGGATGCAAACCCGCGGGAAGTTCACCTTAACCAGGTGTGTTGCAAACTGGAAAGAAATGGAAACAAAAGACAAAGTGATATTTCTGGTTTAACAGTCACCATGAAGTACCAGTACTAATTCCCCAATGTGGTTTCAACACTGTTAATGCATTAGGAAATTCTCCTGAAATTTACTGTTACAACAACACACCTCCAATGATAAGGACACACTAAGTAAGTATGTGTACCAGATATGTTCATCTCAGAAGAGACACAATTGATGATAAATTAGTATTAGCTAATGTAGGTGTGTATATACACTGTATTGGGAAATGAATCATGATGATGAAACCTGGCTCTAAATGTAAGATTACATTATACAGAACAAAGCAGCAAGTGCTACTTCACACAGTGCAATAATCTAATATCTTTAACTGACTGTGTACAAATAGAAACACTTTTCTCGTATACTATACTGACTACAATGACACTTCCTCTGACGTTCAGGAGGATTCCTGTTGCAGGACACTGCACCAGCTCACCGTCAGGGCTGAATGCTGTGCTGAAGGGAATGTTGACGCTGCCAGAAATATGGCCTCTGCTGAAGCTGAAGGCAGTAAGGTTAAGGAGCACAGCTTTGAAACCAAAGAATGAGGTGATCCTCGTTTTTTTTTTATACAGTTAAGCATTAAATTTATCACCAGACTACATGGATATAACGGGCAGTAGGAAACAATATCAAGTCAGTTCAACAATATCCTTATTGTCATACTGCTTATCAGATTGACTGCCAATAGAAAAAGCAAGTAAGACAACCTTTAAGATAACTAGCCCACCATGAAGTGCATGTACTGATTACCCCATGTGGTTTCAACACTGTTAATACATGAGGAAATTCTCAAATTCATGCGTCCATACAGTTCGTGCGTGTGCGTGTGTGTGTGTGTGTGTGTGTGTGTGTGTACACTGTATTGGGAAATCTGATGATGAAACCTGATTGACAATAAGATTTCATTATACGGAACAGTTATTACATAAACTAAAACTGATGCAATGTTACGCAATGCATTAGCAAGAACTGTGATATCATCTGAGATGCATGACTGATAAAATAAAATCAGTTTATTGTTAATTTACCTCTATTCACAAAAGACTAGTGTTTTAACATGGAATACCTGTCACCTGTGATCTATTATGTACATACTAAATGAGCTGATTCTGTTCATGTTCTACAGTGGCTTGCGAAACTATTTGGCCCCCTTGAACTTTTGCCACATTTCAGGCTTCAAACATAAAGATATAAAACTGTAATTTTTTGTGAAGAATCAACAACAAGTGGGACACAATCATGAAGTGGAACAAAATTTATTGGATATTTAACTTTTTTTAACAAATAAAAAATGAAAAATTGGGTGTGCAAAATCATTCAGCCCCATTGAGTTAATACTTTGTAGCGCCACCTTTTGCTGCGATTACAGCTGCAAGTCGCTTGGGGTATGTCTATCAGTTTTGCACATCGAGAAACTGATATTTTTGCCCATTCCTACTTGCAAAACAGCTCGAGCTCAGTGAGGTTGGATGGAGAGCGTTTGTGAACAGCAGTTCTTTCCACAGATTCTCAATTGGATTGAGGTCTGGACTTTGACTTGGCCATTCTAACACCTTGATATGTTTTTTGGTGAACCATTCCATTGTAGCTTTTGCTTTATGTTTTGGATCATTGTCTTGTTGGAAGACAAATCTCCGTCCCAGTCTCAGGTCTTTTGCGGACTCCATCAGGTTTTCTTCCAGAATGGTCCTGTATTTGGCTCCATTCATCTTCCCATCAATTTTAACCATCTTCCCTGTCCCTGCTGAAGAAAAGCAGGCCCAAACCATGATGCTGCCACCACCATGTTTGACAGTGAGGATGGTGTGTTGAGGGTGATGAGCTGTGCTGCTTTTACGCAAAACATAACGTCTTGCATTGTTGCCAAAAAATTCGATTTTGGTCTCATCTGACCAGAGCACCTTCTTCCACATGTTTGGTGCGTCTCCCAGGTGGCTTGTGGCAAACTTTAAACGACACCTTTTATGGATATCTTTAAGAAATGGCTTCCTTCTTGCCACTCTTCCATAAAGGCCAGATTTGTGCAGTATACGACTGATTGTTGTCCTATGGACAGATTCTCCCACCTCAGCTGTAGACCTCTGCAGTTCATCCAGAGTGATCATGGGCCTCTTGGCTGCATCTCTGATCAGTCTTCTCCTTGTATGAGCTGAAAGTTTAGGGGGACGGCCAGATCTTGGTAGATTTGCAGTGGTCTGATACTCCTTCCATTTCAATATTATTGCTTGCACAGTGTTCCTTGGGATGTTTAAAGCTTGGGAAATCTTTTTGTATCCAAATCCAGCTTTAAACTTCTCCACAACAGCATCTCGGCCCTGCCTGGTGTGTTCCTTGTTCTTCATGATGCTCTCTGCGCTTTAAACAGACCTCTGAGACTATCACAGTGCAGGTGGATTTATACAGAGACTTGATTACACACAGGTGGATTCCATTTATCATCGTTAGTCATTTAGGTCAACATTGAATCATTCAGAGATCCTCACTGAACTTCTGGACAGAGTTTGCTGCACTGAAAGTAAAGGGGCTGAATGATTTTGCACACCCAATTTTTCATTTTTTATTTGTTAAAAAAGTTTAAAATATCCAATAAAGTGTGTTCCACTTCATGATTGTGTCCCACTTGTTGTTGATTCTTCATAAGAAATTACAGTTTTATATCTTTATGTTTGAAGCCTGAAATGTGGCAAAAGGTCACAAAGTTCAAGGGAGCCAAATAGTTTCGCAAGCCACTGTATTTGTGCGTTTTGGGGTGGGGGGAGGGTCTTGTTTTATTTTATTTTTTTGTTTTTCCCTGTGCGTCCTGTCTTTCTTAAATTTTGAAAACAATAAACATATATATTAAAGAAAATGTACCTCTATTCACTACTACTACTACTTATTCAATAATTCAATATTATTGCTTAATGACTATTATTTATATATGTAAATTATATATATATTTTTTATTCTGTTGTTCAAAATAATAATTTCAGGCAAATTGTAATAAAAACTTGCATAAAGTATTATTGTTAATGTGATCTTGACATCAACCATATTGTCCAGTCCTATCTAAAGATAACTCCAGCCTTTTTTATATATATATATTTATTTTTTATTGTAATCCAAAGATTTCCTAAATTGAGATATCCAGTACTTACACTAAGACACTGTACTTGTCAAGAAATAAAATTTGCAAGTATTGTTTGAACAAAATCAATTAATCACCACTGATTACTCAAGTTTTGTGGGAGTGTCAGTTCTGATTAAATGCCTGAACAACAAACACTTTCAACTAGAAAGTTCATCCGTGTTTTTTTTTCTTTATCAGAAACAACAACAACAGCATAAAAGAAATTTTAACATGACAATTATGTAGAATCTAGAGACAATTCACTGACATCTAATCAATATACAAATGTAAATGCAAATGGTAGTAATTAAATCATCAAATGCATAAACCATTTTATCACTTTCATTCATTCTGACAAAAACATATATTACAGTTCCCTAGATGAACTGGCTCAGAACAGACAGGCTACATACATACATCAGGACAGTTTTACAGATCAAAGGCAGCTCAGTTTATCAGTGCAAAGTAGTAAAAAAAAAAATTATCAAAAAAACATTCCTGTTGTGAGACATAAAACTGAATGGATCTATAATTGGCCAATAACATGAATTAAGAAGATACTTATTTCAAAGCAGTTTTTTTTCAGCACAGTTTAATTAAGGTTTGTAATAATAATAAAATTATTGCATTTCCACTTAAACAAAAGCACATATAGTCTCTTAATGTGAAGCTGAATTTGACCAAAACTGGGGCACAGGGTCAGATCTGAGGGGAGGGGACCGTCAGGAGTCCAGTGGGTTTCAGCTTGTTGATCCCTCCATCCAGGATGCAAACCCGCGGGAAGTTCACCTTAACCAGGTGTGTTGCAAACTGGAAAGAAATGGAAACAAAAGACAAAGTGATATTTCTGGTTTAACAGTCACCATGAAGTACCAGTACTAATTACCCAATGTGGTTTCAACACTGTTAATGCCTGAAGAAATTCTCCTGAAATTTACTGTTACAACAACAACACACCTCCAATGATAAGGACGCACCAGTTAGTAATCACCACTGATTACTCAAGTTTTGTGGGAGTGTCAGTTCTGATTAAATGCCTGAACAACAAACACTTTCAACTAGAAATTTACTGTTACAACAACACACCTCCAATGATAAGGACACACTAAGTAAGTATGTGTACCAGATATGTTCATCTCAGAATAGACACAATTGATGATAAATTAGTGATAGCTAATCTATGTGTGTATATACACTGTATTGGGAAATGAATCATGATGATGAAACCTGGCTCTAAATGTAAGATTAGATTATACAGAACAAAGCAGCAAGTGCTACTTCACACAGTGCAATAATCTAATATCTTTAACTGACTGTGTACAAATAGAAACACTTTTCTCGTATACTATACTGATGTACTGTTCACAAGTGTGCACGTGTGTGTGACTGGATTCTCACCAGGACAGCACTCTTCATGGCATGGCTGATGACTACAATGACACGTCCTCTGAAGTTCAGGAGGATTCCTGTTGCAGGACACTGCACCAGCTCACCGTCAGGGCTGAATGCTGTGCTGAAGGGAATGTTGACGCTGCCAGAAATATGGCCTCTGCTGAAGCTGAAGGCAGTAAGGTTAAGGAGCACAGCTTTGAAACCAAAGAATGAGGTGATCCTTGGTTTTATGATTGACTGCCAATACAAAAAGTAAGACAACAACAGTGAAATAACAGTGAAAAAGTAGCTCGCTTAACTAAAGGGAGGGAAGAAAGAGAAGGAAGTACAAGAGACATAGGAGATAAAAATAGGAAGAAAATGGTAATTGCCACTTTTTGTATACAGCTGTTTATTCAAAATAAAGAAAACTGTGGTGCAGCTAAAACATGGCTGCATTTATTAAAAACAGCCATTTGCAGCATTTGTAGGTAGTAGTTTCTGTCAGGTTAAATTTGTTCAGCCTGCATTACTGAACTAAACTAAGCTCAAATAAATAAATATAACAGTCATTAAGATTAAAAACCCTGCCTCAAGTACTTTATGGAAGTCATTTTTTTTTTCACCTACATAACATCGCAAAACATTACAAACATCCTGACTTGAAAAGACGGAGAAAATGAATCCATCCATGCATTTGTTACTTCCAGGCTGGACTATTTTGCCACGAAAAGCGTTGTAGAGTGTATTGAGAAGGGAAGCCCTATTAACCGTCCGCGTACCCTTCTTATTAATGTTAATAACTTCATAACACAACAATTAGTAACCCATAACTAACTCTCTTTAACAGGGCAAAACACCATGGCACACAATTTGTGACATAAACAATTTGTAACTCTAATAATTCTACATTTACAAAATTGCACCACCGAATGACATGCTGGGTACAGCTCACTAGGTAGCATAATAGGACGTTAAGAGCTTGGAGGGGCTTGGTCACTACAGTACATTACAGAACAGTAAAAAAAAGACTGAGGATGGAAAAAAAAGAGATACCAGAGATGCACCAGAAGAACCTCTGCCTAAGAGAGGAGCTGTGTCTGCTGTTTGGTAGTTTTTTTGGTCTTGCATTTCTGCCTTCTCACGCTCCTTCTTGTGATTAATGTAATTATTCTTCAAGTTGGAGCAGGTTAGTTTATTCCGCTGAAAGTAATCATATCTGTCCTTGGCAAAGCTTTGCATTTCAGTGACTTGAACACACCTAATGATAAGGATACTCCTCTACGCTACGGATGTCAACACCCACGATTTTGGGCTTGCCCACTTTGGTCCTTTTTGCGGGTCCAGGAAAAGACAGCTCACAGAGGTCAATTAAGTCCTCAGCTGAGATCCTGGGGGATATTTCTGCTTTCAGGTCACACAGTGCCAGAGGCTCCCGAGACTACAAGAGAGGAAGTCATGGGATCAGAGGGAGTAAACTGTATTGCAGGTTTCAAATCATTCAAACAATTCAATTCAATCATTAATAACAGAATTTGGATAGTGGTCAGTAGAGTAGTAAAAACTGCACAGATAATTATGACAAACGGTTCACAACTGTGTAAAACAAAAGTGGCCAACTTAAAATTGGTGGTGCTTTCATGTGTCTGTGGGTTTTATGAGTAATACTCACCAGGTCTGTCTTGGGCATGTCCTGGTAGTCAGATGAAAAGTATGACGCCGTTTTCCCAAAGCCATTGTCACCAGTGGCCTTTGGTGGCTGAGCGTGTTGTCTATATGTAGCACTCTTTGGAGTCCAGCAGAAGAGGTTGATGGACTCTCGGACACAGCGTTCAATGTCAATTTCTGCTCAACAAAAAGGAGAGAAGAAAATACCAAAATGTTGCAGTTACTCCCAATCTTGCCATGAACATGTCATTCGTGTCGCTCTTGTCGCAAAGTAAGTGCAAACCAAATTTTCTTTAATGCCAGCTCCAAAGCATTGTCTGAATTATTATTGCCACCAAGGCAATATGTTATGTTATATATATTATGTTATAATATGTTATACAAAATGTTTACAGTCAACAACAAAAACAAACAAACACAGCCTTACTTACTTACAGCCTAGATAAAAACTGCAAGATGCAGCAGTAGCACTAACTTGTGTTTGTCATTTAAAGCTGCATTTACACATCTAGCAGAGACACAGATACATTATCGTTCATTTGGAGTCATATTTCTGGCCAACTGATGAAGACAAATATTCACTTTCCTTTTAGTTTTGGCACCATAATCTGTCAAAATATATCTAGCTATACAGTTTCTAAATGTTACACTGTGTTCCCCAGCTAGTCGCTAACTTTGTCTTTCAGCTATTTGGTGCTGGACTTGTAGCTTAAGGTGAGTTGATCAGACCCTGTTTCACTGAAGAAACGGTTACCTGCTGCTGGAAACAAGGTTGATGAAGGCGGTTAAAGTGAACAAAACACATACTGCAGGGGGACTCTGTCATTACTGACACATTTCACATAGTTATTTGATCTACTGAAAATATAAAAATACAGATTTTTTTTTTAGTTTAGGAAAAATATATATTTTTTTATTGTACCTTTGTGCAACTTCTCATACAAGTGATATTATTATCTGCTTCTTTCCTGGACCTCTCTTCTTTGTTTGAAAATTGGCAACTATAGATTTTATTGTGTAATTGTTGTGTTATGTATAATAAGCGTGTCACTGAGAATTATCATTGGTCTAGTAGGGAAAGAGAGGAGTCAAATCAAATCAAATCAAATTTTATTTATATAGCCCAAAATCACAAAATACATTTGTCTCAGAGGGCTTTACAATCTGTACAGGGAGTGACACACTCTGTCCTTAGACCCTCGATTCGAGTGAGGAGCGTGTCTGAATTGTTTAAGAGCCACTGTCCTGTAACATTATCTTGACCATTAACTTTAATTTCAACAGCTGAAGACAGGAGTAGAATTTTCATGTTTGCAGATTTTTTTTAAAGTATATGATTCAGAGACATGCACTGTTTTGTTTTTTTTGTTTTTTAGAAATATTAGACTTTTGGGGGGGAAATGTATTTTAAAACAAAAAATAGTCATGTCCATGTCTGCAAAACAAATGAATGTAAGTGCACTTTATAGCAGAAAGGAGCAGATGCAGGACACAAACCAGAGGATATCTCCCATAACTCACAGTCTGTGTTTGTGTGTGACTACGTGAATACTACGTGAGACGGAGCACATAGACAATGACCTGCAAAACCTTGTTTCCAACAAAGGGTGACTAAATCTATTTGAAACTGTACTTTTATAATAAGGCCAAACCCATGTTTACTCTCAAATACTCATTACATCACATGCACTGCAAGTCAAAGAATGACACATTCATTCAAAATATTGACAGTATGATTGGATTGTTGTGAAGCCTTCAGAAAGGAAAAACCCCAAACTTGCACATTTCATGTCAATAAACCCAGAGTCATATGACTTCTACTGTTATTAAGCAGAGGTGATAAATATTGTGTTTGGTATTGGATTGGATTCAGCAGTCGGTTTCTGTAAGGTGTATAAAAGTATCCTGAGTGTGGATAAAAGGCTGGAAACTTAAGTAAACAAGTCGTGTTCAAGGTCACTCTACAACCCAGAATTCATTCCTCATGTAGTTTACAGAGAGTGCCAGATACTACACTGTAACTACCCAGATATACACATTTCTGTTATATACAGAAAAGGAGATGGCAGCGGCAACCACTCTCAGGAAATCTTGCCAAAGAAGCTGACTGCATCTCTAGGCCAACATATTTCACCATCATAAGGAGAACTGGCTCCCCTTTTCCCTTCTGCCTCAATCACATGTATCTGTTGGATACTAGCTCTTTAGAATTGCAGATTTGGCTTTTATTGAGTAATCCTTTTCTGAAACATAGTGTAAAATATACTTGAAAAGACGATTATGGGAATTTACAAAGACGTAAATAGCAGTTTATTTTCTCACCTGGCAGGTCAGAGAAGAGCAAGATGCACTCATTGAAGCCATTAGCCAAGAGACGGTCCCTGAGCTGCTGCAATATGGCCACGCCGATACAGAAGGGAAAAGAGGAGTTACCCAGCAGCAGTGTGTCCCACAGGTGGAAGATCTTGTGCAGCGGAAACACATCTGTATGAAGAATACAGAATTAAACATTACAAAGAGGATTTTACAAAATGACTGAATACAAGAGTGCTTGAATAGAAATCTCATGAGGGATGCTGCAAGCAGGACAATAGCATGCAACATGCACACAATGAAAAATAGGGAATTTGTTTGTATAAGTGGCTGCTGAGAACCGACCAAAATAAAACCTTTATGTGCCTCTGATGCAGCACCGTTGGTGAAAGGACTCTTAGGTGATGTTAAATTGGATTTCCACTTATGAGCGAACAATTATTGCAGAGTACAGGTACAAGTACAGTAATGCTGGAAATGTTTTGAGACTCATTAGTTTTGCTAAAACTAAGCAGAATTCAGAAACTATGACGCACAGCTGTCAAACGTGATGAAATAATTTACAATGTCAGCTGGTACAAAAAAAAAAAAAGTATTTTCTTTTTACATTTGGATAACCCCACGTTATTTGATTCTGAATCTCGTGGCAAGTCTGTTTTTGTAAACTCGTGCTAGAATGTTGATCAAATTTTCAGCAAATTTGACATATAACTTGTCAAACATCTAGACATCAGGTAGGTATGAAGCAGAAAACAATTTAATTAAATTTTCATTTCAATGAAAAGCAACATCACATTTCATATCTATTTTTTGAAGGCATACAAGTGATTAAGTCTGGACTTTTTTAGTGGTTTTTATGATGTATTATTTATGATGCATCTTCTTGTTCTTACGACTCTTTTTATGTAGCACTTTATAAAACTTTGTTTTTAAAGTATGCCACATATCAAGTACCACCCCTTATCTCCACATCTTGCACAAACTTGTCATATCAGTGTATAAATGGGAGAATATTGACATGTATTGCAAAGTGCTTTGAGCCTTCAAGGCACTATGAACCTGTAAGTGCAGTTTACAAAATTTTGGATTATGCTCACTGCAACAGTGTGAGAACAAAGAAAAGCTACTTACGTGTAAACATAGTCAGGAACCATGGAATTGCATAAAGCTGAGAGGTGAGAGACAAAGAAATAAAAAAAAAAATATAACCACATTTATGAGATAATATAGCATTTATCTGCAATATGCAAATATATAACATTTCAAAATAAATTGCTAACAGCTTAATGCATTACTTTCTCACTAGGGACATTTCTGTCCTAAAGAAAAGCAGCACACATGGCCATACATCTCTACGACCTCTGAGAAACAGAAACAGCAATAAAAAGCAGACTGCTGTGTTTGATTATTAGTCAGTGGGGAGAAAGCTAACAATGAATCTAATTATGCTGAATTCGTCATCCCTTCTTCTTCTCTCTGCTGCTTCACTCTCTCCATTTCGTAGTCACCCAGGAGGAAATGCATTAAATTGAAATTGGAGGACACACACACACACTCACACATTGTTGTATTTCTATCTCTGTGAGGACTGACATAATGTGTTCCTTAGCCCCTTACCCTAACGATCAACTAAATTCCCTCGTCCCAACCCTAACCCTAAACAGAATCTAAACCCTAAAATTGACCTTGACAAAAAGTGAGGACTGACCAAAAATGTCCACACTTCCCCAAAATTACCTCACTGTTGGTTACAAATGTATTGCAGTCCTCACTATGTAGCAAGTACAAGTACACACACACCACACATACACACCCCATTAACCACCTGCAGGAATACTGGAGCTTATCTCAGCCAGTTAATTGATAGGAGAGCTGATGACCGTTCAAACAAATTGAAAACAGTCTGAATTAAACCACTGGTTACATGCAGTCTGACTTTCTGGCTATGGCTTAAGGCATTACTGGATTAGATTACATGAACACCAATGAGCCAAAGTTTCTTCCACAAAATTTCATGATTCACTTGGACATTTAAGAAAAGGATCTACAGCATTTGACTCAAACTGAGGGTAGCTGAATGGACACACAAACAGAAACCCTGGAGAGACAGAGGAAACTTTAACCTTGTCACTGTCTGAGCTGTGCTGTCAAGAGGAAACCGAAGGGCAAGAAGTGGTGGCACAGAGCAAGATAAATAATGTAAGCAGAGGCAGAGGACAATCATTAGGAGTGTCTGACAGACATTAGTTGCTGTATAAATCATCACCAGTGGACTACAGGGAGAACTTGACCCTGGAAATTTCTGGAAAGAAGGATGTGGAGCAAGAGATGTCAGTGACAATGAAAAGATATACATAGTGATCTACTGATTGTCATTTCCTTTGTCCCTGATGCAGAAACCAGAATAATTTCTTACTATATTTAACTTGCCATTAAGGGTGAATTTACATATAAAGATAAATGTTGTTAATCCTAATTTTGACTCTACTGCTGTCATCAGATGCTTACACTCTTGGTAACTTACATCTGGGATGAAACCAATCTCATTTAGATGGTTGCTTAGCTCTGGGTCATGGAAGGCAATCATTTGGGAGAAGACAGTCAAGTACTCTGAAACACAAGCAAAAGGACAAGAGGTCTGTACAGAATTTATTGTGACAGAACAAGACTAGACATTAAAACAACAGAAAATACAAGCAGCATTACAATACATTACAATGCCTAATAAATGATTGGATTTAATAAATCAATCAATAAATCTTACTACTACTTTTTTGTTATATTATTTTGGAGATGTGTGGACATTTCACGACAGTTTTTTTCTGTGTTTTGAATGACCAAAATAAGACAGAAACCAAAAAGGGATTCACAATGTAACCTTTAAGTGAGCCTGGCCGGGTTATTACTAACTTCACGGCCACATAATGTATTGCTGTCTTTGCTATTAATACCATAGAAGTTGCTGTGGACCCTGATGTGTTATTGTTAAGTTATTGTGCTTCGTCTTGGTCTTGGCCATCACCAAGACCAAGTTGAAAACACAACTCATGTGGTGCAGAGATGTTGCAAACGGTTCAGGCCACTGAGCAGGATACATAGGTGGGACCTCGAAAGGTTTTGTTTATGTGTGAATTATTTCAAAAGTGGAGTCGACTTCTATTAAATATACATTTTCAATTTTATAATTTATTGGGGACAACTTCATGTTTTTCAGACCATGGCTGTTTATCAATCACACAGGAATTGCTTTTGACATTTCTCTGCAGGATGTGGCAGTTTCAGTTGTTTCCCTATCTCGAAATGATGTGGCTCAGCTTCAAACTCCATTATAACAGAATGAAATGAGTTTTTACAGCTTAAGAACAACATAGTGCCAACATTTAATCAACATTAAATTGACAGTCTAATAATAATTTGTTTTTAAACTCTCCACATTACTTATTACATTACTTAACATGCAGTGGCAGTTGACTGCAGCAACTAGCACTGGATGGCTGAATTGGAACAAGTGATATGGAAAAATAGAGTAAAGAGTGTGTAATTTGTATCACTATGAGTAGAAACCAAACTATGTGTCACTTTGCAAAATACAATAAAGCAGAATACCTTTTTCCAGTTACACAGCAAGTGTTAATTCTTGTATATCTCACCTTGGATGACGTGAGAATTGTCCTTCAGGAAAAAGTTGTACAGATATTTGGGGATGAAGGCAGACATGCAGGCATATGCCAGAGCTGTGAAGAACATAAGGATGAAAGAAAGCCACAAGTCAGTAGGGATGGACAAAAAACACTCAACAGTAGTATGATATACAGTACATTAAGTTCAAATGGAAATTCTTACCTTCATTGTTGAAGTTCAAGTAAAGGAATGGGGCACAAAGTGAATCCAAACCTGAAATCAATAGAGTAAATATACATTTGCTGTAGGAATACATAATTTTAGCTCCGTGCAAGACAGGGAGTTTACAAGATGTGACACGACCACCCTCTAGTGTCCACTTATGTATAATACAATAAGGAATCACGCAAGCAAATGAGAAACAGAGGGAAAAATAGATATGGAAAAATAGACAGAAAGAGTAGGTTGGGGGGCTGACTGACCCTGCCAGTAGACCAGGTCAGGATGAGAGACAACCCAGGCTTTCAACACACGCCTAAACTTGATGTGTCCCTGAGGAGATGACAGCAGCTCATCGTACTGGTGGCAGCGTGGGATGTCCACCTCAATCTGTAAACATACACAAAAACATGCACGAGCAAACACTTGAAACTTTAATTTAATTTTAACACTGTAGACAAGTCAATCAACATTTTACTGCTATGTATAAATTACCTGTCTGTCAGTTGGTATGGGAGTATCCTTGTCTATGCTTTCATATTTGGCCTGAATGTCTCCCTGTGCAAAGACACATAACACAAGTGTTCACATTAAAACGTGTTTACATTATAAATTAAAATTACACCTTTTTTTTCAAAGCAGGCTCCAATATCTCTTGTACCTCAATGCCCAGCAGTGCAGCCCACGCCAGTCCACGAACAAGAGGGGGAATGTCCACTCTGGCTTCTTTCCACATTAAGTTCTTCTTGTAAGGATAGGCCTAGGAGCAAAACATTAAAACAGAACGTATACTGTTTTAATATAGCAATAACCTGTTTTACAATAATCAAAATTACATTAAATAAAATTGTGTTAAAGTAAAATCTTGGCAGTATTTCGTGTCTTCCTGTGTGAGTTTAAGTGTGTTCATGTGTGTATGGATGAATTTCTATTGTTTTATGTATGCCTGTTAAGACCTTGAGCAGCCTGTCAAAGAGGATGATACGGATGAGTTGATACTCTGTGTCTCTCTCGCGGATGATGAGTGGCAGCGTGACGGTGGCCGACAGCTCATTGCTGCTGTTGGACTGAGGCAGACTTGACTGTCTGAAGGAAGGAGAAGTAAAAGGGAAGATGATATTACTCGAGCCAAAATAAATGATAGGGTGAAGTGAAAAATACGGACAGAAGAGGAGATGAGGAGAGATTTCTTACTCGTCTTCCAGTAGAGGGTAATACGCTTCTCCTGCTACATCCTTCAGTCTCTGAAAAAGGCAGAGAGAAGCTTATCTTGAAAGCATAATTTGTAGTCACATTTAGGGTCTCACACACACATACGAAGGCGCATTACGAATCCAGTTACATACAGAGCAAAATATTCAAATTTATTACGTATTATACATATACATATATATATATATATACATATATATATACATATATATATATATATATATGCATACATATACACACACATCTTTATGAGCTATCCAAAGGAAAGAACTTAACATAACAAAATCAAACAAGAAACACAAACATTAGGATACAATTTTCTATAATAAATTGATAAAAGTCTTCAGTAGGGGTTTGAACCACACCAACTCTATCCAGTATACAAGAATACCAAGAAAGAAACAAACAAATTTACACATGTTTTTGATTGCCTTACATTTCTGAGTTGGCACAGAGACAATGTCACCGTCGTGTCATCAAGCAAGAAACTGCGATCCCTGCCCTGGCCAAATGACTCCCCATCCTCCAAAATAAATCTAAAACAAAAACACATAAAATCAAAGAGCATTTACCAAGTGCGAATATCAACCAAAATTTGAAAATACCTCTATTATTCTGTTTTGTATGAGTGTGTGATGTACTTCGGCAATGTGCAGATTGGAGGTTTGGACTGTATGATCTCCTTATTGGTCAGCTCCTTCTCCAGGTCTCCCCCCGCCAGACACCACAGGTAGTACACCTCATCTATGGCTCGCTCTGACAGGTAGTCATCATCATCATCTAAAAAGGTACACACACAAAACAGTGAACACTTCTCCATGTGTACATACAACAGTTTTTATGGGCAAAGAAATGCAAAAATGTGCCAACAAAGGTAAGTTATTGTATGTTTGTGTCTAGTTGGGACAGACCTTTGCAAAGTTCACTGATGTCCTCTGGGAGCTCCAGATGTGCACAGCGCAGGGAAGAAGAAAACAGGCTAACAGGCTTCTGGAAGGGTGTATAGAGGCAGGAGACCCCACTGAACACAGGGTCCCCAAGCAGCTCTGCAGGGGTCGGCCTGGTGGACATACGGTCATAACAGCATTAATAATCACAGCACACTGATTAGCAATACTAATGGTATATTAAAATATCCACAAGTGTATGTAATCAAGATTTAGTTACATATGCATCAACCAATAAATTGCATCTGGGTTTTTTTTTGTATCATCTTACTTATTGGTTTTAGTATGCTGGGATTCTGTCTAATGTGCGTGCTGTAACTATTTCATAACCTGTGTGACCAAAGTGTCGTGGAAACTAAATGGCCAATTTCCTCCAACAGGGTATGATATGCCACAGAAATTTTATTTACCTTTTGGATGGAAGAAAGGTCAAGCATTTCCTCAATAATTCGAGAACGTTCTCAGGCAGCTCCTGTAAAAATTACTTTATTAGCTAAACATGACACAGACAGGTCCCATTTATGCTTTCAATTGTACCACAGAAAAGTTAAGACAGATCATGATTTAAACAAACACTAAGATTCAAAGTGTGTAATTGTAAGTTTTTATATGAAATCTCTATTTCTGTTATTTTCCAGCAACGCATCAAAAGTGCTGACTTACAAATGATCAATGAATGAAAAATGGGGTTAAAACAAGTTTACATACATTCCAACTTATTTAAACTAAAATATTTCAGTGTGTCAGCTCCAAAACTTAGATATCGTATTGTCACTAATATCAAACATTTCCAAACAATAACCAGTTTTTAATAAAGACCAAAGTGAAATATGTCAATATCATTGCGACCTAATGACTAGAAACTAATAGTTCTTTCCCTGAAATAGACCATAAAAAATAACATTTATTAAAAAAAAATAGCTTATTGACTAGAAAAAGCCAATTATTTTACATCTACCTTAATGGTATCCAGACAACCATGTTCCTCAGCGAGGACAGTAACAATATCATCAATGCAACCTGAGAATGATAAACAATATCACTGCGTACGTCTACTTAAATATAAGTGCATGTTGATCCGTACTTAAAATAATTATGCCCTTTTTACTTACCCAAAGTCAGAATGAATTTCAATCTCTCACTTATATCAATGTTCTGCAGCAGTCGTCTACCCTGTAACAGATTCACAGCTTTAGATTTTAAGGTGAAAATAGGCCAAAAAGCATGAATTCAAGCAAAACAAAACTGCATAAAGAGGTTTACAAAGGATTCTTACAGCACACAGTTCAAAGAGCAAAACTCCAAGTGACCAAATATCAGTTTTGGGTCCTGAGGGCAGAGGGGCTTCGTCGTGGGAAGGGTCACTGGGGTGGAAGGAGCCCTGAGCAATCACCTCTGGAGCAAGGTACGATGGGTACCTGAGGTCATGAACACAGAGCAGAAAAGCACATTATTTTGTCAAGCTCTAAATAACACTCTTTGTAGACACCCTGTGTTCTCCAGTTGATTTTAAGCAAATTAAATTATTTCAATGTTTTCAAGTTTCATTTTTTTTGCCTTGTCAATATTAAGTCTAATGGGGGAAATTAATGCATTATATTCTCAGAACTACACAACTACTCTGTGTAAAGAGATGACATTAATGCCATTAATGTCATTAAGTTGTGTCCTCACAAGAACCTGCATAGCTGTTTGAGATTTGCATTTATTACATTTTCCAGCCAGATGTTTTATTTAAATTCATGGGAATGTGCCATCATTCATCTTTTCAATCTGCAAAAGGATATTACACAGAGAGAGACTTGATAGAACACAAAGGCCTTTGGATTAGGATAAAAGTCAAACAATCTCTTGCAGTTCCTCAAGCAGGAAGCTATTTGAATGCCTCAAAACCTGGTTTCTATGAAAAAGATGGGTTGTTATGCATCAATGTTATGGTCAATTGCCTTTTTATGATTTAACTAACAGCAAACAGAAACAAATGAACATTTGACCCTGCAGAGACACCCACCATAGCTCAGTCCCACCAGTTAAAGAGTTCCAGAGGAGCACTAATGGACCTTTCTCTGTGATAAGGTGAATACGTACCCAATAGGAAAATCTACATCTGCCCCATGATCAGTCATGTGATAAAGGCCAAACTTTGCCAGCTTGACATTCCCCTACAAAGAAAAAAAAATCCATCTTAGAGTGGCAGTACTGAATTTATTTTATACAGACAAACAGACATTCAGTCAGCAAATAACAGGCATACATAAAACAGTTTTATTTGATAGAAGCTGTACCTTGCAGTCCATGAGCACGTTATGTGCAGTGAGGGCTCTGTGCACCATACCATGTTTGTTCATGAAGTCCAGACCTTCAAGGACCTCATAGGCTATCTGAAGCACCTTCTCTGGGCTAACACAATCACAAACATGGCACTGTTTCAATCCATTTGAGGGTCAAGTATTGAGTGGGTCAGAAAGAAATACTTGGGTAAATTCTACTGCATTTGCAACAGATTTACGTTTAAGGTTACTATAAAAGTTTTACTTGGAAACTGAAATAGAATAATATTATCATGCAAAGCTACCTGCAGCCAGTAGATGGCAAGGTTAATGCATGTTGCAGAATTTCACTTTCCATCATATACAGAATAATCAATCAGAAGTTCATGGTTTAATGGTGACTGCTAACCAATGAAAACAATGTCAGTCCCAATATGAAGGGGGCAAAAGCACTAGGTTTACATGTAATTATTACTGAATAGTTAATGATGATTGTTAAAGACGATCTCACCTGGTTGTTTTTCCCTGTCTTTGGAAATCACTTAAACTCCTCTCAAAGTGCTCTGCGACAACAATAAGCCGTTCTATATGGCAAGAAGAGAAAGGCAATTGGATTAGAAAACATTTAGCAAAATGTTTTTTTATTATGAGTAAGCTTTGCATCCTGCAATCTTAAATTATCAAATTAAGGGTCCAATATGTTTTGCTCAAAGACAGAATAATGTGATGAAATGTGACTGGGTGGCAACAACATGATACATAATGTGATACTAAGCCCTTACTATAAAGGCAACTGAAAGGCCATACCATGCTTTCCTCTGGAGATGTCCACATACTGGCAGAGTCTGGGGTGAGTGATGGTCTTGAGGATCTGGAAACGTCCCAGGATTTTGATGGAGTTGGGGGTAAGAGGTAAGCCATTGCTCCCACAGACATCATGTGGGAGAGCTGAGGCAAAGAAGGTGGAGGCCCCCAGCTGAGCATCTTTGAGAGGCCTCATAATGTCTCTGACTAAACATTGATAATGAGAAAAAAAGAACCTTTAATACTATATACATATATCCATGTATACAATACATACATTTGAGACATTCTGATCCCCAACATGGGAGCATCCCATTAATGACCGTCAGGAGTTCAAAAACTGAACTAATGAATGAAGTGTTGACTGCTTAGCCACAGTTAAAGCTAGCAAATGTGTCAATGCTGCTGGTTGAGGCAAACCGTCATTAAGGCAAGTGACAGGTTAACACTGTCAATTTACAACAAATTCACACCATGTAACGTTAATGATTGTTGTGGTGTACGGTAACGCGGAATACAGACAGACCGATGCTGCAGTTAAACCCACCAAGATAACCTAGGTGTGTGCACATTATGAAAATAACGTTAACTGCCGGGAAGGAAACTAGAGAATAATAGAATAATATACTTTACTTCGAAAATTGTGTCTACTCACAATTAAAGGAAAATCTGTGTGGTCATGTCAAAAGAATGAACTGGACGTTGTTATTCATTTTTTCAATCTTTTTTTTCTTCCTGTGGTCTGTGAGCGAACGTGACCAATGACGTTGTTTTTGAGCGACAAAGTACACACTTTTCTAACAACAAAATCAAGGTTGTGGAACTTAAATTAATCACTGAGTTAGTTCAAATTCCCAATAAATGTGTTCTTGAATTAGTTTACAATATTTTGAACGAGTTTGTTTTTCTTTCTAATCATTACAAACAGGCAATTACCGTTGACTCCTTCATTTCAGCGACAGCAACTGATCTATACAACATATGCTAACGCAAGCGCGGAGTCTTTTGATATATCCGCATTGTGCAGAGATCTACGCGCTGGGGCCTAATTCAGCATTTGTGCGGCTAGCTATTAGCTAAGATAACATTAGCAAGGCTCGCAGCTGTCAAGCCCCCCCAGCACTCGCTGAAACGTGTTGGGGTTAGTGCTCAGAGTCCATGTAAGTTTTCAAAAATCTCTGTTATATCTCACCGTTTTACATTATATATTATGCTGCATTTTAATCGTAAACTGCCAATAACACCGACACTATCCTTCTAGCTACATGTGAATTAGCCTGAAGTCAACCTGTGTAACGTTAGTCGAAATTACCACTTGAGTTCTGTAACGTTAGCAACGTGTAGCGTTACATATTTTTCCGCAGCAGTCAGCAGTCAAATGTATGAATTAGTATTAGCTTACCTCACTATAAATTATGGTTACTTTTATTTGATTAGTTATTGTAATGGGATTTGATTTTCGGTTTTATTGTCTAACGTTAGCTAGATTTACATGTCATTCTAGTCGTATTATTGTTATTATTATTAGTAGTAGTAGCAGCAAAGATGTACATGTATGTCCTGAAATAGTAAGTTCACAATAAAGACAGCAAATCCCGACAATAGAGAAGCCAATAATTTACCATGCATCATATATAAAGCAGATACAGTTACCCCAAAGTGTTGAAACGTACACGTTTGATATTATTTTATGATGACAAGTAATAAATAATATCAGGTAATTTGCTGAGATTGCTCAATTAATCAACCTATACTTTCAGCTCTCATGCAAATTGAGTAGATTTTGAATGTTGACAGATCATCTGACAAAATTTACAATATGATAAAGAGCTTAACAGACTTTTTTTTTTTTTTTTTTGGGGTATTTGAACAAAACATACAAAAACATGACATAAAAATGAAGTCAATTGATGAATGCAGCCCCAGTCATGGATGAGAGTCTTGGGGTTTCTGTAGCTGTTTTCTACTCAGATATGGATAATTTGAGTTATACTGTTGCCAGTTCTTAACATGAAGCCATCAATATTCTTGACATTGCACCATATTTAACTGATTTAATCAATAAGCCATTGAGTATAGGTAAAAAAAGTAATAAATCAACAGCTTGTCAAACACAAAGCAGTGTTTCTTAAGTAGACATAACTGTCAAACGTAGTTAGCGTACCTCTACTTCATCTCATTAAAGGGCTAATCTGTGTAAATCAAAAACCCAGGACTATAAAAGCTATGGCGTCTCTAATTAAAAAAATGTAGGTCCTTCTGATACCTTGAGGTGGTACTAAAATGCTCTTTTTTTCTTCATAATGATATGGTTGTCAGACAGATATGCAAGTATTATCCTGCAGTGTATTTTTACAGTGTAAATGAAGCATGAAAAGGGGAAACATTTATATTCTGGTAGGTCTGCTCATACCACCGTAACAGAGAAAGCTGATGGTTAAATGTAACTGATTTACTGATTCAAACCACCTGTGTAGCCTGTGCATTGCTATGCAGGATCATCTTTGATTTAATTTGAAAACGGATGTAGACATGAAATGTGTGAACTATTGAGAACTGCATGACTAAGCAAACCAGTCATGCCTATTTTTGGGAGATTGATAAGAGAGGTTGTAGTCACATGTCTGGACCAGCTGTGCCCCATCTACAGGGTAACGGCCAGTTTTATACAGTTACACATCAGGAGATGAATAAAAGATATTTTCATTTCCATACAGTGAAGACAGGTAAGGTTGAAAGGTTATGTCTTCTGGAATATAAAGCGGTTGTGATTTTTCTTTTCCCTTGTGACACCCCACATAACTTTCTTAATACTTATTTTATTCTATTCCATTTAAAATCCAAAACTAAAATTACCCCCTTTATGACTTTATGCTGCGGACCATACCTCAGCCCCCAGGACCCATTTTCAAGGGTTATCCAAATGAGATCAGCCATTTTGTGGCTCTTATTATTACTCGACAACCACTGGTCCTGTTTAAATCAATTCAGTTCGTCAAAAAAAACAATGCTTTGATCCTTGATTTTATCAACTCCAGCTCTTTGGTGTTTCTAATTTCCTCATCCCCCAACATTTTGTTTTCATCTTGGGCCAGCTGTTGTTTTCCAGCACCTCCCTGTAATATGTGAAAGACGTTTTCTTCTCCATGTCTCAGTCTTGTAAAAATCCTTCTTTTCCTCTTCCTTCAAGATGCAATTTGCAGAGCTCAATGTGATAAAGGTACATTACCCCAAACTCAAACTGGTGTCCAGCTGTATTTTTGTTTAGTGGCAAAAGAGTGGCTCATTGCTTTTTGAACTTAATCTTCCAAACTGAATGCATAATGTTGGTGCAAAGTATGACTTGGATGATAAACGACTGAAAGTCACTTTACTGCTGTTGCTAACAAAGACAGATAGAAATTCATTGAAGAACTTAGCTTCACTTCACAAGTTGACCTGGAACTTGTCAGGGCTTTTTGAGGTTTTTATACACTGAGATGCAGAAATAATTAGTAATGATAAGTTTGGAATTGTGATTTGCTGATTTATTGTCATATGTATGGATATCAACATGTGTTCCCCTGAATATCTCCTCTGCCTTGTGGACAGAAGTCAGATTTTGTCAATTTGGGCACCTAGCCAAATATATCTGCCAATCCCATTAGCACAGTACTACAGGGGCTGCGTGTTATGGAAAATATGAGCTTGTGATTTTTTTTTTTTTTGGCAGACATATTGCCTCCATATTTTCTTGTTTAGTAATGTACAGAATTTATTAATAAGTTGGTTAAACCGCTGGACATTGCAAAGCATTCAGTGCAATTCAATATTTTGTTTAGCTCTTATTTCTTTTCTTCTTGTAGCATTTTGAAATGTTGTGATGACTGAATTTCTATTTTGTTTTTTTTAGGTTTTTAGCTCGTTCCTTGCTGAAGATGTCAAGTCAAAATCCTTTGCTGAGACTGGAGCAGCGAGCGGCTGAGGCTGACCAGATCATTGAGTACCTCAAACAGCAAGTCCAGCTGCTTAAGGAGAAAGCCAGTAAATAAGAATGCTTAAAGTAAAATGCTTAAACATAGGAAATTGTATTAGCTGAGTACGAAGCAATTTATAATGAGCATATTCTTAGACCAGACATATGTAGGCAGACTATATTTCAATGCAAAAAGGCCTTATGCTGCGTTCAGGTGCAGTAGATGATAAATGCGGCTGAACAGATTTGTTCATACATGATTCATAGTTTCATAATTTTTTTTTTCTGTAACTCCAAAATAGGGAACAATATTGATTTCAATAATTGCCATGTCAGTCAGTCAACAGTATATCTGTACTAGTAAAGAAACTGTTCTTCAGATGTCCTGTGGGATGCTAAAATTTCATTCTGGTGCTGATCGGTAACAATAATTTGCCTTGTTGCAGTTGTCCAGGCCAGTGTCAGAGAAGAGAAGAAGCTGATGGTGGAAAATGCCAAATTGAAGAATGACATTGAGGAACTGAAAAAACAGCTGCTGGAGAAGGAGAAAAGAAGGGGAGGTACGTTGAGTCTGGTTCCCAGCAAAGACGCAGATCAGATATTTGTTTGTCTTCAAGAAGACCTTGATGTTGTTATCCTTTATATCTAGTTATAGAAGTGGTTCTGTGTGCCTGACTCCGGGGAATATTCGATGTCAGTTGTTCATTAGAGAATCGTTTGGTTTGTACTATCAGTGATAACATCTTGTGCATTCTCGCCTCAGCCCACTATAAGCAGATCTTTTTTTGTTATTATTTTAAGCATTCATCGCGCTTCAAGAATCCCCATCAGAGTGATGGGGACAACATGTCTGTCAGCTATTGTTGTGTCTGACATACGTTGACATTCAAGGGCAAAAAGCTCAGATCATTAACAAGCATTTAATGTTTTCCAGAAAGATTCTGCAGAAATAAAGTGGGACTGGAAGAAATAAGCAATTTAACCTTGTTCAAAAAAAAAAACTCAATATGTTAGTGTTGGAACGTTGAAGGAATGCGTTCCAATACACTCGGGACTATGTTTTTCCACATATTGTATCTAGCTGTGGTGTTTATTTTGTGGGTTTCATTTCAATGGCTTTAAGGTGGCATAAAACAGCTTAATCAAAACATGGATAAATATGAACCTTTTTTGAGAGGAATTTCAGTTGGCTTTGCTGATTTGTTATTGAGATGTGATAAACAGACTATGAAGGCGACTGTAATAGTGTCTTGAGGGAAAAAAAACCAACATTTCTGCTGCCAGGAAATCAAGACAGTGATAGCTGAAGTTCAGTGTCAAATTTGACTCAACAACTTTTTAAAGTTTTAAGTCTTAAACTCTTGTCATTCATATACAGAACTGACAAATGTCCTATCCATCTGCCATATTTAGACCTGCATTAGAGCACGATTAGTCAATCTGGCATAAATTAATCGGCAACTAAATGATAATTGACCATCTTTGCTTTGAACAACAATACTAAAATCTTGTGTTTTTCTGTGTCACACATGATAATTAAACTTTTATTTTTATTTTTAGACTGTTTTCAGACAAAACAAGATGTCACCATATGTAATATTGTCTTACAATGTGGAGAAAGGTTTTCTAAATCTAAAAACCTTGTGAAACATGTTAAAGGCAATGTCAAGAGTTTAAGAGGTTATTGCCCGTAATTCTAAGGTAAACTGGAATGGTCCTGATCTCAGGTCCTAACATAGAATTAAGGTAATTAAACGCATTATGGTGATGGTGGTGTGCCTGCAGACCAATGTTTGTCAGACACAAGCACTAGATTTTGTAGGAATTCAAACATCAGGCGCCTAAAATGATGGGTTGTTTTTTTTTTCTTTCTGGGGAGTTATTGTAGGACATTGTTCCCTACTTTATGGCTCTATTTTCTTGTTTTCCATCAACTTAGACACTGTGTCATTTTCCCATCAAAACTGTTTGCATCAGGAGAGCAGTCCTCCCTCTGGGTGTGTAAATAAAGCTCCCTCTGTATCATTTTATTGTATCATGTTGATGCAACCAGGTCTTTGTGTGAAAGGGAAAACTAAGGAGTTGTGTACTATGTGTATTTGTAATGTAAATTAACTGTTTCACTGCAGTGCTGCCCACAACATTTGGGAAACTGTGTGTGCAGAGAATAGCAGTCGTCACATATACCTGAGAAAAAGATAGTGAATACGATCCACTACTTAATCCTTTTTTTGTACTGACCTTTTGCCTGGGTTCTCCCTGCAGTGCGAGAGGTGGCCATGCCATCAGCTGAAGCCAGTGTTGAGTGCAGTTCGAAGGCCACCCCTCCCAAACCCTCTGGTCCAGCACCCTCTGCTTCCCCTGCTGCAGCTGTCCAGAGCCCTCCTCCTAAAGATGACAGTAAAAAGAAGAAGCCTGAGAAAAAAGGTTGGAGAGAAAGACGTGGCACATTGCATTATGTTATTATGAATCCTTTTGAAGTTTTAACATTCAATAAAACGGTTTCAGAAACGAAAAATTAAGCCTGTTTAGATATGTCGCATAACAATATGTGTACCATATTTTTTCAGTTTCTTAGTGGGGCCATATTAAAGTTAGTAAAAGTGAGGCTAATCACTCTGGGATTTCCTTATTTTTAATGTAAGCGCTCACTTAAAGGCCAGTTTGAAGAAGCAAAGGTTCAGAGACACTGCACATTCGTTGGCATGTCTGGCATTTCTTTCATCCAGACGTCAGTGAGCGGTTGATGAGAGATGCGTCTTCCCTTTGATAAGCTGATGTACATGTTTATTTGTTCATTACTCCAGGTTTGGCTGTAGCTGTGTTCTCACCTCATCCAAACAGTCATCTCTTGTTAGTCTGCAAAACCATCTGTAACTTTGGTGGAGTCCTGGTAATGTTACACTGCTGCGCTGTCATCAGAGCAACAGAGCAAAGATTACACAGGATAAATGTTGAATATCAAAAGCAGAGGTTGGAGATCATATTCTTCAGAGCTGGGCTCAGAGGAATGAATAAAGACTGTGTGATCATTTGATCAGTGCAACCCACTGGAATGAATGTGTCTAAAAACAGCAGGCGAGTGAAAGGCACTTTGTCTCTCGGTGGAAGCATCTGTTATTCTGCTATATCATCGGATCATGTAACACTCACCTTCAGCCAAAAGTCGGTATTGGTATTGTCATTTACTCAAGGTATGTACTTCACATGTCAGGGAAGACGTGAAAAAGTAATTTCCTTATTTATTTTTTTGTTGTTGTTGTCGTTTATGGATCACATGAAACGCATGCCGCCCTCAGGCCCTGTCACTGCTTGGCTTTGTTTTAGTTTATGTGAAATTAAATCATATTCCAGACAGATGGCCATTATTGTTTCAACTATGATTTGTTTTTATAATTACCCTTGGAAATACACCAGTGAGCTCAATGTATTCTCAATGCTTAAAAAAATAATAGCAAAAATAATAGCATAAAAACTCTCACAGATGACATTCTTCAGCAAAGCTTTTCCCTAACACATGATGAGGAGCTACTGTCCGATGTTCTGTGCTGAAAATGCACCCAGCCAAATTGTTATATCTGACTTTCACATAGAGAAAATTAGTGAGCTGAAATGTTCAGAGGCAAAGTGTGTTTGTGCACACTGTTAGTGTAACAGTATTTGCCTTTTTTGATGCCAGGAGGAGAGAAGGCTGAGAAGAAGCAGGCAGCCCCAAGCCAAGAGGATGCCAAGGTGGACGTGTCTCGTCTGGACCTGCGTGTTGGACGCATAGTCGAGGCCCAGAAGCACCCCGATGCAGACAGTCTCTATGTGGAGCAGGTTGATGTGGGAGAGGCTGCTCCCAGAACAGTGGTCAGCGGGCTGGTCAAGCACATACCTCTGGATCAGGTGCTGTGTAATTACTCTTTTGGATATGATTAATAGAGGTTGGGTCACAGAAGATAATTAACTACCTCCAGAGTTATTTTCTATGATGTATGTAGATATTTATGCAATAGATTATTTAGTTTGTGTCAGTCTTCAGTTGGATACTAATTCCCTTATACTCATCCCCATGATTAATGATCTGATTAATGGCTCGCAAGGTCATACTATGTAATATTTAGGGTGAGTTTTTAGGTGCTGATGGTTCTCTTCTGCACCTCAACATTTGATGATCATTCAAAGTCTCTACAAAATATTGGAGTTCATTTTGCTTTTACATTGATTTTAAGGATTTGTCCCTGAGCTTGTCTTTTCATATTTAGAGAGCCTTTGTACATTACGCTTCTGTATTACTGAATGTATACTATCTGTATAAATTAAATGGGAACAGATGCCTGCTGAAAACATGAATACAAGTAACATTTCCCCCAAAACAGCTGTGAGGGGGAAAAAAAATACTTGCTATACATGCAAATATTAAAGGTTATTAAAAATGACTGAAACTGTTGCAGCAGTGGCATTTAAGTTGCATTTAGTGCTCCCTAACCGAAGTTAGAAAAACTGCATAGACTTGCTAATGCACTCCTGAAGCTGCTGCTGCAATTTTTTTTTTTTTTCTGTATCAGTCCACACAGAGAACAAATATAAAATCAAATTTCTTTCGGACTTAACTGTATGTCTGTTAACTGTTTTATTTATATGACCCATTATCTGTTTCTGTTAAGCAGGCAGGAGTGAAATATCTGAAAAGATGCATTATGGGTTTTATGTCTGTTATGTTAGAAAAATAATAGGCACCATTTAGAGGTCTGAGCCAGGCTAATCATAGAATAACTGTTAAGACAGATGTCTATAGTGCACATATAATTCAAATGGTCTGTTTTTGTAAATACTTTTGCAGAACATTCACATACTAATCCCGGTTTGCCAGAACTGACATGAAAAATTAAATCTAGCACCAAAACCCCCTCGAAACAAAATGAGTATTCAGATTCTTAAATCTGGCATGCTTCATCTCATTAAATTTTGGTAAGCCACAGAGGTCTCTGAGTTCAAAAGCCTGATGTTTTCCTTTTAGCTCTCATTGGTTTATGAAATGAGGCAAACAAACCATAAACCCTCAGGCATAGTAACTTTAAATTAAGAGATTGGAAATCGGCATTATTGTTTTTATTGGATTATGAAATTCTCCTGTGCACATCAGTTGGATCACATCAGTTGAAGGGTTTTTTTTTTAATAAACTGGGTATAATTTGTTTTTCTTCTCTATTGTCTAGCGTATATGAGCTGTAGGACTGTATTTAATCTTTTATTTCCCCATACAGATGCAGAATCGTATGGCAGTTCTGCTGTGTAACCTGAAGCCAGCCAAGATGAGAGGCGTTGTGTCCCAGGCTATGGTCATGTGTGCCAGCTCACCGGACAAAGTTGAAATCCTTGATCCCCCAAGTGGAGCAGCACCAGGGGACAGAGTTACTTTCCAGGGCTTCCCAGGTACTAATCTGCTTAACATTGAAGTTTACTCATCGAAAACAAATTAATTATTAGCATAAAGCTTGAACATAACGGATTTCAAACCAATAGTTGACCATTAGTGAGTGACTATCCATGTTTGCCATTGGTTTGAGTCTACTGGAAGAATTTTCCAGCCTATAATCAACGAAATGCCTCTATCTTAGTGAAATGAAGGGTGTCATTGAACCCTCTCTCTGCCAGAAACAACATTCATTCCTCTGAAGACACCAATCAGGATGATTTCTCAGACCTCACTGAAAGATCTCATTAGAGGACTCAGTTCTGTTTGGAGGTGGCTAAATGGCCTGTGACTGCTGATTTGACTGGCTAATCAACGTCTTGCTAGGAATATACCGTATTTTCCGGACTATAAGCCGCTACTTTTTTCCCATACTTTGAACCATGCGGCTTATACAGAGGTGCGGCTTTTCTATGAATTTTTCTTCAGCCCACAGGGGGTATAAAATATTATTACACCCTCAAAATGGAAAACCCACGAAGAAATTCCTATGATGCAGCTTTTAAGTTGAATGCCATCGATCTGATTATCCGTGAAGGAAACAGAGCGGCTGCACGTCAGCTTGCCGTTAATGAATCTATGATGAGACAGAATGTGATGAAGATTATTAACTCCGACACTGAAGAGGACGACTTCAGTACACAGAAGAAATGAAGTGACAGTGGTATGGTGTTCATTAGTTTTAAATGGTCAGGAGGAAGATAAATAGTGACTTGTGTCTTCAGTGCATGAGAGAATGAAGCGACTTTAATAGTTGCGCAGTTGCGCTTTAACAGTGTGCGGGAGGAAAAGGTGACAGCGGCTGTCACCTTTTCCTCCCGCACACTGCACACCAAATCGCCAAATTTCCTCCCGCACACTGCACAATAATGGTTTCAGTACGCAGGAGGAAGATAAATAAAACCATCAATGACTTTTCTGTTTTGTTCATCAGCACTTTTATTGCCGCGTTTGATGCTGCTTTTATTGCGGCACTGTTTGTAAACAATCAGTTCAGTATATGAATAAACACTTATGTATCGGGGTATGTATATATCAGCGACTTATAGTCCGGTGCGGTTTATATGTGGACAAAATATACATTTCATTAAAGTTTTAGTGGGTGCGCCTTATATTTAGTTGCGCTCTATAGTCCGGAAAATACGGTAGCTACTTTTGTCATAGAATATTTGTCCAGTTAAAATTAGTTTAGAAAAGAAACTGAACTCCATTTCTAATCAATTAACGCATCACCTCAACACTATGAGAGTCAAAGTGAGCCGAGCTTCCAACCACAATTTCTAATGAATGTGACCTAAATTTAAAAAAAAAAAAACACAGTGTAGTCATAAATAAAGTCTCTGGTATACTGAATATTGGTGATAGATCCTGGTGATAGGATGAGGATATAATGAAGGGGGATGTATGGTTATAAATACCCACAGTCCAGCATGAGACGAGGCTTTCATGCCTGCTGTACACATGTCCCAGCCTTTTCTAAAGCTCTTTGATGCAAGAGGAATCCCTTTGGCCATAATAATTTTTATGGATCCTAGATTAAGAGTCATATTCCTTTGAAAACTTGGTTGTCAAGAAAACAAGAGGACTAAAGCAAAGATGGGATTGGTTGATGACTTACTATGATGTTGAGTTCTTGTTTGTTTACAAAAATATCGTAAAAAAAAAATTGAGTCTGTCTTCTGAAATACATAAATATAATAGAAAATGGGACATGAAAGGAGTTTGTCTTTTTCAGAGTTTCCTTTTTTCTCATATCCAGCCCCACATTGCTGGTGTGAGTGCATGGCTGTAATTGCACACATTTCCCCCAAATAATGGGGCCCACTTTGACTGTTTGAACTTAAGAATGTGCGCAAGTTGCTCATCAAATTCTCTTTCACGCTTCTGATCAAAACTGATTGTTGCCACTGATTGTTGTGTTGTAAACCAGCACAAATCACAGCCTTGGGAAATTAAACATATTTGTGTCCTCATACCCTGAGATGCTTTTGTAGAGAGGAAAATGCTGACACCAGACAGAAGCCAGCCAGTCCTAGCTATAAATTTTGACAAACGCCAGATAATATCAAAACAAAGCCATTATGAAACAAGACTCTCCCTTAATTGTTTTCCCTGAGTGGGTATTTTGATTCTGAGAAGTTTGCTTGAGATGTATTGCATTATAGTTGCAATAAAAACTCAGTTTCTAATAGAACAACTATATAGATATAAATCAGGAATAATGATTGGTCATTTGCTAAGAGTTTTTATTGGACTTTTCTTATTTTAAAGATAGTATGAGTGCATAATGAATATGAAAAATCCATGAAGGAAAGTTTAAAGTCATCTATCTATGTATCTTAGCTTGAATATATCAAAGTGTATAAGCAAGTTTTGCAATGACATAACATACAAAAAGTTCATAAAATATCAGTCCTGGATCCATAAATTCTGAATGTGTGATGGGTTAAGAACAGAGAAGACTTTTAATGTATGAAACTGACTTCTTGATTGCAGGTGAACCAGACAAAGAGCTGAACCCCAAAAAGAAGGTGTGGGAACAGATCCAACCAGACCTACGCACGGACGGCCAGTGTGTCGCAACCTACAAGGGAGCTGCCTTTGAAGTCGTAGGCAAGGGAGTGTGCAAAGCCCAAACCATGAGCAACAGTGGAATCAAATAAAATAACAGAGCTGCTTGAAATAGCTCAGTGTTTACTTGGCAATCACCCTCAATGATGACAGCGATGGTGATAAATGAAAGTAAATGCCATGAAGATGTTCAATAAAAGGTTTTAAAAACAACAATCTATATCCTTTTAAGTGTGTTCTTTGAATCGATCCTATGACAGTCAGTTCCTATTTTACCTGAAGTAGTCAGTCATGGTCTATAAGTTGTAGTTAATCAATAAAACTGATTATAAATGCATATTGTAAGGCACTTGAGTGAGCATCATTGACTTGCACTTCATCTAGACTCGGGTATTTTAATGAGCAGGAGATGAAACGGGGATGTTGTACTACAAAGCAGCAACAAAAACAGATCGGGTTTGCAAACTATTTGCAGAGGCTATTTAGATGGTACTCCGCCGCAGTGCTTCAATCTAAGAGCCTACTGTTATTATCTCAATCTTGGGCTCTGTAATGCCAGTGCCATGTGCTTTGTTTTATTGTACCCTTGAAAAAAAAAAAAAAAAGTCTACCCACCACCCGAAGTATCGAACTACGCAGAAGAAAAGGACAGAGAGCAGTGCACAAGAGCCTCTAACGTTACATTAACAGTAATTAAGGTCATCCGCACTATAAAAACATTTTCATTCATGGGTCAAAGCACACTGTCATTACTGTTTGTCCTATTCATAGGTACTTAGTAAACACTGCTTTTCCATAGACACCTATAACTGCTGAAAAATAGGACAGTACCATATCCTGACGACAAGTTGACGTGCATTAACCAATAGTGTCTTAACGTCAAGATGCCGCTAGTGTTTGGGCTTAGATAGAAAACTTAAATGGAAGACAATGAGTCAAGACGTTAACGTGTTACACAAGTTTTCATGTCCAATATTTAGCACCAAATGCAAACCTGAGTCAAGGTTTGCAATCTAAAAAATTTTAACTCCAAATACACACTATTGAGAGCTATTAAAAAAAAGTAACAGCAGTTGTCTGCAGGTGGCACATGTGTAAAAAATGCAGAATGCTTGACTTTCCTTACCTGTAGGTGGCTTAGATGACACAGACAGTTCTAGCAAGTTACCTCTGCTAAAGTTTGATCTAATTTAAAACACCGTGGAGTTTTCTATAACCAAAAGGAGTGTTGCAACATGAAGAAAGAAAGCTCACTCACACAACATATTTTAGGTGAGACATTTGCACACCACACATTTCCTAATTGAAGTTTCAGCTTCAATCAGTGTGCATTATGTGATGCAGGTACTTTTTTTCTCTTTGCATATTTCTCATTCATAACTGATTTGAGATTATTACCAGAGTTTCCCTGATCTGTAAATATCTATTTCTCGATCTAGCCATACATCAAAGTAATGCCTTTGCACCTGCCGGCGGCTGGCTGCAACTATCCTCAGGCTAATCCCCAGATATTTTTGATGTTTAGATTTCAACACCAAACTAAAACGAAGAAGACCTGTAGATGTTTCATTAATACCACGGCCTTTTTATCCTTCAAGTTATTGTGTCTTCAACATGACCTGAGCAGGAAAAATAATTCTTTTATCAGGCCTGTATAGAGATGGACTCATAAAGACAATACAGCACCTCCAGACATGACTGAATAAGAAAAACCTGAAGATCTCTTTTGATGTTATGAAGCTTAACTCAGTCATCTGAAAACAGGATTTGGTTTGTTGGTTACTATGACAAACAGTCAAATTTAATATAAATATTTCCAAACTTTGGATTTTAAAGTTTGTTCCACAAAACAGTGAGCCAACAGCCAAAACATCATCAAACAGCAGGGGCCATGAGAATATTTTTTTCTCATTTCTGAAGCCAAGTAGTAGGTTTGTGGAAAGGTGTGAAAGTCAGACCATGACAGGTCTTTTTGAAGAAATGAAATCTTGGGGATAAAAGTCATTATTCATATTGAACAGTATGATTTGCATTTCAGTCTTATTCGGTGTGAATCAAGACATTGTGTGTTCCTTGATTACTTCAAGACGCGCTACGTGTAGAGTCCTTGTCAAATTGATAAATGTGTTTTTGGTTTGTTTTTCTTTTTTTTTTTTATAAAAAAAATGTTATTAAAAAAAATATCTTAACCTTGTTTTCAAAAATAATGCATTAGCTGCTTATACATTTTATTGTGTTTGTTGTGTAGCCAAGTTAACTTGAACTGAGAGATCAACAAGGGCCTTATGTCTTCAGTGTATCATTGGATCATTCCTGCACAGTTTTTATTGTTTGAATGCATTGTGTGCCATTTAACACATATCATATTTAGATATGTATCCATACAGATACACTTTGAGGAATATTAATGTGAAATTCGACAAATGTGAGATATTGTATCTGTATTAAAAGAGTAAAAAAACTAAATATTCTAATCTAAAAAAAAAAAAAGGTGCAGAGTCGGGTGATTCACTGTAAGTTATTCCTCTCCCATTACACATCAGTTTATTCTGTGTAAGTGAAGTCATTTATTAGCAGAGCTTTTAATGACTGTGCTTTATATCAACAATAAAGCGGACAGAATATAAATGGCACAGATGGAGCCTTTTGTGCAGCCTTCCCTGCTGTTAATCTTTCAGGACTGCAAAACTGCCATAAATCATGGAAATAATTTATCGGTTTTAATTAACGAATTTTATAGATTGTGATATCACACACTTTTTTTTATTAATACCAAGTCTAAAGTGTTAATGTAGAAACATGGTGTTTGTAAGCTAAAGTATTCGCAAATACACTTTTATTAGTCAGTTAGTCAGTGCGACATAATATCCTCAAAATCCTTCCACTCTCCATCAACAAACTCATGTAACTAATAAAAATGTGGGATCAGTAATGAACAAAAATCATACAAATTAAAATAATCAACAGCGTTGTTTCAATAATGATACAAGATGAGCAGAAACATGTTTTGGGTGGAAAGTACTGTACTTAATGCTGAGGGAAAGAAAAACCTCCATGGATATATTTTGGCTGTAGTTGAAAGAGCAGCTCTTGCATGTTCCTCTGTGTGTGGTTTCGTGCTTCGCCAGAGTTCACAATGAACAAAATTATCCAAGTTTCTCTTTCCACTGGGGGAAATCTATTATCCATTTTATGGGTCCTGCTGGATGTTTTAAAGCATTGTTTACATGCAGTATAAGCCAACATTTCTGTATCTTGTCTGAGTAAAGTGAGTATTTTGATAGAAATTTGAGGAGCCAAGGCAATTTGCAGTTGGTAGCATTGATGAACAAACCCCTGCACCCTGTTTTAACTTGTTACTTAAATGTTGCGACTTTTCTGTCATTCATCAGGCACCAGTAAAAACGACTACACCAATCAGAGATTATGTAAATTCTGGGAGAATAGCACATAGAAATATAACACTTCGTTCCAAAGGAAACAGCTGTAAGATATCCTCAGTCTGAGTCACATTGTCTGACAGATCCAACTTGAAGCAGGAAATCCATACCAGTTATTCTACTTACATAGCCAACCAATAAAAAAAAGCATGAGGGAAAACCTTAATGGTAAAACTGATTTCTGCAAAATGGAACACAATATGTGAGAAAAATGTTAACATTAAAAGTATAGGAGACATAAGCAACAATGAATATAACTGGGGTTTAAAAGTTCATGTTTGACTAATGGAAACAGCAGATTACAAAATACTGGAGTTTCAATCGTATCACACAATCTTCCTCAGCAGATGGACTCGCCCAGTTGTTGTGGAAATGTAGATGGTAAGATGTAATCACGTACACAGTATCTAACAAAAACAAATCTAAGCTCAGCGGTCTATTCACTGGCTCTAAGAGCTTTCAGTCTCATCTCACAGTCTGCATTCAGCGAACATTTGCTGACTAAAAGATGAATCTGGCTTCAAAAAATAATAAATGCACCTATGTGCTAAGATTATTCTGTTACATATCATGTTCAGAACAACATATTCTCTCAAAAAACACAATAAAGCTTTTTTTTATTAATCTTTGTCTACACCATTAACCTACATGAGGGGGACAAAATATTAGGAACACTTTTCAATATAATGCACTTCGGTACACCACTACCTCCCACTACAACCCCAATAATAAACATAAACTAGAATAATCACCTAAAAATCTATAAAAGTAGAATGTATTGCTGTTGGATTGGTGAATGTATATATATGCCCTTAAATGCACAAACCATATTGACTACATGTTCATTACACTGCAACATGGCCTTTATTCAGAGCAGACGTTTTAACTCGTCATAGTAGGAAAAGCACTGGTGTTACTATTAACATTACCAATGTCTCTGTTCTGTTTAAATGTCCCTTTAAGCCGTGACAGTGTGACAGTGATCCAGCATGCATAATACCAAGAGCCTATTAGTAAGTAGACAACCCAGACAACTTAAAACAATGTGAACATTTTAAACAAATAGTAACCAAATGGTCCTTATCTCCAGTGATACAAATACAAAAAAAAAAAAATTCATTGTACCTCTAACACACCTTGAGAATTGCTGTGCTGACCACAGGAGGGCAGAACCCCACCACTAAATTACCATCCCCATTATACAAAGAATAGGCTTTGTGCATTTCATTGAAGAGTTAAACGTGCTTGATTGAGCTGACCTTTCATTTGGTGAATTGCCTTTTTTTTTTTTTTTTTTTTTTCTCTGTTGACATTTAAGCCAATCTGAAGTAGCAGGAGGAAAGTCCTACTCATGCGGAATCTTTCATTGCTGCAGCCGTGTGTAAGAGGATGCAGAGGAGAAGGAAGTATTATATGACTGTATAATTACCCTTCTGAGCAAAATGCTTTGTTTGTGCTTATCTGATCTGTTTGTGATACTGATCCACTCTGGGCTGTTACATCTGGGCCATCCATTTCTTATCAATGTGCTAAGTGATGAAAGGATATATATTGGAAATAGAAATTTGAGTTTTAAAAAAATAAATCTATTAGAACAGACTAAATAAGGATGTGGTTAGCCTCCCTAATTTCTGAATGTGTTGCCAATGAATGAAAAAGGAAAGAGCTGCTAAGACATGTGTTTTGAGTTGCACCCTTCACTCTCATAATTTCATTTGTCCTCTGAGATGACGAGAAACAGTATAGCTAAAGCTGCAAGAGCTATAATTGTGAGCACGGATCATGGATCACCTTGGTAACCCTTTGTAGGCTAAAAATAACACCCCACACAAAACTGACCCATGACTAATGTGTGGGGCAACAACACTTAAACCCCTGTTCATGGTCTTCCGTCTTGATGAGTTCATCCTTTTTTCAGCAGTCAACAATCTTTGCGGAGACACTCTTGCACATGCCAAAGAAGATAAGACAATTGAGTCTCCAGTGAGGCTCCAGAAGAGCTTCTTCTCCTCAGACAGCTCTGGCTTGTCTTAATTTTCCTTGACACTTAATGAGTCAGTCTGAGGGTGTCTCTTAACCCCCTTGGAGGGGGAGGAGGGAAGTTCCCAGGGGGAAACTTTTGAGGTGAGGACCATAATTAGAACGAAACAAGGACACTACTGTCCCTTGCATCCACAGGTGAAACCCAAGATAAGAGGAAAGCGAGATGTGAATAGGAGCTTTTTGGATAAATTAAGGCTTGAAGTTGATGCCTTTTACCTGTTTTGGTTTATGGCTTCTTGCCTGTTAAAAGGCCTACTTATAACATTATGACTGATGTGTATGCCACCAGTCAGGTTGATGGGTTCTTGGGTATGATGCCGGATGACAGCGAGAAGTGTAGGGTAAGGGTAATTTTATACCTAGCGAATCAGTGAACACAATTATTTGATTTACAGAGTGAGAGTTGGACAATGAGCTCTTGTTTCACTGTGGTTGTTGTCTTATAGTGCATTATTATTATTCAGAGATCAGTTTACCTTTCTAAGCTCCATCACAGATTTTGTTTGAGGACAAAGTCCAACTCACATGAAAGCAGATGGAGTGTACATGCAGTCAATTACCATATGTGGACAAGTGATATAGTGATATTAGTGAAAGGCACCATGTAATCCAGCTTTGTCTTGAATAACATGCTGCACGCTCAGTGGTGCAGCTGTTTTAGGTATAAACAGCTAAGATAGGCATTATTGGTGCCCACAGTCCTTACTGTAGTTGCCACATTGGATATAATGTTCCTGTTTTAATGCATGTTGATTTGGTTTATTTTCCCATAGCATTTGGGGGGAAAACCCCTTGTTTGCGGACAGGAGGCAAAGTGCTGATGCAGGGTTTTGACATCCTGGCACTGAATCACTAAATAACCACACATGCACACAATCAAACTATAAGGCTAACCTTTTATACTCTAGAAATATGTTCTACAAGCTCATCCCTTATCCAACTAGCTCACAAAAATGTGTTGACATTGAGAAGAGGACATTGGGTTCATACTGCCACACAAGAAATATTATATATAATTCATTTATATATATAATTTTATTATTAATTTTATTACACAATTTATCTATTCAGATGTGAGGCGGGTCATTCCATTTTAAACATTGCTTCTTTTTTTGACTGCATACAGCTCAGCAGCTGTGACTAATCCAAGGCGAGTCTGCCAAAGTATTTGGGGGACGATTCACACTCTGTATCACTCTAGTAACGCAGCATCAGACAATGGAAATATTGAGTGTAATTACGCCAGTGTCTCCTAATTGTCAGACCAAAGGGCTGAACTCCAGACCCCAAAAAAACACACCTGAACCATGCCGCTGACTCACCCCCCGTATGTGTGTGTGTGTGTGTGTGTGTGTGTTCTGGCTATTACAAACTCAGCAGCCAAGAGGGTTATAGTGTGCTCTGATGACACCCATAAGTGGAAAAACACATAAGCTATGAGTGTGCCTGACAGATCTCTTGCTCACTGGTGAAGCAACACTCACTTTTATGGAATAATCTTTGGCTGCATTGAAGTGTTTTTTATCATAAATATAGACTTTAATGTTTTATATGAATGTTGGGTTTTCCATTCCAATGTCTTAGGTCAGCAATACCTTTGTGTTTAGTGCTCACAAGTACACTAACATGCTAAACTAAGATTGTAAACATCTACCTGTTAAACATCAGCATGAGCATGTCAATGTGTTGATCTAGTTCAAAGCACCACTGTGCAGCCTTGCAGAGTCGCTGGTGTGGCTTTACATTCTTGGTCTAGTTTCTCTGCAATGAAACCCACAAGTAGCATGCTAGTCAACCTCATGGTCTAAAATGCAACCATGTAATTTAGGGTTTGCCATGATAAATCTCAGGCCCTAAATCCTGTACACTGCTCTGTGGTTTAAACCCTGTCAGTCATGTCTTAGCCGTATCATCAGGCAGTTGATTGAGAGATGCGCTCAGTGTCACGTAGGAGTATAAAGCCATCCCTTCCACTGATCTTATCTAACAGGAGGCCTCAGATTATGTTACAGGAGTAAACAAAAAAAAAGTCAGAGAGATAAATGGAGTTCCATACAGGCTTATTATTTCACATAATGACAAAGACGTGCAAATAATTTCCCCCTGATAAACACTATTAGGGGCTCCTTCCATCAGATGTTGATTAGACATGGTTATAAAAACCAATTACACTAAAGTTATAGTGTATTACAGTGTAGTGCCTGAAGAGATAATGGGGAACAGCTTTTATGGTTGTTACTCTTCAGAAAAGGATCTGCAAAGAAAGGTATTCATGCAACTTTGAGGGGAATTATTTGCATATGATTTAAGGTCCGTGCATGTGTGAACAAATATTTAGGATTGTGTCACCAAGTCAAAGCCAGGCACTTAAAAACTGAGCTGTCCAATGTGCTGAATCCCATAAGAAAAGATAATACAGATGCACAATTGTGCAGTATATCATCACACACACACACAACCTTAATAAAGATAAAAGAAGCAGATTGCTTCTCTGCTAAACAGTCTGTTAGACATTTACTTTTTTGTCTAAAGTATTTATTTTTTTTCAAATACGTGATCACATGTTCACCTCCTCTTTTATTTATTTCTTCATTGCTCTTTGTAAAAAAAAAGTTCAGCATATGCGGCATCTATGTTTGTGTGCGACAGTAAATGTACTATGTGTGTATAGGCCAATTGCTGGTTGTGTGAGAAGAATAGATTGCATGGGAATCTTGCTTTTTTTTCTCATAGTGCAACACTGAATGGATGTCCACTGAAGAATCACATTAGCCTGTCCCATGGAGACGCTTAGATAAACACAGAGCTAAAATAGAGGGGGAGTCAGGTTGCACCATGAGGTACTGGTAAGAGAAAGGAGAAGCAAAAAGCATTGTGAAAGCATTGTGGTCGCTCTATTTACCATTCTAGGTAATTTTTTTCTCCCTCTTTGCAGACCGGACACCCATAATTTCTCAAACAAACACAAAACAACATCCTTCAAAGCCTCAAAACAAAGGTTTGGAGACCTGATATAATAATTGGAGTTGGGTGAGTATAGTGGGTTTGTCTCAGGAGTCAGTCATGGCCCGAGGAGACAGCTGGTCCTAAGAGGACTTTTGGAAGGGGCCCTTGGCCAAGTGTATCAGTTGATGGTCAATGGGGTCGTGACATGAAAAAGAAAACTCTGAAAAGTTAGGGGTCACTTACAACAACTGTCATCACTTAGTGTCACACCGTTTCACCTGAGGACGCAGTGAATGCAGAAACTTCCACTGGCTGATTGTTGAATCATGTATGAATCACTGAGTAGCAACATTTTACATCTGGGGTGTGTTTTTTTTTTTTTTAAATCTGGCTGCCACGTAACTTAAACACTTTGATTTACCCGGGAATTCTTGTGTGGTGTGTGTCTGTGTTGTCAAACAACACAAAGTGGGAAGAAAGAAGCAAAATGGTATTGATTAGGCTCCACCTTATATATCAATATAAAGTCTGACACATAGCTCCAAAGTGAAATTCCCCGTCTGAATCACCCACAACAATTTGGAAACAAGAGTCAGACTACCAATAACTGTATTCAAATGGTTTTGGTGGGGCTGACATGTACCTTTTATCCCTTTGAACCTCAAAACTTTTCTGGCTGTTTTTTGGGGTTTTTTTTTTTTAGAGATTTGTTTCCTTTATATTTTTACCAGAGATGTTTGGAATGTGAGGGAGAGCTCAAATATAATCAACAGTAACTCTAAAAGCAAATATACAAGGCTGTGATTACAGGATTTTCTATTCAGATGTTTTGGTTCCCAATCAACTAATACGCGATAATGAAACTATGAATGTGCCGAGGCTCAACATGTCGATAAACAAAAACAAATGATGATGACAATGAAGACTCCAAATATGCCGACATGCTGACAGTCACAGTGTGATTTGTCATTGTCAATTTTCTCTCTCTTTGTACAAAGGCTGCGGCAAAGCCAAGGTTTTGTTGTACACTGGAGTAAGCTACTTGAACTGTACCAAACATGAATCCATTTAACGTGAAAGCCTGACTTTTTAATTCCCACCGGGACTTTATCAGGATGCTGTGAAACGGATATCTGAACACATGTACAGTATAATCTTGCAACATCTGACTCAAGAGTAATCAAGTCTGTCAGGTGTACTGTGCCAAAGGAAAGGAAAGCAATCATTCTGCATGGTTATGCATGGGTAGAGTTACTAGAGGAAAACACCAAAGCTCATTAATTAAAAACATTTCATTGCACCTTTTTTTTTTCCAAACAAAACATATTCAAGTCAGTGGGTGGTAAAATGTTAAAGCTGTGAGTCTCTTTGATGTCACACACCCAATTGTTCCAGAAAAACTTGATCCAGTAGCCATAGATATTCAACACAGCATTTATAGACACAACATCTTTTACCATACCCTGTAAAATCTCTTGGAGTAAACAAATTATTAATTTTGTTATAACAGAGTAGGCTATAGTTTATGATAAAGGATAACTTCACCTTCCAAGGACTACATCATCCCTGCAGCAGGACACAGACCTCTTGCTTGGCAGTGCTGGATAAACAGATTGTGTTATTTCTGGTTCTGTACCACAAGGTGTCAATAATACCTCTAAACTGATTTTTATTTATTGTGAAAGTCAAAAGACGGATTTCAAAAAGAGAGCAAAAGACCCCTATGAATACAAAAGTCCTGATTAGCCAACTTAGCAGTTCCAAAAATAGAAACAGAGACAGTAGTCTGCTGTGAGAAAAGCATGAGCCACTCTCGATTAAGAGTTGGACCTGCAGTTGTGATCATGCACTGCAGCTAATTTGAGTAATATGTCACACTCTAAATGAGCCCTAAATACTTCTTACACCCTTCTTTTATGCAACCACTCAGGCATATCAGGCAACTAACAACTGCTTATTGTGCCAAGTTCAAACACAGTCAGACCCCCTTTAGGGAGAAGCATTTCAGATACATATGAATCACCCCCTCTGACAAGTGCTGTGACCTCTGATGATACATGACAACACTTACTGTGACTCCAGATGGAGATGGATAGAAAACAAAAGAAGAAATATACAGCACATGAAAGACACCCAGAAGAGTAATGAAATAAATAGAATCAGCCAAATCTCAAATACACCCTGGTGTCTGATGTACATTTTAATCTACTGTGTTCTGCAATCCATCTTAGCTCCACATTGTATTTGATGGTTGATTTTTTTTTCTTCTTTTTTTCAAAAACAATTGCGGAAATGATAAACAAAAAAGTCCAACAAGCCCAGGACCTCACTCCCTATCAGCTATGGTAAATAAATCTGGGTGGTAGCAGTTAATCATTGAAGCAAGTGTGAGAGCAAATCTCCCAGTGATAAATGATGGGTTGGTGGCCAATTTTGTGGTTGTGTGTTTGTGTGTGTGTGTGTGTGTGTGGTCCAGGTATTCCTCATGTTGTGGGAACGTAAATCTGTTTAGTCATTGATTTTTAGGGTGTAGACTTAGTTTGAAGTAAGTTTAGAGTTATGGCATGGTTAAGGTTAGGATAAGTTTGCAGGAAGTTAATGTAACTCAATGTAATATCCCCTGAGGAGATGGAAACCCAATGTGTGTGCGTGTGTGCGTGCGTGTGTTGAGAGGGGGCGGGGGCAGGAAGGAATCATAGTGGGCTCCTTCACGGTGTGCACATCGGTGTAAAAGGAAATTAAAAGCCAGTACAAAGCTGTGGGGGCGCAGCCAAAAGTCCTGTGTATGTATGTGCAGGTTTGAGTGTATATATTTGTGTGTCATCTATTCAAGAGTAGGAAGGGGTGGGAAGGGGAGCTGTCTTTTTAAATGGCCAGAGAGAGAGGAAGGATGTCTCCAGCCTTGACTCTGGCGTCCCTTTGTTGTTTGTGAAAGCTAAACAAAAAGAGAGAAGGACAAGGGGAGAGAGGGAGAAAAAAAAGAAAGAAAAAAAAAGCATGAGGGAGCAGAAGAGAGGAGGGAGGGAGAGCATAAAGTTAGAGCCAGTCACTGACAACAATGCAGTCTGCTCTATGACAGAGACATGATGTCATTTTAGTGGAGTCTCTAGTGTGGGGGTGGGAGGACAAGCAGGATGGGTGGGGCCATACCTCTGTCCTCCCTCTCCCGATGTTTTTTTTTTTTTTTTTTTTTTTTTGTGAATGAACCTTGGGAAGTACAATGGGCCCGGCTCACAGCTTCACTTCCGCTCACCTGTCATTTGAAACAGTGAGATTTCCAGGTCGTTCATTCATGCCCTGGTCCCTGTTGAGCACTCTGCTTAGAGAGAGTGAGGGAAGCCTGGTAAAGAATCGCCCTCAAGGGAGTGTGTGTGTCTGTGTGTGTCTGTGTGTGTCTGTGTGTATGTGTTGAGGGAGGCGGGAAGATTTGCAGGTGGAGGGAAAAAGGAGAGCAGGCATATGGTTGGTGAGAGAACACAAATGGTTCGAATGTGCATCACGTTCATCACGTGCATTAGGTTCTTGATATTGTCTTCTCTTCGTACCCTTTCTAATGACCATACAGCTTTACTTTGGCTCACACATGTGGTCTGCTGCTGCACTCTCTGTGACTCTCTGACACCATGACGGGTTTGTCTTATAGAAAAGTGAGCCTGTTCAACATTATTTTCATTCTTTTTTTGCATTTCAGAAATTGATGAAGTGAATGTACTCATCACCTACAGGCCACCATCACATCCAAAGGTTTACAATCACCGAGTCTAATTTTACACGGTAGTACAAGACAGGGATGTCCACTCTCCACTTAATTTATGGAACTATTCATTTTCTTAACAAACATCAAAAGTATTTAGTATTGTATTGTACCCTTTTGATGCTCCCCGTTCATGCTCTGCCATTTTTCTTTTCTTACAACACACACACACACAACTGCTGTTCTTGAAACGTCTAAGCTTGATTAGTGACGCTGCACAAATGTAAATTGAATCCACACACATTCAGTCTGCGTGCAGTAACACCTGGGTGGTCGTTCAAGCAAATGATGAAAAAAAAAAAAATTAGCTGGCAGGAGTTCAATTCTATTAATACACACATTTAACTGTAATACGTGATCAGGCACAAGTATGGGTTTTAATTTCCCCATGGTACATGAAATCATGCTTTTTTTTTTTTCTTTTTTTTTTTAAATGACTTTGGTCTAGCTAGGAAGAGACAGAGCAAAAGAACCTGTTGGGATTTCCAAACCAGCAATCAAGCAACCTTCAGTAAATGCAGTACAGCCTTGGCCACTGTGGAAAAGATCACCAGCAGGAATCGACTCAGAAACAATTTCTGTAACATTCAACAACATTCTCATCTGCCCTTTCCAATTTTTTGTAGCATAAATTACCTTAGGGAAGCTTCCATTACTGTTTTATAGCAGGAACCCAAAAGTAATGTCAACATTCTGCTCAATGAGGTGTACATGGCGTGGAGAAGAGGTTTAGCAAAGTCCAGGGCATCCCATGTTGTAAATAAATAGCAAGAATGAGCTTGCATGACTTTGGGACTCTTTGTTTCATTGTCTTGATTGCATACAGAGTTGGTTGGCTCCTGCTTGTTGCTGTAGCTGTAGAGCTAAACCGTAGCTGCTTGGCCGCTTGGAATATTCCACTATCTGCACGGCTGAGCAGTGGGAGGGAACCAAAGATTGATTGCTAAAGGTTTTGAATAATAGAAAGATAGATGGAAAGAGAACCAAGAGATCAAGGACAGAAGGACAGGCAAATAAAGAAAGGATCTGTGGATCCACCATGGGAAGCTTCCAGTAATTGTTGGAGTTTATTATCTAGCCAGAGGAAATTGTACCCTTTGCCACCCACAAGCACTCAATGGTAACTATCAAGTTAAACTGCCAAAGTGAGACGTTGTGACAAAGCCTCCTTTTAGAGATGAGGGATGACAGTGAGATGGGGACGGGGTGGGGGTTAAAGCTTGTCCCCTGGGAGTAGGAGGGGCAGTGTCACCGTTTGGAGCTGTTGAAAGGAGCACAATGACGCCCGGTATCGAGTTTACCTGTTTGACAAATGGATCTCCTGCTGTGATCGTGACGAGTGCAAGAGCCCTTATCTGTTAACAACAACAGAGGATGGAGATATATATGGAGCGTCAATTAAATGCTCATAAGCAAGTGTGTCAACAAATGGTCTTACAGCATGAAGAATAAAAATAATTTATATTGACTGACACTCATTGTTTAAATAGTAGATAGCCAGTAAGTTTATTTTTTTTCTTTTGTGAACTGCAGGTAAAAACAGATGTGAAAACTGGATTAAATGTGTTACAACATAGACCCGTTTTTAGTTTGTCTTAATCTGGGGCTCCACTGGAATATCTTTACATAATTTACATTTAAAAAAAACTCCTCATTTAACTCATACTGACCCTTTCCACATCCCCTGTAGTTCAGCCGCTGTCTGAAACAAGCCTCCTGTCTCTTTAAGGCCCTCCTCTTGAGGAACTCACTCTGCTCTGATTGGTCATCCTTTTTGGAAGCTCAGCAGATATTCACCAGCTGTGGAGGTTATGTAAACAAACTATAGTAGTGTGATTTCACTTCATCCTGTTCTTTATGTGAAATGTCAACGTTTCAATAATACATCCATACATATTCGAGACGAAATCCAATCCGAAATATGAGAGAGGACAATGCAAACAACACATGCAACAATGCAACAACCGTAGCAACAAAGGCTATGCATATCCATTTATGGGCATTCGCAACAACAACAACAAAAATGTAACATGTCCCCTTTAATGTGTGGTATAAAATTTATTGAAATTCATTTAAATTATTTTTTTAAGTAATCTATATGAATGAAAAAATTTTGAAAACCAGTTTAGCCCCATTTCAACCTGAACACATTGATATGTGTTCACTTGAAACACACCAAAGCCAAACCTATTGGAAAGGGACATGCTGTACACTTCAGCACAGTAGACCTCACAGTGTGTCTGCTTCAGTCTTCTTCTGAAAACGTGATAAGAAACACACGCAGGCAGTAAAGAGTGATTTAAAGAGGTCAACATTAACAAACTGTTTCTAAGCATGACTACAAGACAGTTCTTTGCCACACACAGGCACACATTTAATACCTAACCTGTTTTGACATATCTGGCCATGAAGTCAGTATAGCCCTCACCTACATATGAAAAAAAAAGCCTTTGATCTGAGAGAACGCTATCCTCGACTTACTCTCACCAATAAAACCACACACAAATCTTCAATCCAGGCCCTGTAAATCAGGGCGAGCGCTGATCAAAGCAGGGTTGTGAATCTTACATGGCATATCCTGCATTCCACGTTAAACACATTCACATGCTGCGCTCAAAAGCATAGCACTTGTTTGTTGACCCCTTATCCGTTTTAAGCATTGAACGTTCTTTTTTATTTTGAAGCTGAATTCATCTGACCATTCCCTTGAATATGATCTCGAAACAGCATGGAGCTCACAAACAGGAAGATTGGTCACACTATCAGAAATTGTGATTGCGTGTGTGTGTGTGTGTGTGTGTGTGTGTGTTTTGAGCAGATCAGCATCAGCATTCAATAGAAGCATCAGTATACTTCTGTGGAAGTGCTTATTAGATGTCATGCAACAATATTTTTCGAAAAGACAATCTTTTTTTTTTCTTCTGTCACTTATATTTATGCTAAGAACTGCAAAAGTATGGATGCCCTCAATTAAAGTTTTTTTTTTCAAAAGTATGCCCCCTTACACCGTGTCTACACAAGAGGCTTGGCATAAGCAGTGGCTTACAGTAGCAGACCAGAAACAGTAGCTACAATACTCACACAGGATGTGTTCAGGCACAGAATTCAGTGTAGGTAATCTGCCATCTCAGGGGCCAACAAACAATTTATAGAAACACACATCACTGTGGTTACGCACTTAAACCAGACAGACTTAAAGCATAAAAATGTGCCTGATACACCAAAAAAAATCCCACTTTAGCATTAGCATTATAGCTCTACAAAATGTAGATTTTATACTGCAGGTTTTCGGAGTGATTTATGCTCAGAATGTAGTGAAGTTGATCTCAGTGTGACTTGGAATAACAGCAGGTCTTCTGTTGTTAGCTCATAAAAAAACACTTTTTGCTTTATTGCGAAATGTAACAGAAATCCAATTGGTCACATACAAACATATGTTTGGCAAGAGAAATTAGCAATGATTACTAACTAACAACAGGCATCACGCTAGCAGAGAGCGTTGTAATGTTAATTTTGTTGTACCTAAATCAAACCAACCTGCCATGTTCTTTTCTGGTGTCTTACTTAACTTCCTGTGTCAGACCTGCACTTTTCAGGGTGGCCTTTCTCTTGTAATTACTCTTTCATTTTGGCTTTAGTCCCCATGCTTGTTTCCTGAAGAGAAAATCAATGTGTATACCAACAAACAACTATTTCCCTATGGGGTTCTTGAATGTGAACACTGCATAGTCTGGCAGAAGCAAAGCTTGAGGAAGCCAAAACAGATGTTTCAAGACCGAAAATGTGAGAAAAGAATCACGACCCCCAAAAGTGTGTTGAAGATCAGCGTCAAGCAGGTGTAAACGAGTTTATTATAATGATGGAAATGCTGTCATGAGGTACAGTATCCATAACCAGAAACCAATTCTTCTGTGTTCAGGTGCTGCTGGATTTATCACACAGAACATAGTTTCTTGTTTGTAAATTTATGTTCTCAAACAATAACATACTTGTATTACATAATTTTAGACAGTTAATGGAAAAAAAAAATGAAATGAAAACACTCCAGCTATAACCAGTCTTTACTTTATATTGTATAAATATACATAAGGTTATATACATATTTAGATATACAGACATCACACTTGGGAGATCATATATGTGAGCTGGATTGCAGATGTGAGGCTTTGAAACAGAGATTATTTGAGCACATGTTGTCCCGTTCATATCTTGTGCATGAAGTAATTGGATCTATTATTTGGATCTCCTGTTTAATGTCCTGATGAACGGTCCATCTGAAACTTCTCAGGAGAAGTATATGAACAAAACTCTTTTGGCGGTCTGCCATGTGTTTTTTGTTCACTACTTTTGGACGGTCTTCTAATGTTTCCCTGCCCTCTTATATTAAAAAGAAGTTTACAAATCTAAACTTCACAAGTGTAAAAAACAGAAATCAATAAATATAAATATGGACAATATGGACAGAAAGGAAATGCTTGTGGTTTGGCAAGTCAACCAGCATTCCTTTTTCCGCTGCATCTCAACCTGCCAATGATGGAAAACTCTTCTTGTTTTTCCCCTCTGAAGTTGACTGGTATTAAACACGTCCTCCTCGAGACATGCAGATGGTAGATAATATCAAATCTCGTTAAAATAGCTTTGATGTAATTTAATTAAAATTATATTATACAAACACTATGACAAGGTTGGGTCATATTAAGTTGAATGCCTTTTTTTTTTTTTCAGCCATAAAAGAGGTCTGGATTCACACTTCAGTGTGAGAGTTTTCAAAACACCATAAGACCAATATCACAGCTTCAAAGACGTTAAATTGTGTGTGACCAAATCCCAAAATGACTTAGTAAGCTGTGGGAAACAGCCTGGAGATTTATGAGAACATATTTCAAACAGATAAACATAATACATCAATAAATGAGTGACAATAACCAAAGAGGATGTGACAGACATACATAGGGCACCAGACTAAAAATGACCCATTTTGTCCTTTCCTTTCCCAAACAAAACTCTAATTAATCAAACTACCACAAACCAACTGCTCCATAGTTAACTTTGGGGCCTCCTGGGAGACTGGGCCCCCCAAAAACTGTTCTGCACAATTAAGCTTACCTTTTAGGCACTGTCACTGGAAATAGTGCCATGAGTTGACTAAATTAATTGATTAAGTGAACTGAGACAGATGCATGATATTTCCAAACAATACTCAATCTCAGGCTTCTGGGAGCCCTGGGGGTCTAAGCCCCCAAAAGGACTTAACATGCCAACCCGGTCTGAAGGTTTGGTACTTTTGAATGGTCTGAAAATATATGTAACAGGACATATTTGCAGGCAGCAATTATGCTTCAAAACATGCACATTCAGCAAAAAACAACAGCAAACAAGTATGTAAAATGAAATTAACTAAGACTTTGTTGAGTGCAAAAAACATTACACAGATCATATGTATATGTTTTGTCACCCATCTCACAGAGAAAAGGATCTCGGCATCACCATCAACTTTTGCTTCTGATAAAGTCACGGTGAGGATGTGGAGACTTAAAAAGTACAACAACAAAAAAAACAAAAAGAATCGCAGTGTTGCACGAGTACTGTAGATGGTAGGAACACTGTGATTTTCACAAGACAAGACATGATTTGCTTCATCAATCCTACTTAATCTGTCATGACATGACAAAAGATAAATTCTCATGTCACAGTCGTGTCTTGTTGAGTTATTGCACTACTATTACACACACTGTGCTATTTCCAATAAGTACTAATGCAACTGTTCAATAACAGTGGAGCAGTGATGCTGTGAACTGACAAACAGCAGTGGATGACCAGGGATTGAGAGTTGCCAGAGACATTTCATCTATTTGGACAAACTCTCATGTAAAATGTTGTTTTTTTTCTCTTTGGACTGTAAACTGCTGCAAAGGGACGTCATGGAAAATAAGTTGTGATTTGCTGCAATGATAAAATCGAAACTTCAAAATGCGCCGCAGGGTTACTAGGAGACCAGAGTTTTCATCCTGTCACAGACCTGTAATTAATATTAGACTTTTAAAAGTATTTTGTTAGAGATATGAATCGGGACCAATATAGATTTAAAGCACAGACATTGAGGTTAATTTTCGGCAGCAATATTTGCATTTTTATTACCTCTAATCACAGACTTTTCCAAACCTTAACCATGTGTTTTAGTTGCCAACCCATACCTTAACCATATTTTATATGCCATAACCACAACATGTCACTATCCTAACCATGACTCAGTTACATGAGTATGCACTGACTTTTTTGGATTTGGAAGGTATTCCAGGGGTTTTGCAGAATCTTCCAACATTAATATACTTGTCAAGCAACAGGGTTGATCGTGAACACCTGCTGGTCCTATTGACTATGAAAATATCACCCCAAGATCCATGGTTTCTGCATGAAAGTGAAATGTTACAACTATAAGATTACTGCTGTGATTTCATTATAATCGCAGGGCGAATGCACAATACAGAAACTTGTCTGAGGCTGAAAAAAATGTGAGAATGACAAAGAGACGCTGTGACAGCAGGGTAAAATGTCACCAAGTATCCAACCACATGTTTCCTGTGGTCAACCCAACTTTGTTCATATGTTTTTGAATTTTTCCTCTAGACTTTCTATTAGTCCGGCTGTGCTCAGTATGGGAATGTATTTGTTCTCTTTATGAGGACATCCAGATTGGTAAAAGCATGACACAATGAGATGCCAATTTTTTTTTTTTTTTGACAGTAATCACCATAAAAATGATGATTATTATTATTTTCATCAGATTACTGTAAGTGTAAGTTTGACCCATTACATATTTCTTAGACCATGTGATGAAGTCACGCAGCCCGCTTGCTTGAGAAGATTTTCCTCCTCTGCCGCAGTGAATGATATAAGCCATACGAACCCAAATTACATTTATGATTTACACGGTGCCAACGCGGGCACAAAATCAAAGCCTTCCACTGAATCATTTAGCATATTTATTTAGCTGGCAACTTAATGTGCAGTCAAACCTGTCTGTGCGAACTCCTTCATTTGTATTTTCTGCTGACACACGCTGGAAAGTGCAGAGCCAGTGACAGTCACTCTCATTAGCAAGTTTTTTTGGTGGAGACTCCAGAGACTGTGGGTGGCCTGGAGCTGAAGAAAAAGTGTTTTCTTTCTGCATCTACATCTTCTTTCCATGGAGACCTGAAGTCTCCAGTCACCCTGCATGTACCCTTTCCAGTGTCTGTGCAGATAAAAGCCATCCAATATTTCAGCAAGGAGAAATATTATCCAAACAAAGGTAGGGTAGAGTCATTACTTTCAATCAAAAGCACATGTGAAAAAAAAAAAAAAATCTGGACACTTGCTAGATTGAAAACACAAGCTTGTAAAGTGCAGAGTGCAGAGTTGGTGTTGAATAATTATAGCAGGTTTCTGCTTTTAACTGTCAAGAGATGTGAGAATATTATTTATTGTTTCTCTCACCACCTTAAATTGGAAAAAGGGAGTAAAATATCCATCAAATCAGAGTGCATATAGTTGAAAATACCTCTTAATAATTGCTTTTAGATTACAATTTTTTTTTAAATTGTTATTATTAGGAAGAATAAGAAGAAAAACAGAGGAGAGGATAATGGTGTAAATGGCTATTCCTTTACCAGTATGCACCTTTGAACATCTGGTGAGCACATTAACATAAGAGGTCACTCTCAGACTTTTCCACAAAGTCTGTAAAATAAACTAATGACTGAAGGGAAAAGTGAACATGTATTATTTAATAATTTATAAAAGACTTTATACAGACAGACAGACAACAAACCAAACCCAGCATCTATTTTACATCAAAACTCTCATACAGCATTTTTCCAAAAGACAGAAAATATCAATGTGTGTGCTGGTCAGAGTTTATTTTGGAACGGCGGCTACATTGTTATATAAATGCATAGTGACAGTAGGTCCTGTGAAATTTACTGCACAATACTCGTAAATCACAAATAATATTGTAGTTGATCATCTCCATCATAGCACTGTAGCAGCAAAGGGCCACGTAAACTTACCATCTGTTTCTGGCCTTTACAATAAACTAAACAAAAGCTTCAAAGTTGCACCACGGCTCTTCTGCTAAGACAGTTTTCAACAGCTTATATGTTTTGTAACGTTGTTGTTATTTGCAGCAAGAAGCTTGAAAAGTTCATTTGAAATTTGAAAGTCCCCTTTGGCCGGTGAATAAAAACTCATTTTGACCACAATGAGGCATACTGAAAAGAACAATAGCGGCCCGACAAATAATGTTGCATTTGATGTTTTTGTAAATTGTAAGTCTCCTGTTAGAGATGATGGAAAAAGTTATGTCACTAAGTTATGTCTTGTAGGTTTTCTTTACAAAGTTGCCTCTTGAAGTGCTTTCAGCACATCCTCTGAAGTGGTGTGGCCACTGATCACATTAAATCGTTTCTATATAATCAGATGCTACAGATACAACGTAATAAATTAAATCAAAGTAGCCTCTACTGAACATATCCTGCACATTTTCACTAGAAGAGGATTATATCCTGCAGATTTTTCTCTATAGATCACATCTGCAATGCATCAGCCTATAATTGCTCTTATGAAGACTTATTTGTACTCGTGAAAAAATGTTAAAAGCAGACACAGTTGGTTGGTGGTTTCAGTGACCCATGAACTGTTTCAGGATTTATTGCCTCAGTCCATCTTAAATTATGATTATTTCGACTATATGGTAAATTGCGATGGAAGTAAATTATCACACAAATACAGTATTTTCACTTTTTCGTGCTCAGTTAACTGCAGGCTACTTGTAACTTTTTATGGATATGGCTTTTATCAATAAATTTTTTTTTTGTTTTTTTTTTTTAACAGGAACTTTCTGTCTGTGCTTCTTTTACTGCTTTGAAGTGGGCAGTTGTGAAAGAAAGTGATACTGTGTACTCCTGTGTACACATTAGGAATATTTAATATGTTTAAATATTTATTTTTAGCAATATTTTAATCCAAAATATGATGATGGGTGTGGGATTCTTTGCTCATGTTGCCAGGCCAAACTACAATTCAGATGAAGCTGTTTTAAACTCTTAACAAATAAAAAAAAAAAACATATTCGCTTATTATATATATAAAGAAGTGGGTATTTATTTTCTCCACATCTGACATTATTGACTTTAGAGGCTTTTAATGTTCATATTCATATTCATGTTCATATTATTCAGAGAAGCAGGTGAACCAGTTGATGGGTTTTTTTGAACAAACCTTTTTTCATCTTACCTCACCTACACGTTCTGTCTTATGAATAAATAATAATCAGTTAAACTCATGAAGTAACACCACAAGCAATAACCAGCCCTGTGTAACCAATGATACAAAATACATTCTTTTATTCATCCATCACTGTAAATACACAAAACAAATCAAATGGGAAGTATTCACACAAACAATATTTAGTGGAATATAAATCTTGACACCATTTACACACCATTTACACAAACTATTTTGGAAGTTAATACGCTTGTCTTTATGTTATCCTTTTGTTGCATCCGGTCTGTAATATCAATCAGTCTATATTTCTCCACCCTTTTCTATACACGCAGCTTGTATCATTTCCATTACATTATTTCTGAATCTGTCCAACTGTGCTCAGGCTCATCTTTACTCTTCTCACCTAGATATTTTTTTTATTTTTTTTTGCTGTAATGTTTATGTTCATATTTTTTATTATATGTACATGATATACATTGATTCTTAAATACATTTTCATAGTTTCCAATCTATTTACAATATAAGAGCTTATTGATATTTTAAATGGTTACAAAATATGTGTACTTGATGCTCTAAAAGAAATAAAGCAAAAGGAGATGAATGTGACATTATATTGACTATTTAAGTAACGACTGGTGATTTTAAAAGGAGCGGTGCACTGCTTCACATCCAGTAGAGCAAAACTGCACAGTTTCATGAGAGTATTGTGTGCAGTCGTATTTGAAAAATGAAAAAAAAAAAAAAAAAGGAAAACTAACAGGACCGTGTGACATCAACAAATCGTTGACTCAAACTAAAACACTGGGTCTTTGGAGAGTTTTTGTAATTCTAATCAATCTTCTCATGTCTCCATCCCTACTAGCTTTGTGAAAGGGGGAAAAAAAATGTACCTCCATCATACCCTTGAATCCTGTGATTGGAAAAGCAGAACCATTCTCTGTCTGGTATCGGAACCGCTAAGTCTGCAGCAGAGCAAACAGTCTTACCCACACAGTTGTATCACAATAGACTGCAGCTGTATCTGACAGATCAAACAAGGTTTCCACAACAGACGCAATACTTTATCTCTCTTCTTGTGGCTAAAAATCGAGCAAAGAGCGAATGTCCCAGATGAAACTCATCATTCTAATGTAAATGCTCTTTCATTCTTTGGTTTAAAAATATTATGCGTCGCAAGTCTCAAGAATGCCATTGCATAAGCCAAGCTCTGTAGTAAACAGTGTATGCAATTAGTTTCTCATATGATATGACCAATATTTAGCGGGTCTGGACTCTGTTGCTGGTTGTGAATGACTTACATAGCAATAGCTGAATAGAAATGAACACAAACAACAGGAAGAGTGAGTACGTAACAGACGACATGGCAAAAAATCAGATCCAGTAATGAAACGAAGGATATTCATGTCTTTAGAGCAATTGGACTTTAAAATTTAGTGAGGAATGTACCGTGCAGTAATAATATGGCTTCTCAGTACCTGTCTTATACATCTGTTGCCTCCACACAAAGTCCACACCTACATCACAGTATCTACTGGCTAACTTTGTGGATCCCTGAATGTCATAAAAAGGTATATACGCGTGTATGTCTATGTGTGTGTACGTGTGTGTGTGTGTGTGTGTGTGTGTGTCTGAGGGTGCGTGTTTGTATGTGGGTGCAGGGATGGACCAAACACATTAAATCACTCCCATTCGCTCACCGCTTGCTGAATAACAAGATTGAACCCTCACAGTCTGTTCTGTCTCTTGTTAGTCTCTGTCTTTTGCTCCTTTTCAATACAGCCACAACCCATCCTTCAAAAAAAAAAAACTTTCCCTGGCAGATGGAGAGAGAGGCCTCTACGTCGACAGCAGCTGCCTCCACTTCAGATCTTCTGGCACATGTGGAGTCTGGACTTGGACGAGGAGGTGGCGTCTTTCCACACCTTGCAGGAGAGGCCCTTGGCACAGTCACAGCGCTGGAAGATTTCCAAGCTGTGAGAGCCTTTCTTCCTCTGCTTGGTGCACACTTCTCCCTGCCTTAGCACCGGCTTGCAGATTTTGGTCCAGAAATGGCGTGCGCAGCAGTAGCCCTCCGAGCAGTCAGATGAACGCAAGCAAGGGTCTCCCTCATGGCCTGTCAAAAGAAAAGGACAGACAGTGATCAGTGGTGAACAATACAACTCCAAACAGTTTATCAAGTCGCCATATCTCTAACTCAGAAAAAAAGCGGAAACAAATGCTTCATTGGTAACATAAAAGCGCTGCATGAAATTATAAACAATCCATTTGCTGCATGGTGCTCTAGTTAAAGAAAGCAAAGGAAATGTATAATCATTGTTCATTATGAGGTTATAGTTACCATACGGATACATTTATGCAGCCCTTTCTTCACGTTTCAATCCAGATTGCACTATGTGTGGCCATGTCAGAGACAAACTAAGCACATGAACCTTTCAATTTGCTGTTTCTATATATCATCCCATCTGAGTCTTATATTCTTGGCAGAATGTTAGTGTTACTCTTATGAATGTATAATTAGTACAATTTGGTCTTTGAAACACTTTTAAATGTGCATCATATCTTGACCATCAGCGTTAGGGACTGCTAAGCCTGACTTCTCTTTCATGCCTTTAACGCCACTGAATCTCTTGGTGGATTTTACTCAAGAGGTGACTTGTGTAAAGCCATTATAATGTAATGATGTTGAAGGAGAGGGAGTGGGTCCAGCACAAATAAAGGTAAATAGCCTTATTTATTGCAGCTTAAAGTAGTTGTGCTATTTTTACATTGATTTTTAGCATTGCAGCCTACTGTCTTGTGGGTGCATTTAGACTTTAGTGTCTCATTAAATGTATTGCTTTATGGCCCTTACATTAATCTAACTCAGGTGACATGAATGCTAAGCAGGGGACTCAGAGAGTTATTAGCTATAATCGTGCCAAACCTGCATTCTGTGGTTTTCACTTGTGTATCACACAATGTGCGCTGTCAGGGAAAGTGTTTGTATGGCTTTATGTAGGTGCAGAAACAGCAGGGCCATTGTGGTTTTATTCTAGGCTCCGCATGCTGTGATTTAGGGTCACAGAAACTGACATATGAGCAGAGAGGTAATTATAAACATAATTTGTGGACTGGCGTCCCTCATGAACCCTGTAGGATACGCAGACAGTGAACAACAGAAAGATTCAGCCATCCAGGTCAGGTTCAGTGAGGAAGATGGGCAAAAAGACAGCATTGACAGGGTTTTCAGTGGCCATGTTTTAACATTAGAAACATCAGAAATACACAATCTGATTGTACCTTTAAGGGAATGCTTAGCGTGTGCTTTTCCACTCTTCCTCCAGCTGTGGTCTTTGGTGGAGAGTTTGTTATGCTCATCTAAAGCTGAGATGTGAGGCGAGAGCACACTCTCAGAGATAGGGACACAAATATCTGCAGAAAAAGAGAAAAAAAGTATAGAGGTGAAATATCACATAACCGATACCAAGTTTACCAAGTTTGTCAAACAAAAAAAAATCATTTTAAAGACCAGATCCCTGTTTCTCAGAAGCATCTTAACTCTAAGTTCATCTTAGCCTAAGATAGTCTTCAGTTTATTGCAAAACCTGTATACCAAAATAGGACCACTGATTCCTGATCTCTGGGCATCAATTTATTAAAGTTCAACCTTAGTTCAGGATTCTGTGGTGAAATTGAACAAGAAATTGAATTAGGAAATTTCCCTGCAGTTACGAAGAACTCAAATCAATATGCACTTAAAACTGTGTTTGTGTCAGGTACGTACAGTTACTGCAGCGGTTCCCCGGACAGCACATTGCATCTCGATGGCAACGCTTCTTCCTCCTGCGGCAGATGAGGCAGCGAGAGGGAGCCTGTTGAGGGCTCTGGCAGTAGCTTCCCACACTGCACTCCTTATCGTTGCTACAGGGGTACATCTGCTGAAAAAAACAAGAAATTTACTCAATATATGAAAAATCCTGCACTGCATAAGCAGACATTTACTTTCTGAGAGATGCTGCTAAAGTGAAAAACTGATTTAGCACAGCTGCAATATATTAAACTCTTTAATCAACAGCATAAACAACTCTCTTTTCAATCTAGAAACTGGAGACATTGGATTACACTGTGTAGGAATGCATTGTGCATGGCAGGACTTGGTTGCACGTGGTTGCACTTTCATTGCCCACTTACTCAGAAGTCCTTCAAATGAAAAGACAAAATCCATGTCATTGATCCATGCATTCCTTACCCTAAAGGCCTAAAAGGTATAAGTGAAATATATTGGATATGTTGAGCCACTTCTTCCAGTCTCCTTTCTCTCCCCTCCCTTATTAAGACAGGTATATTTATTATTTACTCTGTTAGTAATCAGAAGTAATCAGAACAACATACACAGTAGAAGTGTTCTCTGATCTTACACCTTTGTCGACAGGACGCCATATGTGACTGTCACAAGGTGTAGTAATGCTTTGTTTCACAGCTCTTTGTTTTCCAGAAAAAACATCCCTTATTCAATAGTTAACACACTTTACTATCCTTTCTGTGGTAGTTTGATGATGCTGAGTCTGTACCCCCCAGGCATTAGCTGCATCCACCACACTTCTACCAAGTTATCAGAGTGCTGTGTTGCACTACATAACGCAGACCTACAGTAACACTTTACTGCACTACTTCTAATTCCACTCCATTCACCACAGTTGCATCATTCACCTCGGGCCATAAAATTAAAATCGTAGCAAGCAGTTAACAAGTCAAATAAAAGCTGTGTTATGTTCAGGTTAGAGGACTCAACATTCAGAAAACCGCTGTGCAATTGGACCGAAAACAGGACTTGAGAAAGCCCAACGTAAATTGAGTGTGTTGCTTTATAAGAATATTGAGGAGTTATTAAGTCTGAGAAAATCTGATGATAGGCTTTTTAACTGTATTTGTGTGCAGGTAATGAGCCAAAGAACTATAAATAAATGCTGCTGGTATCATAGAGAAATGCTAGACCCCTGTAATACTGAAGGAAGCCAAACAACTGAAGCCTTGAATGTTAAATCACTTCGTATTTAGACGGAGGTGTCCCTGCTTCAGGATACTCAGGCATGTTGGTTTTGCACAACGAAAAAACAAATGCCATACGTCGTCATTGTAGTTCGGATGTGGCCAAAGCAGCAGAGATCTACAACATCATCAAATGAACCCACAATGGCTCAATACCACTGGGGGTAAGTGGGAAAATATGTTGTTTGTTTGTTTGTTTTGGGTGAACTAACTGTTTGAGATTATAAACTGTGGTCCCAATGAGAGGCCAATTTTGCATTTCCAGCAGTGGGCAAACATGTTGTAGGGATTAACATTTCACTCACTGGTATAGTCTTTTTTTCAGGTCCTAAACAATGAAGCTATTAGTTTTCAAACTGGGAAGAACCACTTCAGTTTCTCTCAATTTCTTTCAGTGTTCAGAGACTTAAATAGTCTACAGACATAATTGAGGGGTAATTACTGCAGCTAATCATACTCCTCTAGAGTCAATTTAGCACAGTTTGCATGGTTTATTTTTTTTTTGTTGTTTGTTTTTATGCAAAAAAGTCGAGCAATATTTTTGTTGTAATGCCCAGGATGTAAGAAGTCTGTTCTGTAAGTGGACTAAAATGACCAAGCTTGAAAAACCACCGCCCTACAAACATCCATTGTCCACAGCAGCTACAAGTACAATTAAGGACAAACTCACTTTTTCCATAACAAGTGTGTACACCAATGAGGTTTTTTTCTGGAACCACTGTCTTGATATAATTCCTTACACATGCAAAAGTCCAGTCGCCATTAGACTTGGAGCAGGAGCAAAGGAATTTGACATAAATTGTATCACAAATCAAATGAACTCGTCATACAAATGAAATAATGTCACAAATTTGTACTGAACTCATCAAGAGAAGGGACATTTTGAACATCTGCAGGGCAGCATCAGAACTCTGGCTCGGGTCCACGTCCGTTGGGCGAGACACAATAAAGGTCAGGCAACTGTGTTTCTCCAACTGCTGAACATCTTTATTTTATTTTAAGCTAAACTGTTTCCTTTTAGGATACGGTTTGTTGCATCAGATGGACTGAGTTATCTGAGTTAGACATTTGCACAACACAACACCTATTCAAATATGCATATGAGTAATGATATGAAATCTGACTATGTAAATTAAGTCCGGTGTAGACTGACATTAGAACAACATGTTTGGCTGGCACACCACCACCGGCACCACAACCACATTTAGCTGGCATATGCTATGACAGATCTGGTGTAATGTGGCTTACCACTGACAAACATGGAACAATAAACATGCGAATGAACATGAAAGAGGTTTAAATCAGAGTAAAATCATTATAGCCACAATAAAAAGCTAACTCCATTTGGGGTACAGGGTCAGCTAAGAGGGGCTGCCATAGTCAAAAGAACAGAAACATGAATGTACTCCACATGTTTGAATCAACTCTCGAAAATATAAATATATTTCAGCATATTAGAAGTTGTTACTCGTGCATATGAAACGTGAACAAGTTTAGACTTACTGGATGTTTGCAATGCTGACTCAGACTAGAAACAAAAGTGAGCAGATATATTTAACTGAAAGCTCATACATCAATATGACAAATTTCTTTAATTCAAATGCACACACCTAATGTGTTGATAAAAGTAAAAAAGCACTGATGTTTGATGGATTTGGATTGATTTTCTTTATTACTGCTATGTTAAGATCTGTTCTTGGAGTAATCAGAGCCTTATTTTAAAGGGGCAGACTGCAAATGTAACACATAAAGTAATGTGAGGACAGTGTTATAAAATATATGTGCTTTAAGAGCTTTGTCAAATCTAAAAAAAATTCAAGTTATTTGGGGCTAAACCGAATGTTAGCCAGTTCGTGCAACTACAACTCGTCTGCTCAGCACTTCTGTACCTTGTCTGCTGGTTGCCTGATTGTGACAACATAACATCAGGAAGTCACTGCAGAAACGGTGACTGTGTTGCTAGCCACGAACTATACGTTTCTGTACAAACGGGATTTGAAGGTGGTTGGGGGATTTTTGAATTTAGAAGAGAGCTAGGCTAGCTGACCCCCACCCTCCCTTTTATTCTTTATGCAAAGCTAAGCTAATTGCATCGTGGGTTCAGCTCTGTTCTTAACGCACAGATATGACAGTGGTATAAAACCCATGATTTTTCTTTCAGCAATAAGCATATTTCCCAACATGTTAAACTATTTCTTAATTCAAAAACAACTATATAAGGTTACCAGTTCAACTGGGCTTTTCTTTTTTTTTATGTCAACTGCTCATTCATAATAAAGTGCATTTGATTGTTGGTGTGATCACAGCAGAGGAGGGAAATATGCTGGAAACGTGGTCTTAAGAGAAGTTCAAGAGAGTACAGAGGGAGTTTTTCACCCTGACATGAAAAATGTGCTGTTATCTAAATATGAAGACAAATGAGCCCGACCACATGTAGTAGTACTTCAATACTACAGTACCTGCTCTGATTTCTATCAGTCTTTCTGGCCAGCAGGCTTGGATCGATTACAGTGTATTGCACATGAAGGGAGCAAGAGCAGGGTGGAAGAAAAAGCAAATGGGCTCACCTCTTCCATCACTGTTCAAACCACGAGACAGCCCTTTGAAACCCAATGATACAAGGCTGACCCCCCAAATCATGTTAGATAATCTCGTCTTATCTTGTCATGTTTTCAAACGCCTCATTCGCAACTTCTGAGGGACATGGCTTCATTTGGATGCATCTCATTCATCTCACATCTTTTCTCTGTTGCTCCCTTATTTTTCCCTAGACAGCCTTCACACATAAAAGCGCAGCCTTGGATCCTGCGCAGGAAGTGGGTTGAGAGCTGTGTACTCTGCAGCCTCTCTTGGTATGCTGGTGAGACGATAAAGGCAGAGACAGACAGTGAGCCATAAGGGAAGCCCCCCGGCCCTGTCTCGTGCTGCTCTCGTGCTGGTAAAGCACTATGTGCGGGAGCAACAATCTACAAGGGATTTACTGCAGGATATACTGGGCTTTCAAGCCTCCTCCTGGTTTTTTGGATCCCTTATTTACAAATGAGGAGCCATTCCAAAGCACTGATAGATTTCAATGGAACTGCAGTGTAATACACAAAAAATGTATCTTAAAAAATACATGTTACGTGTCTGAGGGTTTAAAACTTAGAGACAGTAGGAAGTTATTGGGATGATGCAGTGGGCTGTAAGGCTTTATAAAACAGAATAATAAAAAAAAATATTAATGTTTTCTTTGAATTCTTCCCTTGAAAAAAACTGCAGAACCCGCGCAGAGAGAAAGACCTGCTGTCCTCTGCGTATGGAAAAAATTGTATTTATGAACCATGGCACTAGGGTGAGAAAATATAAGAGGTTCCCTTGATCTCCCAAAATAGTTTGCTCTGGTGTCAGACAATTTTGGGACATCGAGGGACAAAGAATAAATGTCAATCGCTTACTGTTTGTGAATGGAAGAAAACTGCATTAGTAATTATATGGAGCATAAAGGATGAACGCTGCATGTCAGTTGTTTTGATCCTAAAGTACAAAAAACTAATAAATCTTGAGAAAAGAAGGTCTTCATACACTTTGTGAGCTCTGTGTCTGTGATTGCTCTTGACCTTCAGAGATCAAGCACGTAACCTGAAACTGTGAATGGCGTTAATGAGTGGCAGGGGCCTTACAGAGTCAAATAAACGATGTCACTGAATAAACAAACTTCATATGCCCTGAAAGCACAGACAGCCAAATATCAGATAACATAGGGATGGCTGTGCACAAGTCGTTCGTACAAACCACGTCTTCAAACGCAGCTTGGCGTCTTTCATCACTCAAAACACATGTGTTTATGGGCATGTCCCTTTGAGCGCTAGAACCCAGAGTCTACAAAAACGCGACGTTTCTTAAGTTAAGTATACATTCTGAGTTGATCTTATTCATCGGACGTGAAGAAAGGCACACGGTCGCCGTACATGACTGCTCTCTTCAAAGACTATCAAAGGAATGGGGGGAAAGCTCTTGATGGTAATCTAGGAGGTGTGTTGCTCTAAAAGGTGTAATCCTGTGGAATGAGAGATGTATGGGTCTCCTCTCTCATTAACAGGTCCAATTACAGTAAAGGAGGTTGCCACATAAGGCCCCTAATGGCTCCAGTTCAGGGCCCTCACAGCACCCAAGGGAGCCACAGGCTGGAAAGGCAACAGGAAAGGAGACTGAAGCACAAGTCGAGCTGAGAGCTAACAAGCAATCACACCTCTCACTGCCTTTTCTCTCTCTTTTGCAGCTCATTAGGATCACTTAACAGTTTGTTTTTTGGGTGAAGCAGAGTCAGGCAGTGCTGAGAGAAAGGACATGGCTCAGCTTTTATAGGCAGGGTTCTCAGAGATCGCTTGTTAAACTAATCTCTGCGCTGAATTAAAATAAAGCAACTAGTTAAGGCTGACTGACCGGCTGCTGACGTTTTACAGACACATACTGCATGAATCCTGCCAAGCTGTCGGTTCCCTTGTGGGTTCAGATCTTACAGTGGTTAGCACTGCCTGCCCGTTGCTATCCATTTCTGTTGGTTCCCTTCCAAGGAGCCAACAGTGCCACCCACCCACGAGACACGGCAGCTGTCAAGGTCTTATAGTCCTGCCTTTTGGTTTTGTCGGTTTTAATCCAGTCGGACTGGTGTGAAAAGGTTGAGACAATTGGCGAAACACTCAACCGTTTGCCCTGGCAAAGGATAGCCAAAACCTGACCCTAGTTTGTGTGTGATTAATGTAACTCTTATCAAGTTTCTCAGCAGCTACAGGAAATGGGAACACATTAGGGTGTCAAATGCTTCCTCGAACCGAAGGCTTCAGCCAGTGTTTCTAATCTGATGGATAGAACACCAAATTACACCCTTGTTTCCTTCTGCAGCGCTTCATCTCCGCAGGATGGCGGGACTCCCTCGATAATTTGCTACATTTGAAAATGAACCAAATGAGGGCAAATTATTGTGTGATTTCTAGCAATTTTCTACTATTTTTCTTAAACCCTTTCAGGACCCAAAATAGAGTCGTGGCCATGGTGGGGAATTATTGAGATTCTCATTCACATTGCTGGTAAGATCACAATCACTTTACATCCTGAACCCACTGCGAATTCTCCAGAGGTGTGAAAATCTGCCAACTACTCCTCAGCAAGAAAACACACACACACACACACACACACACACACACACATATATGCTTCTTTTCCTATTAATACTCATCTTCATTTGGATACCACCATGCATTGTAACATTTTACTTTTAAAACAGTACCGCGGTCCCTGCACACACATATTGCTTCCCCTCAGTCTTTCACTCTTCCAAAGCGCTCCAGATTATTGCAAAGGGAAGGATGTAAGCAGGCGTTCAAACTGAGATCTGGCAGGGTTGCTTGAGATTGGATCTCTGCACTCCGCAGAGGAGAAAAAGGGCTTTTGCATAATTTTCTTCAGTCTGAGCTGGATGTCAGAGCTCTGCTCTCAGCACTGCACACGTCACAGATATCCAAAACAATATAACTACAGCAAGTGATATTATAGACAGCTGAACAGGCAAATGTAAATATAGGATATTATTAAATCTAGATGGTGAGACCTTCATGCAAAAACTGCTTAAAAAGTAAGATCGTAGTAATCATCTGTTTCAGTGAGCTGATGAAGAGACTCTGGCTAATGTTGGGGGAGTGATGGAGATGTGGTAGTGCCATCTGCTGCTCAAAAAGATACTATGATGCATCAACAGCTAGTTAGATCTTAATGTAATCAGACTATTAATTAAAACCTACAGTCACAGCTTTTTGTAAATTTTTCTTTCTTCTCCAGATTTTCATATATCAATTTTCCAAACCACAATCATACAACAGCCCTAATTTCTCACTTGATAAAAAAAAAAAATGCTCATATTGTTCACAGCCCCTTTTTGTGTTTGCAAGAGAGAAACATGCCGAATCTTTAATTTTTTTTTTTTTTTTAATCTCACCTTTGCTGTTTAAAGTTACAATTACAGTAATATGGCACTTGGTGGAAACAGCAGGAATTGATAATTCTTTGAGTGGGTATTAAGTGCTTGGTAAGAGTATCCCTCAGAGGCCCCACAGCAAGAATCTCATAATCCCAGCAAGCGTCTGGACCACTTTAATGACACTAAGACCCAGACAGAAAATTACCCCAAAAGTGTTAACTTTTTCTCACATTTCTTCTGCCATTAATGATTTACTGTGGAAGTGCGCTGCGACCGACGGTGGCGTCAGGTCTGAAAGGCAATTAGAGTTTATGAGGGGTCCAATCCCTGCAATTTCCAATAACGATTCACACGTGAGAGACCTTTTTCCTCATGGCATGAGGCTATTTTACTTCAAGTACCTCAAAACAGTCCATAGGCACATTTTTGGAGACAGAATTACGCACGATTTATGTACCCACACTCATAATTACATTCATTTAATTAACACAATTTTGGAATAGTTCAATTATGATTACCACCAATAATAGATCATGATTATTTATTCTATTTCAGCGGGGAAAAAACATGAGATTGGCATATGAATTTCTATGTTTATGTTCTTATACAATTAAATCATTTACCTGCGCCAGGACGTTAAACTGCTTTGTGACCCCGGTGTGGACAGTAGCGGAGCGGTTCGTGGCGGGTGTGGGTGTCTCCTGCAGCAGTCCTGGTTTGATGGAGTTCGCCTTTGGGCGCGCCTCTGATACCTGGGATGTCCCCGTCCTCAGTGTAGCGACGAGAAACATCACAGCACAGTATCTATTCCAAGTAGAGACGAACATCCTTGAGAAAAAAAAAATACTGAAATGCCTCAAAAATAAAAAAATATTGGCACAATCACTTGAATAAGTTAAACTTTGCGCGAGGATTTGTGTCTCAAAAATGAAGTATTCTATATAAATGAGAAGTGTGCGCCCTGGCAGTGTCCATGCGTTACGCCTGCTCTGCTGTACAGTGCAGAAAAGTAGTGATGAGGCCAAGTTTTTGTTCCTGAAAAATCAGATATTCAGAAGAATGAGTGCCATCGACACAGTGGATCTAAAAGCACAGAGAGCCCCAGTGTGGAAAGGTACCAACGAAGAAGCGAATCTCTTATAAAATGCTGATGCTCTGATGAGTGTCAGACAGAAACTTGACAAGAGGTTTCCACTCTGTCTCTGGCTGTGAGTGAGCACTTAGTCCTGCTGCTGGCTGTTTTTATGATCTCGGATACTTTCTTTTTATAGGATTCTAATGAGTTTGCTTCCTCCGCCCCTATTCACAAACTGACAAAGAATGAAACTGATCTGTGTGCGGCACTGCTGCTTGCGCATTGTCGTCTGGACACCGGCACCAGGAGCCCCATTGGGGAAAAGCTATAAAATTATACACTGTTTATTTTAACTGGGCGTTTGACCCTTTTTACTGCGAGGCGGTTTAACGCATAGGAAATGGGGAGAGGACAGGGTTATGCTGCTTTAAGTAAGGTAGAACATTTTCCATAGAATGAATAAGAAATAAGAATAAAATATTCAAATTCAACCCATCTAAAAACAATAAAGGCTTTAAACTTGTAACTACTAGCCTACTTTATGATGTGTGTGTCATCGATCATCTCTAGTATGAATGTAAAAATGTAAATAAGCATTCCGAAATAACTTCAACTATCTGATAACCATTGTTTTCCCTCTCCTCTGGAGAAAGACATCCCTCATGATGCAAGGAATGCCAATGGTGATAAAGTTAGTGATATAAGTATTATACAGGCTCTTTTGTCTGATTCTCTATCGGGATAAATTATATTCATGTTGGTTAGATAATGCACAATGGACTCTTTCAGTTTTAGACAGGTAAAGCCTGTGAGTTTGGAAGAATAGTGTATTTAGTTCGTGGACAAAAGTGCTCTCTGCATATCATTTATTCTGGTTTATTTCATCATTTCAGGTAGGTATAGAAATGTATGTGTTTTTACTGTCTTTAACCTGCACATTGTTAGGTGCTATATCAACTTTCTTGGAAAAACATCCATCATAATACCAAAACCACGCTTCATATAAATCAAAGCACAAAGGTCATCTTATGAATGTAAAGAAATAAGCAGCCAGTCACCGAAGCCATCTTTCCCACAATACTCTAATAATGCTTTAGTCTTCTCACAAGTTGGAACCATCTATTGAATGCTGGAAGCTCGGCTGGGCTGGGATGAAACCAGTATACCGGTAAAGGCTTCTGACCTCAAAAGCTATCCATCACAAGCTCCAATTCAAAGTGTCAAGTTCTTTTGTTTGAGACAATGCACAACCAACTGAACTGGGGAGTGGGAGGAAGTATTGGACTTGTTTGATGTAACTGTAGCTGCTTAGAGGCGATACTATTTTAGCCACCTTTGTCACCCGAGTGCACAGTGATTTAGCTTGAAACACTGCCATCAGACAGTCGCTTTCTGCTGAAAAAAGCTTTTTTTTTTTTTTCTTTTTTTTTTTTTTTAAATAAGCCAATGTCACAGGAAATAGCATAAAGTTTGTACATTTTCCGAAAAGGGAGTAAGACTGCAAAACATAAACTTCTACTAAATACACATTGGTGTCATTGTGAAGACAACATTAATATGTTCTGTGGGAAAAACAAAAGATTATGTTCAAATAACCACGCATAACAAAAACATTGCCTCACAGCAAAAAAGCTTTGCAACATGAAAGTGATTTATTCCACAAATTCCTGTCTTCAATATGAACTTAGATGGCCAGAGCACAGAGGGATGGGAGTAGTTTGCAAGTCATTATGCAAACAAGGGGAGACACTGCTGAAAAAAAAACAGCATGTTGATGTTGTGGTGCTGATAAGTGTGGAGATGTCCAGGGGAGCCACAGCTGATGAGATGTGACAGGTCTGATTAATAGATGAGCCCGATGAAGGGATGAAGTGATGCAAATGTTTTGGATTGTGAAGCTTCTGGTGCCTTTAAATAAGGCAGTGTGAGTACACCCCTGCTGTTTTGCAACTTTTTTTTCCAACACCGCTGACTAAGAAAGAGCTTTATGGGTGTCACCGATTATTGTCTATGCTTGCCTTCACTTAAATACAGTGATGATAACCTGGACCATGATCTGCGATTGTTTTCTTGGCTCGCTCAGTTAAAAAAAGAGTTAACTGTGGGATTATTTTGTCTTCTGACAGGCTATCATCACACTGGCCTCCACAAAGTAATCACATTTTCACCACTATTTTGCAGCGTTAATACACTGACAACACTGACATTACTGAGTTTCAGATGGTGCAAAAATCCAAACCATCTGTAAATATCAGTTCACCTGACAGAGCAATCTGTTTTGAGGGAAGATTAAAGTTGTATCACAGCAGGTAGGACTGCCTTGATGTCAGATTCGATAACACTGGCATCACTTGCAGATGACTCTTGTCCAGTGGAATTATAGTAATGTTAACGTTGACAGACACCGACACAGGATGCAGGTGGTCATCTGCCGGTTGCTACGGTGTCAATCTATAGCTGATAGACAGTATAACGTTTGGAGTGAGTTGCATAAATATATAGATTCCTGAATTAAATTTTAAGAGTTATTTCGAGATGCTGAATTAGGCACGATCTCCTCTTTATCAAAGATTAATGCCTTCAAATGGAACTTATGAGGTCAACGGATGACATGGGAATGAACAAAGCGATGTTCCCTTTTCAAAAATGTTTATTGAAAGTCTCTGCCAAAAATGAAAAGAAACCTCTGCCTACTTATATTTTTTTAAGTATTGGTTGACGGTTGTCTCTTTACATTACCATTCCACAGAAAAAAATGCCAGATCATCGACAAAGTGTTATACTTTTCCAACAGACAAAAAGTTCAATGATGTTTTATTACCTGATTTTTTTTTTCTGGTCTGTCAAGTGTCTTTTTTTTTTTTTTTTACCCACAGTGCATTGTGAATCTATCAAAGTCATTAGGTCAGACTGAGCAAGGGAAGTTTATAACTTCAGTTGTTTCACATGAGGCAAGAATGTGCATTGGAACAATATTTAAAAAGCAACCAGATGAGTTAGCAACTCTGTCTTTGTGTACCTTACTTTTTGTTTTTCCTTTTCTTTGATATCTGCTTGTTGAGTTCAAACACTGTAATTTACAATAAAACAATCAAAGTGTTAAATGACTGTGACACAGTGTATCATGCGAGTGCATTTATGAGTGCAGTAGATTAAAAAGGTTACAGTCATTGTGGGTTATCCTTTCGTGTGACTGAGGACAGTGTAAAGACTTTCACTGTGGTACAGTGAGACTGGTTCTTATTAATGGATAACACAGTCCAGGGCTGGTTTCAGCCTCCTGGTTGACCACCCGCAGCCATGCATCAAGTACAACACATCAGTCAGCCCACCATGCCTTTGATTCAGGGCCATTCAGAAATTTTGGTGTTTATGTTCTGTCCAGAATATGGGGTTCCCCACAGTTGGGAACCAACAACATGTTTGTAAATCATGCTTTATTAATGCGGTGGAGCGCAGCGAAAGGCTGTCTTGCTGACTTTGATCTGAGTCACACAGAACATGCGTATGGGCTAGACGAGATCATAAACAAATGATGAATGATGAGGAGAATGTCTCTGCTTCCTTTAGTGGTTCAGTACCTCCGCAGCCTGCAGATGTAAGCTAGCAGCCTGATGATGATGCAGGTCATGCAGCAGGTGGCTAACCTTTAGTCTGACGGGCTGAGAGAAAGCAGGTCTGATTCCTGTAAATTAAACATTTGGATGTCATGAGAAAAACACATTAGTTGGGAGTTGTTTTGATTTTTAAATGCAGATGATTGTTCTTATTTTTTATTACTGGAATTTTTCAGGATGACACATATGATGGATTATGTGGAAATCCATTGTGGTTTGCGTATTTCATTTGGTTTATTTATTAAATTCCCAAGCAATGATTGATCTATCATTTTCGAGGTGAGTGCATATCTGGACAGTTTTCCTTCAACACTTATCTTTTAAACTATTTCCAAATAATTAGACTATTTCTAATAATTAAAAACAAAGCATCCTATGCATACTGTATGTTTATTATAAAGCATGAATCCACTATCCAGAATTTAAGAAATTTGTGTTTCCTCCAGCTTGACTAAGACACAAACATGTTTGCTTTCCAGACATAACTAATACATACAACTGATACATGTCTGTTCAAAAACAGATGTACTAATTTGACCTTTTTGTAATCAATTTTATTGTAACAACAAAATTCAGTGATACTAGGTAAGGAAATGTGACAGATCTCAGGTCAACAGGTGGTTTGTCCCTGAATGGAGAACTAAAGTAACTGACGCCATCTTCAACAGATCTGGATCTTATCACGTACAAATAGAAAACAGGGTCAGAAATGTTGTGAGGAGCCAAACCATTAAGTACTTTAAAGATTATTAGCAGAACTAATACATTAAACATATCATATGAATGTTTACAGTTGTAACCTCAAAAAAACACAAAAAGCCTCCAAAGGGCTTAATTACAACAACGGTACTTGGGTAAACACAATTATTTTGTCATTAGCGCAGTACAAATTCTGATTAGGTAATCTCTGCCATATGTGTGTGTTCATTAGTCAATGAAGGGAAAAAAATAATTTCTAAGTATTAACCTGAGATGCAGGAGCGTAGGATGGCTCCAAATGCTCAGTCCTGTGAATATAATCGTGTTGAATAACTTCCGATGCAATCAAATGATTCTTTGTTCCAGTCATTCCCACTTAATATACAGCACACGTCCTGTGGCTCTGATCTGGATTATTAACATCATCACTTTAATCAAACGTTCGACTGCTTTCATAACTTCTTTCAACTGCACATTCCAGCAAGATGAACAGGATGCTGCAGTGAGAAGTGGGTGCTGTCCTTATCCTGTCCTCTCATTTCCCAGGAAGATGGATTAGGCCATTTCCAAAGAGTTGAGCCTTCATGAATGCGTCCCGTTAATGCCTTTAACTGACTCAGATTATTTAATCGATAACAGTGACCCTTCTCTGGCAGAGTGCTGACCACATGAAAGCATGCAGACTTCTGGTAATCAAGGGCCCAGAAGGCCATTTCTGACTTTAAATCAAAAGATGCCCTCTTTGCCTTGGGCTGTGGGAAGTGGCGACACACAGAGGCACACTGTCACTGCTGCTCCCACTATTTGAAGTCCTCTTTAAAGATGTGGCTGAGTGTCCTCCTGAAGTTTCACTATAGACAATAGATATAAGAGAAAAGGGCAGCTTTGGCATTCCATGATCATGTCTCATGGGCAAATGTAAAGACATATACTAAAAGATATTAGAGTACAGGTATCACGCAGAACAATAGTGCGCATACATACAAGGCTTTGTTCATTCTTCAGCAGCACAGCCACTGTGATATTACACGGGAGGAGGGAGGATTGAATATAGTTGTCTATGCTGAGGTTGACATATTTGAAAAGAAAATTTCAGCTTGTGGTTCGGACTAGCGTGAACCATGAATAACAGGCACCAGGTACATATTCAGCAGAACAGTATGCGCTGGGGCCAGAGTTTGGCAGTTTGTGGCCAACTCTCCAGATGAGATTTATGATGTGCCTGGCCAATATAGGCTATAAATACCATGTTCTCATGATAAACTGATTTTCCAAATATTCCACTGAATCAATATGGTAAACCAGAAAATTAGATAATACCATCTGTGGGATTTTTAATAGCACACTTAGAGCTCAGCAGTGCATGGACAGCACAGATAAATGTAAGCTTAATTATTGCTGCTGAGATCCCCATGAGGAGTGTTGATTAATTTTGACAGTAATAGTGATTTAATTGAAGCCAGCCTCAGCCACATGCATGTGAGCCTAGTGGTATACATGCTATGTCTGGCTCACGCATGCACCCCGTAGTTTAAACCTAAAGTGCTGCTTTAAAATGTCTGCAGTAATTACAATAGCATCAAATTCTTGGTCTGTGACTCTGTGACTATGTCGAGAAACAGTGTTTTCAGGTTTCGTACTGTGCTGTAGCCAATAGCTGTTTCAGCAAGTTAACACGTTTTATTACATGAGTTACAAAATGTGCTGTAAACGGTGGAAAAAGTTGCATATGTTCGTGGTATAAGTTGAGTAGATCAACAGCTAGAGATTTGGAGCACATTTTTAAAAATCAATGTGCTAAATGTCTCTGCCGTTATGATTTTATTGAATTGTATTTAATGTGAGAAATGCAACAACATTTTTAAATAAATTGTTCTGATTTTTTTGACCTGCAATTTTACTAACAGGCAACAGGCAGCAGCAAAAAGGCTCTGATAAACTCACTGTACACCAGCACCAAGCTGCAGATGTTTTCAGCTCGCTTGTGAACATAATGGAACATTTAGCATCTAAACAGCCAAAGATATCCCTCAGGAGACCATAACAGAACCAAAAAGGAGAGAGCGAACATTTGGCTTACATCCATCAAGTGGACACAAACGTAACTCCAATTTAATGCTAATGTTGGTCCATGTTTATTGTAAAGAAGCAGCTGCTTACTAGTTCACCATATAAACTTTATAAGGTCGTAATATGTCAGTGTCGTGTGTACAGATTGTTGGTCAAAATACATTTAGTTTGAGTTTTAATTCTTTCAATACAACTTTATTTGTAATATTTGTCAGTTTAAGTTGTTAAAAGTTAAACTTAACTTTTTTAATTATACAGTTAAATAACAATTTTGGGAGGATTCACATCTGATAAGATGACTTTATACTTAAAATAACTGTGAACCCTGACCCAGGTTCATTTAGTTCCCTTCTGGCTTTAATCTGACTTCAGATCTGCCCATCCTAAAAGGTGCTTCTTTGTTGTTCCTGCAAGCAGCTGTGGTGACATCATTTTTCTGTGATCACTCGCTATCAGTGTTACTGCGTAGTACTGGATTGAATGACTGCCACACAATGCTCCATTGTCCCCCAACCTGTGATGTCGGTGCACAGGAAAGTCACGGACGTAGACTTCTTTGTACATTTCAAGTGTAGACTTCTATCAGTGTAATTCCCTCTCAGATCTTTTTATCCCCGCACATTTGTGATCATTCAGTCCGTCCAGCACTGCATTCCCTGTCTGGTTTGCTTTTGATAGCAGACTCTATAATTCATAATATAATTCATGAATTTTTTAATTTTTCAAGTAAAGTCAATTTTATTTGTATAATCCAATATCACAAATCACAAATTCGCCTCAAGCATTGTTTCACAACAAAACATCCCTCTGTCCTTGAACGGGAAAGAAAAATGGAAGAAACCTCAGAAAGAGCAACAGAGAAGTGATCCCTCACCCAGGACAGACGTACGGGCAATACATGCAAGACAAATTATAGAAATATTATAACAATTATAATGGATTGTTAATATATATGAGGAATATGATAAAGAGCAGCTTCCAGGTGCCAACAAAATAGAAGAGGACCATGTGACATCTTTCACCATGGAGACCTGGGAGGAGGACAAACTACACATGTACACAGAGGAGAGACAAGAAAAGATAGCATTCACACAGGAGAGAGAAGAAGAAGAAAGACAGCATTCAAAGAGAGAGACAGATATGAGGTGAGGCTGAACTCCTGCAGGATGGACCAGATCCAAAACTTCATGAATGGCACCGACAGCCAGAGCAGAAGCAGGGCGGTTCCAGGGTGGGTGCTGGTCCAGCAAGAGGAGGTGAAAAAGAGCAAAAGGTGCACACAGTCCCCCATCACCAGTATGGCCAGCACAAATTATTACAGTAAAAAAAAAAAACTATTTCAAGGTTCATTTGGACATGTGAGTATTGTTTTAAGACAGACTTGAAAATTTTCACCCATCCAGATCAAACTGGCAGTCTTCTGGTTACACTTCTCTCAACTTTGGGTTTGCAAAATAGTTAGCTGTAATATAAAGTATAGTGACGATTAGTAAAAAATGGGCTAAAACATGCAACACTACCACTATGATCCTTTCCTAGAGGGTTGACAACAGGCACATATTTCTTTCCAGTGACCCTAAGCATGTCAAGAGAAATAAAATGTAGACACATCTCAAATCAATATCCCCAATACCACTGCTCACCACATTTCCACAAATATCTGCGACTCTCTTGTTGTAATTTCAAATACTCAGTCATGGGTCACTTACATGTGTTGGTCATTGCTGGAATATCTCTGGTTTGGACAAGTGTGAAGATATTGTTAAGTCACAGCCCAAACTTTTAGACAGTCCCATCATAACAAAATCACTCATCTCTGGACATGCTGGGTCTTTGGTCTGAGATGGACAAACTCAGTGCCAGCACTCAGTTGACACCACCAACCACTCGTCCACAGAGGAAAATAGTTTACCAGACATTTATTCTGGCCGCAGCATCCTGCTTTCTCCCTGACACGCATATTTAAGATTTAGGTGAATCCAGACTAGATTACTGAGGTCCTAATATGACTATGAAATACTGACTATGATTATGAAATATTGCTGTTCCTGTAGGTCAGGGCAGCCCAGAAGATGTAATTGTTTCACAGACTTATTACCAAATATTGTTAAAGTTTAAGACATATTACCTGAAATCTCCTACGCACTATGATATGTTGAACTCATCCCGACATAAATTGGCAATTTTGAGAGAAACATGATTGAAATCTTTGGTTGTCAATCAAAAATAATGGTCCAATATCATACCGGGATAGAAATTTGGCAACCAAAGACATTGCATTGACAATTTAGGACCACAATCTCACATTGTGACTGCTGCTATGAATCATATCTACAAGCCAAGAAAAACAGCATGAAATGACACACTATAACAAGAGCCAAAATTTGTTTTAAAATAAACAACACTACAATTTATCAGGAATTCATCACACAATCACACTTCTTTTTTTTTTTAATCTTACATTCTGACACCAACCAAAAGTTTATTAAACTCGTCTTATGCAACTTGACTTGGGCAAGTATAATATGTCAAGTTAAACCAGGGAAGAGTTGGTCTATAAACCTTGATGGACAGTTTGGGTAGTGTTTTTTTTTACAATGCATCTTTGTTGTCTCTTTCAAATAACTTTCAAACTAACCTTTGCTTGTGTGACCATAATTTCATAAATAAAGATGAGAAAAATGACTAGTGTTGTTCGCCTCCAAATGTCAAAATAAAACGTTGCTCACCCTTACTGCTTTCAGTTTGACATGGCAAAGCAGCACAGGTGAGACAGGAGACAAATCTGTGGTTTCTGGGTCTCTGAGTTTGGCCAGTGGAGCTGCATATGTGCATTGGTGTAGCTTTGAATTATGACCCCCCCTCTACCCACCCATCCACCCGAGGACTATTATCTCTCTGGACACCCACTTCTTTCAATAAAAATAATCCTACTGGAATTTTTCTCCAGCAGTGGGGCCTCTAAAATTGTCACAACCTTTCACCTTTTCAGCATCAGCAATATCCCAGAGGCACAAGGCTTAACCCCCTGGACAACCTCCGGACGCCTTCCAAAACCACAGCAGTGTGTCAAACATCATACATCACTGAACAACTGAGAAGAAAAAAAATGTCAGGGTAATTTTTATTACTGTCATCCATCCTGGTCCTTGGTGCTTTTATTGGTTTGATGTGATGGGACCAGATGTGTCTAGGTGTTAACTTTGACCTGGTAAAACTTTCTGTTTTGTCTTTGTCCAGCCCCAAAAAAAAAAAAAAAAAAAAAAAATCCTTTAAAGATAGAGCAAAGATAAAGCTCATTCCTGTGGTATGTTTTCAATTAAACCAAAAGCGATTTGTATGTGCTAACAGTGATAAGTAAAGTCTGGCAACTTTTGAAAGATCTTTGAAGGAAAGCTTCCTTTCATGTATCCTCAGCCGATTACTGTACAACAAGCACTCCGAGACAATTCCTGGACAACAAGCAGTCTTGTTTCTAAGCCACCCATTCAATTAGAAATGATGCTTTATGACCGTGTGGTGAGATGCACCCTCTCCATTTACAACGTATAATCACTGGCTCCTTTGTGCTGGATTGACCATTACTGATGTTTATAGTACATCTTGTAGCATGTTGCATCCTTGTCCTCTTCCTTCAACAATCAGCTTTTACTCAGGAAGCAACAACAGCCTGGAAACATGAGTATTCATGGTGGACAGCTTAAAATCTTTTCTTAATTGAGCAGCATCAACCACAAGCTTTCAGATCAGCCATCTTTGATCAAACAACATTCACAGACAGACTCATATGCTCAGCCGCTCAGCTGCGGGTATGTATAAAAATTACAGGCTTTCACGAAAGATGGAAGCTGCCTCTCTGTGATTCTGACATTTGTTGTGTGTTGTTGAGGGTTTACACCCATTATTTGTCTTATTTGTATTATTGTCTGTATTTCTTTTTTTTTTTCTTTTCATGTCTCCAGTTGGGTAATATGATTTGCAGAAATAATGTCTGATGTTTCTCCAGCTAATGGAGCCCTACTTTTTATAGCAAAAGTGTTTCTCCTCAGTCATTTTTTATAGAGCAATGATCGCACGATCACCATATTTGAGATACACTGCACTGCGGGATGGAGAACTGTAAAATGCAGCTGAATCGCTTGCGGAGTTTTGCCTTTCTTTAATTTCTTTAGACAAAACGTCCCTCTTTTTCTGCTACTCCTCTATATTATATCCACAGTGACATACAGCCTCACCCATGTAAACAAATCCGATGCAGATGAACAGGCAGCTATTTTGGGTAGCCAGTAATTTGCCCTGGAAGTAGATCCTTATACAGCTGGCAACAATAGCTAATATCCTCAGGCTAATTTTTGTGTTTACTTTCTGTCAGACTCAGAAAAGCCCCGTTATATGCCCTGTTTGTCCTGATATATGCTGCGTTCACAGACTCTGTGTTTTTAAAAAATCTCAACAAAGGAGGTGGTGAGTGTCAAATTATTACCAAACAGTCAGGATGGCCTCACTATTATGAGAGTAAGACCCAGGTTGAAAAACACCAGAATTGTCCTTTAAGCTTATTTCACAGTCTGAAACAAGGGTTTCAGTTTTCACTTGCAAAAGAGCCGAAAACAAACCGAAACTGGTTTCAAGCAACTGGTCGCTGTCAAAAAAGGACCGAATGAAAAAAAAATGTAACCAAAGATAAAATATGAAAAGGCCTGTTGACTCCGGTTGTACAAATAAGATACACGTGCAAGCAGGGGAAGCTATGACAACTGTGACTATACAAACGCTGTGATTCAGTGTGTTTATCTCTGTCTCTCTGTACGTGTGTGAATCCAGCATGAGCTGTAATGGATACCAGGTGTTCAGCCACTCTCACGTAGAAGAGTAATAAAAAGACCTGATACTTGACCTCGACAAATGAGAAAATATGCTGGCGGTGGACCAGTGATGCTGCAGTGATACAAGGTTGGTGAAAATCATACAAGACGGCTTCTGTGACTGCATGAGATAACACCACGACACGATGAGTGATGTGAAGTGGAGCCGTGTGGGGCGAGCGTATTTACATAGCAGATGTTAGACTTCACGGAGGTCTGCTACTTGAAAAGACCATTGATTTACACTGACTGTCTCAAAAACTTTAGAATGACACAAAAAAGCACCGAGTCAAAGCAAATTAAATCGCAACGGTTGAGTTGGCAGCAAGAGCAACACAGCCCAGTCTTCCCGCAATATTTAGTAGAATTTGAGTTTGCCCTAATTGTGGTGCACAACCACATTTGCCATGTGGTTTTGACAATACTCAAGTGCTAAAGGGGTTTTGGGTATTTCTAAGAAGCATGTTGACCCACGATAGGGACAGATGTGATGCATGTCGGGTGTGTGTTTTGTTCTTTAGTCACCATGCAGATGCCGCAGACGTTGGTTGGAATTCTGCGCTGAGAAAGTGAACAAAGTGTTTGTGGTCAGTGGGGGAAAAACCGCGGCACAAAGAGAAGATCCATTCCTCACGCAAAAGCAAGGAACAAAATGTCCCTTTTTTCTTGTATGTAAATGACACTCAAAACATTTCCCAGATTTTTTTTTTAAATAACATAATAGTTTCAGGCCGTGAGAAATTGGACACCCTCACCTATTACATTAAAGCCCTCAGTATGAATCGTCGTGGGCTGACAAAACGGGGAACTTAGGTGTTAAAATTTGGTTAAATAAGAAATTAGTTAAATGATTGTTTAATTGTCCATTCTCACATCACTTGAAGAAAATCATTAATCATAGCTAAATCTTTCATACCTATTGATGACAACTGAGTTATTTCCATCCATGACATAGATGTGATTGATGAGATGCGGTTGAAGAGTCAAACTATAACCAGGATACATAATTTACAAAATACTTTAGTATATTATAGTTATATTTTCATATTTCATTTGAACATTTTAAATTTAAATATCTGGATGGTTATTCCACATATCCGCAACATCCCTGGTTTGAGTCTGGCAAGGGACCTTTGCTGCACGTCGTACCCATTTCTCTCTCACCTTGTTTCCGGTTGGCTTTTTTTTGCTGGAGATTGTACAATAAAGGCAAACGTGCCAAAATAAACAATCGGAAAAATTTGGATTTCCATAAAACACTGCTGTATGACTTTTACTGTACAGTAAGTTTATTGTGTTTCTATCAATGAGTCATTCGATGATCTTGAAGAGCTTGACAGAAACATTATCTATTACGTTAAACCCCACTATTACCCAGATTAAATATCATAAGGTTTCATCAGAATGTATTCAAGGTTTATATGAGACAAGACTGAACACTGTTTTGGTCGAAACCTGGCTGAAAAGTAAAAAAAAAAAAAAAAAAGTAGTGGTGTCAAAACAAGAAACTTTTTGAACGGATTGTTATAAGCTGTTTATCTGTTTAATCTGTTTAAACTCTGTATGATGTTACTGTGTACGTGTATTTATAGTATATGTATACCAGCAGACAGGGAGTTCATCTACTGGAGGTCCTTATCCTCAGGCTGATACAGGATAATATTATAATGTTGAGGTTTAGGATGTGACACAGCTGAGGAGTGAAAGGGCAAACTCATCCTCGGGCAAAATAATCCGACCGCACAGAGCTGGATAAATACTTTTACTTTATAGGGGAATAGTAAACAAAATTATATTTCTACGCATTAACTTCACCTTCATGTGGAGTAAAATGAATTTGAAGGCGGTTTTATTACAAAGTTTGTTTGATTTTTCAGATGCCACAGAGAACGTGGAAAAACACGGAGCCATTCGGGTGTATCAGTTTTATACAAGTGCAGATCAGTTTAACATGTTAACATACATTGTTATATTCTTTCATATTTATTATATTACAATATGTGGTTTAGAAGCTGCTTCACAATGGAATTTGGCAATTTGGTTCACTCACACAAGTTTTCAGCCAAAAGAAAAGAAAATTCTTAATGTATCTACATGCAGATTAGCAGCTGGCTGGTGGACATAGTGGAGCTTTTAGCAGCTAAAGAGTCAGATACTTCCTTTATGAGTTGGTGGAGATCAAAACAGAGCTAAAAGGAAGCCAATATTTATCTAGCCTGGTAAAACCATCCTGATCACTTGAGCTCAACATTTCAGTTTTGCTCCACATATCAGTCTGGACTTCTCACTGGCCCATCTGATTTTTTAAGAAATCAAGAAGCAACAAGCGCTAACATTAACATTAGTAAAACATAATTATAAGTGCAACTATTTCAGAAATAACAACAGCCATTTACTCGAAAAGGTTCTCTTTGCAAAGACGGCGAAAATCATTTACTTCTTTAGCATTAAAAGACGATGTTTAACACATGTGATAGCATCTCAGAGTTTGTCTGACATGGAAAGTTCTCCGGCCCAGCTGCCACCGGCTCAAAGCGAAATCCAAACTGATACGTAGAGCGAAACTGAAATGTTGAGTTCACGTGATCAGGATGGTTTTTAACGGGATAGTATTGCTCGCTGGATGTTTAAGTGGATGTTTCAGTGGTTTCTGTAACTAAAATTAAAATTAATGAATCAAATTAAATAGATTTGGACATAAATGGTCAGCTGGCATAGGTACAATGCCTATCATGATAACATAAATAATAAAGTTCCAAACAAAACTGCTGAACCTAACACTGCAATGAGAAAACGAGGAGATGCTTTTTCCTCTTCACTGCTCATGTGGTAACAGGCAAAAGGCAGAAGTGATCTCTCTGAACAACGTCAAAACGTAGCCCTGGAAATGTCAAGACTATTTAAGCTGAACAGCAGTGTTGACTTGCAGAAGACAGTGAACAAACCATCCTGAGGTGGATCATTACACGTAGGCATCTGAACATACCACATCATAAAGTAATGACACCCCTCGGGATACACATTTGATACTGTTGGTGGGTGTATATTTCCCTCGCTGCGTAGTGACAATGTTTTCCAATAAGAAAACGTTGTGGGAATCCAAGTGTTGGAAATCTGAGTGTTTGATGCACAATTCACTGCGAGCTGGGGTTGATTCTGAAATAGCATTAATTGTGTTTTCCATCAGAAGAATCTAAGATTTACTGGCAAAGATTTCCTTTGTCAACAGTCACTTTATATCGAAGATCTGGCTTTAGTCAGGCTTTAGAGTTCCCCGAACTTTTATTAAATACTTTAGTAGTCCAAAAGAGCAGCTCAGTCTTGAATAGATATTGAACATTTCATCTCAAACTAATGTGTGTGAAATTTGGTTTTTAAATTCCTGCAAGGAATGTCATTACATAGATAACCATTTTCTTTCTATCTGACTCAAATCACATCAATAAAAAGGTCAAAATCCCAGTCATATTTTAGACATTAGATCAATGTATTCAGCTTGTGGCTGAAAGAGAAATATGTGGAAATCATTTAGAGAGTTCTCAGCATGGATCAGCTGTTGCTCTGCTGAGTCATGCACATGTAGTTTTAACAGGTTGTCATCATGTGTTAAAACTATAACAGGTATTGGACTTCCTTAAATATGTTATAATGCATAAGATGTTTCAGATTTTTTTAGGTTTCAGTAGATCATACTTGAGAACTGTGCATGATCAGTAAATCAGTGTCTTCCTTCCTTGTTTTAAAAAAAACATGTCTTAACACCACTGGATGGGTTAGATCTCACATCAGTAAAGGTTTTATGGTTATAAATAGAGAATTTTTGGAATTTCTGTTACCATATCTTTGGATAACCGCACTGAGGTTCCCAGAGATGGAGGTTGGTGATATTCCAGGAAGTTACAGTGTAGTATGACAGGAATTATAATTGCAACATTTTTTATCACGGTACACGTTTGGAATTCAAACATGTTTGTTTCCTGTTGAGGGGAAGCTACAAAAGATAACAATAACATGTCTGTGTGACATAGATGAAAAGACGTGTGGCAAGTAAAGGGTTAATTGTGTGCGCCCCCCCCCCCCCTGTACTATTCAGGGACCAAAATGAGTCACGCAGCCTGTTGTTAGGCCTGATTGCTGCTGTTTTTTCAGAGTCTATAATGAACAATTCCCTGTAGTCACGTCTCAGGTTATTCTCATTTATGTTTTTGTGTTTGGTGATGTAAGGATAAAAGGAAAGGCAGAAGAGAAGGTAGAAAAAGATCTGGTTCAACTACTGAGAACATTGTGTTTCCTTAGCACATCCGGACTCTAGTGATCTGATGCACACTGTTGCTGCACACTGGTAGCTGAGCTGCAAAGTGCATTGTGGATGAGAAACACAAAGACTGCATTTAATCAGGCTATTTATCCTCTTACCGGTGCTCCTTCATACTCCGGGCCTCTGTGTCAGCATTTGTGTACGCACTGGCTTCTCCTGTTCCACGCATTGTTTCCAGAGGGAAGGATAAGGCCCAGAGTAATTACTGCAATTTATGATCAAAGCTAGAACAATGTCCAAGACAAATACAATCGTGGCATCGGATAGCAGTACATCTGATGATATGAGGGAACTTGAGATTGCCTCAGTGAGCTGTGCCAAAGAGAGGCTCAAACCGCATCTCTTTTTTTTTTTTTTTTTTTTTTTTTGCAAGCAAAAGCAGCTGGTACAAGCAATCACAGGTACTCATTATGTCTTCATGTATGAAGCGACCCCATGAACTCAAAGTGAACTGCAGCATATGATTCATTATTCACAGCTGCCATATAGTGTTTGTGTATGGTAAATATGAGAAGAAAGTGTGGTATAGATCTGTGTTGAGACAAACTGGGTCTTTTTTTTGACACTTCTCCTAATCTCTACAAAACACTTGATAATAAATTTACTTCCCTTATTGTTGTTGATATTACAAGTACCGAAGTGACCTGGAGATCATAAAATATATGTACATTATTGTGCAAATGTTTTACTTAAACAAAATCAATTAGCTGATGACACCTGTAACTCCATATGATGATTCAGGAAAACCAAAATAAAACCAGTTCAATCAGGTATCAAAATAAATATATTGTTATACAACAATATTGTTGTTATATTGTAATGTTAGTGGATTTATTTTGTGACTGTATACAAGTGCTACTAGATAGAGTAGGACTAAGAAATGAATCTCCAACAGTACAGCCATCTGACTAAATCAGATAACATGCTGAGTATCAGATGGTCACTCGTCTGATTAATCTTTAAAATCTGCTTAAGAGACTAATTCAAGATTTATCTGGATCAGTCAGCATATGTGTACTTTTGCAGTATTTGCTCTGATCTGATCAATAGCTGATAAATAGGTTTGCCATACACGTTGTTTGTAAGTGAATAAAGATGTTTTTTTTATGCATAAAAAGGAGAAAAATAAGGGATTCCTAATGGTAGTGACAAATATGTTTTCAAAAAGTGAAGATCACAGTCTGATTTGACTTGGCGGACTTGCTCTGTCCTCAGAGATGCTGCTTTCGTGACAAAATGGCATAAAATCGTGGATTACATAACAACGTCATAAACATCCCGCGGGGAGCATGTAAATCCAGAAATACACAGATTTCAAGGTTTATGCATCTGAGAAAAACAAAACGAAAATCCTGGAGGAAGATTTTGCCAACAGCGGCAGTAGCAACAGCAACAAGCCAACATCAGTATACAATGAAGACCTTTAACTTTCTGCCAGATCAGCACAGTCAGATATAATGGGTGTGGTGGCAATCTGTCAGCTGACTCAGCACAGTCCTGACAAAACGTGTTTTTTTTTTAATCTAATGCTAATACATGTAACGTAAGATGATAAAATGTTGCCAAAATGAATAGCTTATTATTTGTATGTATGTATGTTTTGTATGAAGTTACAAAACAAAATAAAATATTGATAAGAAGTCACATCTTTTGAGGTAAAACATTAACTACTAAAATTGTAACCGTAAATGTACTTTAGTTATATGTATGCATTAACATTTTAATCAACATAATGGTGTAATTAGTTATTGAAAAATGTATTACAAATTGAAAACTCACAGTAGTTAAATCTGCTCTACATAGAGTACATACTAATAGGACATTTTGTTGGCTTTGAGTTCAATGCGGTGTAAGTTTTTAAGAACAGGCAAAGATGGTTACTCAGCAATGATAATGTAGCCCGCAGAAACCTCATGTTTTTTTTAGAATAATGTCTATGGATGATTTGCACTGTGTCTTTCCAAAAAACTTCAGTTCAGTTTGAGATATTACAGACTCGCTGCATTTCTCACATGGCAGATCTTGTCACAAAGTCATTCTATCTGCTAAATCTCTTGACTTTGCTACCTTAAAGCTTAAAGCAGGGAAACACTCTCTGGCAACATGTGATGGCTTTTCACTCTCCAACCGAGAAATGCTTGAAAACAGTTCTCGAGCCTAGGATATGATCTGCTGACCGGGGTGTTTTACGCTAACAGTGCTGTCCTTCTTTCACTTAATTGCACCTTTGAACACACACAAAAAAGGGTTCTGGTATACAGCAGAAACACACTGACCACTATGAACTGTCCAAGTTCAACAAACCATCGAATAATTGAAAAAAAAATAAATAAAAGGAATTATGTTGAAGGGTCTGTCAGAGGTTTATTCCATTTAAAATACACCAGTATTTAATTTAATCAAGTCCCATCCAATGTTTGTTAAAATTCATACACTGTCCTAAAGATAGAAACCAGAGTAAGCAGGATGACAGTCTGTAACACAGTCAAGAGACAAAACATTGAAACGTACACAGTTTGGGACACAGACTCACTGAACTAAAATGTCTGTATACAGAAATATAGCAATGTTTCACTTCATAGTGAAGTCACTCGGATGCAGAGACGACCGATTGCTGCATTATCACAAAGTTTTAAAAGTTTTTAATCTGCTATTCATCAACCATAAAGCAGTGGGTGACTGTGTGTTAGTGCTTAACTAAAAGGTCCCACCCACAGCGCGTCTGCAGTCCTTCACACAAAGTGCTCTGTCACAGACACTCTGGATATTGTCATAACGTATATTTTCAGAAATATTTATTAATTTCGTCATGCTATATATATATATAGTGTAGCTGTTTATGTGATTCAAAGACTGCTTCCAACATTATAAAAGTTGGCAGCACTAAACATTTTGCAACGTATGAGTATTATATCGATAATGTAATGCACATTTTTTCACTGAGGGAGATGTTTTAAAATCACCTCGTTTTTTCATGATCCTTGTAATATATATGTTGACATTGTACATAGCTGTCTATCTTCACTGTCGGTGACAGATACAGATACACCGTTTCCTCTTTCTCAGCTCAGCCTGTAAGTGGGACCCTCGCTGAGGAATGGTTCTGCAAACTGCAGAGGATGTGATGGGTTTACAACCCAATCTTCTACCCGATGTTGTATAAACGCCTGGAATTCCTCTTTCAAGGTAGTGAAACAGATGCTTTCCTTTGATCTGCTCTCAAATCATTATTTGATGCATGATCTCTCTCTCCCTTCTGTAAGATGTCTTCATTTTGAGCCTCTGTCTCCGTGAGCTAATGCTCTCAAGGCTGTCTAGCCTCATTCTGACAAGGTGCTCTGACAAGAGAATCATAAAGCAGTAGGATTTATCAGGTTGTGGTAATCTTGTAGTAATGAGTGTCTCCTGTATCTTATATCAATGGCATGTGTTAGAGAGAAGTACAACATACATGATGGTGGCATGACTAATGATTTATGGCCTTTGTCTGGCTAACATCATGTATTGTGGACAAACTGATATACATTCATCTGTTTGTGCACTGTAGACTGACCATGACATCATGAGACAATATTATCAGATCATTACAAAGAACATTAAACATTAATTTATAATTATGAGAGTCAAGGCAAACTCTAAGATATAAAGGATATTATACATACATATTATAATTATTATGGTAAGTCAGCAAATGATGATCATACTTGAGCAGTTAAGACATTATGAAGCTCCAGATACTACACAAAATAATTACTGCTGATGAGCACCAACTCTGTCCTCCACACACACACACCTCAGAGTCATCACCGAGGAACACAGCCTTCTTTGAATGTTAAAACCTTGTCCTGTATCATTGATTGGGTTTTGCAAAGTAAAGCCTGTTTTTATCAGGACTTGCTTTGAATGGAACTCAAACCAGATGGAAGGAAATTGAAGATAAATGCAGCTGGAGTCCACGTAGGAGCAGAAACCTTTTGGTGATGTGGGATGAGACAGCGATGACGTCATTGCATGTACGATGTCGCATGCATGTGTAGATGGGAAAAAAGCTAGAAGTGGCATTTACATACAATCTTTAATGCCCTTTCAATGCAGACACAACTTTTTTATTTATGTTTCTTATAAGTGACATCCCTCACCTTTACACTTTTTTTAAAATTTTGTAATTGGTATTCATTATAGTAAAAATACAGGCAATATTAACACACACAGTAAGTACCACCTTTACTTTAGTTTTTGAGAAAGGAAAGAGAAAGTAGTCATGTACAGCTATGGCACCAGTAATAAAGAGTTATACAGTTCTCAGTGTGTGTGTGCTGGGAGCTTCAGGTTTCTGCGTCACACTTGCTTAAGTTACATACATGCACCACTAATGGCTGGTTTGATTTTACAAATTTGTGCTCATACTGTAGGTACACATCTTAAACTCTGATTGAAAGTGAATGCAGACAAACTTGTCACCTTCAGGAGATGGATGTGAAAACGGCTTTTGAGTGTCAAATCCTGCACATACATCATCCTGCACAGTGAAACTCAAAACATTCAAGTGAAGTAACAATGAGCGAAACACTTTTTATGTAGAGGGGGGTCTTTAACAGGTCATAGTGCAAGAATATAAAATACTGTTCCTGCCCAATGATGTCTGCATAACTAAATAACATTCAACCTCTGTAATACAATCTGGTTGCAAACTGTAAGGTCTAGCCTCAGACACTGGATCCTAAAACAATGTTTCAGTTAAAATAGCTGTAATAAATGTTGTGTTTGACTGTCTAAATACTCTACAGCAGCCTGTTGAGTTAATTAAATAAGGTGGTGCAGGTGAGCGGAGGCATAAGTCATGTAAACAGTAGTCAGAGCACTACAAATTCTTCTGGCACCTTCAACGTTTTTTCTCTGGCAGCATGCCACACTGTAACAACACCCTCAGATGGATGAAATGTTTCAAAGCAAGATCTGATTATGGGGAGAGCAAGCTGAGAATGGACCCAAAACTAAAAACTACACTGTGCATGCTAAAACACAAGATAACATCAAGAGGTTAGGGATACACATAGTAACAGACACCTGCATTACCCAGAGAACAGTGATCTTCTCCAGACAACAAAAATCATAAAGGAACCTCTCTGAAATCATTATATCATTTTCTGTGCAAAAAAAAAAAAATGCTTTTCTTTTGAAGTTGTAGTAAGGTCCCAGCTTGATTACCATTTGAGATTGAACAAGATCTGGCAAAAGGTAGAAAAAAAATTGCTTCTGGCAGGTCTCTTCGTTACATCTTGAAGTTGGATTAGATGAAGTATCCAGGGTATTTCTGACAGAGCCACTCTTCTCGGTCTGGATTTAACCCTGTACATTCCACTTTCACTGCACCGCTGCATCTGGGAGCCAGCTGCAGCTCATTGTATACAGTGTGCGAGTGTGTCTCAGACTGATTGGGGTCACTAGAGGGTCTGTCTTATTCAATATACAGCTGATTGACCAATTGGGAGGTCACACAAGCTCCAACAGGCAGGGCATATCAGAAAAATTAAATTTTAAAGAGTGCACTGTTCATATAGATGACAATGTGCACTTGAAACAGGTTAGCCACAAAGACATGGATATTTAAAGCTATTGAGATGCCAGAATATAAACTGTGTTAGAGTGAGATCACAGGCAGCTAAAGTTTGATGACATCTCATCACTGTAATTTTAGTTTATAAAATGCACTTAATTTAGTGCTGTCATTTAAAATTACGGTAAGTAGATTTTTTATGTATGTATTTAAAACTCTTTGGTGTGCTGAAAAAGAAAATAAAAACACATATCCTACACAGTGTGTAAAAAACAGAAGATTAGAAAAAAGCAAAAGTAAACAAATTATTCTTTTTTTTTTTGCTAAAAATGGTTTATTGGACAAGGAGGATTACAAATGTGATCCCTGGTAACCATCGACCATCTGATTACACAGGTCAACTCTTAAAAATGAATTACTACATGGAAAATATTAGCAACTCAAGAGGACAAAATACAAATGAAAATGTAACAAAATATCAAGACTGTTGAGTGAAGAGCTTGAACCACCAGAGCTACATGCACACAGTTAAAAATACTCAATGTTGCAGTGTTAGGACACAATGAAGAGACAAAAAAAAAACGTTTAAAATTCTCCTAAAAGTTTAGGAAGGTTAGGGTTAGCAGGTGTGTGTGTGTGTGTGCACTAATTTATGCAAGACATCATGTGAATTCACTTTATGAAGACGGGAATTTGAGAAAGACCAAGGCACTCAACTTTTACGTCAAATACTTGTGTACACCAAATTTTAAGCAAATACCATTGCCACTGCCAACATACAGTACAAAGCGACGTGTTTGGGGATCAGTCGTGAGTTACACAAACTACCAGGTGTAGTAACATTTTAAATGGGGACATCACAAATACTCAACATTCATTACCGTTTAAGTACTGGTCAACAGTACTGTCCATACAGGTCAGTGAGGGTTTGGATCTTCAGGTTTTTTTTGTTGCGTTTCTTTTTTTTTTTTTTTTTGCAACCAGTTACCAGAATATACAGTTATAAAGTTAGTGTGAAACACATCTACTCAAAAGATTATTTTTTTCATTCATGCTCTTGAATACTAACTCAATGGTATACCTACCTCTCTCCTACTTGGTTCACAGTCCAAGTAAGTTTAGTTAAATAAAGTACACATAGTTAAAATACAATTGTGGTAAGACTAAAAATTGAGACAAGTTTGATGATGGACACTTGAGCTTAAAAGTGACATATAGAGAGAAGCCAGAGCATTGTTTTCAAAAGTAGCCGAGTGGTCCCCACATTCATCATTTTAAATATCAGTAGAAACCACTGTGTTCCCATGATTTTACATCTGCGACTCAACCTTTAGGCCTTCTCCAGTGACTTATAGTATTCTTTAAGCACAGCCCAAGGCTTCGGCGCCATGAAGCCATCAGGAGGATTCTCTCCCTCGCGAGCCATCTTACGCATGCGTGTGCCTGAGATGAAATCATAATCTTGGTGGCTACAATTTGTAAAAAAAAAAAAAAAAAAAAGAAGAAGAAGGAGGGGGAAAAAAAAGACATATTTCAATCACTGAGAAGATGCTTATCCAAATGCATTATTTCCTTAAAGATATTAATGTTTGAGATTAGGAAAATTTTACTTACCAAACCCTACGTGTCATATACTGACCATTTCTGTCAACTGCTTTTTTAGTAATTCCTCATAAATCACTGTCGCCTGAGAGCTACACTCAACTCGCAATGGAAAGTTTTGTCCAGTAAACTAACACACAATTTAAATCAATGTTAGGAATGTGAATTCTTTAAACAGAGTTGTGTTACATATAATTTATATTTACATGCCTGAAAATGTAGTGTGCAATATACTTTATGGGTTTTCAATCTAAAGCATATGCATTTCTGTTTGCGAAAGTTTTTGAAGTCAAAGTCAGTTAGTTTATGCAGTAGTTATAAATATACCCATAAGCAATATGTTCTTAAAAAATACTAGTATACTTCAAGATTTCTGTCAATTGTAAGTTTTGTTATTAATATTAAAGACAGAATTGTGAACAGCAACGGAGTTAAAATTAACACATTTCCTGATTCTTTATGAAAGCAGTTCATCACCATCAACATCTGCAAATTAATGAATTAAAAACAAATATTTTTGCAATTAGTCTGTTACCTGAAACCCACACTGCCAGTTGAGGTTAGTTTGAAAGGCGGACTTACAAGTTTTAAGAGGAATTGATGCTGCCAGACTTTCCTGACAAACAACCCTCACCACCAAACTAACTGCCTACTCGGGATGAAGAATCGGAAAAATAAATAGTGACACTAAGCTTCTTTGCAATAATGAGATTGTGGATTTTACTTGTCTAAACTTTAAAAAAAAATAATAATAATAATTCTTCAGTCTATTCCCTCCCAGCTTCTTTCTGCACCTCCTGTTCACTTGGTTCAGAAAAGATGGGAACAACCAATGCTGCACAAACTCATGTTCTTCAACTAGACCCATCTATAAATTACTGGCAGGGTTTTGGGACCATCAGTTGAAGACATCTTGTTAGCATATATTTAAACTCATCTCCACTGAGCTTACATTCACAGAGGGTCTTAAAGTCCTTCAGTCTATGGAGTAAATTATTCAATTTCCATCACATAACATAACACATCGTGTGGCTCTGAAACATTGAGAATCTGTGAATAAGACGTAATGGGTTAACATGGCGTGAGGTAAAGGAGCTCCAGGCTCCAAGAATATTTTATACAGTGTCAAATTAGAAACAGCTTGCCGTGACCTGATGCATTACACCTTAGTCTGAGGGGTATTGCTGGTGATTAGGCTGAGCATCCATATTCTGCCTGAAATTTAGCAAGGCCCTGTCAGCATGCATGAGAGAATGGAATGCCATAAATCTGGCTGAGTGATGACAACAGACTTTGGAAAACCAGTGAACTTCTTGCATTTGTTACCTAGATCTAGCCTCAGATTGAGTCAATGGGTCGATGAGATTTCATATCAAAATGTTCTATAGTGTACGGGAGTTAAGGGTTGGGCTAGATGATGTTACATATCGGTCTGGAATGTGTTTAAAAAGTTAGTTGAATATCAAAAGGTCATTTTATTACAACAAAGCAATTTAAGAATGATGACAACAGTTTTTTTTTTCAGTGTTTCTTCTCTACTTCAGTCAGTGATACAGACTGGCAATCACTGGTATTGATAACAGAATATAATCCCATTTTAATTTAAGTTAGGTTCAACACTCACCCTTTGAGATACAGGGTAAATACATTTTTTATCATAATGTAGAAAAAGGTGACATTCAGTTCAAGCAGTGTGGTAACAACTGACTCACTGACGGAGTGTTTCAAATTTACATGATTTCACATTTAAAATCTGTAATAATTTCAATAAATGTTGGCTAAATTTTAAAACATACTATTTTTAGTAGCACTATTAGCTCTTTTCACAGAAACATTACATGTTTCTGATTAACAATTCAGTTTGGACTCAACATCATAAATATGCATCATGGAAAACAAAGCAAATCTTTTGATTAGTCTGGCCATATTTAGTTTTAGCATTCAGAGCCAAAACACAGCTACAGTTGCATAACCGGATGGCGGAGGCTGCATTGAATCTTAAGGAGAGGCAGCTAGACTGCATGATTTTTGTTAGTCATCATGTGCAGTATCTGTATACAGACTTTAATTAATAGCAGTGCTCTGTAGTTTTTTGAGCAACTTCAAAGAGCGTATTAAGCCACAAAACCTTTTAACTGTATAAAGAAAGAAAAACAATTCATGTTGTTCTTGGCTTGGTGCAGATAGAAGAGAAGAAGGAAAGCAAAGAGATGAAAGGAGTTTGTTTTAAACAAGACAAGCTAAATGAGTTATTAATTTAGTGAATATAATCTTTGTTTAGGCTGCTGGTTCTAATTGGTCTAAATATGAGGTATTAATCTAAACTACCAATAAGATGTAATTTTGTGTGAGTGAACACTTTCACTTTAGACACAAACTGTCCTTGTATTCTATGCTCCTAATAAACTAAAAGACTGCAGGAGAAATGATGAGTGACACAAAGTTGAAAAATCGTAAACAGCTACTCACTTTTTAGAGTCATAAAAGTCCATTGCTCTTTTGACCTTGTTGTAAGCAGCGACCTTGAAGGGTACGATCTCCAGGGTGATGAGGCCAGGAGCCATGGTGAGGACCTTGGCCCCGTGAGTGGGCTCGTACAGGTCCTTTCCTGTGTCGGGGTGGGGCATGCCGGCAGGGTCACGGCCCACAATGTAGAAGTTGGCACCAGCTACCATTCGAGCTCTGCAATGCCACTGAACCTAAGAGAAACAATAAAAAACGGTAAATACTGAGAACTCTTTAAAAAAAAAGACGAGACTGGAATAGTGTGGAATTAATAAAAATTTCTTTGTAAAGCTACACAGAGAAATTACATTTTGCTACTACTAATCTCTTTGCAATGTTTTTGTTTGGTTTAGTTTATAGTCAGCCTCTACCTCATTGTATATCGGTGTCTCTAAAACCTAATATATAATAGCTTGTTCTCTGTGGCTATAGGTGCTACAAAACAGTTCAGCCAGCAAGTCTCCAACAACTGCTGCCCTTGGGAATCTGCATTCACCGTAAACACTGAGGCTCTTTTTTGGTTCTCATTATGAATAATTGCTAAAACTGTACATAACTTCTTGGCAATTACTAATACTACTGCTGCTATTAGGTTCTTGACTGTGTAGTTTGTGTATTTAAAGATCTACGATTTTTAGATTAGGTTAACAAAACAAGTGGTTTTGGCTCAAGGTGAAGTGGCAGGCCTTCGGTGTGTTCAAGAACCTTCTGGCAAGAGGAACACAGGAGGCAGTTTGATTATTAGAGTGACAGGCAGACCAAGGGTATATGTTTTTAATGAGTAAGCACACTATGATACTAAGGCAAAAGCTGAGGGAGGTTCACTAAAACTCCCATTCAGAATTACAATAAATTCAGTGTCTGACATCCATCAGCCTCCAATCTGCTCTTAATCATTTTAACCATAGCTTTCCCATTATGAATGATTAAAAGATTCCCAGCTACGCAGCTACGCTCAGTCACACGCAGAGATGGGTATGGCATGAAAACACTAAACAGAGTGCCTCAAGACACTTGTAAACCCCCTTTCCTGCCATTTTTCAATTCTCAAAATTGTGCAGACACAAAATATGTGACAGTCCTCCTCCCTGTGTCTGTTATTACTTCCTGCTGCAGTCTAATTTTTTTTGTTCCCTGTCAATTTTGAAAAAACACGATGGCTATTTTGAAAAGACACCTCAAGTATGAATTCGCAAATACAACATTGTTGATAAATTGCTACCTCAGTTGGCCCAGCATACATCATAGGTGAGGGAAAGATAGCAACAATGGTAGAATCTGGTTTCAGGACACCCTCCTCCAGCACAGCAGCGTGCTGCTTCATTCGCCATGGTAGCGGCACATCATCATCCTTGGTCCAACCTCCCAGTGGGTGGAGCAGGAGCACAGGCCGGCGGTAGCCCCGCTCAATGAGACGTTTGTGGGTGTCCTGCATCAGAAGAGCGTGGCCGTTGTGGACTGGGTTGCGGAGCTGGAAGGCAAATACAGCATCTGAAGAAAGGAGAAGGGGGTTTGTTAAACTGGACATCTGTAGAAAACAAACAAAAGGCCATAATACAATACACGAATCAGGGAAGTACCGGAAGTAAACATGGCTACACTGCAGTGGTGTCTCCCTACAATATGCATGCATTTTAATAAATGCTGTCCCAAGAAGTGTACAATTTTCTACTTTTAAACCTTTAGTTTCTATGCAACGTTACTTTTCACAATGATGTCTAGGAGTTCATGAAGAACCTGTGCAGTTCTCAGCTGTTCCAACAGTAGTTGCAAACTTCAACTTAGGAACAAAACTGAATGCGAAATACACAAGCCTTTACTTCCTGTTTGAGATTATACACTTTACATAGATTCCTTGCCCATGTAGAGGACTGAGATGTTCACCAGAAGTGGATGAAGAACATTAACATAAAGGACTTTGTTCTTAATAACAACAGCACAGTAGTTTCTGGTTAACAGTAGTCAATCTCTGTTCATCTCACAATGACTAACTGCACACGTTAGTCATGCTGTCTAGCCCAACATGGTGAAAGAAGATAACACTGCTTAGCTAACATTAACATTAGTGTACTAAGACACTGTCTAAGGGCTGCGGTGGTCACACAGAATAAATGAACTCAATCGAGTAACTGTAGGGTTATTGTGAATGCTGCTGTCACTGAGACAGTGAGTCACTACGATTTGGTCACACTAATCGGTCACCAGATTTGTCTTTTCCCAGAGATAGTCAAGCAGCTAACTGCCCAGCCACTGAACCTACATACAGCAGTAAAGGGTTGAAACACATGAAAATGTTCTCTTTCTTGATTTCCCCGACTGTTTCGCTCTTTCTTCTTTCCCAAAGTATAAACAAATAATAAAAGTACTGAAGTGAGCGAACTACTCAGAATGCCCTCTCCTTTTAAGGAGAGGCAGCAGTTAATAAATATTTTGACACAACCTCATCACTGCTTAGTTTAGAAAATTAACACACCCAAGTGAACGGTATTTGGCCTCATACCTGCATTCATTTCTTTAAACTTCTGTTTGAGCTCAGTGGGCGTCAGTCGATACTGGTCGAGTCCATCGTTCCAGCAGATCCTGTCCAGGACCTGCAGGTCTCCACCGACCAGCCAGTCCCCACTTTCCATCACCATCTGAAATAGGAGCCAGAATGATCATGACAGTGAACAAAACTCAAATATAATCCAGACTTAAGACACTGTGGCCCATAAAAACGTCACTATGCTGGAACACAGCCAGGCTGGATTCTAACAACACTCCCGAGTTATTACCCAGTTGCAACAGGGACACAGCAATGTAAATCAAAGTCTCTATGTGTCGTTAAACAGTCAACAAAACTCTGGCAGGACCACTCTTCTGAATTTTGGCCACAATTTTCTGTTATTAAAATCTTTCTTAACTTCAATAATAGAGCAGAGACAAAATCAGATTGCATTCCACAATAAAACCTTGTGATAAACTCATGGCCTCATCGGAGAAATGTTTTCTTCTCACAAGATTCATCTAACAATGTCACCTAAGAGCTCAGGATGAGCGCAAAGGCTGGAATTGTTTCAGGCAATATCTTTTGCCTGCCTCTTGTGGCATTTATGAGAGCGTAGTTAAGAGTTACTGAAAACTCAGGCCTGTGCAATGTTAATGTGATACAAAGCAGTGATTCTCTACAGGCTGGGCTGTAAAAGGAAGCATAACACTAGCACTAAGACAAATAAAGGCCACAAATAGACCTGAAGTGTTTCGGCATTGCAAAAAGCAGATTTGGATGTTGATAAAAAAAAAGAAAATTCAACTCATGTCACTTATTTCATTGACAATTCATCATTTAAATCTCTTTGATATCCATACTTTCATCGATTTGATTGATTTCAGTTTCACTAGGCAAACTATCAACATCTGAAGGTTGTCAGAGATCAAGGTGAATATCGTGTCTATACGATATGATCAATAACCACTTGGCGCCATCATAAGTTTTCAGAATCTTGCTGTGATTTGTTTTCCACAATCAAATGAATCCGTGTCTACCACTTGCCTATGAACAGTTACTAAAGATACTTAATAGTTTTATTCTTTGGCGAGATTAACATAGATAAAATCGCTATTTATTTTCCTAACATAAGTGAATGGAAAATTAAATGCCTGCCTGGATAAATCAAAAGGAGCACGTCTGCACGTACACATGTGCTCTTTTTAACCATTATATGCGCGAAGCGACTTCACATGTGAAAAAGGGCCCCAGCCAAATAAACAACCACTACACCATAGTTTCCGATGAAGGGGGCTCCTGTCTGACTGGCGGACAGGTAAACAGGAAAAAGTGGATTAACTACATGTAATATGGAGCAGGTTGTTTCTGGTTGGAAAGAAAAAGTTGCAGCTACCAGCGTAAAAGGTGTGTTGACAGACTGGCTCCGGGACAGGGAGTTAAACATAAACCTATGTATACATACACATACTCTTTAATGAGTGACACCTTAATTACATCAAGCTGAACACACACGTTCAGCTGTGACAGGTTAGAGTGGGCAAATAATGACAGTTGTAGATATATGGAGTACTCGGCACATGTTCAAAGCTAGCACTAAGGCTTCAGGTGTTGACACTGGACAGTCATGGTACCAATTTATTAAGTTGGCAGCTTCTAATTCATCTTACAATGTGAAGCTAGGCCAGATCATAAACAAGTCATAAACCGCGTGAGACAAAGACGACATCTGCTAAAATTAAAAATGACCAGCACCACCTGTGCTGACATACTGAGACAGCTGTTGTCTAGTGTTCAAGTTCACTTCCATGCAGTCAGAGCATTTTTAGCAGTGAAGGGCTTTAAAATGAGCCAGTGAGGTTTTACAGTAGGGAGTGAAATCACTAGAGAGGTTACTTTTAGTTTTTCTGGTATAAGAATAGCTGCACTAATCCTAAAAACAATGGGATTTAAAACTAGCCAGACAGGCAACTTTTAAGAGTAACCTTGCAGATGGAGTTATAAAAAGGCAAACTATCTTTGTCCGCAGTATCAGCCAGTTCCGTTCTTTTCCAGCTACAAGCCAATGCCACTTTCCGCAGGGTGTGCAGGATCATTTCAGGACGTTATCTCACCACCGAGTCTACCTGAGCCCCGGAGCTGTCGATAAGAGACAGATGGAAACAATTTGCTGGCAAGGACTCCACAGCCCGTTCAGCTAAGCAGTACAATCTCAAACACATTTGGTGGAAGTTGAGTGAGAGACTCAGCATCCAAATATAACACCTGCAAAATAAGAGTGGACCAAAAAGATCAAGTGATTACACTGGGCATCCTGACAGACTGTGAGAAAAGCTCCATTCCTCCACCCATTCAGTCTTTCCATAAGCAGAGTAAGAAGGCCAGCTCAGATCTGTGTTCTATCAGTGCTGAATCCAGGGAGGCAATTTGCTTTCACATGCAGAGTGTTTATCACTGAGAGAGATCATCTGGAAATTCAATTTTCACACAACACCACGCTTGCCCACACACACAGTGACTCTAAATGTGTCATCTAAGGAGCTGACCTTAATGTAAGGGTGGTCCTTGCAGGTTGTGCCCCACTGACGAGCACACCGCTCCTCTTTCCGGTGCTCATAAAATTCAGGGTTGCGAAGGATCGCCACTCGTCTGCCCTCATAGACCAGAGCCATGGCTGTTGCACCATCTAGACGCTCTTTATCTGCAGTAGACACTGGCAACACCACAGGCACTGATAGGTTGATTACACCACCTAGGACAAGGGAGAAACAAAAACATATTTTGAGATTTAAAAAAGACACATCCATGCAGAATTATTTTTTTTCCTTATTTGAATCGAAATCGAAAAGGGAAATTTGTGATTTGGGGTTATTTAAATGCAAATTGACTTGACTTGTTTTGTCCAACCAATAGTCTATAACCTAAATATATTCATGTTACTACCAGGTATTACAATGAACTAAAGTGATTAATTGATTAATCATTCCAGCTTAAAATAAACAGAAGTCTGATACTCATACACAGCAAGTTAATAACATGATTATGATGATGACATAGTAGGCAAAGTAAAACATAAACCACTTTAAGCTATATTAATAGATAAGATTTAATAGCCAATCCAGACAAAGATCCAATAACAACAATGAAAAGGATCTTGAGCCTATTTTTGTTTTATAATTTGAGCTGTGCAGTGACAGCATTTTGTCGGTGGGTTCATTTTGCCATCTAGTGTGATGAAAAAGTTGGGAGTGGCACCCTTTTACATCACATTAGGTCAAATACTGTGGAGACAGGAGGCGACGCTGACTGCTGCTCCCACCTCCCCCTGGACCCTTCTCTAGTCGCCACTGTCACAGTGCAGAGCTTACACCTGGTTCCAATAAAACACACACACAAGACTGGCAAACGTCCAAGCAAGGGAGAGACAAGCTTGAATTTGGGTCTCTGTTTATTTTTGCAGACTATTTGATTAGTGAAACATCCAGTTTTCTGTGTCCCAACCAGTTTCTGTGTTATAGTTTGGGGCGATCAGTCCTTTCAGGGTGATATCATTTTTTCATCATCAATTATCTGGAAGGAAGTCAAAATGTACAAAATGGTGGTGTGTGTGTCAATCAATACAGGAGCCTCTACATCCTTCCCCCACAGGATGAACAGAGGAAAATGGAAACAAGACATTTCACATCAATATATATTTCTGCTTCTATCCAGCCGGTTCAGTTTCTCAGGCTAGCAATCTTTCCGGGCACCAAATTCAAATCATCTGCGGTTTTGTTCGACATTGTTGGAATTTGATGGTTTTATCCTTCAGTGAGGACAGCGGCAGTAATCTATACCTGTCAAAATCTGACAATGAAATACAGGCTATGTTAACCTTTAAATTCTTTTATTTATTTTTCATTTTTTTGTGTTGTGCACGTAACACAAATCTCAGGGTTGAGCGGTCATACGGGCAATTAAAGAAAATTGACTTTTTCTTGGAATTTCAAACAATACATGTGAAATTGCTGTAATTTCCACAGAGGCACTCCACACCAAATATGATACTTATTTTCTCCAAAGCGCCATGAAAGCTGAGGCATTGCTAAGCCCTGGGTGCAAACTGTCTTATTACTTCAACATCATGATACTGCAGTACAACAGCAAAATCAGCATACTTAACACATTCATTTCTGATTATATCAATGTCATTCTGCAACTTCAACGTGGGGAGGAATGAACCACTTCCTTGGAACCACTTCCATGTCAGCCCACAGGAAAAACCATTTAAGCATCCAACGATGCATTGCAGCTTGTAGTGACACATGCAGAGAGTATTCATTAATCTAATTCAACACTACATTTTCACTGGAATCAATTTTTTTTTTTTTTAATTATTATTATTACTAAAATCACCAGGTGACAGAGGGTTCAACCGTCAAAACTGTAAATGTCAAAAACATAAATATTAAGAATTAACCCTTTGTCTAAGTGTTAAGAGGTTAACTAGGTTGACTTAGAGAAAATATAATGATCGCATTACCAGCAGTAACAGATATGACATAACGAGAAATGTATTTTGTGTCCTCTCATCACCACCTAGCCTCTTTTCTCACGTAAACAATAAGTTTAAACAACATCTTACCATCCAGCAGACAGTCAAAATGAAGACATTGCAAATACTCTCTCTCTCGCATAAAGCCGTTCAGAGGAGTGGCCCAGCCTTCAGCCAGCACCTGCACCCACTGCATGTCCACCTAGGGAACATACACACAGTCATATAGGTTACATATTGATCAACAACTCTCTATATATATGTAGATCAAAATAAAAAGCAAAGTGAATTATGTCTAATAATTTCTCCATAGACTAGTTATTTAGCTAGATAGATCAATATTAAAAAGAATATCAGAAGCACCTTCCCAATCTGTACAGCAGGCAGAGTTTCTGCATCAGCCTTGGCCAGGTCCAGTTTGTTCTCCTGAACGTACAGCTCTTTCACTTCATAAGAAGCATCAACAGGAACTATATCCTGCAGAATAAAAATAATAAAAACAAATAATTTTAAATGCAGCGTAAACACCCTGCTCTATCAAAACTAGATCAAGTCACTAAAATAATTCACCATTCCGGGTGGAAACATTGACATAAATATTGTAGCAAATATTAGGCCTCACTGCCCCCTAGTGGCAACTAGAGAAATGACACCACAGTTTTGTGAAAAGGGTCTGAATTTCAAGTTGTCTATCTAATGTTAAATAGTCATTATCTCTAATGTTAATATAGATAAATAATAAAATATAAATATAAAAAGGGACACAGCTAATAAAAATAACGATTGAAACCAAACATGTTACATGTGTTCTCAACATGTTTAAGCAGGATATTTCCTCTTTACCCTCTCCTGAAGCAGGTCAATAAGCTGCTGTATGGACTCATTCACACTGCAGGAGTCGGTCTTTAGCACCAGCTCTGGAGCCTCTGGCTTCTCGTACTCTGAGTCAATCCCGGTGAAACCTGAAAAACAGTACTGAGTATTGAGTGCATCTCAAATACACATAATAGCCCTGCATATGAAAAGTCTACTTTTGTTCCAGTTCCATCATGTTCCTGGTTTAACTATTAATATTGCAAGCCATAGTTTAAAAATCAGTGGCTTAAATATTGTGACTTTGTCTTGTTTCTATGGATTAAGGGGGGATTAAGGGAGAAGTCAGAAGATTGTTCAAGGGCTGAATTCCATCACATTTGAAGGAAATACTATCTGACACATGGTGCCTAAAACAGCATCTCAGCTAGAACAAGAGGCCAAAGGCCAAATCTGCTCTATAGAAAGGACACAGAACACAGGAAAGTGGGTTGTGATCTGATGCTGTTAAAAAAAAAAAAAAGACTTGTTATACTATGTGATAAGAAAAACTTTGCTCAAACTGTTTTACTGTCACTGCCATTTCTATGTATTGTGACATAATATGTGACAAACAAAGACAAGAAAGGATTACAAGCAGAGGTCAGAAAAATGAACATGTACAGTGAATGTGTCGTATACAGAGTACTTTGAAATTTGAAAAGGTTATGGTTAACTAAGGGCATACAAAATCCATGCAAAAAAAAAAGCTTAGGTATAAAATAGAATCACTGTTTTAATCAGTCATTCTCAAGAATCTAGGCCTTGGATTTGATAATGCACTGCACATATATGTTAACGTGTTCTCTACCTCTTATTTCACCCGCTCTGGCTCTCTTGTACAGCCCCTTCACATCCCTCTGCTCACACACATCAAGTGGCGCGTCCACAAACACCTCAAAAAAAGGCAGCCCGGCAGCCTCATGGATCTTCCTGGCATTAAGGCGATCCTGACAGACAATAACCAAACACACATGATTTTAGCCAAAAAGAAGTTAGCCAAACATGGTATGCAAGAATGCACCTTTGACTTTGCTTCCGGTAAAAAATAAAGAAAAAAATTTGGGACTGGCATCATAAATTTTAATAGGATGATGATGGACAGTGTCATGATCGGTAATGTCATTATCATCATACAAGATCTATGAAATATACTATGAAACATCCATTACCAAAAACTGTATGTGAATTTTACAATCCTGTAAACATTAGCCTGCTACTTGTCATTTTTATGGTCATCCCAAATTTATGCCTGTCGCCATCTGTCTGTTTCTCTCCTTCAACCGCTGATGCTGCGTTCTTTGGAATCACTCACCCTGCTGTAGGGAGAGATGAAGCTGGCAATGCAGACCAGACCAGCATCAGCAAAAAGCCGGGCCACCTCAGCAATACGTCTAATGTTCTCTTCACGGTCCTGTGGGCTGAAGCCCAGGTTCTTATTCAGCCCCTGGCGGATGTTGTCCCCATCCAGAGTATAACAGGGGATCCCATGACAGACCAGGTACTCCTCTAGAGCCATGCTCACTGTAGTCTTCCCTGCACCGGACAAACCTTGACACAGAGGACAACATCAGGAGTATGGAACAGCTACAGAATGACAGAAAGGTGCAGAAACATCACCGTAAAATGTATTTTTTTAAATGCTGTCATCTTGCAACATACCAGTGAGCCACACTGTGCATCCTCTGAATCCTCCTCTTGTGCCTACAACCTGCCCACGCTTGTTTCGGCTGACATGGTGAGCTTGATACGTGACATTAGTTGCACGTTGCTTTCCCTGAAATGATATAGACTTTCTGTCAATTCAGCCCAAAAAAAATCCACACAGCTTTATGTAAAAAAATAAAATAAATAAATGATAGATAGGATGTCAACATGAACAGATCAAGCCATGTAGATTTACTGAAAAAAAAGTTGATCACATCAGTCACATCTTCAAAGTGGCCTTGAAATACAGTTTCTCAGTAATAAGTAGCTTGTTAGATATAAGATTTGAAAAAAAAGGACCTTTGTCAGTATGTGTTTGTCTGGTGTTATTGTTTGCATTGTTAATTTTTTAGTCAATGAAATATATTTTCAATTTCATTCTATTAATAAATCGACAGAAAATTAATTTGAGAACTACTCTGATTATCGATTAATCGCTTAAGTAGCTTTTCAATCTCAAATTGCAAAATATTCTCTAATTTCTTCAATTAGATAATGTTCTGCGTTTCTCTGTTTTATATAATTTTAAATTAATCATCTGTTTTGTTTTACACTGTTGGTCAGACAACATAAACTATTTGAGGACATCACCTGACTGTGATGGAAATTTGTCACCATTTTATAATATTTTATAAATTGAGCAATTCATTGTTAAGACTCACTTTTATTCTTATTTTATTGTTTAACCTGTGTGTATTTTTTTATCTGTTTCTTTAACATTTCTTATGAACATATATGTCTTTATGCTGAATGTATTATATGTGTTTGCTTTTTAAAGCACTATATAAATAAATAAACTTGAATAACTTGAATTGAAGAAATACAAGACAGATTAATCGATAATGAAAATATTCTAACCAAAATGTCATCACAACTTCCTATCAATCAATCAACTATTTAATGCAGCTGTAGATCTAAGTAGTAAAAAGCAAACAGATAATGTAACTGTGATTTGTTGACACTGCTGCTTGAACCGTTATCACAGGTACATAAACAAACAGGTGATACTCATGCATTAGCCGTTAACAGATTAGCCACTTTTCAGTCACACGCTGCTAGCGACGTTTATGTGGGGAAAAACTAGCTTTGCTGCAAACCAGTATAACGCTAAGCAGCTTAATTAGCTAGCTGTTTGACTACTTAGCTCAATGGAGAGTTGTTAACGGACGTGGTGAATCGTTGTGGTCAATTTATACAACTTGGCAAAAGAAACTCACCCAGCTCTCAGCAGCGTTGCTTAGCTTCTGCTTCTTGTGCGAGTTGCCACACGTCTCCATGGCCGACAGCAGCTGATTCAACCGGCTGCCTGTTTTAATTCACACAGAACGACACAGCGCTCGACTCTTTGCTTGCTAATGCAAGGTATCTCTTGATTTATTTTGTTTGTTTGTTTTTGTTTTGACACAGGTATCTCCTGTGAACGGAGGAGCCCGGAGCCGACAAGCCTGGCACAGGAACCGGGAAGAGCTCTCCCAGCAGCCACGTCACCGGAGACGGAGTGACGCATTTCCCTCAGACGCCGTTAGAGGAGAGAGTAGTAACTGATGTGAGGTCAGTTTTGTTTCTTTTAACGTGCGCCGGCCAATGTAACGGAATACATGACTCAACTGATCTGCAATCAGTTCTTATTACACACGGGGTTCGTTATTACAAGATATTTAATTATTCGGATTTTTTTTTTGGTTTGTTTGTTTTAATAATTAGAAATGTATTACGTCATAGCTATAAATATATGAATTGATTTATTAGACAGGCTCATGGCTAAATAACCATATAACAACATAAAAAAACATGTTTACAGCATATATAGTACATATTATTTATTTTGCTTTATGCTTACATGTTATATAATTGTAAAATAATATATTGTGTATATATAATATGGTGATGTTTCTCTATAATAAATACAAAAAAAATAAAAAAAATAAAAACTGGGCCACAATCACAAATCATAAAACACCGTGCTACTCCTTCCAGATGGTTCAAGATGCGCACATTAGAGGACACTTATTTAAAATGAACGGAGTCACAGGGCGATGCTTGTGTTGATTACAGGGCATTTACTCTGAATTAAAGGGGATGCCAGGATACAGAGGCTGGATGGATCCAAGAATATAGGGCTTCGGGGAGGAGCGCTCCCTCAAAAGCGAGCGGCAGTGCAGTGTGATGTAGCAGAGCAGCCTGAGCAGAGCAGCGATCAAACAGGGCGCAGCATCAGTGATTCAAGGAACTGCAACTACAGGAAGAGACACTAGGAGGCCCGAGCAAGCCAGGTAGGATGCTACAAACTGTGCAACATGTGAATATAAATACACATAGACCGTCTTCTTATCACTATCTGTTGTGCTGAATGCATTCAATTGCGACATTAATACGTGATTTGTAATAGGTTGCTATAGCCACACAGGATTTTTACGCTCCTGATGACATTCAACTTTTATATCAGTCTTGTTTACAGATACTCAAATGCATCGTGAAGTCTAGTGGATTCGCCAGTGTTTGTATTTTTATTTTATAATGGGCAATTGGGTCCAGATATTTACATATATTATGCAAAAAGTTTTCTGTTTCGTTTGGATCATTAGAGATGGGCTGGAACATACGTGTTTATAGTGTGATGATGTCAGCTCCAGACAGGAGTAGTAGGCTTTATACAGAAAATTAAAATGCAGGTTGGCACATAGGCTATAAGCCTCTAAAACCTTTAAAAAGCCAATCCCACATTATGTCTACATCACAGCCAAGTACACAGACTGTGCATGTTTGCGATAGTTGTGCCTTGCTTTATTTTCATTATATTATTACAAGCTGTCAGTTACAAACTGCAATAGCTTTGACTGAAATCGAGAGAGTTTAAGTACAGGATCATCTGTCGCCCCACCCAGTAGCCTCATATGAAACATGGTGTTTAATACAGTGTGTGTGGGGCCACGGTGTTACACTCCAAAAGTAAACTTCAAAACCGGCTGAACAGCAGCCATCACATGTGACAGCTTGCCCTGTAATATATGGTAGATATGGGAGACTCCCAGTCCTAAACCCTGCATTATTGCCAGGATCCACCCCACATGTGGTTAAGACAGCCAGAAGAGTTGAGGTGGGTCATGCTACTTACTCTGATACATCTTAGTTTACATCTTAAACTTTTTTTTAAAATTATTATTATTATTATTTATTTTGGAGATGAAACATCTATGTTGATAACATATGATGAGTTTGTATAATGTGATGCAGTGTTTTAGATAAAACTTATTTACAGTGTAAAGTTCAAATTGGCTACAGATGAACCAGCTGCAAAAAAGAAATACTACTTACACATTAACGCATCAACATCAACATCAACAATCTATTAATATGATGCTCAGCAGACATTTCTCTACATAACAAAGCGTTTTGTCACTTTTCATATAATATTTCATATACTTTCTTTTTCTTTTACTTAAGAAAGATTGCAGAAGAATGCAGGATCTGTTTTATCACAGACATTTGGGATTTAATTATATTTCTTACTACCAAACATGGGAAAAAACTAAAACCCAAATATGCTGTATTGCAAAAAAATGCAGTTTCAAGGCTTTATTTACACCAAGTACATGTACAACATATATAGTCAACTCCTCTCTATAGTCACCAGTTCCTAGAGGGCTGGGTCACCTCTGATGTGGTTTATTTTTATCCCTCCCTTTGATGAAGATAATCTACATGATGCCAAGAAGAAAATGAGTGGACAGCTATAGTAGCATGTTATTATGAAGGCCCCAAAATGGAGTTAAAGCTCTGGTTCCCCTGGAGTAAAATACAGCCTTCACGGCAACTGGGTGGCTTCTCTTGAAATAGCTTGGGTGAGTGGAGGCAGCCAAGTTATCCATTACAGTCTGTGGCCATGTGGAATAGGTTTTTCTGCCAGTTTTCCATCACCACCCATCCCTTTAGAGAGCTGGATGCACTGGTTGGTGGGAAAACAGTGTGTACTTTACACAAGGGAGGAGGGGACTGATGGAAAACTAGTCTGATGGAGACAGTCTGTTGACTTCCCATCTACAGTACACATAGTACAGTCTCAAAGTGAACCCTGGAAAATAAATACCTCCTTTTCTCTTGTGTATTAAATGTCACACTGATCTGTCACATTATATGCATAGATACAAGAAAATATAGGCCATAAGGACTCTTGTTGTAGTTTTTTTTTTTTTTAAAGGAATAATCCACCCTAAAACTTAATAGTGTGCCTTGCCAACAACAACTACTCTGTCCATACACTGAAAACTGGAGAATCGAGACTGTCATTACCAGATAAACAACAATGCCGGTCATCACTGTGAAATTTCTATAGCCCTGCAAAAGCATGCATGTTTTGGTTGTACAAAGTATCTGACTTTGACGCTAAGGCTACGACGCGCATCCCTTCTTCTACTTGTTTTCTGTGACTCTCCATATTTCACTAACTTAAATCAAGTAAGCATGAACATTCATCACCTTCCAAACCTGTTAAACAACTGTAACCTAAAATGCTTCTTCATACCAACATAGATGGAAAGTTCAACCTTGAGTTTAGATCAATTTGTCAAACCTAAAGTTATCCTGTTATGTTTTCTTGTAAACAAACAAAAGTTGCTTACATTCACTCTTACTCACCAAAACGTATTGTGTGTTTCCTTGTGATATAACAAATGTGTTGAATCCATTTTACTTACTTATAAAACATTTGCAAAACCTTCTTTTTAACTTATTTTAAATCCTGCTTTGTTTATATCTGTGTTTACTAGCTCGCAGTCTTTTTCTCTGCTGTTGCTGCCAGATAAGCGGATGGCAGCATTTCTCGGTGCGTTACAGCCATCTCTAACAGTGTGTATTGTGTCGCCGGTGTGTAAATGCGCATGCATGTAAGCGCAAGGCAAACAAAATGGGGACACACTCATAAAGAAACTGCTCCATAGCGCTACAAGAGGTCACAAACTCCCCAGGGAGGCCAATTTACTTTTCTAACCTAAATTATATAGTTTTACTTGGTTTAAAATGAAACAACTCTTAACCAATCAGGTGGCAGATTAAAGTGTTTCATTAATCCCAGTCTATAAAGCTGCAACAGGTTTCGACTCTAGAAAGATAATAAACCAGTCTGTGTACATACTGTTCATCTTGCAGTAAGTCGTTCAAATAGCCAAATTCAAATTGAGCTGTTCAATATTAGAGAAATACATTTATTACAAAAAACTAACTTGGGTACAACTTTACCACAGAGGTGTAACGTCATCGCATTAACAACAGAAGAGACACAGAATTGTAATCAGCTTTTCTTGTCTGATCTTGTTGATCTTATTCGCCATTTTGCGTCCATGTTTATATACCTCATGATCGTTTAAATCCTGCCAGACTTTGCTCTCTGTACCGTATGTGAATCTGCTGTGCGTTATTCACAGGGTATTTCTATGATAAGCCTTTTTGAGCTATAATATTGATTCTGGGGAACCTGAACTTTCAAGCTTCTATTACAATCCCATATTTTATACTAATGTGGGCTTTGCCTACAAGTAAACATGCCAGTCTGCATGCATCCCAGATGGTTATTGTGATAATTATTGTGATGCATTTCAGGGCTGATAGCAATATCCTCGACTCTGCTAATGGAGACTAGAAGCCTATATGTGAAAGAATGAAAATGGCGATTGCTGTAGTGCTCTCTCAAATCATTAAATGAAAAGAGCTCAAAAACAATCATTGCACAAGCTCATCTCCAACTTTGTCTTCTGGGTGTTAATACTAATTATTTGTCTAACTAATTACCTATATCTGCCTTCCAACAGTTTCTACTTTAGTTTATCTTTCTCAACTGATGGGGTTGGTGTTTTTTGGACTTTCAAGCCAACATAGACTAGAATTAAAGTGTTCAGATGTTAGTTGCTTCTGCATTCATACAGCTTGTAACTTTTATGATGAGCATTCAGTGTGGAGAGAAGACTTAGTAAGGCCCAAAATAGGATTGTGACTGAACATCCAGACAGAAAAGGAAAATACAGCACACAACATTAACTCATAGAACCAAATCTAGTCTAGCTGGCTTTTATAAACTAAGATGGACGTTTTAACAAGATTGTTACATCAATAAAAGATCAATCTCTTGCTTTGTTAATCCCTGGGATGAGGAATAGTGGAAGCAAAAGTAAACAAGAGTTCATCTCCCTGTTTCTCATCTCAACAATTTGACAAATTTAATGAAAACCAAGCAATTCCTGTTTTAGTTATTTGCTTTTCTATCTTGTGCAAATGACAGTAGTACATGTGCTTTCCAAACCAAGTGTGTCAGTTTCAAACCTCGTTTTCTCTCATTGCAGTCAAAAAGCCACAACCCCAGAGGAGCCGTGTGCCTGTGGATGGACAGTGCAGGCCCCCATGGCATCACAGGAGCTTGTAGATACGAGAGACTCTGCCACGCATAATCTGAACCCAGGAATGGAAGGAGGTGCTGTGGCCAACAGCGGTAAAACCTGTCCTGTCCATACCCCAGGCGGAGACGATACAAAGCGGGGTTTTCGGAAAGGCATTGGGAGACATAATGACTACGTAAAGATTTCTGTGCCGGAGTCCAAGGTCAATCGTCTGCCCATGGAGTGGTGGAAGACAGTGGTTGCCTTTTTTTATGCAGGCTTTAACTTGGTCCTGACAACAGTCGTCATCACAATAGTCCACGAGAGGGTCCCACCAAAAGAAAGCAGCCCACCTCTTCCTGATAAGTTTTTTGACTATATTGATAGGGTCAAATGGGCATTTACAGTGACAGAGATCAATGGCATGGTTCTGCTGGTCATCTGGATCATCCAGTTGTTCTTCTTCAGATACAGGTCAGCGTCTCTTGCACTTGCAACAATTGTACAAGTGTTTTTTTTCCTAATGTGATGTGACAGTGGTGAACTGTCTTTTTCAAAAAGAGGAAAATTGAATTTCACTGCATAACAAGTTGTATATACTTCAGTATTTTTGTTCTGTGAAATAGTTATCTGCTTTGTGGTTATTTGTGTTATTATCTCTTTCCACTGCTCAGGGGATGCATCATGTTATAATCTGTTGAGAAACTTGTCATAATAAAAAATATATTTATGTTTTTATGTCTAATCTAAAATAGAGTTCTCCCTCTATGACTGTTCAGTATGAGTAGTTTGGAAAACAGTATTACAATACAAGATATTTAACACTGTTATAGCATTTTAGGGATGACTTCTCATTATTATTATGTTGCAGTAACAAAACTCCAATTTGACGATATGTTGACTCATCACATTGTGCAATACAGTCTCCAATCTTTAGCATTTTATATATTTAAATAGATGCATGTTTGTAGTAGTATTACGTAATCAGGAGACCACAACATTTCTGCATTCACTCCACTGTGGCTTTTATATTTTCCATTTCAGGTCAATAGCGAGCAGGCGGTTCTTCTTCCTCATTGGCACTCTGTATTTGTATCGCTGTGTCACTATGTACGTCACCACCCTGCCTGTACCTGGCATGCACATGACTTGTGCTCCTAAGGTGAGTAGAACGCTAAAATCAGAGCGGGCATCAGCTGTCGCCGCTCAGCCGTGTACTCTTGTGCATCCTCTGGGACTCATTTTGCACAGCCATGCAAGAAAGGCAGCTATAAAAAAAAGCCATTTGACTTTTTACTGCTTCAGGACACTGACAATATTGAGGTGCATCAGTGTTTGATAAAAAAAAAAAAAACATGCACTCCTGACAGATGTTTACTGCTGCTGTTCTGCTGAAGAGAGTGGACAGTTTAAATGTTTTCTTGTTACCAAGAATTTTTGTTTTGGACAAAGTAGATTGAAGTTTTCTACTTGTAAGAGGTGTGTTCTTGTCACAAACATGAGCAGCAAGTACAAGAACACAAGATTAGGTCATGTCTTGTAGATATTATCTGTCAAATTTATTATTTATTTATTATTTTATTTATTATTTTTTCTTCCTTCAACTTCTCTTCAAATTTTTAACTGGATCTTTATGCTCTTATGAGTTGCAACCAATATGGTTTTTTTTCTATATCTTCCTAATTATATCCACTATTTTCTCTCTGACAGCTGCATGGAGACTCCCAGGCCAAAATCCAACGAATTCTGCGGCTGATTTCAGGTGGAGGTCTGTCCATTACAAACTCCCATCTCATGTGTGGAGACTTTCTCTACAGTGGACACACTGTGATGCTCACTCTCACTTATCTGTTCATCAAGGAATGTGAGTATTAAAAGCAACTTGTTTGTTTGCTTGTATAGAATACTTTATGTGAATTTCCCATTAATAATATATGAGTGATACTGTCTGTTTCCATTCTCATCCCATATGGCCCCTACGTCATTGTATTATACAGCTACAGATGGACCTTCAAGAGACTACTAGTAAACAAAATACCTGACATGTGATGCTACTATTATTGTTTTTCTTTTAACGTTCAAATATTCAAACTTTGACTAAATGTATTTGTTTTATATATCTTGTAAAGCTGAATATTGCTGCATATATAGGGTATAGTTAGCTAAAAAAAATACAGTACACTTTACAGTTTATTAAAATGCAAAAATGTGGTTTTGGATGAGATATTTTTAGAAGCAGATATTGTAGTGTTTTAGTTTCCACTATTACAAATAAGACTTTGCTGTTGTCCTGTTTGTCTGTGTTTCTTAGGAAATCCTTCTGTTCCTGTCACATTTTATTGAAATGCCACAGACTGCTTTATTCTTGACAGTGGAAACAGACCACAACTGGATATTTTCATAAATGTTGTTAATACTCTTGTCTTTCCTTCTTACTCTCAAGACTCACCGCGGTCCTTTTGGTGGTACCATCTGATGTGCTGGCTTCTGAGTGCCGTGGGTGTGGTGTGTATCCTGGTGGCACATGAGCACTACAGTGTGGATGTGGTCGTGGCCTATTTTATCACCTCACGACTATTCTGGTGGTACCACACCATGGCCAACTTACAGGTTTGCACACAGAGCTGGGACCCTGGGGAGATGTGTGTGTGTGTGTGTGTGTGGGTGGTGGGTGGTATTATGCATGGAAGACTTTACTGTCTGTCTGATGAAACATGCTCTATTTTGTTTACAACAAGTGCAACTGCTAAAAGTTACGTGTCAACACAAGAATTTATTACAGTTTATATTAAAGGAGATGGTCTATATATGACATATAATTATAAACTTACAGTAAATACATATATTTTTGGACTGTGCGTCAGAACCTTTTGGACGTCATTCCCCTGAACAGTCACTGTGGTTTTTCAGAATGGTGAATTCCTCCCTCTACTGGCCAAAATGTAATCAAACAGTAAATATGAGGTAGTAGCAGGCTAAATTATCCTTCAAGTTACATTAAAACTTATAATTCATCACTGAACCTGTATATTCACAATCGAAAATATAATCGATGCAAAATCAATTCATAAAAAAGGGCTGATGTGGAGTTTGACCTCATTCATCAGTAGCTATTTTAGCTGCATGTGTTGTGTGGAAGGTGCTATACATAAAAACATAAGAATTTGTAGTTTTATTATTATATTATGCTAAAAGGTACATTTTATTTTTTGCGCAGACTCTGAAATGCTCACCCAATAACTACCTCACAAACACCTGGTGGAACCCTCTGTTCAACTTCCTGGAGAGGAACGTCCAAACCGCGGTGCCATGCTCGTACAGCTGGCCCATCACCTGGCCTCCCGCCTGCCTTAAGAACCCCTGTAAGAAGTACTCCATGGTACAGAGCACACGAGAGGAGTGAGCAGATCCCGATTATCCCAAGCAGTGTTGTTTGATTATCCACTGAAGTGGTATACATTCATTCAGTCTATTGGACAGGAATGTAATGGTACCAGTTGCAATGCTATAAAAGAAATGTTTCAGCAAAAATGTGTCTACAAGGATAATCATATTGTCTCTGTGTTCTTTGCCACTGTAATTTATTTATGAAATAAAGTCCTAAAACATCATTGTTTTTGTAAATGATCAGCTCCTAGTGAATATGAGACAAAATCAGTTTATAGCAAATTGACTCGCAGGTTTGTCACACAGTATTTGCAAGACTTGATTTTTGGATCTGCTTCTGTAACCCTCTTCTACTGTATTTGTTGACGGGGTTTACCTCAATATCAGTGTGCTCAAGTCACAACGTGCCTTAGTGTGTTAAATGTCTGTAGGTCTACCAAAAATGCCTTTATGAGTTTTAGTATTTAGTGTATGTAATGTTGATTACAGTATTAGTTTTTTTCTATGATTTTTTAAAATTATTATTCATTTTAGTACTCTTAAGTGCATATATCCTAGCTGTAGTCTCAACATTGTAATATTGTATTAAAATGTAACCATACTATGACTTAAGTGTGTTTTTGCTGTCATTAAATCATCAGAGTTGTTCATTATGATATATAACACAAAACTTTTACAGAATGTTTTCAACAATTTTACATTCAGTGGCTCTCCTCCTCGAACTTGCAGAACATTTTATTTCTCACAAGACACAAGAAATATATATTTTTTCTGAAATAATTCTGAAAAGCCTCATGTTTGTCTATGTGACATCATCCACATTAAGGAAAACAATGCATAGAGCTGTGCATAGCTCTGTATTTCATATGTACAGTATAGCCCCGACTTTTCATTATAAACTTTATAAATCTACTACAAAATTTGGATTAAATATTTGAAGCTGTCTCTTCTGTCTTCTGTACTAATGTTTCCATGTGTCTCATGTCTAAACAAATACAACAAGTTTGCAAATGCAGTATATTAAAGATATAATTTAAATTTAAAATTTGCTGTTGTTCCTTTTTTATGGGCATTTAATCCCTCAAATGTAACTTTATGGTAGTCATCCTAAAGAGGCATTTAGCATTTGTGAAATGTCACTCTTTTGGACAGTTGTTTATTTTATTTTATTTTATTTTATTTTATTTTATTTTATTTTATTTTATTTTATTTTATTTTATTTTATTTTATTTTATTTTATTTTATTTTATTTTATTTTATTTTATTTTATTTTATTTTATTTTAAGAGCTGAAAAGGGCCCAATATCCCTTCTCTTGGAGCCAACCAATCACAGCAGGTCACTGCCCTATCCGCCAATAGGGAGCCAGTAAGGATACCACGTTGACTTGACTCACAACAAAACAGGAAGCGCGTCAACCGGTCTCTTCGTCCTGTGGTATTTCATCAATTATCTCACCAGGGTGTCATGAATAATCCTGCACATGGGATAATAGTGTTAGCTAACTTAATGTAACTTATTTTTTAACTCCGACACCATGGTTCTACTGTCATGGTCGGAGCATCTGAGCAGCTTTCTACTGTCGCAATTAAACATTGCAGTGTTAATAGTACTTTTATTGACTTATATCTTAGTTAATTTCTATCAGAAACGTCGCCTCTTTGCAAATATTCCTCCAGGTCCGAGGCCGCTGCCGGTAGTCGGAAACTTTGGCGTTTTTCTCATTCCGTCTATCATCCTGAGGAGGTTTAAACGGGAGTCAGATAAAAACGAGAAAACCCCGGTGATTGCTTTAACGGATCAAGCCAGCGTGTACGGTAACATATACAGCCTTTTCGTGGGCAGTCAGCTGATCGTTGTGCTTAATGGCTATGAAGTGGTGAAGGACGCTCTCTCAAACCATCCGGAGGTGTTCTCCGATAGACCAGATCTCCCTGCGATCGTCATCATGACTAAACGCAAAGGTAATATTTGCATTAAAGGACCCTTTCATTCATTGTCAAATATCTCCAGTTTATTACATAGTGTCTGATATACAGTACGGTCAAAAGTACACTGCTGTAACCTATAGACAGACTCTAGTTATACATTAAACTGGGCAACACACATCTCAAAGTCTCATTGTTAAATCTGGGAGATATAATGCTGAAATGCCTCAAACACAAAAGATGTATTTTTCACACTGATCAGCCTGTAGTATCAATATATGAGTTAGAAACAGACAATAAGCTGACAAGTGTTACTATGTATTTATAGGTTTGTTACAGTTTGACAAGACAGTCGGATGAAAATTGGACTAAATGTTTTCCCTTTTCTGGTTTAATTGAACTTAAGGAATAGTCTTCGCACCTTATGGGCCAGTGTGGAGGAAGCATCGCAAGTTCTGCCACACCACACTCCGAAACTTTGGTCTGGGGAAGTTGAGCTTGGAGCCGTGCATCCTTCAAGGACTGGCTACCATCAAAACAGAGCTGCTGCGACTGAATGAGCAGTCTGGTGGTGCCGGGGTGGACCCCGCCCCGCTGATCAGCAATGCCGTGTCAAACGTCATCTGCTCTATGACCCTGGGTCAACGTTTCCACCATGAAGACCACGAGTTCCGCGCCTTGCTGGAACTGATGGCGCGCGGGCTGCAAATCTGTGTGAACAGCTCTGCAGTCCTCATCAATATCTTTCCGCTGCTGTACTACTTGCCATTCGGAGCCTTCAAAGAGTTACGGCAAGTGGAAAGAGACATTACATTGTTTCTAAAAAGGATTATTGCAAAGCACTGGGAAAAACTTGATCGTGACAACCCACGGGATTTTGTAGATATGTACTTGATAGAGATGTTGGTCCAGAAAGCTGCTGGAGTGGAGGACCACAGCTTCACAGAAGAGTATCTTTTTTATATAATAGGAGACCTCTTCATCGCAGGCACTGACACCACCACCAGTACAGTGTTGTGGTTTCTGCTCTACATGGCTTTACATCCTGATGTCCAAGGTTAAAGTAGCAACAGTGCATTCAGACCGTCCTTTACAGACTGCTTATAGGCCCTTGTGAAATTTAGCTTTTTATGTGATGTGATATTTCCAGTCAGATTCTGTTTGATTTTTAAAAAAGTACTGTTTCTATCAGCAAGAAAACTACATCTGTAAATTCTACTGTTCTTATTTCAGATAAGGTCCAAGCAGAGATCGATGAAGTGGTGGGCAAACATCAGGTCGTGTCTCTGACCCATAAAGGAAGTATGCCCTTTACCGAGGCTACTATCATGGAGGTCCAAAGACTGACTGTGGTGGTTCCTCTAAGTATTCCACACATGACCTCCAAGACAACAGGTACATTTAAACAGAGCTGAAGATTATAACATTGTTGATTTCTTTCTGAATTTCTGAGTATGTGGTGATGCTACTATTATGTTGTTGTTGTTTTTTTTGCAGAGTTCAGAGGCTTCACTATTCCCAAAGGAACAATTATTGTGCCCAACCTGTGGTCTGTCCATAGAGATGCCACTATGTGGGATAATCCAGACTCTTTCAACCCATCACGCTTCTTGGATGATGAGGGAAAGTTGCTCAGGAAGGAGTGCTTCATACCATTCGGGATTGGTATGCTATTCCTTATTGATATTAACAGACATTGAAATTTTTTTTCTTGCCGTAATAATTCATCCTGTTTAATACTGTCCATTAGAAGATTCTTTATAATATCTTTATTCCACAGAGCCTCCTCCTGTACAAAAATGTATTTAAAAGTTTATCTGGAGCTAAAATGAAGCTTCAGCCATCCAAATTAGACAAATCAAGTAGACATCTTCAACATTACAGTTTTTAGTGCCAAACTTCATCTTTTTGTTACTATACTTCCACCGCAGCTCAACAGGAAAACACTGTGTGGTAAACAAATGTGGTATTCAGTACATTATTCAGTTGGTTGCAATCTGCAGCCTCACCGCTAGATGCCACTAAATGCTACACACTGGTCCTTTTTAATGTAATGATTTCACTCCTGTATGCTTTAGGTCGCAGAGTGTGCATGGGTGAACAGCTGGCAAAGATGGAGCTGTTCCTGACAGTTACCAGCTTACTGCAGGCCTTCAAATTCAGACTCCCAGAGGGAGTGCCTCCTCCTTCCCTGCACGGACGCTTCGGCCTGACACTGGCACCCTGCCCATACACTGTGTGTGTGAGCCCCCGTAATTGAAACAGTGGAAACTTGGATTTAGCAGATTGGATGTAAACAAAGAGCTTTGTTTATATGGACTTTGCAGAAGACTTTTTATTATATTGGTCAAGCTCCCCTGGAGGGACAATGTAATTTGTGCAAAATATAAAATGTATTTTGTGATTGGAACGTGTCTTTCAATTCTATTAGAACTGCATGTTATGACCATAATATGATCCATCCATATTGATGGATCTTCAAGCCACATGGGTTTTTGCAGACCTTGCCGCATACACAAACTGCACTCCTGGTGGATATTCTGTTAGCTTGGATTATTGCCTGTGTATCTGTCTGCATGGGGGTGCTCATCCTCCTCCTTCTCGGGCAGACCCTGTCTTTAGAGGATGTTAACCCTTAATGTGTTTGAGACCAGTTGTGTTGGTATACAGCAAATAGCCCTATTTGACTACTGTAGTAATCCATATTATGGCAAGAGAGAAATGACAGTCCATCATCACTTATATTAAGATATTAAGGTTAGTCAGTACGGAAAGTGCAGTTGCAAAATCCACACTAAGATGAAAGTGGCTCATATAAAGACCACCCCAGGGAACTGAAGTTCATTAGCGTGACCAACCTCAGAAACTGCCAATTAATGGCACCTCATATTAGAGTCCACATCAATGATTCCTAGAGTTCAAGTCGCAGACACATCTCAACATCAACTGTTTGGAGGAGTGTGGACAGTGTGAATCAGGCCTTGAGGGTTAAAGTGCTGCACAGAAACCACTACTGAGGGAGGAGTACAAGAAACACTAGGAATGGATACAGGAACAGATGTGAATGGGTGGAACATGGAGGAGGAAGAGGTGTGATGGTGTAGGGGCGCTTTACTGTTGATACTGTTGGCGATTTATTCTGAATTGGCTACTACAACATTCTGCAGCAGTACGCCATTCATCATTAGTTTTTCAACAAGACAGTGGAAAAACAAACCAAGAAGAAGTGTGACTTAGGGCCGCATCAGATGACCTGACCTCCACATATATCAGTGTTTTTGTTTAAACTTGTTAATATGCTATAATGCCAACCTCACTGTGAAGGAGTTATGTTAATAAATATCACCTTTTTTGCACATAGGCCTACCTGCAAACATGCCTTTTTTTTTTTTTTTAAACATCCCTATGAAAGTTGGCCCATTATATAAGGTGTACTCACCAATCAAAATGTTGTACTTTTACTTGTTTTACATTTTTGTAATGTGATTACCGTAAACCTCTGATCAATTGCGCACTAACATAACGTTAGTAGCTGCAGGTTTGACTACACAAACGCGAATGACAATGGACAGTGGATATTTAATTAATATTTTAATAAGAAAGGATAAACTTTTTTTACAGCTAACATTTATGGTAACCTTGTTTGTACACATTTACTAACTAAATATGTGTGAAAGGTCAAGCGTTGGGGAGATCACGTGACCGCCGACCTTCTTCTTCTTCTTCTTCTGTCGCTTTGAGTCCAAGCAGCAGCTTGACACATCATGGCTTTCTTCACTCACAGAATCTGCAGAGGTTTCTCCTCTTCGGCTCTGAGAAATGTTGTTATCAAGCATGTAACGATCATCGGAGGAGGACAGATGGGGGCAGGAATTGCACAGGTAAGCGACGCAGGAGCTACGACCGAGCTAGCAGTTAATGTTAGCTTCATTACAGCCGAGCAGCTGACATGCTTTATAACTCTTCAGGGCTTCAAACACGTTTTTATAGGTTATATCTAATCGGTAAAGACAGACGCTGAATTCAGACAACATTACACAAGATTTTTGATTTCTAAATTAAAAAGCCTGTCAAAGTGTCCCATGTTTTTACATTTCCCTGATAATGAATGGTTTTTACTTGTCTCACTGTCACAACACAATCTCCCATTGATCCTATAAGGACGTTGTGAAATAGTTCACGTCGTTTCCTTGTGGTGCGACATAACAAGACTCGAACTGTAGGGATTTTTAGAAAATAGCAGTTTCCACTAAGGTGTCCTCCATATTTGTCTTTGGTGCAGAAGTTGAGCTGTTGCACCTGCCTGCAGCTATTATACACTAATCCTTATACACTGTTTTTGTAGTTTTATGCACTAAAATCTAATATAAAAAAATACTAATATAAAAATAATACACACACTAATGACATCAGTAAAGCATTTGTTGTTTTTTTTGCATACTAAGTGTAAACACACCACATACACACACACACACACGCAACAGTTGCACAGAAAGAGCTCAAACAAAATAACACGCATACAGTATGTAATCAGGTTTATTGTGCATTTCTAGTTACCTTTAACTAATTTCTTTCTGGAAGGTTGCTGCAACAACCGGCCACTCTGTGACGCTGGTGGACACGTCTGAAGACATCCTGAAGAAGTCTGTCAAGGGAATTGAAGGGAGCCTTAAACGAGTTGTCAAGAAGAAGTTTGCTGATAAGCCAGAGGTGAGACCCGCTTTAGACCAAATGAACTACAGGGTTTAGCGAGAGGGTGAAATGCGTGTCATTAACAGACGATGTTCGGTTCGTTTCAGGCGGGTGAAGAGTTCATTCAGAAAGTCCTGCAGAATGTGTCGACCTCAACAGATGCTGCGTCGACTGTTCAGGGCACAGATCTTGTGTTGGAGGCCATTGTGGAAAATCTTAAAATCAAACAGGATATCTTTGGTGGGCTTGACAAGCTGGCACCAGCGTAAGCACTTGTCTCTGTCTTGTCTCTTTTTTTTTATTTCTCAGCTGTATTATATTTAGTAGCCTTCTTGAAATGAAATAAAAAGTTCAGCATGTCACATGTCTGCTTCTATTATTAACTGCTGTCTGTATTGTGTGATACCTACTATCTTTTTTTTGTTTTGTTTCAGACACACCATCTTTGCCAGTAACACATCCTCCCTGCCCATCTCGGACATTGCCAGCTCCACCAAACGACTGGACAGATTCGGCGGCCTTCACTTCTTTAATCCAGTCCCTATGATGAAGCTTGTAGAGGTAGAGCTCTGAAGAATCATTTATTTTATTTATGGTTTATATATAGGGCATCTAGCTATAGCTCATATGCAACACAACACACAGGTGTCCTCGTAAATTCCCTTAAATTGAATGTTCAAGATATATCTGCCTTTTTGGTCCTTTTTGTTTATCGTGTAAATTAAATGGTGTCACCAACAAGAAGCATTCACCTTTCTTAGTTACTTTTTAAACAGCGTTTGTACTTGTCGAAACTTTGTACAAACTACAACTGTAGGCTGCTTAGTATATTTGACTGACACTCCAGAGTTTACAGACAGTAACATATGCATATTAATAGCCAGGGGGAACTGTTGTGTAAGCTGACAAAACTAATGTTAGCGATTGCTAATATTTGCCCTGTTTAACACTACGCTGAAGAGTAAAAGAGAAAATATGGACTATAGTCAACATATCTAATCTGACACTTTGCTCAGCATAGTTAGATATTTCCCTCTTACTGTAAACTGCATGAATATTACTAGTTCTAAAACACACAGGTATGCAGATATATATGGTAAATAAAACCATCAAGCCTGCAAAGAATTGACAGTTAAGTTTATCTTTTGCTCCCTAAAACATTTATTTTTGGAAGTTATGTTACAGTTTGTGATGCTGCTGTGTGTGTGTGTAATGATATCGATTCAATAAACCAACAGTCCGATATATCCAGGCAAAGTTTTTGTTTGTTTGTTAGTTTGTTTGCAAACACACTGATGTTTTTACAAACCGCTGGTGCAACCCAGTCCTGTATAACGCCGGTAACTCTTCATAAACTAGAATCATTACATATTTATTTTCCACAGGTTATTGGAACCCCAGCAACAAGCCAAGAGACTTTTGATTCCCTCCTGAACTTCAGCAAAGCACTTGGAAAAACACCAGTGTCCTGCAAGGTAAGATGTGCTGACTGATGCTATGTTACAACTGTAGCCTCTGAACAAAATGCAGCTCACTCAGTATCCAACATCCCTTTATTCAGGATACACCTGGATTCATTGTAAACCGCCTACTTGTTCCTTACATGATGGAGGCCATCCGCTTGCATGAGAGAGGTATGCATGCACGCACGTTGCCGTTTTTTTTCGTATTGGAATCACTGTTTAAGTGAACCACATCACATATCGAGGCAGCTTTGTATGATTACTGTTTTTGTTTTTCTGTTTTCTTCTTCAGGTCATGGATCCAAAGAAGACATTGATATCGGCATGAAACTTGGTGCTGGATATCCCATGGGACCCTTCGAGCTCTTGGACTATGTAGGACTAGATACAGCAAAGTTCATTATAGATGGTGAGTAAAACTGTAACCTAAAACTTATTTTTCAAGCCCTACTGTGAGATATTAAATCATTTCTGTTGTTGCATATCATTAGGTTGGAGTGCAATGGACCCTGAAAACCCACTCTTTGCCCCGAGTGAATTGCTGAACAAGTTAGTGGCAGAGGGCAAATACGGTAAAAAGACAGGAGAAGGATTCTACAAGTACAAGTAATTTATATTGCAGTCTTGTTAGTTTAGTAGGGATTGATATCACTGTGAAACTAGTCAGAACTCAAGAAAATAAAGCCATCTTAAGAGTGACAAGGAGCTGAAATATGGAAAAGTGTTAAATCATCAACACTACTGACCAGGAGTGAACCGGTGTGCCTTGTTCTTTAAAGGTTGACGTTCGTCTGTCAGTCCATTTTTTTTTGTGGACATCCACTGTACCCGACTCACATCTTTTTATGCGTAAATAAAAATTTTAAAATGCATTGTGTAAAACAAAGAACAGAGTCTATTTGATGAAAAACATAAAATGTGAATGTTTTTATTTTTTTCTTCTAGAAGTTTTAAAAAAAAATACACAAACCGTAACAACTGAAATGGAAGATATAACTTTTATTGGAGTATTCTGAATATTTCTGATCACATGAGCCAGTAGGGTAGAATGTAAGCTTTTACACTTCACCTAAAACACTTGGTTTATGACTTGGTTATTATACTGGATTTTTTTAAAATCAATTCTACCACAGATATTTCTGTTCCTGTTAAAGGGCTATTTATAGTTATATGGAGAAGTGTCTAAAGGTTAAAAAGGTCAGATCATACAGACTAAGTGTTTTGTGTGATTTTGGGCCTCATAAGAAAAACTGGTATTAATACATGGCTATGAATCCTTTGTCAGTTTCTTCTGTGAAGCAACACTTGATTTTTTTTCTTCTCAAATCATGCTATTAACTCAATCCAAACACAAGGTGGCGCTGTTACACTTGAAATAGGGACATTGAAGAGACACCGGTCAGATTTGTCTATAAATAGAATTTTCCTTTGATGTTGCCGCTTTCCTCAAAAATGTTTAATGTAATATTTGCCTTAAATTTTTTTTTTACAGACAAGTCTGTTTTCTTGATAATTTATATTGAGCAACAGAGTGGAAACATGGACATGACCCCTGAAATCAACTTATTATCCAACCGAACGTTTCTATATTCAGATGATGTAGGTTTCTCTTTTCATTATCACAGCAATAATGTTGTGTGAATGTAGCCTCAGGAGTTGCATGCTTTCTGAGTTTTTAATTACTTCTCAATTTATTTTTTTTAAGCTTTTTGAAGTTTCCACAAAGACTAAAAACATGCTCCATCCAATGTGCTACCTCCTGCGTTACACCAACAATAAATGGCACAACTGCTTATGGATACTTTGATTATAATGTTCAAGGATGACACACAGACTGTTACATCTGGCACTTCTAGCTCTGGTCTTTCCACCACACGAGTGATCAAATGAGCCAATGGTGCCTTTTTATTTTTCTTTAAAAAACAAAACAAAAAAAAAACAAAAATGTTGAAACATTTCAAATATGACCACTTGGGAAGCAAAGTGCTACACCAAGATGACAGTGACCCAAAATATGAGAATAAAAAAAGAGGAATTCATCAAGTAATACTAAAAATAGAGCATTAAAATCAAAATATTACAGAGATGCTTGCATGGAATAAACAACATGGGTAAAGACCACACTATTAGCTACCAGAGAGAAAAGACAAAGGTCCATTGCAATAAAAGAAAGACTGCCAAGTGCTGGGGTAAATATATATATCTGCTTCATTTGTCATGTTTTAGAACAATAAAATATAGGCCTCTGAGCTATCACTCTCGCCCTTTGTCCTAATGTTGCCTGCAAAAATACCAAGAAAATTGACATATCCTGACAGTTTTAAAAAGTACACATACTGAGCGTTATTTTACATCTGAGCAAGACTCGAGGTCACTATTTGTTACAAATAGTTATCAAAAGAAGCCTTAAGTTTCAATTTTCTGCAAGACGCTTCAACAAGAAAAATGGCTTTCCTGTGTTCAAAGCTTATTTTTCATATATACCACTATATAAAAAAAAAAAAAAAAAAAACAATATTTAAAAATCACTAAAATATACACCAAGAAATTGAAACAAGAGTTCAAGATACAAAAAAAAAAGCATTCAAAATAAAATTCAGTCTAAAATGAAAAGCAAATCATAATGTTGATCCTTTTTTGCACCAACTGGTCATTAACAAACTAAAATGGCGTCTTGAGGACGTTTCTTAGACAAGATGAGATCCCTCCATCTTCCTTAGTGCAGTCTAAAAGAGGTGTTTGGTCAGTTGGGCAAAAACCCCAAATGGTCTCAAAAATCCAGTGAGAGAGAGAAAAATGGGAGGGGCGGGTGTTGAGGGAATGAATGTTGGCCTAATGAACTATACAAAAAGGAAAAGAGATGACAAATAACTTACAATAACTTAGAAACAGGTGTTTGGAGTGTTTGGGCGGTGCAGGGGGGAGAAGTCTGTGCGCACATCAAAATTGCTGCTGTTTTTCAGTGCAGTGCCTTAAAGCTGATTGGAAAGAAACTGATAAAAACACAGACGTCAAATTGATATGTCCTGGGTCTTCGGTGAGAGAACGTGGTCTTGTGAGGGTGCTCCTACTACACGATTGTCTTGTTCAGTTCAGTGTCTCTACAGCAGGCGTCTTCAGGAAGGGTGTAGAGTCAAACAGTGAAGTGTTTTTGGTGGTGGTGGTGGTGGTGGTGGCTTGTGACTGTGTTGAAGGAAAGGGAATAGGGGTTATGTGGGGTAAGAGAGAGTGAGAGGAGTTGGGGGTGGGTGGGTCCTCTGAGAACTGGAGGCTTCAGTTTGGAGATTTAAGGGTCTTCATGGAAACTAACAGGCCTCCATCTCTAGCAGAGGGCCCGTAGCTGCTGCCTTCGCTTTGCATGTGGAGAAATTAGTTCGTTTTCCTCCTGCAAGAAAACAAAGACCGATCAGTTAACCGCATAAACTATGAAGTAACTCCCATCTGGATACAAAATGAAAACTGCACTCTTTATTTTCCGTCATGGAGGGGACACATCAACAACCCGACACACCAAAACACTCATCACACACTCACATCACATTAAGCAAAACCAGACAGATGCATGACTCGCAGTGACGTGAAAGTGTCTCATCATGCAGGATATGAGAATCCAGTAAAGGGAACAGCAAATCATCCGTCATCATCTACGTAATCAATCAATTTTTTTGTTTTTATTTTTAGTGTTACATCTGATTGAATGAAAGCCTTTGCTGTAGCATTGAAGTACAGAGGGGGTTACAGGTCATTGACAGGATGTGGGCCGGCCAGCTTTGATCTACTCTAACATGAGGGTTGCCGTGACCCAGCTGGCAGCGCTGCACTCTTCTTTGCCCTCCCCTGACTGACTCATTCCTACTCTTACTCTCTCAAGTCGAGCACCCAATTGTGTAGCTTCTGGTTTGACATTTAGGCTGCCGCAGGAGGAGGGCGATTGGAAAACAAGATGAGGAAATAGTCTGGATCACCACATTGACAGAGTTGGTTAAAACTAGTAGAGTTCATGGAGCAGTGTTAGTAATTATCTGTACCGTACAGGTTGATGTTGCCGTGTTACCTGACTGCTCAATCCACTTCACAGCAAACCCCATAAAACCGGCCTCTTTCCCTGACAGGGAAATTGTTTGTCAAGCTGCAAGTGTTATTTTTCCCTCTCGTGATCCATGCTTGAGCTAACATAACAGAGTTAGCTCCAGTTATTGACAAGCCAAGGAGAGTTATTTTAGACCCGAGCAGCATCAAATAGAATCTGTAATCAAAGTGGAGATGCGGAGACAGAGGTGGATGAATGCCTCCTGCGACTAAAAAGATGGATGTTTTGTGAAGACGAAAAAGGAAAAGAAACGGTATTAGTTTGCTTCTCCCTTGTGGCAATGCCAAGAGTTGTGTTTATGTAGGAGAGGAGTCAGCTGAGCCTTGCTGCATCTCAATGCTCAAACACACACACACACACACACACACCATCCAGCAGACTGCTTTACCACATGTGGATGAAAGGGAACAGGACAGAGCCCACCTTTCCCAAGGAGAGCTGACCCTGAGCTGCAGAGTAGAAACTGAAAGGAACACAGCACTCGGAGAGAAAGAGAGAGCCCCTGACGCTTTTATTTACCTCCGCCGCCCTCTCTCTTTTCATCCCAGGATCTCAAAGCGAGCCCGCACGCCCGGCACTGCACCCTGTTTCCTGGGGAGCATTTTTCCTTCCCCCACCACAGACATGAAAAGCACTGGCCTTCCTGCCTGGGGAAGAGGCCTGAGGGGCTGCGGGCAAGAAGTGTGTGTGTGTGTGTGTGTGTGTGTGTGTGTGTGTGGTAACAGCAGGGGTGTGTATGTGCTTGTGTGGTGGTTGGTTGTAAGGGGGCACCAGGCCAGCGCTTCACAAGGTCCAGCCGACACAAACACTGGGATTCAGGAGCAACTTGACCCCTCCTCTCCCTTCACCTCCCTCCATCTCCTCCTCCTCCCTCTACATTAGTGCTCAGGAATGCCGGCTGGACTTTTTTGCAGGAAATGAAACGCTCCTCTGTTCGCAAGGCAAGCAAAGCCCCCCCCTACACCTCCCTCCCCAATTCCTTTCCCTCTATGGGATGGACAGAGGGAAGGGAGGAGGGAAGGATTCAGACAAGCTCTCGCCCCGCTTTTGAAGTGTGGGAGGTTAAGATAACTGGCACAGCCTCGCGTCTCAATCGCCGCTTTCACCTCTCAGGCCAAATCAAAGCAGCCGCAGCTGGGGCCCGCCCGCCTTATAGCCCCCTAACCTCCAACTCAACCGCCCACCCTCCTCCTCTGCTCCCTCCCTCCCTCCCTCCCTCCCTCCCTCCCCGGTGCTCGGGGTTTCTTTTGGTGCCATTAAAAAGGAAAACACCGCCGACAAATTACTCCAAAAATAAGCCAAGTGGAGAGAGGTGTCTCCAGCACAGGCTGAGGTGCAGACTTTACCATGGCAGAAAGAAGAGGGGACATTTGGATGAAAAAAAAAAGAGTGGGAAAGACTGAGATAGAACCAACACAAACAATAAATATCTGAGTCATTATTCTGTGGTTTTAACCATCATTTCCATTGGGCATGATAACATTGTGCTCAACAGTATAATTGAGTATGCCTAAAATGAAGGTGGTAATGCACACTTACTGCAAGTAAACTTTAGGTTTGGGGGTTTACTTGAGGGTTTATATACAACCTGTTTGATCATCTAATGGCACATTTCTTTCTCAATGTCAGCAATAAAAGTAATGAGTCCAATCTTATTGTTACCCAAAGAAACGATGAAGAAAATTAAGGAAAATAACACCTAAATTATAATAAAAATGGAACTATGCTTTAATTGTTGGTCAAAGTCAAAAATATTCTCACTAAATTTTACTAATAATTGATTCACTCCAATGTAGGACTGTGACTAATTATTTTCAATTAATTCAATTAGTTTTTTTTTAGATCGATTAGTCTAAAAAATGTCAGAAAATAATTAAAGATGACCATCACAATTTCTCAAAGGGTTTGTTTTGTTCAACCAACAGTTGAGAGCAGCTGAAACGATGTATGTTTGGCATAAATGCTTGTAAATGATTATCAAAATGGTTGGAAACTAATATTCTATCTAATGATTAATTTCTTCATTAAGTAATTATTTCAACACTGTGTACTGTTTATTTCAGTTGGAGCTCCAGGGTGTCAACTCTTTTTTTTCTTTTTTTTTTTTCATGTTTTACGTCATCAACTGGATTCAGTTTTGCCTCAGAATAAAAGGACTACAAGGTCTAGTAAAGAAATGTCCGCAGATCAGATTGGTGTGGTGGAGTGTCTTGGCAGTGACCTTGGCCTAAACCACACAGCTGGCTTTAGTGACACCTTTTCAAAGCAGCCTGCTCTCTATGAAGTTATGGTAGTGCCGCTCTTAAAGACACAAGGGAAAAATAAAATGAGCTGGCCAATAAAAAAAAAGGCACCTGGAAGAAAGAAACAAAATGCTTGGCAGCGTCAGCATTTCCTTTGCCTCTCAACATAAAAGACCCCCCCCCCCCCCCCCCCTCTTTAAAAAGAGCTTTAAAATATTTAACCTCAAATCAAAAGGCTCGGGAGAGGTTGTATCTTTTCTGCAGGGGCGATCAGAAACTAGAAGGTCAGTCAGGAGAGACTGAAACTAAAATGGTGAAAAGAAACAAGAGGGAAGACAGTGTCTGCATGCAATATTGGAGAGAAGTGATGGGTGGGGTCTGGTTGTGGTCAAAAGGGGAAAGGGAAGGGGGGAGTCACCAAAACCCCAAACCTCAGGCATGTGTGGGTGAGACAAGGGGAGTACAGGAGGGTATGAGAGGAAGGGGGAGGTAGTGGGAGGTGTTGCCCACATCTGAGGCGGCATCGCTGGGGGCCCGGGCAGCTGAAGTCTGGCTGTGTGCCCCCGCACAGCTCAGTCTGAGCTGCTGCACGCCGGGGGGACGGCTGGAGGAGGGGGGAGGGGAGGGGGGTTGCTGGTTGCGGCACATTCAAAGAGTCTGCACAATGACTGCTGCCCTCCACTGTAGCCTCACCTCAAAGGCCTCCACCGCCACTTACATTCACCGTCAAGACAGAGGAGAGGAGAGGAGAGGAGAAGAGAAAAGAGGCAGAAAATTTGTGAAAGAAAGATGCTGGAGTGGAGGTTTTGCTTCTTTTAACAATGGTCAGACAAAATAAAAATAAATATAAAACATTGCTTCCTTCGGCCCTGCTATCCTCTTCCTGTCTACTGTTACCTAAGGTGTTTCATTCAGCGATAAGCATCTCACGAGGGGAGCATTTTATAAAGGTCATATATCCCCCACCTCTTTCAAGGGGCTGCAGTGCCTTAAAGAGCCACAGGGGTAAGGTGGAGGGGGGGTGTGGTGGAGAGACAGAGAGGAAGTGGAGAAGACATCACAAAACAGCAGAGAGACTGGACCCTCATACTGTTACTGCAGCTGGCCAAACCACAACACAATAGGCCCGTGACTCAATCAAAACAATTTTCAAGCCCCAGTCTAAACAATGTGAGTGCTATAGATGTAGTTTCTCACATGTGAACACGGACCTGTAAGAGGGTTATACCCCCTCTTAACATTTTTTTTCCTTAAAAGTGCCAAAAAGGGATTCCCCTCCAGGATCAGTCTGATTGCTGTTTCTAAGCTCAAACCACACTGCTATACTTAAATTAAGTTTGACATACTGCCACCCTCTGTAAGTCCATACACTAAGTGCTGAGAGGGTCATTTTTCTTCACAGACTAGGCTTTGTGGAGGTCAGAGGAGTAGGAGAACGGGAGGACTGTGGGGGTGAACATTTCCGATTCCATTTCCTACCCGCAGAAACATTAGCCAGGGCGTTGCTCTGATTTAAGCCCAAATCTCTCCCCCCAACCCCAAGCCATTTTTTTTCCCTCTACAGTTTTAAAAACATCCTCTCATCTCCCGTGTGCTGCTCAGAGCTTGACCCAGAGTCAATTTTGCAATCCCGATCCCTTCCCCCAATTATCCCAGGTCACTAATAAGCCGGGTGTGTTGAGGCACTGGTCTGTGCCACAGTGGCCGAGAGGCTCGGTGCCAAATTGAAACGACTCGGGAAATGGAAACAGACACTGAATCTTGCCTAATTGCTGCTGGAGTGTGTGGCTGGCTGCATGGCTGCGTGTGTGTGTGTGTGTATGAAAGAGAGAAGAGAGTGAAGAGAGTCTGAGAAGATGAGAGACAATGAATAGAGAGAGAGAAAAGGGAAAGAAATGAGAGATGGAGACTGAAGGATGAATGACAGTTGAGTGTGATTGGGTAAACTCAGAACTCTCCAGAATGAGGGATTTTTTTCTGGCCCTTTTTGTACCCTCCCTCTCCACACACACACACACACACACACACAGAGTCTGTCTCTCTATATATATCCCTCCTCGCTCATCAAAGTCTTTTGACAGCTGACTTCTGGCTGCACACATCAGAGCGAACAAAGCCGGGCCACGAATGAGACAGAAAAAGGAGAAGAGACTAGTCATCAGAGGTGCTGCTTGAACAACTCGTACTGTCATGTTTCTGGGCCAGGAGCGTGCTTTTATAACAGTTAACTATCATTTTAAAAAGGCAAATAGATCCTAAACAAAACTAATGTTGATCATTTGATTTAAAAAAAACAAAAAAAACAAGCTCTTGACTTGCAAGAGAAAAAAAGAGCACTTTAAGAGTCTGAGCAAGATGACTCACATGCAGTTTTATGATGGTCTGCAAGTGGTTGTAACTTTGTGGCCCTGGATTAAAAAGACACCTTTGTTAGGAGTGTCACCCCCCCCACCCCAGTGAAAAAAAAAAAAGTGCAATGGCTGAAACGAGAGAAAGCCTAGAGGGCACGTATGTGTCTCAGCCAGATAACTATCTCAAAGGTTGTGAATCAGCGAGCTTAGTCAGACAAAAGGCTAACAGCATGAGAGGAAGCAAGCAAGAAAGAAAGAAAAAAACAAAATAGACGGGTGCACAGTAACAGTGAGGGAAGAAACAGTAAGGGGATAAATATTACACATTTACAGTTTGAAACAATGAGAGAAAATGAGCTGGGAAACGGGAGAGAGACGAGGGGGAAGAGACGGAAACCCTAATTTCACAACGTCAGAGTAATGAGTTCTAAGACTGCTGTTCCACTGTGGTGAGAGCCAGCTGGGTGGCGGGCCCAGTGTTTGACATGCTAAAAGATAACAAAGAGAACCAACGTCAAGCCATGAAACTCTGCTCAACCAATCAACTCCTGGTTTGCCTCACAGGCAGAAAAACTCAACCATAAAATATGTTAATATGAAAATGTTTTAAGTCCCTTCATAAAATCTACCTAGACCATAGCGTTTCACATTGGTATGCTGCATATTCCTTATAGAGAAAAAATGCAGTGCGCTTGAACTACCACAAAAAGGTGTTCAGATTGTGTCGTTCGAAATCAACTCATTAACAGATTTCCTTTCAGATTTTCCATTCAGGGGAGCGACAGATGGGGTAGAGGGTGGGACAGATGAAAAGAAATAGACAAACGAGTTCATTTAAAGATGTTTTTTGCCGTCTAAAGCAAGCTAACCTCAATCCAGCTCTTTGGGATCTGCATAAATTGAGGGCTTGGGGAGTTGTGGCAGTATCCGTGGTATTATGCATATTAGTTTAGGGCTGTCACTGAGAATCAGCAAGGGTGTCCATCCCGCTGCGGCTAGGCGCTGCTAATTATTGGATCAGAGATAAAGTGCTTTTTAGCACTCACTCTGTACGCTTTGAAAACCAGCTGGAAAAATAAATAGAAAGAAAGAAAAGCAGACCGATTTTGGAGTTCAGGGAGAGCCACTGGGTCAGGAATCGATCAAGTGGAAAACCTTTGTCTGGTTGGGGTGATTTCGACGTAAGACCAGATTTGTCACATCTGCCTGGCTTTTTCTGCCGCAGAAAGGGAGCGGAATAACAGGATGCTACCAGGCTCTCCGGGAGGGAGAGGGAAGGAGAGAGAGACGGACGGAAAAAGATCCAAAGAGAATGAAAAAGATTGAAAGAGGGGAAATGCCTAAACCACATATTGGGAACGTTAATCCTTCTTTCATCATGAAAAAAAAGGACAGGTGACAGTTCAGTGAAGGTTTGACATGTCATCTGAATCAATATATCTCAACATGTCTTTCACACGAAAAAAAAAGGACTACGGAGCGTCTTTGTTATGGAGGCATTATAGATACCGTAAAACCCCAGATACCATGAAATCTTATTAAGGTATAGCATCTCATTAAGTTCCTGCCAAACAAGCTGCTGAATGCTGCTCTGCTTCACAAAGATGCAGAGACACAACACATGAACACATGTAGTCCATATGGAGCTGAGCTGATGTCTCAAAAAAAAAAATGTCTTGGGCAAGTAAAACTGTTTTCAGATGTATTATTTAGTCCATGTTTAGATAACACAGAGCGGATGAGCTGTCTGATTTACAGAGCAGGATTTTTATTTATTTTTTTTTTTATTTGCATAATAGAAGAAAAATAAGCCATAAACTCCTGACATAAACATCTAACATTTTATCCCTTAGTTCAAACAATTAACCAACTCAACATACACACACACACACGCATGCAGAAAATCCAATGGCTATTGTGCTGAGGCCATTGAGCAAACTCCACACACAAAGCACAATCCCTCTTCAGGCCTTAACACCACTGACACAATGACTATGGCGAGGTTAGGGTGGACCTTTTTAGGATTAGTCTGTAAGTACATACTCTCAAGTCAGTGTTTAGTGTTTAAAAAGACTTGACATATATTGAACTGGACCAGACAGGGAGGGGATAGAGGGGTTTGTCTTACCATTTTCTCAGATGTACGCCGTTTTCATTCGCTGGCCTGTACCTGCAGAAAATTGCATCTTTTTAAAAAAAAAAAAAAGAAAAGAAAAGAAAAAAAAAAAAGGTATCTGGACGGCATAGATCTTAGCCGTCCAGTTGGCCTACACAGTGTACAGACCCGAAAAAATACTGACATTTTACTTAAGATGTAATTCTCAGTGGATTAGAGTTGCAATGCTGAGAGGAGGCTCAAAAGCGCAGCTAAACAAGGTCAGCAGAAAGACATACTGTAGTGCAGCAGGCAAACAAACAAAGTGCAAAGCCCAGAGTCAGTAAGTAGTTGTATAGAATGGACAGACTAATCCCAAAGTAGGTGTTATATGTGAGGATGGGGATGAGAGAGAGGCAAAGGACAAACAGATGGTGGGATGTATACAAGGAAAGTCGCTAGTAAAACTAAATGAGTGAAAATATACTGTCTGCAAAGAAAAAAGCAAGCTGGTCTACTGAGGGCAGAATGAAGATAGTAGTTAATTGTAGGTTTGGTTAGTGTCTGCCTCTACTTGTCAGTTTCATAGATATTTGTCTGATCTCCGTCTACTGGAAGATTAGTTGTTTTTTTACAGCTTTATAGAGTGTGTGCCAATAGAAACACAGCAATATACTGTCAAAGATTATGTGTATTATATGGAAAGAATAGTGCAACTCACAACCTCAAAATGAAACAAATTTAAAATATATATGAAAAAAAAAATGGACTTGTGCTTACCAGTGGCTGTTTCCTGCATCTTCTCCCTCTTCCGCTTCTTCTTCTTTCCCTAAAAAATATACAGAGGAACGCATAAAGTGTGGCTCCAGCACTCACGCTCACTAGACCACTCTGATATCCTGCTGCTGACTGCCATGTTCACTCATCCCCTGCTGGGCATCCAACCAGCATCCCCCAGACTCCGGAGTCCACCGTAAAGTGCCACGCTGAGAGGGACGGGCTTCTCTAGAGCCTGATCTGGTGTAAGTGTGCTGTTCCTGCTCTCAAGTGCTTTTAAGTATCTGTTTATATCATTTTTTTTTCCCAAGTTGTGACCCTCCCATCTGCATAGTGAAAGCTTGTCCTGCTGTTGAGACTAGTCTGTGTCATATTTCCTCATCGCCACTAGCTTTGAAGTACCTTTAGTGACAAACATTAACATGAGGTGCAATTAAAAGTGCTCAATGTAATTAGGCTAGTCTAACTCAACGAGTGTGAAGAGCGTCACGTTTTTTCTGGGGAGGTGGTGGGAGTGTGTAAGGATTTATAGCTTATTCTAAATCCCCAGGAGGGAGACTATAGGTATAGATAGCAGCGTAGAGTCGTTCTAGTCAAATATGAGCAGCACTTTGGTTTCCTGCTGCAAAGTCTGCTAATCCACTTATTCATGAGCTAATCTGCCTTCTACTGCTGCGGCAGACAGGGAAGAAGAGAGGCTAAGTGAGAGTGGGTGAGAAAAAGGATGAGAGAGGGGGTACACAGCAAAACTATGAATGCTACACACTCCCCATGCCAGTGTGGTAACTATTTTGGGCGTTTCCAGGCATGATGTGATGTCTGTATACAGCTGAAGATTTTATTTGGGAGGGGTCATAGAACAGCTCACAGACACACAAAAAAAATAATTTAATGCGTTATATAAATATCATTTCTCTTTATCTTTTTGGTATGCCAAGTAGAAAGCAGTTCCTCTACTTTTTTTTTTTTTGTTTACTGTCAAATATATTTGTACTAACAAAGCTGGAAATTAAATGCGAGCTGGGCTAACTGTCACTAGCTGATGTTGTGTATTTTTAACTATTCTGTGCTTCAGTGGGAGCAGAGCTGTGAAACCGTCTCCCCCTCAGTGAGGCATTTTGGCAGCGGAGCAGCGGAGGCAGAAGGAGGAGGGATGCTGTCAGTGTCCGAGGGGAGGCAGATAAACACCACAAAGCATTTTGGTGGTGGAGTGAATGTGAGTGCCGGAGCCACACTTTTAATAAAGGCTGGTGCTCTCTCACACAAATTCATACACACCACATTCTCAGAGACAAATCTGACAACTTCCAGCTATACATACACACACATACACAAGCACACACACACACACACACACACACACGCACACACACACATATATACACACACACCGAAAAACACAACCAGCTGAACCTCCCACATTCACAAACAAAATGGGCAGCTAAAAGAGCAAAGGTTGCTGCCGCTGAATCCTGTATGTACGAATGCAGCCTCCTCAACTCAGTCTAACAGTTGTGCTTTTTACATCCAAAGCTCTACGCTGATATGGAACATCAAAGACTAGCATCATCATTACCAGGCAATTTTCACTCACTGTGGCAATAATAACATCCATGATACTACGATCCATTTTAGTGTGGATGGTAATATAACAGTGAATCACAGTGTTATGAATTACACATTAGGCTGAAACAAAGGGTCCACAAATGGACCCTATTGGCATGGGGCAGACTGGTGTGAATTAGTGTGTGTCTCATTATTGTATGCCATTTATAAAAAAAAAAAAAAAAAAAAAAGTCATGCAACACTAACATAAACAAACAACAGAAACCAACATACACACACGGACGCGCACCTCTGCAAATCTGTTCTGTTGATACTTACATAATTGTCTCGAGCGGACCAGCCTGGGTAGAGCTGCATGTGGAGCTGCCGTTCCTTGCGGGCTAACTCATAATACTTAGCTTGCTCTTCCCGAGATAAAGCATGCCACTGTTTTAGTACAAAAGAGATTAGGGGGAAAAAAATAGCATACAGTCAATTACTGGCATATTCCCTGCACAGAAAAGTGTGCTGGTGTTTTGGTTAAAAAAAAAAAAAAGAAAGAAAAGAAAAGAAAAGAAAAACAATCCTTTTCAACTTCCAAACGTTTGGTGTAGGGGGATAAAAGAGAGACAAAGAAGAAGGGGGGAAACATGATGAAGACATTAACATACACAAGAGTCAGCGAGAGGGAGTAAAAGAGAAGGAGAAAAAAAAAAAACTTTGATTTCATATCAAAACACTGGTTCCAATTTAGCAGCGCCTTTTATTCAAACTATGTCAGCGAGCAATTACCCTATGCAGGCCACAAACTAGGCTTTGCTGTGGCTGGCTGCCTCAACCGCCAGGCCTATTCGTTAAGGCTTTTAACATGGCTCTGTGGTTCCACTCTTTTCCCAATCCTCAAAAGGAACAAATTTTGTTATTTCCAACCGTGCCATTACCCAGGCATATTTTATTAAAGCCAATTTGATTAAATGTCAGTTAGATAGGCAGTGTGTATCTGTGCTGCTGAGAGGGAAGTAATTGGCTAGGGCAATCATTATGACAATAATCACAACTAGTTCATAAAAAAGACTGCATGTTAATAGGGAGAGGAATCTTTGTACTTTTTAAACTAATTAGGCCTGGAAAGGCAGTTCACGCAGGACGATTAGAGCCATGGTTTGGACTGTGATCTTTTTTGTGATTTTATTCAATCAACAAAGATAAGCTACAGTGACAAGGAGGCCAGTGTGTATCAGTGTACGCCGACTGTGTGACCTACCCTTCGTCCCAGGATTTGATTAATGGCAGCGCTCTCCTTCAGCGTGCACTCGGCGACCACATTCGCACGCATTTCTTTCATGTAGAGCATGAAGGCGTTTAGCGGCTTCTTGATGTGCGGTCTTTTCGGCTCCTGCTCCTTTCTCTGTTCGTGCTGGGGTTTCCTGTAGGAACAAAAGACGACAACAACAGAGGCGGAGGTAAAGAAGAAGAAGTAGAAGAAACAAAATGGTTGATTCTCAAATAGTTGAAGGATGAGAAGATAGAAGCAACAGAAGAGGGAAACTGTGGTGCAATGGCAACAAAAGCAACAAGGGTCTGGTTGCACTAAGCCAATGGTGAGGCAGCGTGAGAGGGGTTGCCACGCCATGGGCCCCTGCCTCTTTAATCATGTGCAGTTGTACAGTCGCAGCCCATCATGCGGAGAGATTACTTCACCAGTAATAGCAACCAAACCTTCTTGTCCACAGCACATTGGCAATCACTTAAAACCAAATGCTCAAAGTCACACACTGAAAGACAGTTTGCTCCCACTTTCAAGTGATTTTTTTTAATAAACTTTTTGATACTAATACAGTCTGGGTATGAGGATGGCCATGAATAATGGAAATATCAGTGATAACCACTTCAGGGCCTTCGCAGCACTTCCCCACTGCACACAGCAGGGATGTGAATTCAGTTCATCTGAGCACTAATCTAGGACCTGTATCTGTTGGCTAAGTGTGTTGTGATCCCTGAGGCCAAATGAAGCAGAGGCCTGTTATCAGTAGAGCACGGGCCCTCACTGCTTATCTGCTCACATCAAGGGAATAAGAACAAGGCTCTGACAGAGGGTTTGTTCGGCAATGGCCTACTGTAGCGGAGGCGTGCACAAATACCTGGAAGTATGTCATCTCAGAAAACTGCACACGAAGTAGCGAGGGCGAAGAACAGAGGCTTAAGCTTAAAAAAGAAAAGTGCGAGAGAGTGTTCGAGACGGGTATTTTGTATTTACAGGACTCACATGTGCATGATGTCTGTTTCATGCAGAGGCTCGTGTTTGACCTGGGGGTTGACGATGGCCGGGTGGGGGATTCCTGTGGCGTGAGGACCTGGGGGTCCTGGCACCATGTGGTGTGGGAACCTGAAATAATAACAACAGACAACATATACTTTGATTAGGAGGGTGCAGGAGGCCAGTGGCATGTTACAGGTCCCTCAGTGAGAAAAATAAAATAAAATCTTAAGATGCTTGCATCAGTGCACACACGATGAAAAACAAATCCATCAAAACAAATTTTTGCTCAATACAATTCAAGATAAAGATGACGCTAGGGACATCATCACTGAATGTGGTTCTTTGTGTGTTTTTTTTTAGCTCTGGATCTTTTTTTTCTTTTTTTTTTAAACACATCTTTAAGCACTGATTTCATTTATCCCTTCCTTACAATATTATGCTGGATACAGTAAACAAGACCACATGAATATTCCCACAAACCATCATAAAACACAGAATTTTAAATGCTGATTGCTTATATGATTTTATGGTTTTTTTTTCACACTCTCTGCCATTGTGTATTCAAAGAACCGAGGAACTGTGGTGACCAATAAGTTCAGGGCTACAAAATGAGGAGGTTGTTTTCTCACTGCACCTCAAGAACAATGAAGATGAAGTGACAGAAAAAAAAACTTTTGTGGTTTTAAGTATTTTAGTCCAGTTTTAATTTGGGTTTCTTCCATTTCTGCTAAACAAGATGATATCTTTTCATTTCTGGTCATCTGGTCATCTCCTCTGAAATAATAAATAGAGCTTATGTCATCAGTCCATTAGTGGGTCCATGATGTCTGCATCTTCAGTTCCCACTTTGTTCTGTTTGTTCCGTTTGTTTCAACAATGGTTTCAACATGCTGTGGTTGTGCATTTTAAATCAACATGTTGCTGTTTTTTAAAATGTTTGTTATATAAAAAAAGATTAATGTCCAGTATTGTAAACTTTATTCTCCTTTAGTCCATGGGCACAAACTTCCTCTAAGTAGAAAAGCAGGAAAGTTGGGCGATATAAAATTTGTGAAAAGTTCCTAAATCAAAAATGAGTTAATATACAGTAATTATTTAAATTTAAGGGATTCTGAGAGGGAAGGCAGAAGGAGACATATCCTGCACCTAACACCTGGCTTCGCTCATGCCTGAAGCACTTTACAAGCATCATGCTGACAGAAAAGGAGAAGAAGAAAGAAAAATAAGATATGTTGAAAAAAAAGAAAACACAAGTGATAAGGATGCAAAGAAAAAGCCAAAAAGAAAAGTGGAAAAAGATACTTTTTGAAAGAAAAGTGTTTAACAAACATGAAGAAAACCTCAGAGTGAGAGAAGTGCTTCCAGAAAGCTTTGATGGGGGTAAAGCAGCCATATGGTTATGCAAGGGCACGTATGCTGTGATGTGTTTGACATGTGCTGGGCACACAGAGGAGCGGTGTGGCTGAAGCTGCAGCAGCACAGCAACGGCCAGAGACAGACCTCCCTGTGTCTGCTGCTGCCGTTCAGCACACAGACCCAGTGCATTGTCAGTGTACATTTCATGTGAAGAGACAGGGCAGTAATTGCATCTTGTTTACTTGAATCAACTGTTTATGCTTTTGCCTGTCTGTGACTCACCATCCCAGCGGTGGCGTGATTTGTCCCACTCCTCCAGGAGACAGGGAGTAGAAGTTTGTCATGTCTGGTCCGGGGTGATGCCTCGGCATTCCTAGACAAACAACAATGGAACACAAATGTTATATCCACAGGCTTCAGCATTATCGTAAACAACAGGGCTGGCTAACGAAACCTCAATACTTTTACAGTACTGGCCAAAATGTGCCTGTATGTCTTGAGTATCAAAAACCAAAAAGGTCTTCTTTATATAATCTATAATTAGATATTTTCAGATGTCCTGAAGTCATAACTTTGTCAATGTCACAGTGTTCTGCTGGTGTTAAGACAGCATTAAACTAAAGAGTTTAGGGGCAGTGTGTGTTAATATTCCTCAAAGCACCGTTTTTAATTTTGGTGCAGGAACTTGGGTATCACTATTGATACGAGCCTGCAAATAGTTAAAAACTGTTTTCAGCTCTAGTAAACTAAAGATGCACTGATCCGATAAGCCGGATAAGGATCAGCCACATAATGGCTGATCCCTGATCAGAACTGAGGCTGATCCTTAAATTGTTAGACATTAAATTGTTTCTTTGTTGATGTCATTACAGAATTCAAATTGTTTTCCAATCAGATCAATTTATTCAGTCATTTTAGGCCATAACACTCCTTACACTCATGGTACTTTACATAAAAATGATTCCAATAAGTTTAAAGCAGTACTGTTTATTGAATTTTGGGGAAGAAATAGCACATCTGACATCTGATCTGTACTCTGTATCGGTTGCTAAGGTTGAGGTATTGTATGGGAGTCTGTATCAGGAGAGAAATGTTGGATCAGAACATCAGTATGGTGAACAACACTTTGTAAAAGTTTACTCTTGACTTTAGAAACAGTAGTTTGACAAAATACTTACTAGCTTTTTCTAGACTTTCGTTCCATGGCAACTGAGCAAACTCCAGAAGACCGTGAGCTGTGGTTGGAAGAAGTGTTTTAAAAACCTATTACTCTTTAAGTTAAGGATAGTGCACATGTCAGGGCTTCAACATGCCTCTTGACCTCATATTATCAACCAGTAAAAAGGGATCATATTTTCCACGCTTTAATAAAGTCCTTTCCAGTGTGTTTCAGTGCCTTTAAGATGGTTAATTGAGGCTTTCCTCTTTGTGGCAGAGGCTGCAGCTCTCCCTGTAGACACAGGATTGACTTGGACTAACTGTCAGTGGATCTTCAGGACTAAGCTCCTCCATCTCCAGCTCGCTACTGCTCCTACTGGATTTCAAGGTCGAGGGCTATCTTTTTGTAAGAAGACTTAGCGAGAATGGGGCGAGTAAAATTCAACAAAATCTGCCAACAACTCGTGTTTTATTGTCTAACATCTATTGGATATGAATTGAAGTCAAATATATAAAAGTAACTACAAAAATAAGAGTGTCAGGAAATACTGTTCATACATGTACAAGTGGAATGTGCCTCCATGTGTGCTCCCATACACACGCACGCACACACACAAAGTAAAAAGGGCAAATGCCTCCAGATTAGCACCATCCTCTAATCCCTACTGGAGCCAGCCTTTTCTCCCTGCCTCTATCTTTTCTCTTTCTCTTTCTCTCTCCAGGCTGTAGTCTGAAGGGGCCTCCCTCCTCGGAGAGGTAGGACGAGCAGGGGGCTTATATCTGCAAAGCCTATGTTGCAATGCTGGATTCATAACGTGCATAGCACTACCCCCTGCCCACTAATCCACCACCTCACACTCCTTAGGGCCTTCCCGAGGGCAGAAGGCAAGGGGTGAGGCAGCAAGGGAGAAGGAGGGAGCCCACAACGTGTTAACCTTGTCACTAACACCCCTAAGGTGGCTAATTACTACTCCCCCCCCCCCTCCCCCCCAACCACCATTCACACGTTCCTGTTGACACCCAACAACGCGTCGCTCTCGCATTTCCTCTCAAAACAAGCAACACTAACATGATTCTCATTGTAAAACCTGGAAATGTTTTAGTCCTCCAATGTTACATTTCAATTTTATTAAACAGAATACAATAAGGTTTGAATGTAAAATGTTCAAAGGCCCTCTGCTCGACCTTCCATCCTGCATCGCGGCCCTGTGCATATTAGAGCTCATAATGAGAAAATCCATGATTGTTTTTCATAATTAACGAGGAGATCAAAGTCTAAGCCCACTAAGGAAGGCAGAGCAGCGATTGGTCGATACGAGAGAGAGGGGGAAAGAGGGGGAGAGAGAGACAGCACGAAAGAGAATAAGAGAGACTTCATTTTAAGCATCTTCAGCTTAGCTCGAGTGGTACACACACACACACACATATATATGCCTAGGGAAATCATTTGCAGCTAATTCTGCAACTGGATCGCTTGGACATGGATTTCTGTTGGGCTGCGAGTGCAAAGATCAAATATAGCAAGAAAGAGACCTCCAGGGGTGTTTTCTGTTCTTCAGTGTTTGTCAAAAACTTGGTGGATCTCTACACACTAGCAAGACCAACACAAACAGTAAAATAGAACACATAAATCACTTCATAAATTGTTCTACATGATAACAAATTTCTGAAATCATTATGCGCACAGTGTATTAATTGCTCAATTTCTTGTCAACACAGTACTTTCATGCTTTCATTAGGAAAATATTCAACAAAATGTGTCTGATGCATGATTCCTCTGACATATGTAGAGCACAGTTTCTTTATATGTCTGACTCCCTTCATCTCGCTGCGCTGCGTGCACTTGTGCTCAGTTCTACATTGTTATTTATAGCCGGTCCCTCTGAACCTTGCAGCCTCATCATCATTTTCATCATCGCCTACATCCTGTCTGATCCCTCTTCTGCTTTTCAACTGGCAGCCACACGAGAAGAAAGCCAAGAAAAGGGAAAAGGTGCAGGACAAAACTACGGAGGGCCCACGTCTTTTTGTATTTGTGGATGAGCTGCCAAAGTCTCCAGCTGTGCGGGGCTGAAGAGCTCCTCTGCAGCTGTCAGAGCCGTAGCTTGATGTTGTTACCGAGAGGCAGCGAGTGCAGAGGAAGAGGGCAGCAGAGCTCAGCGCGCCGTCCCACAGGCTGCTTCAAATGAGTTCATGTTTAGAGCAGATAGGAAGGGTGATTTTGCTGTGACACATTTTGGTTTGTGATACTCGTTTGAGTCCTGACACTGTTTGAAGATAGGGGTGCTATAGGACACTCAGGTATGGGTTTAAATATACCCTACACCAATTCAACAATTCATACTGACAAAAACTTATACTGTAAAATTGTACAAGCCTCCATTAAAGCACTGCCACACAATCCAGCACATTATGATATCAGTGTGACATTACTTGTCATGCAGCAGTGTCCCTGATTGCTGACTTTCACTTAAGTTGATGGAAGTGGGCATGATGCAAAAACTATATCCCATAATGAATTTATGTTTGTTGTAATTAGAGGCCCTGTTGCCCAATATGAAAGTATTGTCATTATATTTGATTCTGTTAGGCAAATGATAACAAGAACATTGACCATTCATTAAGGTCCGTTAGTACAAAATGAATAAATACATTATAGCTCTCAGTGAATAATGTCACTTATTACTGTTTATATTTCACTGAGTTGCCACACACCTGGTGTACAAGCTGTTAAGTGTTGTGTCATGTGTTGTCGTCTTTGTTCGGTCTCTACCTTGTTTGTTGTTGGCATCCTGGGGGTGATGGCCAGAATGGGATCCCGGAGCAAAGTGCTCGTCACTGTACGTGATCAGTGGAGTGAGTGGGTGGACTGCATGGGACGGTTGCACCACAGGAACTTTGTTGGACTGCAGAGAAAAATAGAAGGGAGATTTGATTTTAAAGGCAATACGAGAGAGTAATGCAGGAGCTTCCACTGCATTATTCCATGTGCAATATGTCTCGTTCCCTGTCACATGATTTGGGGACTGGTACGGCACATGCTGGATGGGTGGTCTGCTGTGGATAAAGCTTAATAGTATGGTTAAGAAAAAAAAAAGTAAGAAAAAAAAACATTATTTCTATTAGCCTGTGCCCTAAAACTTTGTTATGTCTAGGTCAGCAGGATCGAATACCATATTCCCGGAAGAAAAGAGAAAAAAAACAAGTCAAAGAGGTGCATGAGCAGGTTTGAGACAGCAAAAGAGAGAAAGACGCAAACAGAGCGGGAGCGAATAGGAGTGAGCAAGTGATAGAGCAAAGGGAGAGAAAAGAGAGACTCGCAGGGTAGAGTTAGAGTAGAGGTCTTAGGCGGGAGATCAAAGGCAGTCATTAGCTGGTGAATAAGGGGAGTTCATTACAGAGCAAGAGCCGGGGGAAGGAGAGATGAGGGATTGAGGAGAAGGGGGGGGGGGGTTGGCTATGGAGAGAGAGCGCGAGTGAGACAGATGTCTGCAGCGGTACTTAATGCAGGGGTAATCACGTCAACAGTGGCCCGGGCACAGGACCCCTATTCCCGGCTGACTCAGAGACCTGCCTCCTGACAACTAAAATAGACTGAGCCAGGCCCAAAAAACCCTGGCCCCAACCCCCAGCCAACAGCGCTTACATGCTTCAGCAGCAATGAACACATGGTAATGCTTAGCCATGCTAAATCTACTATTCACAATCTGAGCCCAGAGCTGAACCGAAGTCAAAATATCACCTCTGCAGGATATATGGCTAATCGGAGAGACATCAGTGCAATGCTAGGCGAGACACGTCTTACACCGTGCGGCTCTCGCAAACTTTGAATCAAAGAGTTTTGTGAAACTGTAATCAGATGCTCTCCTGGGAACAGTCACCTGATTAATAATGTTGTTCAAGACACTCATCTAAATTTAGTACGGGCATAAAATACTGAAGAGACGATATTATCAAGGGAACGTTCTTTATTAGCTTTTATTTTGTTGACGTGTGTGTGTGTGTGCCATGGTGACATTCCTGCAGTGCTAAGTAGTGATTGCTGCCCCTCCTCGCCCACTCCCACCACACACACACACGCACAAAACCCCTCAGACACAGCGGTGACTGGAATGTCTGCATTTCCCTGAACCTCTCGCAGACTGGCACCACACTCAATTTAAGACCCATACCCTCACTTTCCCCACCTTCTGGGAATGTTCTAGCTGGGAACACAAAGTGCAGTTATGTGTGGTGGTGTGTGTGTGTGTGTGTGTGTGTCCAAAGATTTCCTCGACCACATGAAGCATCATCAACATCAGACTCATTATCGGGCTGAGAATCCTATCTCCCACGGCCAATTTCTCTTGATATGAGCATCACATGCCATCAAATAGGATGACAAGCTTCTCACTCCACATTACATCCTGTTTGAGACTGCAAATGTTTACCTGCAAAAAAAGCAAAAGCAAGACAAATTGTGCCTTCACACTAGTCCAGGTGAGAGAGGTTGTTTGACCCAGGGTAGCAAGAGCCAAAGGTGACGGGATAATCTGTTAGTGTGGGAGTGCCAAAACCTCATCCTCCAGAGGGAAGGGCTTATTAGTAGGGCTGCTAACCCTTAAGGAGGGCTCACCAGGGCCGAGGAGGCTGGGACATGCCTACACCAGGGGCTAAATGATAGCATTCTCGCCCATATTATTTTACGCCTTTCCACTCCCATTTGTTATCCTGTGGCAATGAGATAAGAACCTGCAGGATTATCATTTTAGCTAAAAGTCTTCTCCAACTTCTCGCAAGGAGAGCAGAAAGAAAAGTGAGTGGAAACAAAAGTTAGTTAGTCTCCCATACTTGTTCAAATACATATATATACACTAAGATAAAGCCAATAAAAAAATAGTGATTGAGTCGTTGAAACCAATAAAAGCTAGAGGATTCTACCATATATACATCTACCGTATATCTACCAACAGAAGCGCTTTTGTGCTCTTCCTAGTTACAGCTGTCAAATCCTGTTTTTCTCAACTTCTTAATAAACTGCCTCCATTGTAGTAAAATCCACCAGGGAAAAATCTGCTGGTCTCTGTGACCAATGCAGAATTTATGGATATTTGGGCACACATTTATGCACGCTGCATGCCCTAACTATCAATGGTTTACTTTGGGAAGAAAAGAAGAGTGATGAATTGTGATTTCTCACATTTTAATATCATTGGAAAAAAAAATGATATGTTCTAGCTCTGTTAGCTTGGTATCTGTTACACGCTAACAGATACCACGGAGCCTCCAGGTGGAGACTTGTTGTCTTGCTTTATACACAATAAAGCACGACACCCTTTCACCAATTTCCTGAAGTACTTGGAGACACTGGACTGACCACAATCGTTAAGGGGTCACGCCACGTTGCAGCAACACGATCACCATCTCCATCCTCATTCTGAAAGACCTCAGCAGCAGCAAAAGCAGTGATGTTGTGATGCAGGGCGGCCATATTGGAGGTCCCTTTTATTGTATGGGAGAAATAATAGGCTTAGGATCTTTCTATTCATATTTTTCAGGGAGAGTGAAAAGGGGAGAGGCGGCAAGGATTGAAAAGAAAACGCTCCATTTGGAATTTCATATCCAGGCTTGGCCGGCCTTTTTAAAGAACCTCTCAGATGTGGTTTTAAGAAAAATTCATTGTGCGGAACTGGAGCTGGCAGGAAGCCCTCCATGGAGGAGACACTCCAGTGTGTTTCAGCACGGGGAGCCAGTGACTTGGCGTGCAGTCACAAATTGGGGGTGGGGAAGGGAAATGGGACGTTTTCGTTTCTTTTTCATTTTTCTAAAGGGAGGATTTCTTGACGGCTCATCGGTGTCCGAGCTTGTTTTCTGTCAGGTTCCACCAATATTTTGCAATGGTTGCTGAGCATGAGTGTGTGTGTTGTTTAGTGTGTCTATGTGGTATATGGAGCAACTATTCCAGTTATATTGCCTTTTTAGCATCCCTCTCCCTTTCTCCCCTCACAGCACGGCTTTTGTACTCCACTCAATTATACCACTTCTGCAGAGTGGAGTGGAAAAAAGGGAAAGCGGGAATTTTATAATAATCACTTCCCACTTCTGTAATTTATATGCAATGAGGACTCTTCGTGCCTGCAGCTACAATCAAGTGTGTAGAAACCATGTGAGGTGTTTCACAAACAGCTGGGGAGATGGCAGCTCAAGCAGTGGCTGTGGGTTCCCATGCTGCTAAATCTTTTCACTAAGAAGCCCTTCTCACCCCTTCTCCTCCAAAACCCAACCTCACCTCCTCACAGGATTTTCTACACTCTTGGAAGAAGAAGACGCACAGAGAAAATAAGGCCTGGGATATTAAGAGAAGAATAAAGGAGAAACTGTATCATCACAATTTTGCTGTAAAGCCCTAATAAAATGGCATAATTTCTAACTGAAGAAATCATTTAAAGCAGCTGTGAATCACTGGCAGAGAGCACACACCCTCCTCTGATTGTTTAAATATAGTCTTTGGCTACCGTTTCCACCGATGATGTATCCATAAAGAGGACAAGATTACAGATGGAAAAACTCAAAGTTGGTGACAGAAGTGAGGGTGTGTCCAGTACTGAAATCGGACAGAGCCAACCTCAGACCAGGTGTTCACTCTCAGGTGTGTTTGTGTGCAAGTTTTTCCTAACAAAAGTGAGCAAACAGTCTTCCATAGTAGCTTTACAGCACAGGAAAGAAAGGGTCTATCTCCCTCCTCCCCTCCCTCTTTACTAAAACCAGTAGAGACCAACCTGAGGAAGCTTAAATAAATAACCAATTACCATTTGCAGAGCGAGTTGAACCCCACCAGCTTTGAGTAGAGTGCTAAAAATGGAATGTTTTATTGGCAGGACGGCCCTTTGGCCAGGGGGCTTAATGTAACGAAACCCAATTAATCGAGAAGAAAGCCGGGCCGCCAGCAAGCGAAGGAGTGCCACGCGCCTGGAGTAATGAGACGAACAAGCGAAGCAAACCACAGGGACAGGAGTTGGGGAGGCTACAAATAACAGGAAAAGCCTGCCCTGGAGAGAAATTTACATCTGTGAAGCCCCCAATCTCTCCTTCTCCCTCCTCTTTTCATTTTAATCATAAATCCTGTGTGCTAGTCTGAGTCCAACAGTTGAAAGGAGGCAGCGACACTATAAGGCTGAGGCCAGTTGGTAAAAATGGGAAAAACACCAAGGGGATATGGGACGTCACAATCTTGAAGTAGAGTGGTGTTTGGCCAATGACATGCATAGTAAAAATAGGCATGTACCACATAGTCAATGTTATGGTTTCAGTGGCTAAGTCGCGGCATAAATTTATCATGCGAGGGAACTTGTCACGCTGTCCTCTAAATACCACCGTTACGCCTACACGCATGCACAAACCCTACATCAACACACACATGACCGACACGAGCCACTGTACATACATGGAATCCACAGTCATGGTACAAGGCGAAGGGATCAGAGACTGCAATAACCACACGTTTAATGAAATTAACACATACATGTGAACACAAAGGAGCTATTAACAGCGGAGTGTCTTCTTTCCCACCAACATCAGAAATGAATAGGACGAGGTGGATTACCCATCATCCTTCAGCTGGCATGAAGCGTGTGCGCTCCGAGCAAACCAATCACGGCAGCTCGCATGCCGACATTCTGAATGTGCAAAGACGATAATTTGTGTGAAATGCGCCTGCCCCAGATGAAAAGACTTTATCCGCTTTTTAAAGTGTTCAACTCTAATTTCTAGATGTCGCGGAGCTATTAAAAAAAGTGAGGAAAGAGCGACAGAACATTACAAATGATGCAGTTGCTATTTTTTTTTTTTACATCCCTGTTGTTGACAACAGTCAGTCTGTCTTCATAGAGTTGGGCTTCATAGCTTTAACATGGTCATACAAGAGGTCATGAAGGTTCGAACAGTATTTTGGTATATCATGGCGATACGATTATATGTTATTAATATAAAAAATGATGCCCAGGCAATTTATAATACAAAATCAGTAATTATGTTGTGTTTGTTTATATGTGCGATACATTTTATCTGATTCAACACATCAGAAGTAGACCGGTTTCATGCATTAAACATAATTTGGAGTAATTTTGATGTAATTTTGCATTCATTCATTAGTTGATCAACGGAAAATTAATTATTTTAACAATTTTGATAACCGATTATGGCATTTATGGCACTTATCAAGCAAAAATTCCAAAAGATTCCTCAAACTGTCAAATTTAATATATTTAAAATTAAATATTGTTGTATGTTTTGAACTCTTTGTCGGACAAAACAAGAAAACTACAGGCACTTTTTACTATATACTAACTTACAACTAATCACTAACTTTGTCAACAATGTCAATGTTGTGACATGTACTGTGAAAAATGTATGTATGTACTGTATTGTGTATACAAGTACTGGTGCAGATTTTCAGATTGACATATTTCTGGGCTACATGAAGTATTGTGTGTGTGTGTGTGTGTGTGTGTGTGTGTGTGTGTGTTGGGGTTTGGGCTGCTGCTCTGGCAGAGCCCTGGGCGAACTGCAGGATGTTCACCTTGCGGCGGGGCACAGGGCTCATTATCACAGCAGGAGCTGGTCACATCAAAGGACTGAGGAAAGGGCAAACATTCTGCTGAAGTGCCACTGTCAGCAGGACTGCGAGCGCACATGCAAACACATACACAAAGGCAGACCACACACACGCACACACACATACACACCCACAAGGCATCGATACCCCCACAAAGAATATGGCTGCTCTCTGTAGCGCCATCACTTGCCCGAGTCCTATTGAGACTCTACTAATGCAATCACTACGATTCCTTGGAAGAGTCTTGCAGTATTGCAGAATTGTGTTATGCATCGACACCAGTAGCACAAAAAAAGAGAAAACACACTTGCCCGGTATATCTGGACACTGTCAGTGTGTCAAACTGTATAAAATACTGAGTTATAAAGCTTTTAGCTGCGTCATAGGTTCATCTACCTGATCAGCTGTTTGCTTTTTAATCTCGTTCAAATACAGGGCCCCGTATTTGAACTGACCACAAGCAGAAAATGTTTGGTGCACACTTTATTTTTCTTCCTTTACAATCAGCATCCCTCTCCAGCACTATTTATAGCCACCTCGCTGCTGCATTAACACACTGCATGATTTATCATTAGAGGCCAGCTCTGGTCTGCTGAGAAGCTACATTCATGCCAGGCAGCACGTTTGTGCCAACATCCACATTCAACAACAACACTCCAAGGCCCTGAGAGATGTACACAAATAAAAATCGCAGCACAAGCTAACTTTGTGTGGCTAGTGCGCCAAAACCGTAGCCTCCGCACAATAGCAGAGACAGAGAGAAAGACGGAGAGAAAATGCAGCGCAGAATGGGGTAAAAGTGCTGATGAGTTGCCTTATGCAGAAGCTTCACAGATCTGTCGAACAAGAGCGGATTTGCCTGCTATACCTAGATAGTGCCCCCCCCACAGCTTTCGCCCAGGTATTCTGGGCATGAATGGCTGTCAGTTTGGATTTGGGAGCTCAGCGTTGAGGGGGTAAATAGAGTCTGGTGGGGGTCTTTGTGTGTCTCTACCTGTGGAGAGAAGAGCTAGAGACGGTGCTATTTCTCACTAAACCCCAGCTAGCTCCAGTGCAACATTTACACATTATGTCTATGGAAGGAAGGGGTAAATATTAGCACTGCAAGCTATCCAACAAGAGCTGGATGAAGGCAGGCGGCTAGAAAGCTGGAGCAGTGCTGCCGTGTTTGCAGGGAAGGTTTTCAATGGCACACACCAGGAAAATGTGGATGGGGAGGTGATTTGAATGAGAGCTGCTTCTGCCTGAGCTATAGAGAGTATTGACCTAGTTTTCCTACTGTGTTTTACTCAGAGGGATGCGCGCGCGCGCACGCACACACACACACACGCACATGCACACACACACAAAGAATAAAAATAATGATAGTTAAGTGAGCCTGTGCCAGTGATTAATTATATTAACAAAACTCAAAACCAAAAATCATTTGTAAACAGCTTTAGTATGATGATTATGTAATGTTTTGAAAACTGCAGGTCACCCTGCAGTGCTTCAGGTGTCATGACACCTGTGTACTGGCCTTGATCTGAACTTTTGACCCTGTAGTCATTTGATCAATGCTTTTAAATATTTATGCCCCTTTTTTTCTACAAAAATTATCCTTGTGCACAACATATATCATATATATATCAATCACCTTGACAAAGTGGTTTTGCAATAAATCTCAGACAGTTTTGGTACAGGTTATAACGAGGCAAGGCTCTCACCAGAGTGCTAAGAAGCATTCATTGTTGCGGATCACATTGCAAACCTTTAGGCTCATTCACATTGTGGACCATACAACAATACCAGCAGCCCACTGTTTGGGTGTGATTCCACGTTTTAAGGGATTAACTGGTAAAGACTACCAACAACTGCCTTTCAGCCTGGAATTAGTCATTAATCAAACCACACATTTTAGGGTTTCTTTCTAGCCAGGCGCACACGCCCCTACTAAGATCTGAATGAAAAGCACAAAGCTATTCAAACCTGATCCCCTCCGAACAAATGGCTTTTCTCCATCCCCACAGAAGCAGGGAACACTTCAAGAACCTCTCTAAGGACCTGAACGGTCACATGAAAACTCCACCCCGTCAATTAGCTTTGTGGCAGGGTTTTGTGGGCTTTAATACAAACAAAACAATGACCATGTACAACACGGCAACGGACATCGCCAGCTTATCCCTTGATACCTCTAAAGAAATGGTAATGATGAATTTCTGGAGCACAAAAGGAACTCTTTGGGCTCGGGGCATATGGTTACAGCAACATCATAGGGCGCACTCATGCACCTGATGCCACAAATCTGAATGATAATGCACACGCTGTAGTCGCAATTCAGCTCTTTGCTGCATTTATTGATAGTAGACTGCTCACATGCTTGAATGTGAGCTCATTCGTCTATTAAAGCGATGTTAGATTAAATAATCATCCGTGTGCTCAAACTTATTGACTTATTTGAACAAAGTTCCTCCCTTTGGATATCAGTTTGGTAGAGTTAAAACAATTAATTGGGCAGACAGCATATTAATAGGCAACCATTTTCATAATGGATTAATGATGAGTTATTTTTCACCTTTGTCTTTGACAAGTTGTTGATGAATCAAACAATTCTCTGAGAAAATAACCACCTAATTAATCAATAATGAATCAGCTATTGTGATAATTTTTCGGTGTCTGGAGTCAGTAAATGTTTTACTTTATTCAGTCACCACAAATTAATGCAACGTTATGATCAAGTTGTGTCCTGTTTGTGGATCATTGCTGCAGAAGACGGCCTGAAGTTGCCAGGGTAGTTACAGTATTCCACTGTTGAACATTTTAAACCAAAAAGTCTTGTTGTTTTGTTGCTTCACTATGTAGATGTAGGTGTGGGGGCACAGTGGTCACTTACATTTTTCAGCATCTTTCATCTCAAAAGATAGGGGTACAGTGGGGGTGGATTGATTTGATGTTTTGATGCATTGTTTGATGACAGCCAGCTCAAAGTGGAGGATGCCTCTGTGATGTCTCTCCATTGGAGGACATGAAAAGCATCACCTGGCCCCTGAGCCGAGGGTTATGGCTGCTAGTGGATTTAAGGGCTCCTGCTGAGCTGGACGGAGGCTCCATTGATGCCACATAATCCATTCAGTGTGACCTTTATATTTTTAGAGTCAGCCCCACTTCCCTGTCAGCCTGTCTTGTTAAAACTATTGCGGACATAAAAAGGTCCTCATCAACTATGTGCCATTATAACCGGATAGTATATCTAATTTATTTAATGTGTACATTCCATGAGGAAAATAAGTGCCTTCCATCACCAACCAGGCGGTCCGATGATCAAAAGAAACATGGAGCACAAGGCAAACTCATCAGATCAACAAACATATTCTTGCTAGATATCTTTGTGGGTTTCATCATCCTGCATCAAGTGACTGCTGTGAAAAAAAAAAACAAAGCCTTGTTCTCATCCCTGTGACATCAGCGGATATAGACAGAGCGTAGGGGAAGAATCAAAGCCAGGACGATCATATATTTCCAGTTAACTGTTTCCTTGACCTCGACCCAACCTTCAATTAACTGTATCAAAAATCTTCAATACCATAGGCTTAAAAAAAGTCATACAAACAAATAATCTCATAATGTACGTTACGTGGTATTAGTCATGAGCATCAGACTCCTACTCTGTTCAAGATTTGCCTAAACTAGAACCAAACATAATTGGGATAAATCTCCTCAGTAAGCCACATAAAACGCAGAGGGGTGTAAACTGTTACACTGCTGTATGTTAAGACACTGAAATACTTGCACAGATCAGACAAACTGCAGCAGCAGGGAAAGAGCAGCATTCAGTTCTGCTGTTTTCCTCTGTGACTTGAGGCCACTGAGTTTTTCTCCAGCCATAGTAAATTGGGCGCCTGGGGCAGGAGACTTGGCCAGGCTTGCATTTCGGAGCTCACTGTGGAGGGCATGAGGGATAAAGATATGGCACCGGAGGGGGGGGGGGCTGGGACAGGGCGGTGAATGGTGTGTGAGGACGGGAACCGCGGCGGAGGTGACATAACGCACATGTCTTAACACAAAAGCGACCTGGCTCGTTAACACACTAACTAGTAAGCTCCATGGCAATCAGCACTCATCATTCTCCTGGTTCTCTCCATCCACTTCGTCAGAAATATGGCTACATCTGCAAGTGTAATCACCCCATTGTACTCTGATTTTCTGCTCTGCTGGACAGCAGCACGGCAGCCTGCTTTTCAGCACCTCTCCCTCTCTCCCCTCGATCCCCTCCTCTCCCTCAAGTGCCCTCGCCTGTTCCTGGCTACTCCTTTGCTGGTGAGGCCGGTGTGTCTCACAGATTACAGAGCTCCGGTCGCTCAGGTAACAAGAGTCACTAATCTGGCTGGGGTTGAATTACACATAATTGCCTCGGCACCGTGATTGATTTCAGCCCTGGAAAGGAAAAGACGGCGGCTCCCCCCCCCCACCTCCCTGACTGCTTCTCTCCAGCGCTCACGAGCAGCAGCCAAGACTCTCCATCTAGTAGGAGGCAGGAGGCTTTGAAGAGATCAAAGCCAAGGCCGGGAGCAGTTGCGCGCCCTGGGAATACGGGAGAGAGGCTTTCTGCTCCTCAGCCCTATTTTCTAGCGTCATGTCGGATTGCAGCTGTATTGCATTTCGCTAGTTTTCTTAATGCTCTTGGTTTTGACTTTGACATCAGTGATCCCCCTCGGTTTCTTCAAAAACAAGGGGGGAGGACGACAAAAAAAAAAAGTGAGTGGGGGGGTGGGGAGAGACAGAGAGAGAGAGAGAGAGAGAGAGATCTACAGACTGATTTTTATTTTCACAACTCCATAATTGGCCAGTTCAAAGGAGAGGAGGAGAGAATGTAGCATTTGTTTTCAATTCCGCTGCCGATATGAAAGGAGCGACAAACTTTTATGGGTTTCCCAAAAATTAAAGACAGGCTTTTTTCACAGTCAAAGAACAGGGTGTTTTTTATGGCCAAGACCACACAAAATGAACTGATAGCAAAGCCCTCCTCTTTGTCCTCCCACAGAAAGCTCAACCGTGTAGTGTAGCTCTTACGCCGATGCATGTGTGTGCTTGTGTGCGTGCACACATGAGTCTAATACCCGTTTAGTGTATGTGTTGGAAATTGTTAGACGAAGAAAAAAAAGTGGTTTGATGTTTAGCGCAAAAACACAAAAGGAGGCATGAAGAAAGAGTGCAAGCTATATCCATCTATTCATTTAACAGCTTGGCTAATAAAGCCTGGTGGCGAGAAGGCACCCTTTGTACTGTAACTATGCAGGCCCTATACCAACCTCCTACACAGGGGACCATTAATATTTCAGCGCTGTCAGATACACATTGCATGTGAGCCTCTTTAGCACTCACACCCACAGCAGAAAGAAATAATGAGCTTCTGAAAAATATGAAACAGCAAAGAGAAGGAGGGAGGGAGAGCTTGCCAGAGACTGACCAACTTCATACAACAGAGCAGCTATTGATCATAACTCCATTTCTTAGCTGGACAAAGTGAGGGCTGTTTCCGCTTCTTTAAAGTCTGGACACAGGCGGCAGGATTTGCACCCATGTTTCACTCCTGTGGTCCTATTGTTCCCCTTGCTGCAGTTTACTAGCTGGAACATTGCTCGCCTCTATATTGGATCTACGCGCTGTCAGGATGGAAGGAAATCAATCAAGCTATTCATGTTTTTACTCATTTTATGACTATATCAGGGAACAGTGAGGCACTGTGATAAGCTTCTAGGGACTACTTGTCAACCTTCAATCATGGCTTAAAGACTAAACCAGGTCAGTCAAGTGAAACTTAGGCTGAAGGGTCATATGAATCGTATATTTAGATGACAAACAACAACAATAAAAAAAAAACTGTTTTGAGGCATGATTTTAAAATGTATTCAATTTGGGAGCATAATCAGCATATAGTTGGGGCCTAATTCTGCAAAACATCGTTGGCAAGCGACAACCACTACACCCACTATCCCTTTTAACTATGCACAGTCATAACACGGAGGGAGTTGCACAACGAAATTGGCAAAAACACATCACGCATGTACACACCGCCCTCTTTGACTCCATTTCTGATCCACTCTTACAGGAAGTCCACACCCAGGCCATTCAAACAGAATTGGACATGAGGGACAACCTTGGCGAGGCCTTCCACTGACCCCTGGAGATCAGCGGCAGGCTGCTGGTGAAGAGTGAAGCCCTCTGAGCAGGTGTTGTGGGTATGTCCATGGAAGTCTGACTGGCTGGCTCCAGGCAGCACTGCTTGATTGGTTAAGCTTCATCCAATTCAGTGGGAGATGGGGAGCGAAGAAAAAGTGTCATCATCTATGAGTGTTTCACTTTGAGCAGTAACACATGCCCAAAAATAAACATCAACAGGGGTTAAGTGTTATGCTTGCATGTCATGCTCAGTGACCATGACACTCCGCATTGCCTTTCTCAGACACATATAGAAACACACATTTACAGCACTTTGAACACTTGTTAAGAACTTTAACTTAGTCTATAACCAGCTTCATCTGCACCACTCATTTTATAAATAGTAATAGACCGAAAGGAGAGAGTCAGAGGACTCTGATTATATCTATTGCTCGCTCTGATTCGTAGATTTTGTTTAATGCAATCTGATGTAATGGCACTGCTTTACCATTAGCGTGTTGTGTTAATAATAATAAATAAATAGGTAAATGACAAATAATAATAATAATAATAATAATAATAATAATAAATGTTAGTCAAATAACAGTTTGATCCATTTATCATATGTTTAAGAGTCTAAATATATAGAATATATAGATTTTTTTACGCTATCCCAAATCAATTAGCGTGCACCAACACTACAAAAAAAAAAAAAAAAAAAATCATCCAGAGACTATAACCTTGATCGTCTTATTTTTGGTTCTCATCTAACACAACAACGCATATCTTTAGGTCGGGGTAGAAAGTCACTCTGCTGAGCTCCATTTAACAAGATGAAACGCTCTGATAAGGTGATTGCAACCACATGGCATCATTAGCACCATGCATATGGAGTAAATGTGTCAACCAGCATCACCATACAGTGGCGGGTGAGAAGAACCTTTGGCGTTAATGGCACTGTTTATAAAACACTGAGAGACCCAGCGGCACTACAAAGAGTCTAAGAGGCCAAGTGTTTCTTCTGTGTGAGGTCCCTGCTGCTGTCCTTCATGTGTACACGCATATTTCACCATGTGATAGAGCTGCACAACAGATGACATCAATGTCAGCATGACTCTTTGATACCTACGCCGCCTGAGTGAAGAAAAAAAAAAGAAACAAAAAGGACTGATTGGGTATATATATATATATATATATATATATATATATATGGCATACAATAAGGCGATTGAGACTACTTATAGAAAATGAAATGAGCTGATAGTGGGATGTGCATTGATCATATGGAATCCAGCTGCTTTAAGGCAAAATGCTACATTCAGCTCCAGTAAACTACCATACCCTCCCTGTATTGAGACTTGGAGGAAAAAAAACAACAACAAAAAAACAACAACCTACAGAAGGTGCTATAAGCTGCCATCTAGAACATTTAGTGTGGACGTGGAAGGATGCTAGTAAATGTAGTGTTCTCTTTAACAGGGATCTTCCACGGTAGTGCTGGGGGCATGAGCTCAGGACACACATGGCACTGAGGGACACCAGAGCGGTCCTACCAAATCCCGTTAGGTAAGCCTGGGTTAGTGATTCCACGCTGCGAGACACTGGCTAGCAGATCCGTCACGTTCCCACTACATCAAAGGAAAGTGTAGCACTGCACACTCCCATCCCCCCCCAAACAGCCTCTTTCTCACCATGAGGATCTGCAATTGTGGGTCCAAAGGGAAAAAAAGAGTGCACCGCAAACGTGACGGGGCTCTCTAAACTCCCCCCACCATGGCAGCAAAACTCATTTTTAGAAAAAATAATAATCTGCAATTCTATCCGTTCCTCTCCTTAAGCTGTTGCCCAAGACTATGAGACAGTTCTGCACATCTTCACAGTCAAACCTTGTACTGTATCTCTGCACTATCAACATTTCAGAGCCGAGAACAAGCAGCCTTGTTGTTATCTTGTCATCCATGCATTTAGTTTATTCAAAGCAGTTTTTTTTAAATGGGATGTCATGAGCTCAGGGGTTGTAAGATGTCTTCAAACCTATAGTAGAGCATGTAAAACGGGAGTTTTTAGGTAGGCGTTTACGTGACAGCAGCAACATCCTCCGCAAATAGATTTTGGGTCATTTAAAAATATGCACTGCCTATCACATGCGTAGTGATCTTTATTTAGAAGCTGTCATTTCCCAATTCTGACTTGAGTTTGGGAAGCTAAAAAGGGCCAATTCAAAGATAAACTCCTCAAAGTGACATTGTTCTCTTCTTCCATGCGTCAAACCAAACGTGATGATATCCGGGGTGCTTTGAAGAACATACTTGGGGAGCTTTTATGATGTGTACCAAAATTGCAAAAGCTTGTTTCTTTTCTTGATTAAAAAAAAAACAATCACACAAAGTTGCCAGAGAGTGCACAATCCTCCCTTATCGTCATGATCTTTCCAAGTTTTTTACACCAAAAGGTCAAAGTTTAAAGCAGCAGAAGTATGAATGATTACATGTAGAGTCTTCATATTATCTAATGCTTCTGCATATCCTCCGGCACTGAAAAGGGAAACACTCATCCAATTAGTGTGTTTACTTGCAGTTAAGTGACCAGATTATGGTCTACTTTCTACAGTAACCCGTTTTCTTTAATGTCATGTAAATAAGCAACATGGTTTTCATAATTAGGGCAAGGAATTAAAAAAAGGGAGACAGATTTCTGCTATTTCTTAAAATATGTTGACCTGGTTTCTAACATGTCCACATATAGAAAGACACAGGACAGAGGAAAATATTGCTGTAGCAGAGGTGCAGTGGGATAATAGTAAAGATCATTTTACAAAGTTGTGCGCATCCTTAAGTTAAATCCTACGTCTGACTAAACCTTGAATTAATTCATAAATTTAGTTGATTTCTCCAACATTTGTAAAATTCAGCCAGTTACCTGCTTTCACCAGGTTTACTCTCAATAACCTGTTTTTTTGTGTGCATGTAAATCTGGACAAGACAGTGAATAATGTTTCCTACTTCAACTTACACACTTTAAGTTCCATATAGCTAATTAGGCACCAGTTCCAAGCATCATGTACAGTACACACATACACAACATATTTTTGCTTTTTCAAGGAAGGGGGCGCATCACATAATGATGAAACTGTCTTCGCTGTCACACTTCACTTCTTGCTCAGGAAACCCTGCAGGCTCGACATCCTAAAACAGTTACAGGTTTACATAAACATCAGAGTATTCATAACATACCAGTGACTCTCTGAAGTGGCCAACGCTGCTTAAAATCCACATTAAATTTACGGTACATGCAACTCAACACCAACCAGCATCTTCACACCAAAATCTCTACTCTTGTGGTGGAGACGACTTATCAAGCTGGAGCCCTCTAAAATCTGCTGACAATCAGCAACTCCCAACAGCTCCATCATGACTGGACGGCATGTGCAGGAATGTCATGGTCAATGGAAATCAATCTAAACTACTGGGATTGGGGGCGGCAGTGGGGCTGGGGATGGAAGAGAATGAAAGAGAGAATGTGCCTTTGATCTCAGTGAAAACCGATCCCAGGCCTGCAGATACTGTGGCTGCGGTGGCCAGCAGCAGAGGCAGCAAGCTGACATCAGTGGGAAAGCCAGAGGCCTCATGCTCCGTGATCCTTCCACCAAGCCCTGGCTCTATTTATTGGATAAGTGAGAGAAACGTATATAAAATGACTACTGTTTTATTGAAGACAGGGTGAGGAGGAAAATTGGGTGAAAAAAAAAAAAAAAGAACCATGGTAAATGAAATAAAAGCAAAGCTTTAAAACTTTTGGCAGTGAGTACGCAGTCTAACTGCCTGGCCTAATTCATCTGCAGTGAAGGATAATTTCCTCTCATACAGTCAGCTGGTCTCCATACAGGCCTCTTCAAGTTCTTTGGTGTGTGTACAATGGAATAATTGATCAAATTGACCAGAAAACAAGCCATAAAAAGAGAATTTGGAAGGCATCATACACCACATTTCATAAACGATTTTATTTGTAAACTTAAGAGGGCGAATCATGGAGTAATCAGGATCATGTTTTCTCCACAATGTCGCATACCTTTACCCTCTGCAACGCGGGCAGAGGAGAAGCAATGCAATTTTAACATCATTTCATGATAGAGTTGCATGTGAATGAACATCCTTTTACACCCAGCATGTGGCATCTGCCCCCAACAATCACATCTGCCTCCGAAAGTCTATTCTTATAATAACACAGAACTCACATTTCACATCTTTACCCTGATGAATTTAACTCAGATGCAATGCAAAAGTACAAACAACCCAGGGCTTTTAGTTCTTCTGCAGCATGTGCAAGTGTTTCCTGTATGGAGACACCAAACCATAGCCAGACTGAGGTTGGTTGTCTTCCCCCAAGTGTGATACAGATACATGTGCATGGACAAAACAGGATTAGAGTGGACAGCTGTTGGTGTGCCTTGCGTTTTATGTCTGTCTTGAGAGGAGAAATTTGCAAAAGGAACAGACACAGGAAGCCGCCAGTAAGAGACCTGCAGCTGGCCTGAAATTAATACCGTTACAGGGACGATATCGGCAACAAAATATCCACTGCTGGTCGGTACTATAAACTCCTCTGCAGGGCGGACTTGAGTTTGCCTCCAGGCCTCCAAAGTCATGATGGGCAAATTAGAGGGCTTACTTGGGTCATGTAGACATGCATCACTTAAGATTTTAACAAGATGAGAAATACTGTATATCTCATGTTAATCTTCTGGAAAATATGGCGGGCATTTGGTTTCCATGTTGAATTCTTTGATATAAAATATATCAAGACTGTATTATTTTAATGGGATGGTTTTCTTATTTTATTGATATTTCAAACTAGATGTGTTGGATGGCTAAATTTTTTTTTTTTTACATACTAACCAAAAGTTGTCAGAACCCAAAGCGCTATCATAAAATTGCTATTTTTGTCTAACCACCAAACCTCAAAATATTTTTAATTAACAATGAAAAATAAGCAAACGCTTACAGAAAACAGCGAATGTTTTGAGATTTTAGTACTAAGTAATTTTAAAGTACTGCAACACTTTAGTGCAATTTATAGTTTAAACTGAAGAATAAGGGTCTGTGAGCAGGTATATCAACAGGCCGCCTGCTGTCTTCTACCTCAGCCTCTAACGCTGTATAAAATGAGCAAGATGTGACTGGATGCTGGTAACATTTACCACAATATGCGGCTTTGCTCTGACAGCTTTGACACAGCTTTTAAATTATATTTAAATTCAAGCACTTTAAAAAAAAAAAAAAAAAGGGGAGCTTAACCAAAGATGTCCAGTTTCTCAAAGTCTTTGTCATCACATCTAAATTGTTACTACAACTGCAATTGCAAAAGATAGTCTTCTTTCTGCAGGTTGTGCAATACGCCTTCCTTTCCGTGGCTCCTCTGTTGTCATTAAAACGACAGCAATAACAAAATCCTCCTCTTCTCTAGTGGCTGATGAGCAGGTACAAATGTTAGCTAGTTACCTTTAACGTGCATGCACGCACAACGTCAAAGGTCAGAGGACACGAGTCCATCCTGAGAGCAGATAGTCGCCCTCATTAAGGAGAGCGGAGCAGAAAAAAAAAATTCTCCCTTTTTATTTTTGGTGTCCATGTTAGTCAATCTAGCTCCAGTCCGCTCTGCTCCACGTCTACACGGAGACGCCAGGAAAAAGCAAATAAATATGATGATGATGGGTTTTGTTTTATTTCAAATATTAAAAAGAGTATATTCAAATATATTCAAATTCAAGTCACTGTTATGGAAACATAACAGTTAAAATTAAGCATTTTCCAAACTTTCAAGACTCTGTATGAACTCTTTTTACAGTTAATCATCCAACGTCAGCTTGTTTTTTCAAACTGAACTCAGAAACCAACTTGAATTGGAGATTAACCTGAGCAGGTGCAGCACAAAGTTAAATCTCGGCCCGTCTCCCATCATCCTTAAGTTTGTTTTTACTTTTTCCTCACTCGATAAAAAAAATATATCATGACAGATTTTACTCATTTTATACGCTTACACTTTTGTGCTCGTCAAACTCAGATGTAGAGATTTCCAGCTATGTTTTGGTACTTATTCTCAACGTACGATGCCAACAACATTTCATATCACAGTGTGAAGAGTTTCATTCATTGAGGCTGACTTGCAAAAAGAAAAAGAGCTTGCACTGACCGTTCTGGGCATGGGCGGCGAGAGGGAGCCGTTGTTCATGTAGGAGTCGTTGTTCATGTTGCTCATCATGATGTAGCCTGGATAACCCGAATACGGATGGCCTTTATTGTACATGTCTTGATGCTTTCCTGATTTATAAAAAAAACAAAAAACAAAGTAGAAAAGAGACAATTTACTGAGCATTTGCATGAGCCTCACAGGTATGTAAAGCACTTATACAAAAAGGTCAGAACTTTAATTACAAGTCATATTAATCAAGTCATTTTTTATTTTATTATCAACACCAAAACTCATTTTTTTTATTTTAAAAACACATAAATAAATCTTTAAAATGACAAATTCGTAATGTGCTTTAGTCAATCAACTAAGTAATAACGAGAAAGCTGAACTGAAACTGTTCCGATGCTGTAAAGATATCACTGTCGATCGCTTTAACCCGTGCACCATTTTGCCTCAGCCTTTTGTTTGTGCCTTTTCTTCCTGTCTTGGAGAGGAGGGTTGTATTATACAGAAGAACAATGGAGCCCCTCTGTGCCAATTAGCACCAATTAGAAGAACATACAGACTGTGTCAAAACAAGAGACGCCCCAACTGTTCCTCTATGCCTTTGACCTGAGAGAGGAGGGGGGGGGGGGCTTTATACAAGAGGCCTCAATACAGCGCCACTCGCCACTCAACTGCACGCTGTGCAATAAGGCCGGGGGGTTGGGAGTGTTTATGGTATTTAGCCTGATGGTAACATAGATCTTGTTGTGAAGAAAGCCAGTGTTTGGTTTGAGGGGATCCTATTCAGGAGTGAAAGGGGAACAAAGAGGAGACACACTCCTCCTCAAAGTCCTGATAATAATGACCTGCAGCAGCGGGGTCAGGCTACAATAGCCAGAGAGCAAGGAGCCCCCAAGCAGTAGCAACATGTTGCATGTGACAGAGCAACCGGAGAGCTCATGTATTTGGGGAAATGGTTTATTGGGGTAATTGCATAATAAGAAACACCAGAGACAGAAATGTGATTTTTGATCATAAATTTTAGCTCATGTAATGTGTGTCATAATGATCACTCCCAGATTAAAAACACAAGGGGGGAAAAAAAGTGCATATTCATCCACTTAAAAAAAAATCCATTTTTTCCAATTCTTCTTCTTTGTTACCATTTCTGCAGGCGCCCTCATCTATGAGGTAGGTAACAGGTAGCCCTGTCCATGAAGGTATAGCATGTCCTGACTAGACTTGGATCAGAAATGATCTCTTTGTGAGCAGCAGAAACAGGGATCAACAACGAGGTGGTGTTTCTTCACAGCCTCAACTTCTCAGGCTATGGCGAATAACACCGGAAATCTGAAGCATTTAGGTTTTTATTGCAGCTAAATGTCACGCTGTCCTATAAAGCATGCCAATTTAACGAGCTCTCGCTTGAGGCTATGTCACTTACCATCATCCGGATGGTCTCTGTGTTTTTCGTGATATGAATCTTGTGGTATTTGGGACTGTCTAGCTGCCTGTAAAAGACAAAAAATAAAATAAAGAGAAAGAAATGATGGTGAATCAATTAGAGAGGCCTTCAAAACGCACAAAGACATGCTGATACGGTCAGACACCCACAAACACTGCTGGGAAATATGCTGTCCTTTTGCTTGTCACCAAAGCAGAACACACACACACACACACACACACACACATCACTATCTATAGAGGAGTGATGTAGCAGCCTGCATCAAAGCTTCAAAAGAACCACTTAATTAAGCTTCATGTCCTTAAGGAGCTTACAAATTAACTTGTTTTCAATATCATAGGTCCACTCTCATTTTCATTTCTCAGTTTAGACCTCCTTCTAAATTCAAATTATTAAGAGTGTATTTGTGTTATAATTTTTTTTTTAAAAAAAAGCTTTGTGGAAAGTGGAAAAAAAAAATCATAGACATACTGTGTTTACCACTTAAAAGAAGAATAAAAACCCATGCACATACACATCCATTTCCTTTCTTTCTTTCTTCTTTTTTTTTAGAATCAGAATTGGGAAGAAGAGCTCTTTTTTTTTTTGGAGTTCAGACCCCTCAGGATGGCTTCAAGCTGAGCGAGGGAACTTCACTGGATTCCTAATTAACATTCAGCCTCTGTCTCGTGAGTCTCTAGGACATTTGGTGGTGGATGTGTACCGTCTCGTTTCTAGATGTGCCCAAAATTCCATTAACACTGCGGTTAATGACAAAACCGTCGACTAAACCTTGCGATGAGGAAGCTGCAGCCTGCATCCTGAGGTCAGTGCATCGATAGATGGATGCAGGAAGAAAATGAAAAGCAAAACATTATTTTTTTTTAACCTGTGAGGTTTCATGTACATTTTGAGTGTGTGTGTGTGTGTGAGTGTTTGTGCTAATAGAATCTCATCTAGGTCACTGGAATATTAAGAGTGAGAGTGGATGACTTTGTAATCATTTTAGATATATTAAAAAGGTATCAATAATAATTATTCTGTAGAGATTTTGAATGCATTCACATTCTCAACAGATTTATACAACAATTTCTCCGCTATGTCACCTCTTAATATCTTTTAATCTGATTAGATAAGAACAAGCTAAATAAATGTTACTGTAAATGTAAAGATCATTTCTGAGCAATCTACTATAATATTACGAAATAGCAGGAATGTGAAAATCACATCCAAAATGATTGAATACTATTTTTTTTTTCCACAGGACCTTTGAGGTATATTTATTATTTAATCTTGTTTGCCAATAGGTTTTAAACCACATGTGCTGAACACATTCATGTACTGGTGTTTACAGCTGCTGAGGGTTATACCAAAGCAAACACAGCTATTAACCTACTTGTCTCTGGCAGCACACAAGGCCCCGATTCTTATGTCTTAAAAATATCTTTTCTACTTTTTTTTCCCCAATTTGAATTTCATTGACAAATTCATTGACTACTCAGAGGGTCACGTAAACACTCGGGCCTTTAGTGCATCCACTAATGAGATTATTGGGTGTTTAGGATGTAGTATTTAGAGGAGCATCTTTAGTGTTGCAGGAGAAGAGGCGAAGCTTGTACATCTGGTTCTGGAGACTTTAATTCAATTACTTTACTTTACACTTACTAATTGGCATCATTAAAACTATTTCTCTTTTATAAAAAAAAAATATAAAGTACACACAGTGAGACAGTGGAGGTTATAAATCCACCTGAAGTCAGAAGGATATTTATTTTAGCCTGAGATGCATCTTTGTGATAAAAGGTGACATGAGCATATGAGAAATAAGTTTTTAATGTCCTATTTTGTTCATTTTTCACCAATCTTTTTAGGTGTTTAAGGCAAGCTCAGGGTCATTCATATCTAAGTGCTGAAAGCTACATGAAAAGCTGTTTGTTTTGGTTTTTTTTTTATGCTGAAATGAGATAAAGTAAGTTTTGTTTACAGGCTGCTGCAGGCTGTTTCTCTTCTCTGATGAGAGTTCAGAGTTGATACACACCTTCCTGTCCCTCACCATTCACCACATCAGAGAAAACACACACACACACACATCAAACACACACACACACGTCACTCACATCGTGGCTGTTGCTGTTGGGGCTGCTCTCCGACTCGTTGACCAGAGATGACTTGATGTCCGCCAGGTCTCCCTCTTCCTCCGAGTGGCTGAGCTCGGCGAAGATTTGCTCCTTGTGCGGGTCTCCTTCGTCTTTGAACGGGATCATTTCGTCTGTGGCGCACAGCTCCGGGTCTCCGCCGCCGCCGCCTGATAACTGTGGCATTTTTTTTTTTTGTTTTACTCTGTTTGTTTCACAAAGAAAACTAAGGGCAACACACACGCCAGCACTGTCCCAAAACTAGAGGGAAAATTCCCCACTAAAATCCTCCGAAACCGAGTGGGGGAAAAGCGTCGAGAGAAGCGGCGTGCAGACACACTGCCGGTGTGTTTTTACCGGAGCAACAGGAGCAGTGTGGCTTGTGTCGGCGTCCTTTCTCACCACCAAAGTTTTGACTATGAGGACTGAAAGTCAAACCTGAAAAACTTGAGATGTAAAGGCTGAGAATGAAAGTCCGGTGCACGTCTCAATGTCATGAGGGAAAAATAAAAAAAAAGAGAGACAAAACACCTTGAGTTAAAACCTCATTTCAGTCATCAAACACACAACCGACGACGGATATGGTCCTGTAGAAATGCCTCAATGTAAAAAATAATAATAATAATAATAATAACAAAAAAAAAGTGCTTTCATAAAAGTGAGAACAAATATTTCCTCGGTGGTCCAGTGAAGAGCTGAGGCGTCCTTGAAAGTGGAAAAAAAAAACACACAGGAGGCAAACAAAACCAAAACACCGTCTGGAGGTGAGAAGGTAACTGATGGAGGTGCAACTTGAAGAAAACACAGTTTTAACACTCAGACGAGACAACGAGCTTTCATGCTTTAAAAATACATCCTCGGTGATGATCAGATGAGGAGGGATTAAAGCAAAAGTCATAAAACAATCAAAAAAAAGAGGATAGAGAGGAAAAAACCCGCCGTGGACCGACTTCCCACTGCTCCCGCAGTGCTTCCACAGTGTAATGTAAGCAGTGTGTGTATGTGTTGGTAATGTAGCTGTGCTCCCTCCTCCTTCTCCTCCTCCTCTTTCTCTCTCTCAGTCACTGGGAGGAAGGAGAGATGAAAGGGAAGCCGAGCCTCTGATTGACACCGCACCGATTGACACTCCTCCTGAGAGAGAGATTTATACTCAGCTCACAACAAATGGGCAGACAGGAGAGGAAGAAGAAGAAGAAGAAGAAAAGAAGAAGAAGAAGAAGAAGAAGCGGCGAGTGTGTTGGGTTGAAACAATCACGATAAATAAAAATGATAATATAATAATATAGAGAGCGAGAGGGGAAAGACAAGCTGGAGGTTATTTGGCAAAGACGGAAGAAGTGGAATTTAATCTAAACGCAATAATTGGCAATAGTGTTATTTTCAGTAGAAATATATAAATAAATAAAAAAAACAACAACAACAACTGAGGCCACAGTAATAGAAGAAAATTTCAAATTTTTTTTGGGGATTTGTAAAAAATATATTTGTAGATCTGGCTATAAATGTTCATATAGATTTATGTATTCATTTGTAAAAACAGCCTTTATATCAGTGTATATGTGTATCAAAGGCATACTTGTGGTTTTCCAAGTTTTTTTTAATATGTTTTAAAATTGTGTGCAAATATATAAAAAAAACCTCTGTCACTCCCATTCACAAAAACTAATGCTGCATTATTAGTAGCTTTATATATATATATATTATATAAGTATCTTGAAGGAAATGATTGAAGTTGCAGACCAAGGGGTCTTTAAATTCTTGCGCGTCAGTGACCCCTAAAATACACGTTATCCTCACAATATGGAGAGATTCATTAATTGTCAACCCCCATACATACACACATAAAAACAAGAAGCAAGCCAAAACAAGTCGTTGGAGGTTTTTCCTTTTTTTTTTAATAATCAACACACGCACGCGCGCAGTGCTAAATAGATAAATAAAGATTAAATAATGCAAAGTGTGAAAAAAAAAAACCAGACAGGCAACAACGAATATAAGAAAAGAAGAATTGGGTTAAATGAGCCTCGCGTATTTCATGAGAAAATAAAGGGAAAAGAAAACAAACACACAGTGGAAGTGGCGTGATTCTGTCTGTCTGAGCAGCGAGAGATTGCGTGAGAATCAAAGTTGGGATGGAGAGGCAGATCTTTATAAAGCGCGGGGGTGGGGTTAGCGGGGCGGAGCCGCGGCTGCCTTTGATCTTGCAGCGGCTGGCTCTTTCATCCCCGACTCCCCCACCCTCACCCCCACCCCTTAACCCCCCCCCCCAGCTCTCCCTCGCCTTTGTATGACTAAATTTGGTCCGAGTGTGGAGCCGGGCCAACATTTCCACGTGTGCGTTCATCCCAGCTGAGAGAGAGAGAGACAGAGAGAGAGAGAGAGAGAGAGAGAGAGAGAGAGAGAGAGAGAGAGAGAGAGAGAGAGAGAGAGAAGGGGTTCTCTTCCGGGTAAGGAGACAGCGAGAAAAAAAAGATCAAAGGCTTTTTGGGTTTTGGATGCCGAGTGTGGATTCAAAAGAGCCGAGACTGGCTGCATTCCAGAGTATAGCGGAAAGAGCACGCGCACACACACACACACACACATACACGCACACACACACACGAGCACGCACGCACGCAGGATACAGACACACGCGCACTGAAAGAGAGAGAGAGTTAATTAGAAAGATTTCACACAGACAGACTTGAACAACCAAACCTTTCATTAAAAAGCCTTTAACATTATATTTCTTGTTTCCAGCCAAAAAAAAAAATAAAAAAAACAGTGTGATACAAGGTGGCTGTTTTCCTTCTCACTCTGTAGAAACTGTCTGTTCATGCCTCATTACAGCACTTCTTTAATTTAATTAGCTGCCACTTTTTCTCTGGCACAATTTGAAATGATGCTACCTATACATCCACCAACCATCACCGCCCTAAAACCACGCTAATAGGAACGACCTCATTCCCTTGAAATATATTTTCCTCCGTGTCTTTTTTTCCCCCCGCATTCACCTTGGATTCGGTTTAAATCGTAAAATTAGGAGAATGAAGGGGGGGAAAAAACGATTTCTGGTATCATAGGCCTATTAAGATACTAAAAAGAGACAGTGCAGGCCTGCAGGGCCTGAGGTAAGAAGTGAAGAGATCCAAATGAAGCAGATTAAATAAATCACAGGCCCTGAATGCTTCATGTTTGGTTTTTGGCTTTGGTTTTGGGTTATTAGCATTTTAATAAATTAAATAATACAACATATCAGACTTTCTCACGGATAGAATGATAAAATCTTGGACTTATTTTCATCGTTGCTGTTTTCCTGCCTTAACCGCGAACTAGTGCTTGGGATCCTGGAGATCAGCCACTCTTTGACAGCTATAAAAAACATGCATACACATTGTTTCATCCTCTTACACTCCACAACCGTTCCTAATTAAATGCGAATTACTTATAAAACATAAATTTAAATAATAACATAACAGAAAAGGAATTAACTCGTGACCCTTCGCTGTGAAATGGTTAAGTCCAGTGTATTTTCAGATCTGTGATTTGTGTTCACAGTCATTTTTGCAGCTCTACTCCTCTGAAATCCCAAATACGTCAGTTTGAATTTCTGTTATTGGGGTTTCATAACAATATGTTCATTAGGGGCCTAGCAGGGAGTTGTGGCATATATAAATATATATATATATATATGTGTGTGTGTGTGTGTGTGTGTGTGTGATTTTTAACAATATTTTACACATACAGTAGGGGGGTTTGTGAGAACCAAAACAAGGAAGTAAAGATAATGTCAACAAAACACAAAGATTAATCAAGATGTCATTCCAGGTCTGAACAAAGAAATATTGGCAACTAATAAAAAAAATGGAAAACTGAATAATAAAAAACTAAGATAACCCAACAAATCAGAAAAGACAACAGTAAATAATCAAAGAATTAAGAAGTAAAACAAATCAATGCAGGGGGTCGACTTCATGTTTTTAACCTGGTATTGGTGTTAATGCACGTTACATAAAATGTGCTACTAAAATAACAAGAAAAACAAATACACTGAAAACTTAAATCAAGACCTATAAGGACTTCAATTTGATTCCTTGGCTACATGGAAAATGTCTAAAATTACCTAAAAGTTTATTGTCATTTTATATTCTGGTTTTAGAGATTCATTATTTAATGTCCTCTGCTGCATGATAAGAGACCACCGCAGAGAAGTCCATCTTCTTGATTAGAGGGAGGAGAGGAAGGATCATTTGTTCACTGGGATACTACAGCAATGTACATATTTCACTGTGCAATATAGATTTTTTTTTTCATTTAATCAATGAATATTGTTTGCAGCTGTGGAACAGCTCATCAGCAACAAGCTGAGGGTTTTGTTTGCTGTGTAACGAATATAGTTTCGCAATTTGATGACAAGGCAACAAATGACAGCATCTCTAATGAAGACGCTGTCAAGAACGCAGTTTCTCTTGACATCAAAATATAGTATATTCTCCAGTGAGACTCTGTTTATCGCAGCTCCGGTTGTTAAAATAACCAGGAAAGCTGGAGTGGAGAGAAAAGAGAAAAAGGGAAGGAGGGGAGAAGAAGGAAGGAAAAAAAACAGAGCTACATTAGCATTTCTCTCCTAATGAGTTCATAAGAGTGACCCCTCTGGATCTCACATGAAAAGGAAGATTTCCTGCTGCGCTGTGACCTGAATTCAGTTGTCTCTCACTTCAGATACTACATTTTGCATGTTATATAAGGAAGGAATATATCTATACACACGGCATAATTTATCACCAGCAGATTTCGATTCCTTATCTTCCCTCCTTAAAGACAGTCGATCTGATAGAAGGGAATAAATATATTAATAGTCCACGCATCATGGTGAGACACTATGTTGATGAACATAACGCATACTTAGCATATTTTGTTGTAATATGATGTTTGTTTCCCCCTTTTCTTATAAAGTTGCGAGAGCATATCAGTTTAGCAGACAATGTGAATTGTGTCAAACAAAATGCTCTTTGTTGGAACAACATCCAGTCAAGGTCCTCTTTAGATCTATTATTGTCTCATCTTTTATCTGTTCTATTTTCATTGCAACGCATAATACTTCAAACAATAAATTACCCTAATTATCTCCAGTTCAGTCTTTGTGCCGCACATGTACATGTGTGTTTCTGTGTGTGTTCAGTTTGATGATTTGTCAATATCAGCCCCTAAATTCACTTCCCAGGTGAGTTCAGTGGTGAAATCCACCTGCTAGTCATCCATAACAACTTCCTTGATGTAGAAATTATAGCCCTTCGCTTGCAGCCATCTACAAGAAAACGACAGGAAACAAACATCAAATTATGATGAAAAGAGCTTGCAATTAAAGCTGCAAAAGGACACCATTTATCAAAAGTGCAAATCAAAAACCAGAGGGAGGTCCGAGATGAGTGATTATGTGTGTTGCTCTTTGATTGGTGGAAGATGAGTCACTGTCTTGAAGGGGAGGAAAGTGTCTTGGGGGTAAAATAAAGGAAGAGAGGGGCCAACGTGTGATCTGTTGATTTACGGCAACGCTGTCAGGAGGCTGTCTCAGACAAACTGTCATTAAAATGAAATTATCTCCTTGATGGAAAAGGAGGGGAATTTGTCATACTATGTATTTTGGATGTGTCCAATTTGAAAAGGTGAGGCTATAGTATGCAAAAAAGACGATTCCCCAGGAGGATTCACTCCTCAAACTCTATAGATTACCAAATCCAATCAGCAGACTCCTCTATTGTTTTACTTAAAGAGATAAAGAATGATTCATGCCAAGTGGCACTGGGCTCCACCCTGCCTCCCTCACCAGTCAGTGATGCTGACAGAGAGAGAAGCATTGAGTAAGCTTCTCAGAGACAGAGAGGGTGAGTTAGGGATCACTTTTCCCCTGAGACTTGGCTCACTCTCACAGGTGAGCCGGTATTACCTTACATTCTCTGAGCTTCAAAAACCTGAGTGCTTGCATTAGACAAACATGCACATGCACAGACACAAACTCGTGTCTGACTTTTCACACTGTTTCAACAAACAGCTTGTGTCCAAAAAGCACCGATAGTTGTTGGTGCTGCATCACTGCAGCCAAAAGAAGAATCCTCTAGAGGCATATAATATCATGACAGACAGTCTTTCCCTCCTGTGTGTGTGTGTGTGTGTGTGTGTGTGAACATGCAGCTCCATCCCACTGTCACCTGTGAAGACTAATGGGGAGATTAACACTTGGCTGACCCAAGTGCCTTAAGGGAAACTGATGGTGAAGGTGTTTACCTACAAACTTCACCCAGCTGGGAAGGCCACCTTCTCTGCAGTGGACTCTCAGTTAGCAGGAATCTGCTGAGTTTGCGTATTGGCTCCATGGACTTTTATTGTTAATAGGGGGCAACGACTCATCCTGTGGGATACTTGAACGTCTATGCCAATACTCATGCACTGGAGAAAAAGTCATAAGGAAACATTATCTAGAAACCGTGAACACCTGTACCATCTGTACCAATCCATTTAGTAGATGTTCAGATATTTCCTTGGATAAGTGAAAGCACAAGAGGAAAAGTCATGGAGGCCACCAAAGTCAGTAGGCTTCATCCTACATCACATTTAAAGTGCAATCCGTCAAGTAGTTGTTAAGATGTTTCAGCCTGGACCGACAGACCAACGTTACCATAAAAAAAAAGCTTGTTCGATAGTAAGTGAGAGTATAGAGGCTTTTCCTTCAGTTACACTGTGGGAAAGGGCAAGGTGTAATTGATTAGGTTAGAGAGGCATGACAAGACTCCCTTTTCATAGCGGAGGGCCTACATATGTCCAGAGGCTGGCCGAGCTTCTCCACCAGCTGTCCTCCACTGTGTGCTGCCGTGTCGCGCTGCATTCTTCAGGTCCAAAGGGGAAGTGGTCCAGTCCTCTCAGCGCACACAGCTACTCCTTTCATCCCACTGTGTTATTGGAGAAAGCATTGAGCATTGCGTCAGAGCCTGCTGTGTCAGGGTCAGGGGTCAGAGCTGACCTGCTAAGAGGTCACGGGGCCCCCATCCAGTCTGTAATCAAGCACACAGCACACCTCGCTGACCCCACTCCTCAGTCTGCGCCCGTCGCCCAGCCTCAGCCTGCCTCGGCTGCCTGAGATCAAACACGGAGCGGCGGTACCTCTGGCCCTGTGTTATCAGCCTGTGTGTCTCTTCACATCAACACGCAGGGCTAAACAGTAAACACAGGCAGCCTGGTTTGACTCACTGTGTGTGTGTGTGTGCGTGTGTGTGTGTGTGTGTAAGCCTGTGAACATATCTGAAAGCCTGTGCTTGACTGCACCTGGGTGCATGGCAGTAAGCTTTGTGCATTGTTCAGATTTTATCAATTCTGGTTTAGAGTCCCGTTTAAATAATATCCTGGTTCACTTTTCTATTTGACTAATATATTGAAATATATATTTTTGAAACTTTCATCAAATTTAGACTGCAATAAAAAGTAATTTTGTTTTAGTTTGTTGATCCAGCATGATATTATATTAATTTTCTCTCACAATAGTGAGTGATGTATTTTCATGTCATTTTCTATTAACACAGAAGCAATTGCTGTTTTCTATCTTTGGTTGAAAGGTAAAAGTAAGAAAATGTGCCATGCAGAACCCCAAGTTTCTCTTGCTTGGCAGGCCAGCACCTTGCATAGCAGCAGCAGCAGCATTGGTGTGTGAATGGTAAGGTAGAGAATCACTATATACAAGCTGTTCATTTGTTTTTCTTAAGTTGGATGCGCTAATGTTACTGTTTTGTAGCATTGTGACATCAAAAACTCTGCATTCTTACATCATACTACAGTAAAGTCTTGTCATAAATGCTTTCCTTACCATATTATTTTTACGAGTTTTTAAGAATCAATAAGTGAAATTTAAAAAAGCATTAATGAATCCTCATTTTTTATACCTTTGGGACAGTTTCACTTTAGAGCCAACCCTAGATAACTTCTCACTGTGAATGATTACTTTTTGGTATTTGCTTTTACTACAAAGATCACATTGAAGATACAGACAGGAAAGGGGAGAGAGAAGAGGCTAGAAACAGCTATAATTAAACACGGGTTGATGCAACTTTATAGTATGAATCATACCTATTCGGCCACCAGGACACTTTGGATCAGTGTGTGCAGTCAAATCAGTAACTGTGTTTCCCACAGATGGAAAGGGTCTGTGTAAAGAGAACAAGCAAAGCAATATTTAACCAGTTTGGTAGCTGATTTCCTGTGTGCACCAGCTTACACCACCAGGATATTAACTGTTAAAACCAGTGGAGTGTGATACTTCGTCCTGCTGATTGATTTCTTCTATTCTCACAGAGGAAAAGTCCACAATTCCCCAGACTTGTTACTAGAGAGGAAAGCATTTCCAGACACAGGCACATGCTGCAAATTTGACAGATTTAGTTAGGCACCTTGGCTCCACTCCGTTGCTGTATTTAAAAAGCATTAGATGAGTGGGTTTTTTTTGTTGTTTGTTTTTTTTTTAATTTTTTTTTTTTTAGGAAGTCTGTGTTTGACTCTGTTTTTGCAGTGGGGAAACAATTCATTTCTTTCCTCTGTCTAAGGGTTTTCCCCCCACGTCTCCCAACATGAAGAAACTCTTCTAAATGAGTCATTTCTTCTTGGCAGGCCTCAGGCAAAGGAGAAATGAAGAATGGCTATATTCTTGAGTAGACAAAAGTGATTTACTTATCCTCTCACTGCTTTAATTATTTCTGATAAAAGTGTTGATTACTAGCATTGCAATTTATTTTATGTAATATCTCAAACAGCGTCGATAAAAATCTGTATTATCCTTATCGTGGCAAAAAAGTCTTGTTTCACACAAAAATCCAACGGCAATTTAAAAGTTTTGCGGGTGAGTAATCGTGTGTGGAGACGCTGCTCAAAAAGATTTGGGAAAATGTGTGTTGAGTTTTGTGTTGTGCATCCATGACTTCATGTGTTGGTAAATGACTGTGTTATTGTTCTTGTTGGTCTGGGAGTTGAGATCAAAGACAGACCTCGTCTCTCTGTAACTGGCTTTCATTTCTGGACTGACTGTAAACTGGAAACGTCATATTTTCCCCTCCCAGTTCCTTTAAGCGCCAACATGTGGTTGTAGGTAATATTACAGGATTGTGATACATACAGTACAGGGGAGGCAGGAACATACAGTCGACCGTAAACCTGTTTTATCCAGTTGCTAATTTTATTATGCTAAAATGATGTGGCCAAGAGAGTGTTTGAACTCTTGGCCTCAGTCTCACTCAAGTCACGGCCCAATTTGAGCCAAATTTGAAACAGTAAAATCCCAGAGGATGTATAGTGAAGAGGCTGTGCCAAAATCCTTCATGCCCTGCCTCGCCCTGCCATCTGCTTCATAAAGTGCAGTCATGAAAGGCTTGTGAGAGTGAGATTTAGTGCCACCACCTTAAAGAAATGCCATGTTCTGTAAACATTCCTACTATTCTTCCAAATTTCCTCGCGTGTAATTAAAATGTATTAGGGTAGCATTTTTATTCAGGGTGTGGCGACCCACTGCCACCGTAGATTTTTCCAGTGTTTGTGCCTTCCCACTGCCGTTAATGTCATTTATCCTCTTCTAATTTCAGTGCTCCCATTGATTTGCTATGGCTTTGACTTGGAGTGATGCACATAAACACGCCTCCCTTGTGCAATTCTCTGTTTTCATCTCCACCCAGTACAGTCGCCGCCTAGACGGTTGATATGTCTGGGAATGCCAATGCTGTTAGGGTCACCTTTTTCCAGCACCACAATGTGGTGATGATGATCCAAAGACAATGATATAGAGATAGGCAAGAGAGAGAAAATCCAGATGATATTTTAGAAGATGCACAAGCAAATTCTAGAGGAGATGCTGTAGTTTTATCGGTTACAGTAAATGGAAGTCATTGCAGATATGTGCCTTCCATCTTTTCTAGTACTTGAGAACTACATGGTGTATTAATCCATGATATTTAAGCTCCAGACATCCAGAGGAACTGTAACATCCACTCAGGGAAACATTCTGCAAAGATTTCAAGGCTATCTTGATCATTATTATGCAGTCTGGATGCAAAAGTTTCAGTGGAATAACTTGGCCAAAGACAGAAGAACGGCAAAATGTTTTCATGTTGCACTGGAAGAAAGAAAGAAAACGGCACCTGAATGGAGATATTATTAGTTATTGTCTACAGCCAATAGTGTAACCACACTGGACAGTGTTGGTGACCCAGTGTGTGCGTTTGAGCAGTGAATGTATGTTTTAGGTACTCTGCGAGCTGCTTGGCTTTCACTGCATTAGCAGATCAAGCCAGATGCTTAGTGTGATCTGTCATACGGGATCGGGCTGGATCACAGTGGGGGATATGAAAATAATCTTGGTCTAACATGACATCGCACAAATGTTTCTCCTCAATGATACGAGAATGAGAAGAGGAAAAAAAACAAACAAAAGGAAACAATGTGCATTGTGGTTGTTTGATGGTGAGAGAGCGATGGGTGGGTAATTCTTTGTTGTTGCAATTAAGATCAAATGTAATGATTTCGGAGAGACAAAAACACATTTCCAATGCACACCATCATCAAGACAAGGAGTTGAAAGTGTCCTGGAAAGTCCAATTAAAACACACCTTTTTGATGTATAATTAAAATCGGTTAATATAAAATAAAACTATTTGGTCGAGCATGAAGATTTCAAGAGGTTAGGTTTAATCATCTGACAATCTAAAATGATTCAGAATTGTTTAAATTATGAAACACAGAAATCTAAACATTAATCTTTTGTATTTGCTGAATCTGGACATACATATCTCATATATCTCTTATCAGATTTGTATTGATGCTTATATGTAATGTATGTATGATCACTCTCCTACTGATCAAATGTGCTGTAACGAAAACACTAAACATTGATTTTTATAAAAGTGAGACAACTCGCATTCATGAGCATAGTGAAAAGATGCTCCTCCAAAACAAAGCCCCCCTTCCAAATGCACTCTTCCTATTTTGAGCAGATGACACTGCCTTAGCATACATTACACATGCATATTATCTTCACTAATCATACTATTTGTGAGCCTGATTGCAGTGTTGCTTAAGACGGGGTGAGCAAGGGGGTTCCTTTGTGCTGGAGCTAATGATGTCCCTTTGTGATAGGGCTGGGTGTGAGGGTTGAGGACACTGGTATAGACTCCGAAGAGCTGCTGTGTGGGTCTTAGTGTGACTGGCAGCTGCAGTAATCCGCCCTTTGTGTCTTCAACAGGGCCCCACTGAGCTCCCCTGACAGGGACCGATGTTTCCAACTCCACCAGACAGCCCAGATGGGCCGAGTGACACAGAGGGAGAGAAGGAGGGAGGGAGACGGAGAGCATCGAGAAAGAGAGAGAAAGACGGGGAGTAAGTTAAGAAGCGGAAAGTAAAAAAGAAAGGACGCGATACAAAATGGGGCTAAACAGAAAAACCTGAGATGAAAAATGTAAAGGAGAGAGCGTGGTGGAATGAGGGTCTGATGACAGCTCTGTTGCTGCTAAGACAGGATGGGATCAGGGCTGGTTTGTTTGCCCAGCATTTGTTTTTTGTTCCTTTGCGGTCACCCTGAAGCGTGCCCAAGTAAGCGATCTGATTGGTCTAGACAATCTGGGCGCAGCACAAGTAAAATCCAGTCGCACACAATTACAGCAATACACACACACTCTCTCGGCGTCTTTCTGCCACACACACAAAAGTGTTTATTTACATTGAGTGGCCTTGTCGTGACGTCTGACGGGACTAGAATTTCTGTGTTGTTGCTTGTGGTTTGTGTGTTTGTCTCATCTCATTACTCTTGGTGATGTGGCGTGTGGGTTTCCTCTATGGCTTCACATGTGTAATATAAGTGAAGGCTGGAGCCATAAGCTGCTGTAACACTTTTATGTCTGCCATGACTACATCCTGCTCCACAGCATCACAAGAAATCGTCCCCAAAGTCAAAATGTATCTTTTAGAAATATATACAGTACATTTTATGTGATTTTTTTATACAATCGTTTATTTAAGTCTATTTAAAGAAAACACTGTCTCCCATATGTTTTGCTTGTTTGTAGCTCGTATGAATTATTAATAATATTAAATTAATGTACTATAGTTCAGCAAAAAGTGTAAATGTTTGAAGTAGGACTGCAACTAATGCATATTTTTCTTGATTGATCATTTTGTCTACGAAATAACAGAAAATAGTGAAAAATGGATTAATTTCTTAGATTCAACGGTATTGTTTTTAAATGCTTTGTTTCATCCTAATAGCAGCCCACAATCTAAAAATATTCAGTTCACTAAACAAAAGGCATTTTATTTGGACAAAATATTGGTCATATGTTATTGTGCTATAATTTAACATCAGGGATTTTAAATGTTTTCTTGTCTGTACCTCCAGTTTTCTGTATAATCTTATTACAAAGAATAAAAAAATTATCATTACCATTGCTCTGTGTTTAAGTTTCCTGTCTAATGGCCAAGTCTTCAAAGTCTTTCAAGATATCACTGTGTCTATTCCCATAGTGAGCAGAAAACAGAATATTCACAAGCAATAATGCTGTCACAGTGACTATATAGTGAGGTACCAAGTCTAGTTTCATTATGTTACATCAGTATGTGCTCCAGGTTCTCTGTTAAGAAATGCTTAGTGAGTGACTCAGTGAATGCCTCATAACAGATAACAGATAACAGTAATTATTTTTAAAACAATTATACAAAACCGAGATTTATCACTGACCTAAACTTTCCTTAATATTAACTATTATTCTATTTAAGGATGTTTAAACAAAAAATATCCAAAATGTTAAGAAATAAGCATATAGTATATATATATTTTTTTTTTAACCATAAAAGTTAATTTGAAGAGTCCTTTTTGTTTTATGTAATTTTCAAAATGTTCCCATTTGGGTTGCTTGGTAATCAATTCCAGTTAGCTGTATCGTATGTGCAGAATCAGATAGAAATATGTTCAACATATTTAATGAGGCTGTTCACTGGGACCCTAATGACAATCAATAAATGGTCCAAAGATGTTGGTCAGCAGGCAGAGCACAACAGAATCAAAGACGAGCTCAAACAAACCTCCTAGTGGAAACAACAATTTCCTAAAGGCTTAAAAATGAACCCCTGCCCAAAAATCCCGTACCATGATATTAACTGCTCTTACTGCAACTAAGATGACAGGTCTTTGATTTTAGTATGAATGAGCTCTTCACTTGAGACTTCAAACAAAGCACAAAGCAACAGGGATTTGAGAGTGATAGAAACCCCATTGATCTTCTGCTTTCTTCTCAATTTATATTTAACCATTGGCTTGGCACCAAAAAAGATTGTGTTTATGGCCTTCTTAAATCCATCATTAATTTCTTACTGCTAAACCCAGAGCAAACAATGTCGTAAATAATGTTAATCGCAGATGAAACATGATTTTACTGTCAACATTTCCTCAAACAGCAGTGTATTTACCCCGGCTCCCACAACAAGCTGTTGAGCCTTAAAGTCTTGGTGCTACACTGCGAGTAGAAGAAGTAATTGTCTACACTTGAATTGTATGAGCTCAGATGGGAACTTGCTCAGATGTGTTTGGAAACTAATTGGGAGACAGCAGACAGCAAACAGCTTTGGTGAAAAGATGTTAGGTCAATGTAAATTCACACAACATAAGTTTCAGTTTAAATAATGCAGAACGCTTCAGTTCAGATGTGTGTATGTGTGTGTGTGTGTGTGGTAAATGAATGAATTATTTTAACAATCTACACAAACTGAATGTTTGCAGCAGACAGCAGGTGCCAACTAATTTAAAATCACAACAGAACTGAATTTTGAGCGTATTTCACTTCTTTAATTAATGAAGTGAAGACCAAAATTTATGACAGTGGGCTCGACGCACAGACTGTTTGTGGCAAAAACATTTTGTAGAACGGATAAACATACTACTCGTTATATTCAACTCAAATTACACTTTTTAAAAAAAAGTCATGAATTCTTTTAACTGAGACATTTTTAGATGAACTAACAATTTAGCCTCTTACCTCTTATTTTGCTCATCCTTACGTACACTTGGGTCTGTGTTTGATGACGGATGTGTTAAATGAAGGGCGGACGGTGAAACAAATCAGATGCACTTTGTCTGTAGATTCCGCAGTTTGGAAGCGGATTAGAAACTGGAGAGCTGCACATCCATCTTTCTATCTCTGTGTAATTGGCATGTCATAATTGTGACTCCACAAAGCCCAGTGAAGTCAGGACATTGACTGGATGTCTAAAAGTAGGTGTCTTTGCATCCCACGATCTCTGGTCTGCAATTTTGGTGAGGAAGTGTGGTGTTTGAGGCCTGCAATTTGATAGTTCCAGAAACCACAAAAGCTCAGATCAAGGTTACAACTGAACGTAATTAATGCCTATCACCACTCACTTTTCCTTTTCCTTAAACTAGAAACTATATGTACATGCAGGAAGATCTGAAGACAACAAACTGCAAGACTATAAACAAGCAGCAAGAGCTGACTTCCACAGCACAGAAAAGTGGTATATAACAGTAATGGGGTGCAACAAAACTTTCCAGGGAGTTTATATGCTAGTTTCACATAAGTCATATTTGAGCGTGGTCTCAAGTACTGCTTCATGAACATGATGAAATGGCCTTTTAAAGTACTCTCAGAGGAGCCAACACTTCAAGAGCTTCTTAGAACCCCGTACCACTGCCTTGTATCACCCCGGGAGAATGAGGGAGAGAGAGAAAAGAGGGCCAAAGAGAAATAGAAAAGAGAACGCAAGAGACAGCGAGCAAGTGGGAGAACGCTCTAAAACCAAAATGCAAAAGAATCATAGGAGCTGAGATGAGCAGAGAAAACCTCACAGAGAAAAAGAAACTCGAAATGAAAGAGCGCTGAGCCCCGAAAAAACTTTATTCTGAGCTGATCCTCTGATCAGATGAGATAAGAGCACAGTAAGTTCACTCTCTGCTTGCAGCTGAGTTCGGGCATTTCTTTTTCCAACTTACTGAATGTAGGACTAAAAGGAGGACCAGAGGAAGAAGAAGGCAAGAGCAACATGAGCGTGCCCACTAGCTTTTAGTCAGGAAGCCTAATGAGTTCCTGTGGGATGTAGGCGGGCTGTCAATCATCCTCATTCTTCTCCAACACTGTACCGTGTCGTCCTGTACATGCTGAACCAAGGGGCATGAAATAATTAGAGATGGCCAACCAGCCACAGTGTGACTTGGTTATCTGGCAGTGGGGAGGAAGTTACAGCTTGTCTGTCTTATATGAGGGGACATTTGAATTTTTTTTGGATTACGGTGTTTCAAGAGACATTTCAAGATGACGCATAAATGTGACAATGAGGTAATAGTGTTACAGCATGTTGCGTAATGTCGCCATGATTCCTGACTTATTGTTAGGGCGATGGAAGAAAAAAAAGAAAAAAAAAAAAAAGGTGAGCAATGCATGCAGCGTATGATGAAAGGGAGCCCCTACTGTTAGGGAAGCTGTGAGCCTCTTTTTAAAGACGAGAATGGCAGAGAATGAGAAGGAAAAGAGAGAGAGAAATGGATAAACGGAGAGAAATCTATCAGGCCTGTTCAGCTGATTTTTTTATACAAAGAGAGATGACACAGAGTGCATGGGGGAGGATGCCGTACATACAGCTTTAAGCCTACTATGAAATATTTATCAGTCTTCATCTATACAGTCACCTAAAACATGCAAGGGTTGATTATATAGATCATGCAGCCAATTAACATTTCTGTACCATCCACATTTGGGCTTAACCTCGTTTTCTGGCCATAAATGCAAACAAGCAGACACACACAGAAGGAGATGGAGCTGTGGAAGGAGGGGAGCAAAACAAAATGAGCCGTGCACAAAACAAAACAAGAAGAGGATTTAGTAACATCTACATGTGAATAGATCCTGCCTAATATCGGCAGCAGCAGTAAGGGCTTTATGTAATTGCTGATGAACAATGTCATAGAAGTAGCTGATTAGGGGAGAGACAGCTTAGAGAGTCACGTGACGAGAACTATCTTTATGTTAAAAGCAGTGTTTGATCCGTATGACTGTGCAAATCTAAATATAACTGTAATACCTTCTCAGATGATTCACAAGCTGCTCAGTAGCAAAAGGTAAAGACAAAGCGTGGGTGTGGTCTCTGCAGAGGTTGTGATGTGTGCTTACCCCTACATATAGTATAAATACACTGTCTCAGTCCTGTTATTTTCAGTTTGTGATTCATCCAGAAGCCTGGGCTGACTGAGCAGCCAGGAAGCCACAAAGGTTAATGGATGGCTTTTGCATTAATTCAGCCCCTCCTCACGCACTGCTAAAATTCCTGCCTGTTAGCTAACCTGCTTCCGTAGTTCTTGACACAGAGTAAAAACGCCCATGGTCCAAGGTTAATTACGTGTCCATCTCTTAACAAAAACACTGCATTGTATCCCCTTTGGTTTGTGTAAAAAGTTGGCAGCGAAGGCGAGAGTGCCTGTGCCAGGGGTGGTGGGATGGGCATCGGCTCAGGGGACGGAGTGTGAGGGTGTAGAGAGCAGCCAAGGTTGACCCACGAGGCGGGGCAGGAGAATTGGCCCGGGATCTGAGGCAGTAGTGTGAGGACGCTGGGGAGCTGCTCTATCTGCGGGCACCAGGCCAGCTGTGATACACTGTATTTCCCTGGTTTGACAGGCCAGTAACAGGTTGATGCCAAGAGGAGGGTGTATTAAATGTTACAAAGACGGGGAAGACAAAAGAAAAAGAGTTGTGAACGATAGAGGTGAAGTGAGAGAGAAAATTAACAATGACTGGAACACAAAGGAATGATATTGGGCCTAATTGTTCATTCCCTCAACCACAGCTGAGAAAATTACCAGAGGAATCCGAATTTACACTTCTTTCTTCCCCGCCTCACAAAATATTGTTATCGGGATGTCCTTGGCTAACAATGACAGCTTGGACATATGTGATCACCAGATGATATGTTTGTCTTTGGGAGCAGGAAGACTGAGGAGTCCACAGTCGGGACACCACACTGTCTACTTTACGTTGTCTCCATCACCCGGAGGAACAGCCCTTAAATGCTCCTCAACATACTGCAGCTCACATCATCTCTCCACCAACTTTCTTTAATTTTTTTTCAGCTTTTCTCTCCCTTTCCAATTTCTTCTTTCAGTTCTTTCCCCTTCTCCTCTTCTGTCATTTTTCCCATTTCTCTATTTCTCTCCCCCCTTTCTCCTCGGCCTCTGCTGTCCCCAGGGGGTATGAGACAGGCTGGGAGATTCGCTGTATGTGCTGCTGTCATGGCCTGAGCTCCCTAGTTGAGGATCCTTTGATGGTGTTGGGGATTATTCATCCTGTTCGTTGGGCCGCATACAACTGTCACATAGCACCAGCAGCAGCATCACTTGCACATACGAGCACACTCTTGAAAAATAACTGCACCAATATTTTCTACTCAGGATTTTTTTTTTTTTTTTTACTTTTTACACTGCCAGACTTTGATGTTGTTGTCGAAAAGTTTTGCAGTATTGATGATTCACAGAAGGTTGAGATGGTGCAATCATCATTTACTTTATTTCAGACTTATTATAATACAAGAAGGTGGTGTGGAGTTATGGTTTCTCTCTATTTCTTGTTATTTTTGTGAAAACCTAACAGTAAAAGCCTCATAGACTTTAGTACCAACAAGTTTACTGCTAAAGTTTTTAGCTACATCTTTTCCAATTAAGACCATCACCAATATACATACTGAGGTTAACAATCTGATTTTGTTTCTCATAAAGTTTCCAACTTTATTAACTTTGCTAAAAAAAACTGTTAAGTCCACAATTATCATCTCTGTTTAACCCCAGCTTTACACTCTTTAACAGTATGACTTTTTTACTATGTATTACTGATGATGTGTTGATGTCTATATTATTACTTACTGATAAACATCAGACTCCTAATGAGGTCAGAGATGCGATAATGTCACTTATCTAGATCTATTCTGTTTATGTTTATGACAGAGACTTTATGACAGATGTCTTTTTGCTGTTTTCCACCACAGGACATTCTCGCTGCTATCAAGAACTGCTTCTGAACTGAAAATCAGCAAAAATGTGAACAAAGGATTCATTATGAGGCATGCATATTGACTTCTAATAAATAAAGATCTGCTGTACTTTTATCTACATCAGTGGTTATGAATGTGTCAAGGCACATTGTGCAGTATATATTTACATTATGACAGATGGAATAGAAATATTTGATCACTTGTTATTTGCTGCATTTCTTAAAGCATAAAAAACATTAATAGTTAATGAATACAATATAAAACTCCCCTTTAAAAACTGGATTATCAAATATTGTTTGTGATAGTAAATAGTGTATTTACAAAACAACCACATTAAGCTCTGAAATATGACATTTTTGGAAACTTTTACTATCTTCTTATATTTTTTGGACGTAATAATTAGTTGATTTATCGAATTGTTAGTTTAATCAATAATGAAACAAAATGTTAGTTGCAGTCCCTAGTAGTCATAACAAGATTCAACTTGCACATAGAGGGAGATAATATACATGTTTCCCTTTATTTTACTCTAAGCAAAAATAATCACAAAATCTATTTGGTGCTCAAATCTGGTAAAACATTTTTGTGGCTTTAAAATATTTTTGGTTTCTTTTCTTATGAGAATCAGAAAGAACCGTAATCAATAAGCAAAATCAGAATCAAGTTTTTATACTAAACGTCTGGCAGAGGGACCGTGCCTCAGGTGCACCTCTCTTCACTCAGACAGATGTTAGAGCTGCTGCTGAGTGTAGGTCAAAGATGAGTCTTCTGTGTGTAAATGTGTGTGTGTGAGTGTGTCTGTGCTGACAGTTGGGTGGGTCTGCTGGCACATTGAAGTGATTGGAGTGTACTTCTTACCCAAACTCCTGTGTGCCAATCTTGAGGACAATTTTTTAAATTGTGTTCTTTTCTTTCAGGGTCCCTGGAGGAATTTGGGAGCATCTCCTTAATGATCCTGAATGGTGCAGCAGTGGCAGTATGTGGGCTGCTGGTGTGTAGGCGATGGGAGATGGAGCAGCGGAGCTCCACAGCACCTCATTAGGCCCGGGACTCCGGAGCTGGAGCCACATTAAAGAGCAGCCATGCCTTTCAACATGTGCCGGCTGGTCTCCCTTCCACTTTCCCTACTGCTGGAGCAAGTCCTTCACATTTCAGATGCATCCACACATATGCTAAATGTAAAAGAAAGAAAGAATGGTGTAGTGCAGTTAGGGGAAGATGAGAACAAGGGAGAAGGCAGAAAAAAACAAGGAGGGAAATTAATCTTGACTGTTCTGGTGTTTGCTTTTACTGTTGAGAGTTTACAAAGGCAGTCTGCAACTTGTAGGATAAGAAATGTCTTTAAGATCTTATCCACACTTGTGGTCAATGATGCTTACATTTAAATCTCAATGTACAACAAAAAGTAACATGGGGAAAACAATGACGGCATTGATGGATCCTCCTTATATTTTGACTTTCGGTGCAGACGCTCCTTTGCGTGTGCCAGCCAGGCTGGGATCACAATAATCCACTAAAGCTCTCCACCTCTTCACACACTTAACAGAAGTGGAGGGAGCTCCTCCTTCCTCTATGAAGTTTGGCTTTGGCGGCTTCATGAGGTCAGACCCGTTGTTATTGTTGTCATATTGATGAAACACTTGGCTCCCATATTTCAGCCGACAACCCGGCTCGCCTTTAAAAGGAGGGAGATTAAGTTGCTCCCTCTGCAAGAGCATGGAAAGAGTAAAAGGGTGTTTGCCAAGGATTGGTGTTCAAATTGCTGTGGGAATTTTTTTGCATGCATATGTTTGCTATCTGTGTTTACGATTTAGGCGGGTTTTGCTGTAAACAAGCAACCATGAGAGAGCTGTTTGGGTGATGTGATAAAACGCACACATCTCTTTTAAGTGCTGGAATCAATATCTCGTATAATCATAAACATGAGGGTATTAGAGAGTGATGTTCTTCTTTGGTGGAAGGACATACACTGTCATATTAATGCAGTTTAATTCAATTAGCTCTTTGCTGGGCGTGCCATGGAAGCCCAGAGGGATATTTTGTTGATGGTATGCAGCGAGCAAAAAAAAAAAGTGAGCTGAGAGAAGATTGCCAGTTAATATGATGATATGATGAGAACATTTGGTGCCATAACAAGCAACAAACTGAAAAGTTTTAATTAACAGAGCTGGCTACAGCGAAAAGTGAGAAACCCCAAGGTTTCATAATGGGATGAAAAAGGTTTCTAGATGGAAGTACTAATTATAATCAGACTCTCAGTCTGTTTGTCTGTTTCTCAGACTTACGAACAAAGAGCAAATTTTAAAGGATGAAACTCTCTCCAAGCAAATTCAAGAAAAAAAAAAAAAGCCACTGTCACCACAACGAACAATGTTATAAAAATACGACATGACACAAAAGAGAGCCAAAAGGTTTTTTCCCTCACGAGTGAGTCCCTGTCACAAGTGAGACGAGCAGTTATTTTCGTATTTTCACTGTATTTCATTTATATTTCCATTCTGTGTCTTAGAAATGAATATTTGATCTTTTCCCTCTGAACCTGTCACCGATGGGCCTTTGAAGCTATGAGACACTGCATTGTGTTTGTGACACTGCGGGATATACAGGAGAAAAAGATCAAACTCCTCTGCAGAGAGAGAACATGAAAAGGTAAACACTGTGTCCTGGCGGTTTACCTGTTTTGAGGCCCTCTTTGTTTCAAATGTTCTGACCACAAATGTTTTAGGGCAACAGTCTTGTACAATGTTTGCTTTTCTGAAAATGATTGTCTTGCTTTAATGTTTTCTTTTTTTTTTAACCTGGGCTGTGTTTGTTCTGTGGATGCTGCTGTAGTTAGCAGAAAAACTTTCTCTCTGAGATGTTCACTTTTTATTGCACTATGGTGACTTTTCCAAAGTGGTTTTTTTTTGTTTGTTTTGTATGTTTGTGCATGTGTGTGCTTGTGTGTGTGTATATGTGTGGTAGCGGCAACAGCAGCACTGAAAGTCTATGTACTAGCAACTTGTGGAATTCCCCTACCTGAGATCAAATGGAAAAGATATATGGCCTCTCACTGCTTTCCAATTTATTCTTCACCTGCGTCTAAGGTTAGATAAAAAGTGATAACAACACAGAGATAGGGACAGACAGGTTGAAAGAAAGAGTGAATCAGAAATGGAATGAGCTTTATAGGCGTTTTGGAAATCTTGGATTTGCTCTCATGTTGATCAGCACACTCCAACATAACATAAAGTGTGGAGCAAATATACTCGAAGGTGTGTAACAAAAATGTTGATTATATGTTCCAGATTATAGGTCTATGTAAAAATAGAGAAAAACATGATAAGCACAGTCTCATACAAAAAGTGGAAATTGAGCACCCAAGTCATAATTGGCTAATTTTGTTTGTAAGGTCATGATAGCACTTAAAGCCTCTCTGGATCTCTTCCCGCAGAAATGCAACATGCAACACAGGCAGCCCTTTTGTGTGCCAGCGAGCACTGATGTGCTTTCTGTTTCCATGCCAACTCACTTTCATCTTTCATCTTTCTTACCAGCTCATCCTACGCTTCAGATGAATTAGGTTTGTTACAAATTCTTTTGAAGTGCACACACAACCCCCCTATACCACCCCACTTCAGCGAAACAAAACAAAAACACTGAGGAGCTACAAATGTAAGCCAGTAATCTTGCTCGTTTCGGCTCCTTGGCTAACCAATGGCACCACGGACAGGATATTTCCACTTCATTTCAATTTGGAATATGTCCCTCGCTCCTTCTACCTCTTGGCTTCCATTTTCAGCTGTTGTTGCAATTCATTTCCATTATGGAGACGGTTGCTGAGAGGGTTGCATTGTGGGTTGGTAATGATCTTCAATTACACTGATGCCAGTACCTAAGGGGTAAAAGGAAGGTGGGGGTCTCTTAAGGATCAAAGGTTTAGACCTGAAGAGGACTTCTGTGTCCTTGCAGATGCATTTTCTCAAGATGCTCCAGTGAATTCTGCCTCTGGACACAAAAAGGCAATTTCCAGCCCTGGGCTGTGTGTGTCAGTAATAGAGGTGCTGGAAAATCTGATACTGGCTGGAGCCCTGGCCTTTGAGATATCAACGATAAACATATCAACTTTGCTTTCTTCTGTGCCTCTTTTTTTATTTAATTTTGATCTTAAAGTTAATTAAGAAGCTGCAATAATCAATAATTCTATCTTAATAATAGATCAAATGTGTAATATGAAAACGGGCGCTCGTAATAACGAACCAACAGCGAATCATCACCGACTACATCCCACATCTTTACAGTTTTGTCAACATTTCAGATTACAATGACTGTCTCAGTTGACTTGAAATAGACAGAAAATAGACAAATACATATTTGAAAAGTGAATTCAGCCATATTATAAATTGAATCCAAACTCATTTAAAACACAAAGACACAATTTAGTTTTTCCCCAAGACATATATAGTAAGTTTTTATATTGAGCTTTTCACCTCACCAAACAGTCTCAGTCAACAGCGGCAATATTTGTCCCTGGTGACATCAAACATCTCAGTGTCCTTTTGAAGTTCTCTCGACTCAAGAAGAAAATAGAGAAATAAATAACATGATATCTGGAGTTTCACACCCAGCGTATGTGGATGTGAAGATTCTTGATTCTTTTCTTGAGAGAAAACAGAGAAGATGCCAGCTTAAGAGTTTAAGAGAGAAGTGAAGGATAGTTTTCAGGTTATTTGTGAGGTTCATCCCTTAGTGAGCAAAAAGTAGGGGGGAAAAAAAGGACTTGAGGAATCGGATACTTAAAGAAGAAATGTTTTGCGTTCTTCCAACTCATGCAGGTCAACATGAATCACAGCACACACTGTTAAAAACCTTTACAGTCTCCCAGCCAGAGATGCTGCTTACAATCTATTCATCAATGTGAATTGCAAATGTTGGCAGAGCAGGCTCGCCATTATTGACTGTGATTCATTCTACATGTGATGCCTAGCGCTTTAGCCTCTAATTATTTTCCTATCTGCTTTAATACACTGACAGGATATGGACACGAGAGAGGAGTAGATATAAAACATCACGGTGACGCCACTGCCAAGGCACGTCAAAACACACACAAAGGAGACGCATGTAAACCAGCATGATGCATGTAGACCACGTTGTCAAAAGATCAGCTCATTTAATGCTTGATTATGCCTGGTAGTTTGCGACTAAAAATTAGAGACACCAGAATTTCCTTGGTCAGCCTTTCAAAACTGGGATGCTGTCGTAATTTACTTGATTGGAATACAATTTTGAGGTTCAATTAATTCCAAGCTGATTTAGAATACATTACAGGAAGACTGATTTATTTAGGTTAAGCTTCTATTGGTGCCGGCGGAAGAGTAAGGAGGCTTTAACAGAATGATATTTCATAGTGAAGAAGTGAAAAATATTCAAGCCCGTTGAAAAGGCGTTAAAGGAGCATGAAAGGAGCCAAGGGTGATACTATACCCCTACAACATTTGGTTAATTGGAGATTGGTCACGGGCTGTAATATTTGACTGTAATCTGAAAGGCCTGTGAAAGCAGGAGTGTGCAGTGAGAGAGAGCGAGAGAGACAGAGAGAGATCAGCACAAGCTGTGAGGAGCAGCCAGTGATAAGATTAAACCCATTCACATCCCATAATGAAAAATGAGCAGCACTGGCTCCTTTTTTTTTTTTTTTTTTTAATCAGCCTCATTTCATGTAAATAACTAAATAAGAGACTACAACAACAACGCAACAATACCCCTCTCCCTTGCACAACATGCAATAACATGCATTCAATATGATGTCGAACACCAGGAGGAATCAGAGGTGGAGAAATAACAGCATAAATATCAGCCCTGGCCTTATTTTCTCCGTTCCTTCGTATAGCCAAACTGACTCATTACGAACTTCAAAGACACAGATAGGAGTTTTAATTAAGAGAAATGCTGCAGAGCAGTGGAGATAAGTAACATCACCCCCCCCCTCCCCCATTTCCCCCCAACCGCCCTACACCACCCCCACCTCCCTCACCACCCCCTACATCCCCACCCCTCAGTGCTCAGACAACATCATTAGGACAGTGTAGAGGCTGGTGGTGCGCAGCAGCCAGCCATCGTCCCGCCGCATGAAACCAAAAGCACCGCACGGCTTCGATGTGGTAATCCTCACATCACAGGTCCTTTGTACTGATGTGGAGTGACACTGTGCATGTTTCAGTATACACATGCAAACATAAACACAGGATTATCTGGCACCAGCAGAAGTAGCAGCAGCACCACCAGTGACTATCAGTCAGCTGTGCCGTATGTGGAACAGAACCAAGACGCTTGGAAGGCAGAAAGGTTTGCATTGTTTCCCAGAGCATCATCCATTTTTCATATTATGCAATGCTGTAAAGGTCATCCATAAAAACCAAAGCAATGTCTTTAAACAAAGACAGGTGAAAAGATGAAATTCTATTTTAACATGTGGAAAGTTGATGCCAAACCTTTTTTGACCTTACACTTGTCAAGCGTCAAGCTACCAGTGATATTATATCATAAGAATGAGAGTAGAGATGAAACGATTAAATATATTTTTCTGGTCTTCTATGATATATATTTGAGTTTTGAACTGCTGGTTTGACAACACAAGCAATTTAAACTTGGCATCTTGGGCTTTGGGAACTTGCAATGGTTGTTTCTCACTACTATAGACCGACTATATCATAAACGCCTTTTCAAAAACCATCAGATAATTATTCATAATAAGTAGGAAACTAAACATGCCATGTCATTTGTACTTAAAATGCTTTCTTACACGTAAGTAGCCAACTATCACACCTAATCTTACATCACACTATCTACCATGCCAAGCCAGGTGAGTTGGGCCAGTGCCCACGTCTCAGGTGGATCTCCTGCCTGAGTAGACTGGGTGAGCTCTCAGACCGCCCACACGCCCCCAGGCCTGCTGTGTGTTGGAGATCAGTAGCAGCAGAGGGAAGTCTGCCCCCCCTGGGGGAAGGCCTGATGTTGGAGAGATTAATTGCAGGCTACGGAGCTGCAGCATGCTGAGAGCACACACCGCTTGCAGGCTCAAATATATTCATCTGCGTACACACACACAAACACACACAAACACACACCCTCACAGACAGGCTCCATCAGCATGTTGAATCCCAGATGAACATCAAACCCCCCAGAGGTGCTGCTCCTTTGTCTCCAGGTAGCGCTGCCTGGCGTTATGCCCACCGCCTCCCGCTTTCATGTGGGCAAGGGAATTATCTTCCCTTTTGTGTGTGTGAGCAAGTGTTGGTGTGTATGGTTTGCACTAGAGTGTGACGCCTTCACAGGTACTAGCTTTCATATCTGTTTTCTGTTCTGGCAACAGGCCAGCCAGCCAACCTCACAGGTGGCTGGCTGTCCTGTTTTCCCCGAGGCTCCTGAGCAAGGCAGCGCAACGGCTGAGGCTGCAGCCAGCCAACAATTATGAAAAGAGCAGTCAGAGGAGGGACATAACTCTCAGGCTGCTACACTCTAGTTAGCGGTAAAGGGTTCGGAAGCGGTCTGCCATGAGTGTGTAGTGTGTGTACGTGTGTACATGTGCAGTAAATCACTGAGGCTTTTCCATGTATACAGCGTGCCCCTGAATCTAAACGAGTTTTCTTGTGTGCTCATGCATGGCTGTGTGTGTTTGCGTTTCCCCCATGTTTAGTTTTATTTGTACAAGGAGAAAAATTGAAGGTACAAACCCACAGTGTGCCTCGTTGCTTATTTTGGGGAAAAATAACAACTGGTATTTCCCACTCTTCAAAGAAAGCTGTATAATACTCGGTTTTGCTGTCTTCTGAGCGTGCTTTGTGGAGATCCCCACTGTGAATCCAGCTTAAATGCTTTTCCATCCCGCAAACTCCACTCTGAGCACAGCGGCTGACTGAACCTTGAAGATGGCTATAGAGTCTCAGTTAACTTTTCACAACAGAGATCATCAAGAGCTTTGGTATTACTATTAGATGTGTGTGCTCATGTATGTGTGTGTGTGTGTAAAGACTCGTCATCAGGGGCTTTAGTGTTGTCTTTGGTGCAGGTTTTTTTCTGAGTCTAGCTCTCTCTCTGACTCTCTCTCTGTGTGTGTGTGTGTGTGTGTGTGTGTTGGCACTAGCGGTGGCGGTGTGGAGGCGGCTGCAGTCTCACCATTTTTAATTACTCTATAAACTGGTTCAGGTGATTCATCAGTCACTGAACTGCAAATAAAATTGCTGTTTTTACTAAAACCACTGCATGTTGATTGTTGGTAGATTGTATATATATATATATATATGTGTGTGTGATAACTGTGACTTGAAATTTTAAAATGATGTGCTGGATAACTGCATGTTAACAAGATGAAAACTGCTGGGCTGCAGTTCAGCCTTTCCTGGCAGTGTGTGTGACTCACCACAGCTCCTCTTACTCAAGTCTTTACTGGAATCCAGCGAAGCAAATCCTTGTTCTGACCTAAGCAATCAGTAAAATCAGCACCTGTAGGCCTCAATAACTCGCTCTGTGTACTGTGTTGCATGTGTGTGTATGTGTGTGTATGTGTGTGCAGCTTCTCCCTGATGTCCCAGTCCCAGAGTAGTGCAGGTATGTTTATGCTGCAGCACAGTGGGCCTGCAGGATAAGCAGCAGGTGGCCTCTCTCTAGTGACTACAGATGGGTCCCGTTTGTTGATACTGGGCTGCAGGAGGAGAAGAGACCTGCTCAATATTCCTCCACTCTCAATCCACCCTCTCAATCTCCAAATCCCGACATGAAAAAGGACAATGTTTGCAGGAAGTGTGTCTACATGAATATAATGTCCTTCAGAATTCATTTCTGGATTCAGAGTTGCAGGAGGTTGGTTTAGGTTATTCAGATAAAGACGTCTACTCAGAGTGAACTAAAGCTGAAACCTTCAGTTGATTCATTTGATTGTGTTGACACAATCAAATGAATCACAATAACAGCTATGACACAAAACGTCATAACTGACCATAACTAATAAATATCTCTAGGTTTCAGCTTCTCAAATGGAGTGGTCGAAAGTAGTTTACAAAAGTACTTTACTTAAGGGAGTACTTGAATATTTCCATTTTCTGCTACTTTATATTCCACCACACTTCAGAGGGAAATGTTTACTTTTTTCAAGATACTTTGCATAAGGTTTTACACACAAAACATTGTATCATTAAATTAAATGTGAATATATAATGTGATTAAATTGAATTGATTTGAAAATATCAAATTGCCTAACAGTAAAAAAAAAAAAAAAAGTAAAATTATGTCCACCTTTACCGGCTCCAGCTTCACAAATAAGGTTCATGTGATATTATAAGTATAAGTAGGTTTTCTTTAGTTAACAGTGGAATATTTTAAAATACCTCTTTGGTTCTTGTTTTTTCATCTTTGTAAACTGATTTGGCAAAATAGGCAATTTAAAACATGTTCTTGGACTGTTAGAAAGTGTGAAGGACATTTTTCTCTATTTTCTATTTCTTTTTTAAACTATGACATCTTGGCACATCTTTCATCTGTCTCCCATGGCACTGTGGACTGTTAAAATGATGAATATGTCATATGAAATAAACCAGAGCACACAATTCCTAGCATATGAAAACAAAATAAGCCTATTATTGGTCTTGATCTTACATCCATCCAGGAGAAATTGCCAAATAATGCAAAACAAATCTAATTCGTGTTTTGGCAACCAAAATACTGCTCCTTCTCTATGATAGTTTATGATGGTTTAATTTAAAGACATTTTTTTTTCAATTTTTAGATTCTGTAATATTACATAGGATACGAAAAGGTAGGATGCCTCATCACTTCAATGCCTAAAGTCAATATTTCTTCCAAAATAGAAATCCATTCTCGTACCCCCCCCCCCCCCCCCCCCCCCCCCCCTCCCCCCCTCCCCCAAAGCCCAAGTTCCCTTTGATGTGTGGGTGTCTGGGTCTTACATCAGACATCAGGGTCAAAGCCTGAAAAGGCAAGTCAATTTACAGACAGACATCAGAGAGAGAGGCTTCTCCTGCACAGGTAGGGCCAAGAGAGCCAGGGCTGCAGTCTCGCACCCTCCTCATCTGTCAAATTTGAATGGAACAGACAGCTTGGACAGCTCGGATAAAGCAGGTTCATTGTTGGGTTTGTTACACACATCGATTTACGAGCAGCGGTGCAAACAGTTGAGTCCTGAAGCGTGGGTCGACTAAGGTGGTGTGTCCACCAGCAGCCATAAAGGTTTGTATGTCAGCACATCAAAGCCCCAAGAGAGCATGGTCCAAACCAGTAAACTGCTTTATGGTATTAGCAATTTAGCCGTGTGCCTTTATCTTCATGGAACTTAAATATCACTGAGTTCATTCAGAGAGACATGAGAGGGACGACAGGAAGTCAGAACTCACTACAGCAGCAGCTGCTGGTCCAGGAGTGGCTGTTTCCTAACATGATGTATCATAAGGTACTTTACACAAATAAAGCAAATCTTGTTTACATGCCTGCGGGTGTATAGGAACTTGAGTTTGACCAAAGTTGAGATTTAACTTTTCTGTTTTGATCTGCATGAGGAGTATTCTAACCACTGTAAGAGAGAATATATATATATATATATATATATATTTCACTTTGAACTGCATTGAAGTCAAATGTAATATATGTCTTTGTATGTGGAGTTGTCAGACATCAAATAAATGCAGAAGCTAGTAATAATACTTTTTTTTTTTCAAATCAGCTTCAGTGGAGTGTTTTAAATCTGAACCCCACAGGAATGGAAGCTCTTTCAGAGAATTAATTACTTTGACTGTTTAAAAAATATTAAATTTCTTGACCAAAGCTTGTTCAAAATATTAAATGTGCACGCACAAAATCTCTGAAATGTTTGGAAAGATTTAATTTCGATGCACAAGGAAACTTAATCACACACCCCAAGTTAAACGTGCAGCATTTCATATTGCTGCATTCATTGAGAATTTCCATTTGTTGATGCACCCAAAATGAGTTTGCATTAACATTTCAGAGATTGTGAGCATACATGTCTCTTATTTTGAATAAGCTCTGGTGTGGAATTTTAATGTTTTAGAGTTCAAAGCAGTTTTTCCACACAGGCTCTATTCCTAAAGGGGCTTAAATGGACAAAGTTCTCTCTAAGCCGATATAAAACAAATATGTATTATTACTGGCCTCTGGCCTTCCATAAGGATACCGATTACATTTAACCTCAATATACTTCAAATGTTTTTGCCAGTTCACTGTGTCTTAGTTCAAACTCTGACCTCTGTGTGATGCAGATTACATTTTATTCAAAAGAGCAACATATCCACGACCAAAAGGCAGCACCTCAAAGCCAAAAACAACTCTCCCTGCAATATAATGATCTACTGTAGCAAGCACACATCAAATACAAACATGGATGAAAGACAGAGGCAAAACACCTCCAACACAGCTCCTGTATGTGCCATTACATGCAGCAGAGTTCATTAAGATGAGTATGTGAAGATAGATAAAGGCCTCTGCAATAGGGGATTTCCCCCTGCTAGCATACTGTCTGAACATGACTGCCAGTGTCTTTGGATACTACACAAATACATGGCTGAGGGCGTATTCTCATCAGGCCTCAGATCCTGTCTTCTTTCCACACACAGATGGAAGTTCCTTCTCTTTCTGTCTTTTTTTTTTTTTTACTAGCATGCTAGTTAAATGGTACATACAGCGATTGAAATATGTCTTTGATAAGGATGAAGAATTGATTTATGGCCGTACTTTTATCATCACTCACTCATAACCCACTGCCCCTAAGCATTCTATCCTGTGGAGAGGTTTTTGGGGAGGAAACCACCTGCTTTGATTTACAACCCCCATAGACTGAAAGCTGTAGTCTGGACTGCAGTGTATGAAATCCCTGACATCTCTTCTAACTTCAGTCGCACTGCTAGGTTGCAAGCAGTCCAGACTTTGAGTCTGATGGTTTAAATTATGAGTTAGACTTGAATGAATTTTGACAGTTTCTTTGGCTAAAATCTACAAAGGAGACAACCGGTTAGAGTCAAAAACAATGTGTGATGCACAATAAGGTGGGAAATGGGTTAATTGGGACTGATTAAAAAATCTATAGACTACATCTTCATACTATAGGGCGGGTGAGAAAGAAGTGTGCCACAAAGGGATAAATCAACATGACCGTCTCAACATCTGAGGGCACACATGTAGCTGTAAAGCCAGAAGGTCTAACTACAAAACATAAACATTTCAAAAATTACAGCCAAAACATAATCCACAGAGGAATTACTGCTGCTTTGTTCAAACAGGCTTACTGAGAGTGAGTGACTGTCCAGACCCCTAAAAACACCAACGTCTGAGAATGAAGCAAGTTGTAAATTGAGATTTGTGAAAGTTGCTGTGAAATTGAACTTATATTTGAATGCACATTATGTATTTTCATATTTTGTATGAGGGATCCAATAAAAATGTCTATCATTTTTCATTGAGGCTGAACGGAAAATAAATCTGCTGCCAGTGAGAAATGTTCGACACATAATATTTTACAGCAAACCAGATATTATGTACTATGAGTATATGCACACTTTACTGTACTTTCCATGCTTGCAGAGGTGCATGTATGTGTATTTATTTCCAGTATATGTGTGTATATGTCTGCATGGACTCATAGTTTCTCTATTGGCAACCATACTTAATGTAACTAAAATGGCTTTATGCTAAAACAAAACACTGTTTTGTGTTGTGAAGTCAACAGTTGTTTGTTACACGGTGCTACAGATGGGACTTCCTCCAGTGAAACACATTGGCAATAACCTCGATACTCTGCGATCTGCATTGGAAATGCAGTTTGTCTCCTAGGGCTACAGGCCCTCCTCCATTGTTTCACGGCTATCTTGACACCCACTCACCAGAATGGAGGCATGCCGCAATGAACCCTGGGATCTGTGATCCTGCCACCGATAGGCACAGCAGTGCTACAGATTCCATTAAGCTCCAAATTAAAGCAGGCACATCAAAGAGCCTGTTAGGAGGCAGCATGGAGATGTGACAGGGAGAGGGGGAACGAAAATGAGTGAGGGGAGAATAAAGAAAAAAAAAAGAAGCCTCATTTACGCAATCCCCAAACGTGACAGAGCCTAATCCAAATCAATATCTGTGAGTGGTAGAGCGTTGTTACAATGCTAGTGTGGAACATATTAGTGGAAGATGAAAGCATCAAAGTGGTTAGCTAGATGAAATTATGTCTTTTATATCACAAGAAATAATTGGAAAAATCTGGGAGAGCTGGCATACATATTTGCTAATGTGCAAATATTCTTATATACAACGACCACGTTTGAACTGGGAGCAGTAGCTTTGTTTGGCCCAAGAGACATTTCATAGCCGAAGTTTCGATGACACCTGACTGACAGCTCAAAGAAGACTTTTTTTTCCCACTTTACCAGCAAAAGCAAACACACATTAAGTGCAATAACATCAACGAAATCACTTGACTGAAAGACACATCCACATCACCACACAAACACAGTTTTTGACAGCAGACTGAAACAGCTATACAATGGTATTCACTTTGTTTAGAAGCTCTACAGTACATCCAGTTGCATTTACAGTACATGTAATTCACCTCAGGAACCTTCATTATTTCAGTCAATATCTGAGAGGTTTTATCTGTGTCCTCCATGCAGAGGGTAGAGTCAGGGGGGACGAGGGGGATCATATTGTCACCAAAGATAATCTCTATTTATTTTTCTGTCCAGGGTGGAAAATTTGCAGCAAATCTCTTGGGTTTCTGTAAGTGTTTTATCACTTAGAGATTCTCCTCGAGATGTTACTCATGATTGGGGAATGGGAAGGACTCTACGTGATACCATCCGCATAATTCCCAAGGCCTGTCCAGGAGCGTCTGCTGCGCAAACACCACCACCCATGGAGCCTCAGAGCACTCTATAAGCATCTGTGGTTTTGAAACGCAGAAGAAGGGCAAAGAGGTATTGGACAGGAGGAGGGGGGCAGTGTTCACCCCCCCCTCAGCAGTCTGCCTGATTGCATCGCCACACAAGCGTGCCTTCAAAGCCTTCCCCTCCCCACCGCCCAGTTTGACCAGATAAGGGCCCCCTCACGCTGTGGTTCAGCTAGGGGACAGGAAGACACACAGAGGGGTCAACGGTAGTAGCATCTGCTCCCCATGTACAACAAATACTGTACGTCTACATCAACAAACTGCTTTACTGTCCAAACACCTACCCTACCCTGCATATGGACCGGCTCTGCAATCTGTAGCTTTGATCACTCTATAGGCTTTATATTGAAGCATATACTGTATAATACAACCAGGATGTTTACTTGACTGCTCATACAAGTTTCATGAGGACAATACTGGTTGAGTCAATATCTTTGTTCCCTTGTTTTGTGCCTCAAACGAATACTGGCGGATGGGTCTCTAGCAGCAGGGAAGGCAGGCTGCTGCCATTAGTTTGACTGGATATACAGTGCTAATGATCTGTATTAATGGCATGCTGATAGGTCAGCTACCCGTGACATCACATTCCTGTGTGTCGCTAACTGCCGCGACAGTGATTGACAGCGGGTACAACACACAAGAAGTCTCGTTCTTGGCTTAAAGGGCACGTTGGAAGGCAATTCAATCTGCAAGTAACAATTGTAAAAATGGAAGACGGTGTATCATTTGCCTTGTGGCATTTTTGGATAAGCATGCCAACCCCGACCCCACACCGCCACAAGAAAGACACGACTATCTACACTCTCATAGTTCCTGACTGGTTCCACAACCTCTGAGTCTACACATCAAGCAGTGTCAGCAGCTGTCACAGAGGTCATATCATGTTGCACACAGGCAGCCCAACCAGTGCCTCTAGGTTTGCTGCTCACCTTTTCATCTTTTGCTTTCCTTTATACATTCTTGATATGTCTGTCTATCTATCTTTTGCTTTTATTCTCCTTTGACTACTCTGTGTCTGTGTCATGATCAGTACGCTGGCTCCTGTGCTCCCTACACACCCCTGTAGCTAACACATTATAAAACCACTCAGGAGATAATAACAGTCTTCTGGATCTATGCTTCATTAAGTAGTTTCCAGTATGCTCTAACAGCACACCTCTATTTCCCCTATCCTCAATCTGCCACCGCAAAACTCCTCTCTCATGACCTGAAAAAGGTGCTTTCCACTTTTTAGTAGGTAAGACTGGAGGGAGTTTGCCTCTCAACAGCCAGGGCCCCCCAGAAACTGTGATCGCACTAAAAACTTCAATTACATATGTGGTTCCAACAATTTGATGAATGAATGGTTTACTTGCCAAGACAACAAAGGAGATAGTTGGATAGAGTCACCATGCTGGGTAATAAAAACGAGGAATATCAAAGTGTCTAGTCAGTTTAAAGACAAGCATGAACTCCGGAGTATAGCATGAGCTGTTCCACAAGCACGAATCTCCACAGTGAGTGAAACTGTCATGTGGGGCCTTGACAAGGAGCCAAAGAAAACAGAATCAGCTTTGCATAAAAGGAGAAAGGTTACACAATGGAACCTGTAATACCTGGTCAAACAAACCTGTGATTGATGCATTTCTGACAATGGAATAGTTCAAGAGTGAAAAGGATCATGGGACTGTGACCAAATAGTCTTTAGATCATTTTTCTAGGGAGAGGCCTAGATGTGGCCCCGGCTTTGCCCAATGATAATTGTGTTTTGTTTGGAGCTAATGGAAAACAAATTGCCTGAGCATGTTGTCCCCTCAAATTTAGGAATCCCCCAATTCAAATCCACAACCAATAGTAAGAGAGAGCTTTAAACCTCAGAACTTATTCTGTTTGGTTTGGCGTAGAGGGATAATGACAAGGAAGATTGAGCGTTTTAGGCCCCTCTTCTAGTATGGGCACGGGAACCCCCCAAAAATGAATAAGCCTAATTATAATCCATCACACCACAAGGAGATGAGATGAAGAAACACTAAACAGGGCCAAGCATATGGCTGCAAGAGAGACTGAGAGAACGAGAGGAAGAGAAATTGAGAGACCACATACAGGCAGGGTAGAACAATGAGGCTCTTTCATTGGGGCTCGATGAAGAAGGGAAGATGAGAAGGAAGACGATGGATGAGGGTGAAGTGTCAGAGCAGCTTCCACATTCACTAGAAATCCTGGACCATGAGAGACAACTGAATCAATGTCAAGCATGAATTTGGAAGCAATGTATCTGCAATATTGCACAATTTTCTGATGTGGCGAACATATGTGTGCAGATTGATGACCAAATTACTGTTCTGAGTGTATGCCTATGTATGCATACAAATGCAAGAGAGTGTGTGTGTGTGTGTGTGTGTGTGTGTGTGTGTGTGTGTGTGTGTGTGTGTATGGTGAAAGGGTGGGGCATTGAACAGAGGCCTCTCTAGTCCAGACTTGAAAAGGCATTCTTTCATCATTGCTAATCTCCCAAACATAAACATGAGAGCATCCACACAGTCTCTCTCTCTCTCTGAGGGCCGAGGGGTGACCCTCCCATGACTGGAGTTGAGGGACTGCACGAGCGCAGGACTGTTTGTGTTTGAGAGAGTCGCATCTACTGTATCAATCAACATCAATTTTATAACAGTTGTTTGTGATTGTGTTTTGAGAGAGTTTGTCAGCATGTGAGAAAGAATGTGTGTGTGTGTGTGTGTTTATGACTGTGAAGGATATGCGTGTTCCTGTGCTGCTGGGTAAATCAGACTTCGAACCAGGGCACGACTTGACATGTGAGGCAATTTCATCCGCAACAACCGACAATTAGTTATTTTTCCACAATAACCGTGTAAACCATAATTGTATGTGGTTTCAACTGTCAGAAATTATGTCAAAAGCACATAGTTCTTAGATATGGGGACAAGGAGAGATTTGATATCTGTGCCTGGCAATCGAGAAACCATATTCTAAGAAGCAAATTGGTTGCTGCGTCCAACCAAAGAGTGAGAAGTGGAAACTGAATCACCTGAGTATGGCTGTCATGGTTTCAGGGAGCCGGGAGGGTCACAAACTAGCATAAGGTGGCACTGAGCGTGCTCCTCTCTATAATAGGGCCACTTATTTCTTAGACCTGTATGGCTGGCATGAAATAAGCTCAGCTCACATGACACACACACACACACACACGCACACATACTGTACATCTAGGCTTGTACACTGCACCATTCCCTGTGTACAAGCCAAAGCTGTTTTTGCAGAGCATTTAAGAGATAAGGCCAGTGAGTTAATGCAGACGTACTGCCATAATCCAGTTTTCCCCCCCTTCTGACTCTCATCCCCCTCTCCGCTCTCCTCTAACAGCTTCTCTGTGCTTCAGCTGCGTATCTGTGACAGATTAGGGCAGATCACCAAGGATTACCACCACTAGACACAGCCTCTACACACTGACCATAGACACCCCTTCTACTCCCACATAGGGAGAGGGAGGGAGCCAGATTGAAACTTAATCTTAAATAGCTGAATTTATTGATCATGTTTTGGAAGTTGTTACTTCTCAATGTTTGCAAAAGTAAAAAATATCTCTGAGGATAATCATATTCACTTTAGATTTCACATCCTGTAAGGAGTTAACGCACTGCTAGGAGGGTGCATGATGCCCCGGTACCTGTCGTTCCTTTGGGATGCTGCTGCAGAGTGTATATAGGTCAGACCTCGTTTTTGGTGTTATTTGCCTTTGATTGCTGGATAAAAGGTGTCTACAGTCCCTGTTACTTGCTAATGATCACCCTTCACTAAGAAAACGAGCAGTGCTTGGTACCCGAAGCCAAATATCTGCCAGAGAAATCATTACTTTATTGTCTTTGTTCCAGATTCAACAACTTCATTTTCATGTGGGGTACATCTCAGCATCACCCAGTGGCCTGTTTTGGTACTACACCCTGGTAGAGGAAGGACGAATATGCAGTGAAGGGTTTATCTCATGGATTTGATGTTAGTGTGAGATGAACAGAAACTGATATCTTACCACTTTCAAATGTGTTGCTATTGGGCATTTTAAGGGCAACTTTATACATTTGAAATGAATTTAAAATGAGAGGAAACTTTCTGCCCAACTTTAGAAAGTCATTCTGTGTTACAGTCCAGAGGGAATATTTTACCCATTTCCATTAAAAGAGAGCCTGAATAAATTAACAACATCCTTTATATCCTTCTTCATACAGCACTTGACAGCAGTGATGTTGTTTATGATCAATTATACATGAATTTAATTCATATGTATATATTAAACGTTTTTATTAATAATATTTGTAAAGACACTTATTATCCTCAAAATACTTTCTCATATGTCACTGAATTGAACAAAGCTGATGAAGCAGAACAGAACATTATGGAGTAAATTTTTGGGGTAAAGTGAAATTTGGATTAGATACAACAGTCCTGATCCAAGACTGATGCTGAACAACTAATTATGAAAAAGCTTTAAATTTAACATATTAAATAAATGGAATTTAAAAGCAAAGCAGCCTTTACTGACTCTTTAATAAGTGCTTGGAAACAAAAAGGTGTGTGTATGTGTGTGTGAGTGATGAAGCAGGTGTGTGTGAGATAGGCATATAGAGGGGAGAAGGGGGCAGGAGGGGACTGAGACCCCACCTGGACTCAGAACAAGCGGGGGACCAACTGGGGACACTACACAACACACACTACAAAGGGCTGGCGGGGCGAGGTGCACGAACGCCATAACACAGCCAAAGTCCCATTGTTCTATCCTCGTTTCATCTCTCCTCCTTCTTTCCAAATATTTGGAGGAACGCTCTGAATAACATAGTGGTACTGAGAATATTGCACTCTGTATATTGTTGAAAGGAACTTAGGCAGTCTGAGTTTTTTGCTCTTCAAAGACCTTTGCTTTGTTTTGTTTGGGTTTTGTTTGCTCCTGTATTTGAATTGTGTACCATGATTTCGTGGATATCTCATTGTTCCAGGATTTGAGATTGTTGGACAGAGAAGCACCCACTGGCTCATTTATTTTCATTGCATCATGTGACTCATTGTAATTGCAACACACTGGGAATGTAGGCTGAAAAACGAGGCAAAAAAATAACAACTGTCTCGGGCTTCCCACTGCCACTACTGGGGAGCTGTTTGTAAGAGACGTTTCATTCTCCTTCATCATTAGAGTTGAAATGAGATATATAGACTTCCAGAGTACACATATCCATACCCGCACGAATGGGAAGTCAATGATTAAAAATACAAGGCCGCAGCTTTGCATCAGAGTTCATAAGTGTGGAGCTGTGCTATTAATCATGTGATCAGTGGGGGGTACGCGTGAAACTCGGCAATGCAGGGTTACAGCATCATCTTAGGGCCGTTTGATGGCGCTTTCCTGGGGACCCCAACACTGATTGGGCCCTGAGGGTGCCCTGAGGCGCTGCCCCGTCGCCAGGGCCTGACTGACAGCTCTAATGAAGCCTGCCATCATCGGGCAAGGGACCGCTCCAGAGCAGGCACTGAACTTCAATCAGCCTATGTGACGTCCAAAGAGTTTTGATTTCTCAGCAGTGGTGAGGGGGTAAAAAGGAGACCCCAGTGGGAGACAGGCCGTCCCAGCCTGCCTTTGAATATTTCTCCGTTTACCGCATGTCAGTTCTCGGTGTTGGAGACACACAGAAGAGAGACGTGTGCTGGGGGATGGCTGTAGTGAATTTTTCATAAAAGAAAAGAAAAAGAAAAAGAAGGGCCCCCCGATGGTCCTATGGGATTAGCTTTAGATGCTGTCAAATGAATGTCATTCTGTGTTGTTGTCATTGAGCCAGTTTACAATTACAATTGCTTTTCAAACAAAGTTCTGGTGGTGCGTTTTACTTAATGAGAGAAAAACTTGTCAGGTAACTTTAGTTTTCTTCATAGTTTAGTGAGGATGGACGGAGAAGCAACTATCAGTGCTCTCTCTCAGGCTTTCTCTCTCATGCACACACCCCTTCTCCCTGCAATGGAAAGATGTTGAAGAGCAGTGGAATCTCAGAAGACTCATCCTCACTTTGTTCTATTATTCACCATCTCTGGCTTCAAAACTCTCTAGGATCTCCATGGGGTTACACTCTCTATCCTGATGGAAAGACTCCTGTGCCACTGAGAGCCTGTTTACTCCCCGGCCCCGGCCTCACAGTCCACTGGAGTATACAACCAGTCCCTTTACTTCCATGCTCACATCAGTGCGATCAAAAATAAATCAAAAACAGAGTGGTGCAAGCCATTTGTTAATCTCGTGTTCACTGGTGCTTTTTGAAACCACTTGATGAATCAAAAAGCAACATTTCTGTGCTTGGCAGCCCACAAAAATCTACCAGTGATGATGACATTCTGGCTAACGTCACAGAGACCATTTACCCTGCTTTACACCATCTTCCTTTTGTTCTTTTCAGTCAGCATGGATCTTTACATCTTCACCCAATATGATACGAGTCCCTCTCAGAATGCTCATTTGTACCAGCATAAATAGTTATTTGAAAGATAAAAGCAAACATGTTTGTTTTTTGTTTGTGTTTTTTCCTCTTCTCAACTCCCAGAAGGCATTTATGAGCACTTTGGTAATAAGGACCAGAGAAGGATTTAGCTGAAGAAGAGGAGCAGGGGATGCTTTGATGTACTCTTAGATTAAGTGAAGTCTACGGCGATGTCTACAAAAATACATGCTGCGTACACACTGAGCTCAGCTAGACAGATTCCTCTCTGCTGGCCCTTCCTCTCTGGTCCCAAACCACCGCAGCATGAAAGACAGTCTGTATGCTCTATGGTACCAGGAGACTTGTATGGACCTTGTCGACAGCTTCAGATGAACATTTCCCTACAGAAACATAAACTGCAGAGATTTTTTTTTCACACCAACTTGTTTTTTCCCCTAACCCAGAAATTTCACCCAACAAAAAGTCTAAACTTTTAAAAGACTGGGTTCAGAGTTGCTTTGATTTTTTGATATATTGCTCTGCTTAAAAGAGATTTAGCAACTAGATGATGCTCAGAAGACGAGCATTGCCCTAGCGACTCGACACAGTGCCAATGCTCGAGTCAGAGGAAGACAGAGAGAATGATTTTGTAACTTGTTATGAAACAGTCTGCATTTTCAATTTTAAGATTTATCTTAAATTTTAAACATTGGTTTCAGTGCGATGAGACATTCAGCTAGACGCTACAAAAAGTCTTAAATCTAAGCTTTATATATTTTATGCATTTTAATAACTTGTAAACTAGTTTGTAAGCAGAAAGCAAAAAAAAAAAAGCCGGCCAGTGGATTTGGTGCGGATGTGTGATTCTCTGTAATAATATACCGTAAGCAGATTTACAAATCAGCAAGCAGGCATTTTCTTAAGAAAACATTCCTTGGCACAGTGTGACTGCTATGATTCGCTCCATGTCATGCAATTTGTATTTGTTTAGGGTGTTAATGAAAGGTTGCATGAATAATTTAACATAAACAAAGCATGTGAGTCCAAATTAACTTCAGCTCTGCAAACACATGAAGCAGCCCCGATGTATGTGGTGGAGATTCTGGTGATCTGATGCTGACCTCTACTGGACGGCTTTGCTGCCTAACGTATGACTGTTACCAGGACAGCTTCACATTAATCTCAGGCGCCACCACGTGCTTACAGTTATAAATGTATGGAAATCTAATTTTGTGATTACATTTTAGTTATGCACAATTGTATGCTCTCTTTGCTTTTCAGTGGGGCTCCAACTATTAATTATCAATTATACAGATTGTTTTCTTGATTAATCAATTCATTGTTGAAAGTAATGAATAAAGTCCATTATCATCTTTAAATGTCCTGCTTTGTTAGACTAACAGTGCAAGACCCAAATATTTTCAATTTACAATTATGCAAAACAGGAAAACAGCAACTCCTCATATTTGAGAACATAAAATCAACATGCTTCATAGCTTTTCTTGAGGAAAATACGGTTGATCAGATACTTTCATTCAGCTCATCTTTTCAGCTGTACTTTCCAGTAAATTTCAAATGATCAACTATTTATGTATGAGTTGATGAGCACACTAAGAGTCTAAGAGCTTTCTCACTTCAATGCAATGTCAGCTAAATATTAAGAATGTATTTATTTAGCTGCATATAAAACAGACAATAACCCTTGCCCTCAATCATAATAAACTTTATTGATTCATGCTCCTCTATTGCTCTCACTGAAATACACACACACACACACACACACACACACACAGTCCATTTGCCCCAACACAACCAAACAAATCTTTTCCCTTTTTTGCTGCCTACAACTTGAGGAAGACCCACTTCTCTTTCTCCCTAGTTTTAAAGCACAACCCCCCGCCCCCACCACCACACACACCGCACTGCCAACCCACCCAGCTCAATTAACACTGCGGGTCCAAGGGTGTGAATTATTTAGCGATGAATTATTAATAAATAATAACAAAAAGGCTCGGGGGAGACGCGGCCCGGTCAATTAGGAGAGAAGGGGAAAGTGAAGGCAAGCAGCGGGGGATTGGAGGCAGGGGATCTGCAGCTGATCGGATCTGCGCCTCATCATTATCACCATCCGTCAGACACAATTACCTCAGCTCCCCCGCTCTCCAACACTTCAAACAGCAGCCCATCCCTCTAACACTGACAGCCCCACACTTTCTAATGCCTCTGCTCAGTCAACACACACACAGGCTTAGGATATTAATCATATGTTGTAACATGGGCACAAAAAAATTGTGACAGGTAGGTATCCAATAGAACTGTATATGAGGACACCTCAAAAAGTTTCAGGTCAAAACAAACAAACTGAAATTCTGACCAACTTCATGGTGGCGCCAAAGAAAAGATCAGGGGGATCAACAAAGTCATAATGACCTATCATCAAGAAAACATGAATGTCATTAGGATCCATCCTCTGTGCATCATGGATACAAAATGCATGGTAATCCATCCAATAGTTGTCAAGACATTTTACTACAAGCCAAAAATGTTCACCTGCTAGTGCTGCTAGAGGTAAAGTCAGGGGATCAACAACGTCAGTATGATTCATCCTCTGGAAAGCATAAATGTCTTTAGAAAATGTCAATCTGTCACATTACTGGGACATCTGATGAGGTGACATACTGCTGGTACTGAATACTGTAAGTAAATGTGCATATTACACCATTATGTATTTCTCTCTATGTGTTTCATTCTGTCTAATTACCTAAGATGGATGTGCCTTGTCATGGTTCATCTATAATCTTTCTTTGATATTCAGCCTACAGATATTAAAGATTCATGGTTAACTTGACTCGGAGCTTGTGTGTGTCTGTGTGTGTGTAGGACAAAAACCAAAATGTGCTGCTTTCGATTTCTCAAATGTGATGATTCAATGCATGTGTGTGTGTGTGTGTGTGAGTGAAGTGGATAAAGCTGTTAGATTATTCACTGACTGTTACTACGCAGTCACTTAGTCAGCCTGGTATTTTAGGCATTGTTATGGCATTTCAGTGTCACTAAAACATCATCATTTTCAGACCACAAGATGGTGCCAAATATCCACAAGGTGTAAACCATGAGCTGAGAATACTGCAGGGCGACTCTTTTAACCTTTCCACTAATTTAAAAAGCAAAACTTTAAAAATGTGGCTTTATACTGTACATTGATTTTATCTCATATGTATGAGTTCAGTCACTCTACAGCAGCTGATTATTTCTGAAACATTTTTTTTTGTAACACTAATATATGGACACAAGGGGGCAGCCTAATCACATGTTCATGAGGGTGAGGCTAGTGCCATTAAAAATAATTAGTTTATTAACTTTGTCTGTTAAACAATAAAGGCCAATCACATGATAAAGCAAAAATTACAAACTCACCAATCAAGCTGTTTGTCTACTGTCATCCCCAGCAACCCAGGAAGTCCATACAACTGTAAAGAGACATCCAACCTGCAATATAGACCAGTGGAACAAAAAATATACGTGAAAAACCTTCTTCAAAGCATGAAAAATTTAACAAATTCATACTATTGTGTAGTATAAATATATAATGATCTGTTTGCTTTTGACATTAAAGTCTATAGAAAAAAAACAAATGCAATCAAATAATTTAGATTTAAAGAGCTCTGTCATCATAGTATATATAGAATTACTGCTACCTTGCTATTCTATAATTAACTTGCACACAAATCTCTGTCCAATAGATTTTGTTATTAAAGTGCAGCTTCTCTCAGTGGCCCAAAGCACACAAGCCAACTCATGAGCAAAAGACACCTGGCACATTTCCCATAAATAACTTAATTGGGCTGGACAGCTGTACGCAGTCATCCTGTGGCCAATATGAGAGGATAAATCTGGCATTCAGCTGATGGATAAAGGCTGACTAGGAAAAAGAACAGTAAGTGGGCAGAACATCTTGTCTGCAGTTAGTTTGTATCATCACGGCTAGCTTGCATGTGATGACTGATGCTTATTATTCCTCATAGATATGTTTTGTTATACACTAACTTGTCCCTGCAAATACAAAATAATAAATGTAAATTTGAAAAAGAATTAGTTTCCAAAAGACAAATCTAACCTCACTGCCAGGAGCATATCGATTGTATCCAGCCTTTCGTCGATCCCTCTCTGTCTTTGTCTCTCTGGGAGTATTGATGACTTTCATCAGCTTTACAAGACTTGGTGCACTGGTCTGTAAAATAAAGACAAAAGTCAGAGAACTGAACAGCGGCTGTTATTAATTACCACCTTCTCCTTTTTCATATGTTTTAGGAGAAGAGGGTTTTTTGAGTAGACTAAGAGACTGTTTTATTTTGCAGCAGTACATTGAGGTACAACTATTCTTTACAAATAATTACGTCCCATCACAACATACAGTAATAGCACGAGATCATGTTGTATGCATGATGAGAAGTAACACAATACATAATTATGTGATGTGCTTTAACTCCCTGTTCATTTTTGTTGGGCTTGAAGGTCAGTGTGTGAAAGGTAAAAATAACATATGTCAGATTACATGTGGTCTGTTGAACTTAGATAATACAGATCTCATTAACAAGGCTCAGCTTGCCAAGTGTAATAAGCTTGACAACTAATCTATAAAATGTTTGAATATTAATCAACTGAATGTGGTCATCACAATCAATATTCTCTTAAATGTCCACCATATGATGACTGTTCATACTGCAGAGTGACACATTAGTAAATTACTCCTTTATGGATCCCACAGCTGAGAGTTAATTGATCAGTGTGGAGGCAAAGAACTACACATTAATCAGGGACGGCTTGTGTTAAAAAAAAATAAAAAATAAAGTCATCAATCAGGCTGATTAAATTCAATGATGCACACACTCAGTTAATTAAGACATTTGTTTATGTGCTATAATCAAACAAACAATTTCTCCATCTCTCATATACTTCATCACACACATATTTTAGTTATACAAAACCACAATTCAACAACTCAACAATTAATCAAGCTGCTTTTCACACACACATAGAGATAGATATGAAGAAGATTATTTATGTTAATAAAATATGGAAAGGTCAATTTAGTTCACTTTAGTGAGTGAATAGTTTTCATATCATATAAAGTTGCTTTTAGGACAAATATTGAATACTGACCCAATCAATATTATGACATATATATGGATGAAAGGCTATGTGTAAAACTGAAAGAGGTCTCTGGTAGTGACCTAGGAAAATAATCACTCAACAGTCAACAACCTTAGCTTGTCTTGCTAGTGTTTCAGGCTATTGTTTTGTTGTTGTACAGGTCACAACCGTCTGTTTGGTTCAGTCTTAATGGTCTCATCAACCTTGTTTCCAGCAGGAAGCTGTTTTTAGCCAAAAAAGAGAGGAAAAACCTTTGATAAACAACACCAAAACCATAAACAACAACAAAATAAGCGACTAGCCGGTGAACACAGTGGAGCATTTAGCAGCTAAAAATAAACAGGTGGAGGCCACAACAGAGCCTTCAAATTGATTTTAATTCATTTTCTACTGGCATTTGTTTACCAACATGTCTGCCACAACAACTTCATTAGGCGATAATATATCAGATTTTTTTTAATGCTGACCCTAGGTTACACAAAACGGCTTCTCATTTTAACTGGTTTCATCATGAAAACGGTTGAGTTAATCTTGCCATGTCGTTTTATGTTTGGCTAAGAAGGACCCATTTTAGACATTTGGTGCTAATAAAGATGCTTATCAAGCAGTCTTTAAAATAAAACAATAACAACAACTTTCTCAGCAAATGTTTATGGAAATTTCAAGTTAACATTCAGTTACTAAAATATAATTACCTACATTAGTTTCATGCGGATAAATAACTTGCTTTGTTGCTTTCCGGCGAACTGAAAAGCTGCACTTGGACTTGCCCTCCCCCCTGGTGGCTGAAGGCTGTACTGCAATAACAATGTGCTAAATGTTGACATGTTTAAACACTACACGATGCTTGGACATTTTATCTTTTCCGGTTTAACACGGTCTCAGACAGTAACCCGACCTGTCTTGTCAGTTGTGATGACATACAACCAACTCCAGGACGACCTCTGTGGGTCCTCCAACCTCATGTTTTAACTCAACTTGCATAATCCTAGTCAAAAAGTAAAAAAATAAATAAATCCAAAAATAATTTCCCATTTAAAATTCTGCTTGCTTTTGGAACTAATCCTATAAGATAAAGTCCAGTATGACTTTATTAATGCTACAAAATCCTATAAAGTTGGTTTATAGGATAATGTCTTATAAAAGTCCAAAATGTTATTTATAATCCTATAGGATTGACAATATAGAGTATTTTTATGATGAATGATCCTATATTATAGTTTTGTTTTTAATTTAATTTTTTGATTATTAAAAGGTATTTGAATTGACTTTATGTTCCTATAATTCATTTATAATTATTAACTCCTTGACACCTGGGGAGAGGTCATGAAAGAGACAGACAGAGATAAACATGGGCCTTTACTAATTAACATGCTAAGCGAGTAAAATGGTTAAAATATTGAATATATAACCGACATTATAGCCTTTGGGCAGCTAATCACATGATCACATGAGGTTTGTTGTGGTCGCAGTGCCTACTTTCCTTCACCAGTTCACCAGTTCACCAGGACAGCCCTGGTTGTTCTGGTTCACTAGTGTTCACTAGGATCCCTGCTGGCTGCTTCCTGCACAGCAAACAGAGCGCGGCGGATTCAGACAGGAGGAAGTGGTATATGCGGTATATTCGGTACATACGGTACACGGAGCTCTGCCTCCCTCTGTCCCGTTGCCATCTTCTCGTCTGTTGATATTTACATCGACAGCAGCTAGTTGGCGCCTGGGACACACACATATTGGAAGTATATTTTTTTTTACCCGGAATGCTACAAGTATTTCGCTAACACGGTTTAACGGCTGACGATGGCGTCGGTGCGGATGGTCGGCAAAGTTGCGTCGAGACTTTTGGGAAATCTTCAGCCTCTTCACTGCGCTCTCAAAACTACTCGTCCGGCTGCATTTCTTCACAAGGTAAAGTCATATTCGTCGTTGGATAACTATATAATGTACTACACAGATATTTAGTGAGACGAGCTTTGCCTGGTAGTTTCCTGCTTTTTTTTTTTGAACACTTTGTTTCTATTTGACCGTTTTAAATAACTTAACGTCAGTTTAACCGTCAGGCATTTCTTCATACTGCACAAACACGGCAACTTACTATCTGTAACAGCGGCCTAGTTTTCTTCCGCCAGTTTCTAAAATGACATATAAATGTTGTTTTTATTCGTAGCTAAACGTTGGAGAAGTGCTTGAATATGGTCCCATTTTTTTCCCCACACCCTCTGAAGTATTCATGGGTGTGGATATGGATATCTCTGCTTCTGTCATATTGATAGTCTATAGCTTTATGTTTGTGTCCTGTACTTTTTAATTCAGGACCAACAGAGCAACAAATTAAATATTCAGGTTCATTATCTTGATCTAGTGTGCTTTAGGACGTCCAAACATGACTGATCATTACAACTCAGTGCTCATTTAATAACTCCTGTGGGGACGTTGTTCAGTCAGCCAGACTATGATTAGGCTGCTAAATATACTTCTAAACTTTAAGAAGAGACTTGTCTCACACAATACTGTGCAGCCTTCAGCATGCTCAGTATACAGATCAATATCTAATTGTATCCTATGTCAGCATTGTGAATAGTCAGATCTGTATCTATTACTTCATCAATAAAAAGATACAAGAGAAATGTCTTTCTGCACATATCAATAAATGCATATGTGTTCTATATAAAGTCTCCCACATTGTGTCTGAGGATCATCATAAGGTTCTTGTGGTCGATTCCCTTTTTTTTCTCTCTTGATAAGCTGTGAAATCTGTCTTTTTTTTTTTTTTTTAAATGACCTGTCTTTCTTTATTATTCATTGTGTCGTCCATGGTAAGAAATTGCAGAGGTCAGCTATGTCCTGACTCAGCAGGCAGATCCCCACTGGATGCCTCGGTTCTCTGGCAGTACAGCGAGAACAGGGTGTTCATGCCACGATCGTTTTCATATATATACCGAGTGGACATTGGCATACAGTTTGGTGGATTGTGGAAAAACAAAACAAGATGGGCATGCTGTCATGACTCACTCCTGCATGGATGGATGAGTTCTATTTTTAGACTGGACCATATAGCTTTAAAATGGGAGGTGCAGTTTTTCTCTTTTCAAATGACATAGACCCTATTTAGACGTTCGCACCAAAGATAAAATGATGAGCAGAAGGAGTGTTGTTCAGACATTTTTGTTGTCATATATATATTGAAAACTTGTAACCATAAGAATCAACTGAATTCAAGCTGATTACGGCTTCTGTATGCTGAGGTGGAGCAAGACAATCAGTTTTGACTGGTTTGGATTTTGCTTTCACAGATCCGGTCCATTTCAATGGTTTGATACCATGCGAGAAGTGTTGGGCTGTGTGAGCTTGTGTCAGCCAAGGCAATTCGTCACAATTGTAAAATGAGCCGTTACGCCCACTGAGAGTCCACAGGAGATAAAGCACTATTAACATCTGCTGTAATTTTGGATGATGTCGATCAAAGTGAATAGAGGATGTTGTTTTTACATTGAAAATATACCATTTTGAGAAGTGTATTTGTTTGTTTAGTTTAAATCATATAAGATAATTGATTTCATCTTTGTGCATCCTGCATAAGTTATAGTACTAAATGAAGGAGGTTGAAGAAGGGGAAACTATTAGCAAACATGCTTGTCCAAAGCTGTCTTATACACCGTATGTGCTGTGCATTAAACCTATGCAATATCTCTTAAAATGTGATGTCATAGTTTCAGAAGCAGCTATAACTTGAGACCCTTTCAGCACACCGCTTGTGAGGTTGCCAGGTTGGAAACTATCTTGGCAGAAAACAGAAAAGAAAGCTTTAGAGTTGGGACACATTAGTTTTTTGCTAATTTTGACAGTGCTACAGTAACAGTTTCTCCTTTTTCCAGTTTTTGTGCAAAGGCAAGCTTTACTTATACAGCATCTTACAGAGAATTGCGTTACAAAAGGCAATGAAACACATGTATGTTTTGAAGCAGGTTTACATACATACATACATACTGCACCTTTTGTATTGGCTTTACAGAGAAAGTTGATATGGATCATTTAGTGTCTGGGTTTTATGGCAAACATGCTTATATACTAAATGGGAAAAAGAAATATTTCTGCTGTTACTGCCTATCTTTTTTGTATTTATAATTGGTACTGTGAGTGTGCTGAAATAATGAGGACATTTTGTGCCTGAAATAGAGACTAATATCTGCTATTGCAGAGCAACCGTAAAACCCCACAATGTCAAGACAGCTGAGACGAGCATCACTTTGTCACAGAAAGGGTTGTTATATATTTTTGACAGCTGGCTCCATCTTCTGTCTTGAACTTTCATCATCTGGACTGTCATTATAGTGTAAGATGGAAGAGGTTTCATTCAAGCAAGGCCTGCCTATTTCGCAGAGTCAATCCTAACAATGCCTGACTGTTTTTTATTAGGTTAGCATCCGCAGAAATAGAATAGACTGAACTCCAGGAAGAAGCACAAGGATATAGCCTAACAAACAGGAAGTGTTTCAGTAGATTGTGTGAACTTGTGTTTTAACTCAGTAGGTGTCAAGGTTTTGAACTGTGGACCAGTGCTGCTCATGAGGGAAAACTTACAGTAAAGTGAGAACAATGCTATAGCTGAATTTTTTGACCCTATTTACACCTGGTGTTAACATGCAATCTGGGGTATCTGGTGGTGAAATCAAACATCAAAAGCAGTTCACAGATGCATCTGATGGGGGTCTGGCGCTGTGACCAGATCTGAAACTAGTAAAAATGCAATCGGTACGGGTTAGCCCAGCAAGTTTAAAAAAGTACTGTAAACCCCACATTCTTTCTGCTATCTCAAGTAAAGGCCTCCTCCCCTGCAATTAAAAGTCAGGCAAATCCCACAACATATTTAGAAATGTTTGTGTTACGTAATCTGCAGTTGACTGCTGACGATTTAAGACAAAGTAAACACAGCTAACTGAAACAGGTTTTAGTAATAACAATCCCATAACAACCCTGTTAAGGTTCACAGCACTATACTGTGATAACTCATAGTGAAAGTATAAAGTGTCATGTGGCAAAAACATCCTGATAATGTAACTGTGAAACAACATAATTTATTTTTATTTCAAAATGAATTTCCTTACTGAGAATTTCTCTAAGTAAGTCCAAGATCTTAAGATCAAACTTGTTATCCATTGAGTGCACTGACATTTTGATGATGATGCATTGTTTGGCTGGGTGTGACCAAAGATGAAATATGACTCTTCAAGGTGGCAGCTGGACATGTTTTTGTGGCCGCGTTCAGGGAGGGAAACCGTTTTTTTGCTTTGGAAGTTGCTCCTTTTAAATCTGTCTGTTTAGTGTTCCCACTTTTTGTTCCCCTCTTTTCAGTATTCAGCACCTACATAATGTTGTGCTCTGCTGCTGCAGAGTAAAAAGCCTGCCTGTCGCGAGCCAGTAATAAATATGGCAGTTTGTGATAAACTATGATTTCCTGTAATAAAGTTGTACTTGTATAAGTGCAGTATAAAAAAAAATAAAAGTCCTGCCTCTGCTTGCCATCCTGCACCACCCATCCTGGCTGCAGTGAAGTCACACATCAAACAGACGGTTTAATCTCAGAGAAACTGTTTGGAAAGCTTTTAAGGAATTCACAGGCTCTACATGTCAGACTTTCTTGACTAAAGGCCATCATCAAATTCCCAGCATGCATTAAATAAATTAAATCTCCTCACATCTGTATCCAGGCATTTCTCATCATCTTCAATTTACATGATGCTGTGGCATACCCATACAAAACCTTGTCTTTCCAATATCTCCATATTGTTGTCCTGCTGTCATCTTCGTCCCGCTTTGTTTTCTCTTTGTCCACCTAATCCGACCAGATCATTAACTGGATTCAATGCACACCGTGCATGGTAGACTGCCAGCTATTATTAGTCATGATGGCAACAGGAAGTAATTCAGTTTCTCCTACTCTTAGGCTGTTTATCATACTCACACATTTCCTATTCCTTCTACTTTAAGTCAGACAATATACTGTAAATGTCATTCTCCTATGATCACATATATGTGGAAACGTCACCATTGTTTTGCTCAGTGGTATTAAACCTTTAACGATAGCAGGATGGGAGGAGAAACCTTTAGGAAGTGTAGATGCAAACAGGCCATAGCTCAGTTGTGACAGGATTCATAATGGAGTAACGTGCAGGGAAAATGAGGTGGCTTGTCACCGTGATAACCTGATCATTGCTCAAGCAGGAACCCTGGTCGGCTTTACTGCGGAGGAGGAGGAGGATGGCAGTTTGTCACTATATTGCTCATTTTTCACTCTCTCTCTCCCTCCTCTTATTCTTGTTGGCACGACATAAATTAGAAATACATAGCTTAAGGGGTAAATATACCTTCAGCTGATTGTTTTGAGAAAACAGTTGGAGGAAATTGTGTGGTGATGAACAGATGCGCTGCATTGTCCCCTGCAGCTCCAATATTGCCTCTCAAAATCTATGAAGAACAATGGAGACCATTCTGAATATTGATCAGTTATGTTGGAAGTTTTTTTTTGTTTTGATAAGCACACAAATGTTCAGTTGAGAAGCTGCAGTGACGTTAGTCGTCATGTGAACAGCCCTACTTCACGTCTGCAGGCTGCATAAGTGTCTTGTGACAGGTGGGCATGTTTTGGTACTTGTTTGTTTGCTGTGTATGGACTTGTTCAGGCTGTTCAGTCTTTAACCCGTCTGCTACAACCTCTTTTTTTTGTGTGGGATAATTTATGGGTGTGTCAGTCTCCTGCCATGGAAATAACTCCAATAAAACATTAGATTATAGCTCTGAGGTTGGGCACCTAATCAGTTTTGTTTTGTGATACTTCAGTGATACAGTGACTGAGCTGAGTAAAAAGGAATATGAACTGAAACTTTAAATTCACATAAATGTAATGTCATTGTAATTGTTATTGCAATTAGCTATGACAATGCTAATGGTGGGCCTGCAGGCATGGCAGTGTCTGTTGGTTGGGCTGTCCACCACTTTGGTTCGACTGAAATATCTCAACAACTTTTTCCCCACACATTTTGTACAGACAGTCATGGTCCCCAGAGTATCCTTATGATTTGGCGACTTTGCCTCAAACTGAGAGAACTAAAGGGGTCATTCTTTATAATGCAGTGTGTCACAGACAGTAATAACTCAGGACCAGGAGTATGGTATTGGAAATGGACTATTATTTATCACACAGGCCTCAAGCTGCATCGTGTGCCACAGGAGCCAGGTGCTGTTGATTTAGAACGGTACTGGTACAAGTGCACATGGTATGCTAAATGGCCTGGAGTCACTCGGCTGTTGAATTGACTCTGGCCAGTGATCTTACAAACACACGCACACACACGCACGCACACACACACACATACTCCCATTCAGTAAATGACCTGGCTACTCCGTTAATGTTTAGCTGTAGATGTTAGATGTGCTGTTTTGCTATTACCAATGTGCAGAGTGCAATGTTGCTCTGTTTACTCCCCTGTTAAACTATTTCCAACATTCATTTGCATCTACAGTATGTGTCTATCTATCTTCAAATGATGATACATATCATCATTTTAAGATAGATTATTTTGAAATTCCCATTTATAGTGAACAACAGCAGGTTTGTTTTTCATTTAACTGTCTGGAAGAGCTCAATAATAAAATTGTCATAAAAATACATTTTTGTGAGTTGATATAAATAACTGATTGTGTTAAATGGGTATATGATCAAATCAATCAAATTCAAAATTATATTGTAGCAGACTTTTTGAGATTCTCAGACTGAGGAGCTCAAATTTGTCTCCTTGGGGTCACTATGTTTGACACTTAAAGTCCAAATTATCATCTAATCTTTTTTTAATCTGCACAATGTTGTTTGTGGGTTACAAGGGTGTTTAGGTTACCACTGAAACAAAAGCCTCTATTCGTATAGACAGCTACTTGTTGTCGTAGGTGAATGTTGTTTTTTCCTGTTAAAGTCATCTTCAGACCAGTGGACTGTGAAGGACTGCATCTGGACTCTTCTCCACTACTCAGGCCTCAAGGCTTGTCTGCTTTATCTGCCCATAAAAATAGATGGCTCCCATGTTCCCTCTTTTAAAGTGATATTGATTGAACTCCTAGCTGGAAGACAAAGGAGCAGTAGAGAGAGCGACTGCCACACTTAACAGTATCAGTTCGAGAAAGGTGTTAATAAGTGAATAATCTGTTCTTGAGTTCTTAGGTATCGCTATTGCTGATTATTATGATTACTTTGTGTCTGTGGCGTCATGTACATCCCAGTGTGTGAAGCTACTGAGTGGAAACTAAAAGGAATGTCAAGTGCAGGACAGAGAAATACTCCTGCTGACTAGAATAATAAGCTGCTCCCTATGGATCATGTGTTTATCTATTATCAGGAGTTGTGAGGAGTGAGACTACTTCTTGTAGAGAGACACACTGGCATTTCATTTGGCAGTAAACGCCACAGCCTGAAATTTCACGAAAGGTCATACATCAGCAAAACTAAGCCGGTTTATTCAGCAGAATCTGTACTACAGGCAGGTCTGATTATACAAGGTTTATGTAGGGGGGTGAAATGCATTTCACAATCCAGTGAGTGGAATAAAAGCATTTCATATTGATGTAAAATCCCTCTCAGATCCAAGTCAAAACCCAGAAAACTCCACTGATGCTGCCTTTTGTTAAGTGATGTTTTGTTACGCCCTTCTTTTCAGGATGTTTGGCCTCTGTTTACCCTCTACCAGTTTACCAAGGGAGAGGTGTATTTTTGAACTCTGATAACTGACAAGCTGATGTTTCTTTCCGATCTTTTTTTCTAGTTCCAACGGAGCCGGCAGCCTCTTCTTGGAAATTGTCAAGCTCTTTTCTACAGTACACTCCCACCCTCCAGTGGTAATATACCATTACTACATCCACGTGAAAATTAAACTTCTATATGTCACATATGAATGATAAAATGGAAGCTCAGCCCTCTGATGTGTTTGTTTCAGATTTGTCTTTGAAGTACAAACATGGCCGTTTGGTTCTGGAGGTCCCGTTGCCATCCAGGAACGAGAAATGTCTGTTCTTCCTCAGGCCCATGCTGATGAGCGTAGGAGACCTGATCGATGATCTACAGAGAGAAGACCCCGGAGCCACCGCCATTGTGCTCTCTAAGGGTAAGGACACACGCTGCCTGTGAACACACCAGGTCAATCACATTCTTTAGGTGTTGTCAGTCTTGTTTAAGTTTTTTCTTTTGTTGCCATCTGGTTTGGCAGGTTATGTGTAGGTAGGGAAAGCTGAAATAGTTAGCACCAAATAAATACATTAATGTCTTACACAAGATAATCCATTTTACTACACACCCCGTGATGATGAATTGGGGTATATTTTTCGGTAGCAAATAGTTCATCCATTAAACTGCTCACAGGAAAGCCTGTGGATTATCTCAAGTAACCAGGTCATGAGACATTCCTTTTCAGTTTTTTAAATGTAATTATTGGTGCTATGAGCGCCATAAACCAAGTGCCATTCAGCTCCATTGTACTGGAGTGACGGCGGCTTTACAGCGAATCACACTGAAACACTCTGGGACATTTATTTTTAAGGGTTGTGACTCACTTCCTCATCACTGGAAAGATTGTATATCATTGCTGCAGCAATCGCTCAGTCGATCTGTGTGTCGAGAATGCAGCACAAGTGGTGAAACATCAGATAGCAGAACATGTTAAAACAGATCAGGCACAGATCTTGTTTTTATTATTCAATGCTAAAATCGTCCCTGTTTTCACCATCCACCTTTTTGAGCTTTAAATTATTGACTTCATCGCAGTTATGGTCTGTTTAGCTTTTTATTGTGTTTTGTTTACTGGGAATGTGAGTCAGAAAACCATTTTACCAGGTTATTAAGCTGAAAGTATGTGATTATAATAAAAGTACTAAACTGGTCTTTTCTTCTTTTTTTTTCCTTCTTACAGATGGAGAACATGTTGCCAGCACCACACTGATAGACACGCTGCTGAACCAGGACTTCCAGCTCGTCATCAATGAGGCAGTTTATAACATCTCCTCTCCTGAAAAGGGTACAAACACGTTTCTCTTCATGTGAGAAGTGAATATATAAATGAGCCTCACTGTGTGTGTGCTTCTTAATTACACATTTGATAAATAGGAGTTATTATCCCTATCGGCATGACTCTTCTCACTTTCTCATCCTTATCCACCTTGCTGTGCCCTCTGTTGCAGCCTGCATGTCCAGTGAGCATGCCATGGAGTTGGAGGACATGAAACATGTCGTGCATCTGCTGCACACAGCGCTCCACCTGCCTGAACACCACCTGCTGCAAGAGAGACAACTGCTGGAGAAAATGGACAACCTCAAACAAGAGCTGTCACCTCTGGAGAAGGTGTGTGTCAGCATCAGAATGCTGTTACACTTGTTTATCTGTCACTACATTGTAGTTATGTTACTTTTATTGGACAGGCTTCTATGAATTGACTGGTAACCTGACTCTTGTTATATTGTTACTGTACAGATGAAGGCTCAGCTGACCAACTCAGCCAAGTTCCAGGCGTCTAGGACTGTGTGGATCGGCATGGCCCTGTTGTCTGTGCAGGGCGGTGCTCTGGCCTGGCTCACCTGGTGGGTCTATTCATGGGATGTCATGGAGCCCGTCACTTACTTCATCACCTACGCCACCAGCATTGGAGCCTTCAGTTATTATGTCCTTACAAAGCAGGCAAGTGTCATGATACATGAGACTCTCTTCAGCCTTGTTCTGTAGTGGTAGAGAATTTGGATTTAACAAATTGTATATTTAGCTAATCTTTGAGCTAAAAATCATCCATATTTGCATATACATTTTTTTTTATCTTCCCAGATTAATAGCAATCCTAGCAATCCTATGTTTTCTTTTCATTAGGATTATGTATATCCAGATGCTGAGGACAGGCAGTTCCTGCATTACTTTTATAAGGGGGCCAGCAAGAAGAAATTCAACGTGAACAAATACAATGAACTGAAGGATCAACTGGCTCAGGTTTGTTTCTTCACTTTTTACATTCCAACATTAGCAGAGTCATTAGCTTTACAATTACAAGCAGTTTAGAGTCACAATGTGCTTTACTGACATGTTTGGAAGCACACAAACACAGGAGGAGCATGTTAACTGCACATGTGCTACAGTTACAGTTGAACTGCAAAGTGTACTAGCAACAAGATTAGCATGTATGCACAAAATACAGGCTAATCAGACATTTTGCTAGTATTTAGCAATAATCTAAAGTGTTGGTCAAATTACAACTTTGACCTGATGATGGTGTTTGATGAATTACAGTTTAGTTTCAAAGGAATAAACTGTATAAAATATATATAAACTATATGGTGACACTTGGGGAAAAGTCAAGTAATCACCAATGTCAGTGTAATTTATCCTCAGTGGACCATGAATTTCATGAAGTTTCATGAAACTCTACTTAAAATGTGTTGAGATAGTTCAGCTATGTTGCTAGCACACCTGAAAATGAAATATAGAATACCTGAGATACTCCAGCGACTCACTTTCAAACCTGATGTGGAAGTTTTCTCAAAATAAGAGCAGCAAAAAACAAGTTCTTATGAAATGAGAAGTGTTTTATAAAAATGCAGCTTCATTCATTCTTAAAAAAAAAAGATGGGCAATAACAATTATGATCTACATGTTATATGTTAGTAATACATGTTCTGTGTGACAGGTGGAGGAGGACCTGAAACGTCTGAGGTATCCAAATCAACTTCAGCTACCGCTTGCACAGATCCAACAAAAGCCATAAACGAAGCCAGGCCATAACCAGCTATTACTCACACTTAGACTCCAGCGCAAAAACACTTTCTGCTTTATTTTGATAATGGTGCATTTTTAAATAGGAGTCCATATCGTTTGATGTTTTGTTTACAATCTTGATAATGTTGCTAGGTGTATCTAACAATAAGGACTATTAAAAAAAATAAAAAGTATTTCCTGAACATTTGGAGAATCTCCCGTTTGTGCTGTCTTTTATTTTCTGACGTCCACAAGTTGTCTTAACTCTGTCCATCACCACTAAAAAAAAAATTTATCTGGCGATAATCCTGCATTACTTTTATATGGGGGAAAGTCATGGTTTCGCCAAAGTCAATGTTATTCAATGTCTTTACAAAGCTTCATGGAAATTTGTTAAGTAAGATAAACATGAGAAAGAGTGGGAAAAGTGGAAGAACATGTTTTAACAAAATGAGATGTTAGTAAAGTGTACTATACAGAGGCTATAATAATAATAATATATATCCTAGTGAATAAATTGTTAGTAATAAATGTTCTATGTAAATGTCTTACTACAGGTGAAGTAAAAACATTGCATTAATATGTTATTTTTAATAATCATTCTAAAAAGAACAAAACCACATTTTATTGTACAAAGACAACAGATTGAACACAAAAATACAGGATCAGTGTATGTAACTTTGGGTTTCCTGAGTCATGGATCATGTGACACAGCAAACAAGTGTTTTAGGTCCACAGTACAATGTTTAAAAAAACAAAACACCCCTCCTCCCTGAGATATTTTTAATACTGGGGTTTGTTGCTGTATTGGGTGCAAATAGTACCATAAACTGCTACAACACAAAGAACATCACAAACACAAATTCCCTTTTTGATGGAGCGAGGCTGATGACAAACAGCATGTTTATGTGGTGCATAAATTTTGTTCTGCAAGATACTTGATCATTAGTGTTTTTACAGAGATAATTATAATAAGTATTAAACTGATGTAAAAATAAAATGTTAGATGTGCTGTTACCTGATTGTCATGTTATGTCATCTGGCTCACAAGATACACTGGAACATACTTACTGACTGACTTTATAGGCAAAACAGACTCACCTGACAAGGCCACTAGGAAATTTAAGTTCTATTGTCTTCTTGGCTTTTTAAGAAAAGATAAATCAGCCAAAGTACAAGAAAACATGATTTGTGCATTACCAATGTAAATTTAACTGGATTAACGTTCCCTATCCTGATTCTACACAACCTGGACAAAAAGGACCCTTCAATAAAATAGTTATTATTGAATGCATATGTAAAAATGCAGTGTTTTGTAAGCAATACACAGTTGAAGGAGTCCCGATTTTCCAGGTATTGATATAAAAATCAGCTTTGATTTGATAAAATAGTTACTGTTTCTCCCGGAAGTAGAGTTTCTTGGTCAGCATTGAAGCAAAGCAAGGTATTTGCTTTTTCCCAATGGCACTCCGGTCGATACAGTTCCCAACTCTCCTCATTGACACTTTCCTATTGACCAGCGTGAGCAATTCTGTGAATTCAAGAGAATTCCCGTACTTTTTAAGCAGCTCACACAGATCCTGGATGTACCAGGAGCCATTGATAGTCTCCCTGTGGGAATAGTAGCCTATAAAAAAAAAACAAGGTTAACAGTTAATATGGATGTGGAGTGTGCAGCAAAAAGTTACAAATGAAATAAAACAATTACAGAGACTTATTAAAATATCTTGAATAAAACAATTTTAACGTCCTGGCCGGCTCACCTTCAGCCACAGAGTAGCACATGATGAAATCAGCTCCGGCGGGGAGGGTGTGGACCGTGCTGGCATCCACCACCACCTCATTCACCTCACTGTCCACAGCATCGCAGGCGGGTGTCACCGGGTCATCATGCTTGTCTCCACGGCATGCCTGGTGACGGACACGTCCACAACTGTATCTTTAAGAACTACCAAGTAAAGAATTTGATCAGATTTGGGTTTTTTTTTTTTTACATACCTGTAATACAAAGATCTTTGGCTTTCCTACAAGGCTCTTGCATTTGTCTCCTTTGAATAGAGACGTGATGTCCGGGATGCTGATCTTGTCATCGTTAGCATAAACGTAGTCATTATCGCCATGGCTCAGGAAGATGAGCAAAAAGCAGTCTGCATCTGAATGGTCATCCTTTGCGGCTGTTGGGACATCAGATATTTTGTTGAACTTGCTACTGAATGAGTCAAACTGGACTGTACTACATAGATACAGCATATCACGTGTTGGATCTGGTTACAGTTATCTTTACATCTGCATGATAAAGAAATTACATACGAATTTAAGATACAGTAACGATTCTGCAGTGCCGTTTCCTGAATATACATTTAGTGAGTGTTATAGGTAATTTTAAAAGTTGTTTACCTTCATTGATTTTATCCCAGACTTCTACCTGTTTGTAGTTTTCATAAACCCTCACGTCGAAGTTTAGGTCCTTCAGTCTATTGCAAATAGAGGAAAAGCATTGCATATTCTTAGAAAAGGTCACCACTGTTATTGAACAATTACTCCAAATGCAGTGTTGCTCCTAAAGCACTTGGCTGGAAAGTGATACCTTCTTTCCAAGTTGGCGCAGTCAGCATTGGTCCCATGCCTGGCGCTCAACCCCAGGCGCCAGAAGAAATACTCCTGATTAAAGATGAGAGCAAGTCCTCGACGTTTGTTGTTCATCTTGTACTCCTCTGCAGGATCCAGAGAGAAATAGCTGTTTCGGGATGAACAAGAGCACAGAAACGTGGAAAATATGAGCTGAGAAAAGAGCAGTGGAACCGAGAATTTCAAAATGATAAACGAACAGCAAGAAAGTTTACCCTGAATCAGTCACTGTTAGGTCATCAATGCATTCTACTGAAAAGAAAGAAAACACATACATATACATGAATAGCCCATGCAACATGTAGAATATAATTACTAAATGACAAGTGTGTTTTTTTTTAAGATCACACTGCCAACAGTACACAGAAGAACTGAGCTTTTCGGGCTTTTGCTTCTTTGTTAAGCAGTACAACTACAGGTGCATGAATTGCTGCTGGTACAGGGTCAAGCAGCCATTGTTCCCTCAGCTTATAGTCCTCATGGCCTTCAATAGCTGGTTGACAGCTGGAGAAAGATGCTAAAGGCTGGCAAAGAGAAGAGGCCAAAAGTGACACCGCCCCCCTGCCCCACCCTGCTGATATGTAGGTTAAACTCTGTGTGGTAAGATAGTGCAGTAGCTCAGGCGTGTTTGTCGGCCTGGTAAGGTTTTATCTGACTTTTAAAAACTTTAAATCAGTGTGTGCACATATATGTTGCAGTGATTTTTTTTCTTTTTTCTTTTTTTTTTTTTTACACTCTGATGCAACAGTCATGCAGCAACTTTATGGAAATTTGAAGGTTCGGGTTTTTTTATACTCCTCATGAAGGTATGATTTATTACAGAGTTGTTGCTGCATTTGTTTTAACAAGGTGTATTTTATAAACTGATTATCAAGATAAAACTGCTCAAGCTGTACACCTCAGAGCTCTGACTCCACCCTAAAAGGACCTTTATATAGATGTTCAAGGCTCATCAGTTTCTAAATGACAAAGCATGGATTTGTATATATATATATATATATGTATATGTAAGCAAGGCTATTTGAGTTAATGATTAATTTGACCGTGAGTAACAGGTAATTGACGTCTACACTGGCAATAAAACCTGAATACTTTGCTCCCATTTTCATTTTCATTTTTATCAACGTTTATATTAGTATATAAAACCTGAATACTTTGCTCCCATTTTCATTTTCATTTTTATCAACGTTTATATTAGTATATAAAACCTGAATACGTGTCTATTGTTTTTTTCTAAAGCACTCACCAGCCCTGTCTGTTGCTGTCCTGTTGCCTTTAGCAACACTTCCTGGAAAGGTAAAAGAAAGAGCAATTAAGTCCTGACATTGGAAATAGTTTAAAACTTCTAAGTAACTAACTTGGTGACTGACCGAAGAGACAGAAAACTTACACAAAAGGCGTGACAGCTTTTACGTACATAGTAAACAATAGTAAACATTTTTATTTTAATCTAAAATGTCCTAACTTACAAGTTTACTTTAAAATGAAACAAACATATATAGTTGTTACCTGCACAGCTGTCCTCTGTGGTAATAGACATGTCTACGGGATGCCTTTAGTCCGACGCCTCTAAAAACGAACGTTTCGTCAAACCAGCATTTATAAGCCAGGATCTAGCCCGCCCATCCTTAAATCTCATTGGTGGAATGCTACAACGGCGATTGGATACTCCGTCTGTCAATCGAAGTATCTACTATCAGTACTTCCGTATTTGACATATTGCAACAGCAATTCCTGAAATATGTATGTATTACGGTAATTTAAATCACGGTTCATAAGAATTGCGTTGTAACGGAAGACAATGAACATTAAACCTCTATTTCCGACTTAAGAAAACAACATTAAACCTCTATTCTGGACTTTTCCTACAACACCAACTTCAAAAACATGATGTTGTTGTTGTTTCATGTTTTAAGATGAGTGATCCTCAGAGACCATTTCTGGGAGCTCCTGTGTTTATGGATACGAGTCACAAAAAAAGATACGTCAATAAATCTATATTTCTTGATTTTTAATAGCATCTCAATACAGGTTTTCTCCACAGTGCTCGTACATTTGAATCAGTTGAGTATATCAATAACTTATTTATCATTCACATAATCTTATTTCGGTCATGGGAGAAGGCACAGGGTGGTACTGTTTGGTTTTACAGTTAAAATATCCTAATATTTCACTACAGAGGAAGTGAAAGTAAGCTTTTCCTTTTGTTAGTTGTGTTGATCTTAAAAGCACTTTTTTTTTTGGAAGAGCTTCTCCATTTCAACCTATTTTCTTGTATTTGTTTTATTTTATTTGTTAGTGTTGTATGGTTGGAAATGTCATTCTTTCTCTTTCTTTCAGCTGACGTACAGTGCAAAGTACAAAGTTCTTTCACAGGAAATGTACAAGTAAATTATTAGGAATTTATGGACCCTTAAATCAAAGCCGCATACAGTGGATCCTATCAAAAACATTAAACAATATTAATAAAATATATAAATAATGAACTTCATAGGAAAGATATTAATTGTGCACTAATTGTAAACTAGTAAACTCGGTAAACTATTTTCACATTCACATCGTCTAAACAGATGGGTTCACTTCAAGGCTTCAATAAATGGGACGTGCACAGATCTGTGCCAAACAAGCTCCGATCCTGAGAAAATCTACAAGTCTGAACAAAAAGTTTATTGCTGGCAGCTGTTTGTCACTGTTGTGCTTTTTTTGAATTAGTACAGTCCACAATTTGTTGTTCCTGCGCTGGTGTCACAGTTCCTTCTTCATTTCATACTGACACACACAGGAGTCTCGCTGGCTGTCTAGGTACGGCTTACATCCCAAGTGCATGACAGCGTCAAACAGCAGAGTCACTGCTGACTCACATGCTGACAAGATGGAAAGAACAAGAGGGAGAACATATGAGCAAACACGCAGCAAGAGAAAGGTGAGTTACCTGCTATCAGATTGCTTAAAATGAATCTAAACTATTTTATGTGCATTTACATATAGTGTACAGTTTTGATCAAATATCAACTTTAATGGAGTATATAAACATACAATTATAAAATTTATATATAAACATATTCTAGCATACAGCCAGGATTATTTGTTGTGGAGGTCTGCAGTCAATACAGATGCTGAGATGACAATGAGAAGGTGGCATGTTTATTCTTAAATGTCACAAAAGAGATTTTGACAAGGCCTGTTAATCTTTTTTAGTATTCCAAATCAATGTTAGAATAAAAAATGACCTTCAGAGCCCTGCGAGTGCTGCCTGCTAAACTCACAGGATGTAACCACGTCTCATTCTGCATCTAGTCCTGAACGCTCAGTCTCTCACCTTGGACACTCTGGGCCAATCCCAGAGTCCTTTGCACATTCCTGCAGATGGTCTCGAGACAGTCCTGGAACTGCTCGTCACAGTCGTGCTTCTCGCGGCCACAGGTGTCGTAGCAGCGGTCGTGTTGGTTGCAGCATTTGGTCATGGACGGGATGCCTATGTCAAACTGGAAACAACAACCCCCATTACTCTGACTGTTTCTAAAATTCCTAGAAAACATACATTTGGCACTGATTGTTGAAATATACATCGATCAGTGCCACAGGTGAATTGAATAACATTCATTATTCAGGTGATTTTGATGTTGTGGCTGTGCAGTACTGTGGCTAGATTCCTAGTTATCCATAATGCAATACCATCAGGAAGTCCTCTCATCAGTTACAAAATGTATTCTACACCATGATAAACCCCAAACATACTTCCAGAGCCATAAAGAAATATCTTCACCTGCAAGAAGAACAATGAGCAGATTATACAGCCCTGATCTCAACATCATGAGTCAAACTTTTTTCAACTTTTAGAGCCTAAAACTTTGCAAAGTACTATATAGTGATATAGAAGCTAATATCTACAATAAAATCCGCCTCACATACACAAAAGAAACCTCCAACCTCTGGAGCTCTGTCAGACTACCTGGAATCCAAACAGCGGGGAGCCACATCCGTTGGGCGGCGGATGCTTGTACCCGGGGCGAGGCACCGGCTTATAACCTGTGAGAGAGGAGCAAAGGTGAGGATGTTAACTGTCCTGTCAGATATCTGTCGCTGCCAGAGATAACCACAACAGTACAGACGATGTAATGTAAATCTCCCAACTGTTACATAACCTATTTCATAACCTAAGAAGAAGGGGAAACTTACCATCACTACACCTGTAATGACACAGCCCGTCATCGCCTCCAAACAAGTCCAGGGCTACATTAAGATACGTGTCGATCTTGTGTATCCCGTTACGAATCGTTTTCAGTGTCATCCTCCAGTCTGGAGTCTCTGGCTCTTGTTTGCAGGCGGATAGACATGGGAGGCATCCACAGATGTACAAACCCAGGAGGGAAACACAGATGTAGCTGGTTATGTGCATAGTTCACCCGACGTCGGAGTCTGACAGCAGCGTTTCCTGGCACATTTGTATAACTGAGGCTGATTTTATTGCTCTAAACGTCGTCTTGATGGCATTTCAAGTGTTACGTCTTCTTTTCATTTCACTACCAAGACGAGACGACCAACGTAAAACACAAGCTGCTTACCTGCAGCAGTTGTGGATTGCCCTTCCGGGTTTGTCGCCGTCATGTGACCTGATAAACCAATGAAGATGAAGTCACAGTATGATGACGGCTAGTAGTACAAGAGTAAATAAAAAAAATGCCGCGTTCACGTATGCGTTATTGTAAATATTAAACTCTAGTATTCAATGGTGCAATTATAACATTTAAATGTCTAATTATGCTTTATGTAATTTTAGAGAGCTTATTAAATTATACTAAAATTAAACATGGGTACTCAAAAAAATGTGAAAATGTTCTATGATGTAAAATGTGAATTTCATTGCAGTACCTTAGCCAGTGTCTCATCAAAACATATTGTAGCTATTGTTACATACAACACAAACTCAATTCACAACAATAACTCTTTATATGAATAAGTATTTACATTTGTATGTTACTTTATACTCTGTTTGACAGCTGTAACTGTTACTATTAACTATTTTTAATTGATTCTTAATCCCTATTCTGATATTGCTGCTGTTGCGTATATTCTTCCTTTAAAAAACAAAACAAAAAAAAACAAGTTCACACTACAGTTATTATCTGTTGTTGATTTCATGATTTGTCTCTCTACAACAGTCAACATCTGGGTGAGTTTTCCTACATTACAAACAACAGATTAAATGTTTGCTTTTCATAATTTGGGTGAACTGACCCTTTGACATCTAAATCAGAGAAACAAGTTCATCCAGATTATGGTAATAATTTTACTTTATTTAATTAGGCGAGCATTGAAGAAAATCATTTCTTCTATAGTTACTTAAATAACTGCATGAACTTCCAACATTCAAAAATGAAAATGTACAACTCTTTATGTATAACGGTTTCAATGTTCTTCCATGTTTAGACCAAATCGACTTCACATTTTGGAGTGGACAACATAAAATGTTCTCTAGTAGCAAAATCACATGTATCTTCATGATCCAATGGTCTTCATCCGCACTTGGAGGTGAGTAGGAAAGCTTTTATTTCCTTATTTTCCTTCTGTGTTCTTCAAGAAAATGAGTTTGGAAAGCACCTCCAGATGAACCTATAAAGTCTCCCATCTGATATTTATTATGTCAAGCCGATGATGCCGAAGTCTGCTTGTTGATCCTAAAACAGCAGAATTGTGCAGAATGCCTTTTCCGGTTCTCACTTCTCGAAGCAAATGGCTTTACAATCAAGCGTCTTTGTCCTTCTCGTTTCCACAGGAAAACACAAGAAAAGCCGAGTTAAAGATAAAAAATAAAAAGTTTGGGGCTTTCTACAGTGTGTGTAGATTGGTTCATGAAGATGTAACAAGGCGACTGAAGTGAATAAGAGGAGAAGTTGGCAGGAGGGGACATAGGAGGAGGGGGACATTTTAAAACTTCAACTATAGAGCTAAATTATTTCAGCAAGTTTTTGCTCCTAGTGTAAAGACTTTCTTTAAAAAAAAAAAAAATCATGGACATACACATCTATTCATATACATTTACATAATCTAAAAGCATCCGACTCATCCGCCTCTGAATAGGTTATTTAGTCTGTCCAGCTCCTTGCAGTTATCCATGGTCATGAGTTCTGCCTTCTTGCGCATTCGGTCGTCTCTGTATATCTTAGCAGCATACAGCAGATCTGTTTCTGGGTGAGACAAGCAGAAAAACAATGTGAGTGATAACACATTATTTATGTTTATGAGTCACTGGAATCAAATATCAAGCCAAACAAACATAGGGAAACTTAATAAAAGTATTAACTATTCATGACAATGAGCACTACTGAAAAGATAAAATGTGAAGACGTCTGTTGAACAGTTACTCACTTGTCTGTCTCTCCTTCCAACAGTTATTTCTGACATTAGAGACGTAGTCTTCCTCCACATTTTTCTCAATCTGCTGCAGCGCTGAGCCCTTATACTCCGACTTGAAATCTCTAGTGACGTAGAAGTCGACACGCAGGTTTTCTGTCTGCCTTTTTATGGTCTGACCCATCGACCTGGGAGGGATTGAAAATAAAAAAATATTGACAAATTTAGTCATCTCCAACATATGTTGTAGCCTAAGGGTAACTTCAAAGACTAGATAAAGATGAGACACCCCAAGTATGAAACCTCTAAATACTTGACAAATATATGTGTGTGTGTGTGTGTGTGTGTGTGTGTGTACTTACGGTCTAGAGTTGAGGCTGTAGGGTGGAGGGGAAACCATCATCTGGCTCAGTATTGACACTAAAATCAGGACCACGATTGGCATCAGCTGGATAAACATTGAGAAACCACCCTAAAGACAAACACAGTACAATGAGTACTTCAGTTTCATGCGGCTTATGTTGGTGTGTGTAACTTCAAATGCCATTATGATTATATACTTTTTTGGATATAAAGCAGTACAAAATCATCTACATACATCCCCCCTTTCTTCTGTTCTCTCTTGTCGGTGATCCGCCTGATGGCTGTAGCTCGCCCTGCCGTTGGTGAAGGTGTGTGTGCTTGCTGTAAAGAGAAAAATTATGGCTGAGGTCAGACACGAAGTTACAGAACATGTCACCAAGTACAACTAGATCAGTAATCAACTGGACCTCTGATGCAGCAGAAATGTGTTACGTGGACCTCTACAACTTGTATTTGAGTACTCCTGCTTTAGTCTGTTAAATATAATGCCAGTCTATAAAAAAAGTACATTTTATTTATGTCTGAGGCTTTGATTGATGTCAGTGTGCTAAAGGATAACATGGTAGTCTACTATGCGTAATCTGCAGAAAATAAATAGTTAATAAACTCCTTCAAACTTACAGGAGGGGAAGCCGCCGCCAAAGAACATGTTGAAGAGGTCCTCAGGAGTGATGTCGGCCTCGAAGCCCCTGTGGAAGTCAAAGCCTCCTCCGTGTGTGTGACCCGGGCTGCTCGGCTCCTCCCCTCCCGTCAGGTCATACTGCCGTCTTTTGTCTGGATTGCTCAGCACTGCATATGCATTACCAATCTCTAGGGGAAGACAGTTGAGTTTTAAAAGAGAGAAGGAAAAGTTGTTTCCACTTCCACATAAGCATTCACATTCATAACCTATTTTCTACTGTCATGTGGGTGCATACTTCTATCACCAGCAGCTCAGCTATTTATTTATTTATTTATAAAAAACACAAATACTGCCATATAGCGTATACCCCAGTAAAATTTCAGGAAGGTATGAAAAACTAAATACCACACAAGCTTTCCAGGCTGCATTTTAATTTTCTTAGAAAAGATCAGTGATGAATTCTAATTGTAGATTTACTTTTAAAGGCCTCTGTTGCTCCAGGTGCGTGATTTTTATCTGGATGGAACTTAAGCGCTAGTTTTCTGTAGGCTTTCTTCAGCTCATCCTCATTGGCTTCTTTGTTGACACCAAGCACTTCATAGTAGTCCTTACACCGCTTTATTCTAAAAGAGAGGGAGACAAAATGAAAAAAAGCAATAAATCCTTTTGCTATGTATATATACAGAGTATATCCTACTAATACGTGTATTATTGCACGTATTATTTCTTTAAATTAATAAACTAAAGCTCTGCATACAATACCAGTATTTTTTCAAAGAAATGACAATAAATCTTCATGAAGGATCAACAAGAGATCAAAGGGGAAAAAAACTGTCCTGATTAAAGCTGAGGCTATTCAGGTGGTTTCCTCTTATAAGTACCTCAGTGTCAACACCAGTGCCGTGTTTAAAAGGGTCCAGTCCAGGCTGTTTTTCATCAGGAAGCTTCAGTCTTTTGATGTCAGCAGGCCACTGCTGCATGTGCTTTATCTAAGCATTTTAGCAAGTGTCCTATTTTATGCAGTCGTCTAGGTTGTTAGGCTCAGGTGCTGTTCAGATATTCAGGAAGGCCTTCATACCTGCTGCAGTAATTTTATTTTAACGAACATTGTCATTGACTGACACTGTTGATGATCTGATGTTGATGGTTGTACTGAGGACTGTGATAATGTTGGTTTCCATGAATATGATGATGACATATATAACTACTAACATATAATAGTATAGTCACATTGATGTTTACACTTCTTATTACAATGCTGTGCTCTCCACTTATTTTGTATCATATCACAACCCATCATGTTTATTAATTGCGCATGAATGTCTGCAGATGATTACACTCTGGCCTATTCATTATTACACCTATTCCAGTCTTAAAGCAGTTATTAACTATTATTACTGGGCTGAATCACTCAATTGTCATTTGTGAGATTATACCAAACATTTTAAAGCACAAAATAACAAATAATGCACAAAAAAAAGAAAACTGCATGAAACGAAAATGCTACATGTGTAAACAAAAACAAAAATCAAATAAGACATTTTGTTAGTTTTTAAATTACAACTACAAGTTATGTTTAGATCATCGTGATACACAGAAAATCAATAATATTGAACTATTGTATAGTTGTGGACTCCGCCTGCTGATACGGTCAAAACCTGAGACATAAATGTAAAGGTACACAACCAGTGTTACTTAGGCATGATGCAATTTTAGCACACTGCAGCTTCCCCAAAGGATATAGTAGCAAGACAGCAGGGATGATGGTGAACGCTTACACTGAATTATAATAAACAGGCTGGAGTTAGTCAACATCAGCACCTTTTTCTATGATCCGATTGGACAACTGTACTGTAGGTAAAAGGAACAGAGTTCCTATGTAGTCCTATGTTGTGGTCTAAAATTAGAGCATGTACTGGTTTCTACTGCTAAATGTGCCTCACTTTGTCCCTCCCTCCCCTCATGGGCAAGACACCAAGCTCAAGAGGTCCCTATAGTAATAGTTGTGTGTGCACAACACTGCAAAGACTCTAAAGATCTAATCATGTATGACAGGAACGTGATAAATTGTAGGAAGGCACCAAAATGGTCAACTGAAGAGGAACAGATTACAGTACCAAGCAGTGGAAAAAGAAACGCAGCATCAAATGAATACCAAGTGAAGCTTGGCAGCTCTTACCTTTGCACACCTTCGACCTGCTCTTTGTTGTAGCCTTTCGTAGAGTCAGCTCCTCCAGACTCTTGGCTTTCCCTTTCCGTCTGGGCTCCGGTGCTTTCCGAGCTGCCTGCTGGTCTCCTACGATATGCACCATTACCGGCCGAGCTCCCATTTTTCGTTAATGCATCCAACAAAACTGAGAGGAGAGAGTCATTGGATAAATATAAATAAACTGCTTACATGTACAAAGTGACAGATAGTGAGCCCTACATAATGCCATCAGACAATATGGTGTTTTTTAACAAATGCACATGTTGCTGGTTTTAAGATCACAATTCAATGCCCTAAATTCTGTAATATATTTATACTGCACAGCTTCACTCGGAACAATACAGAGTTTAAAAGGTTTTCAAGTCATCTAAAACAGAATCACAGCGTTTTAACAAACAAGGAACAGTGTCAAATCATTTCAATAGACTTCAATTTAATGCTAAGTGCATAAAAAAGAGAGATCAAAAAAGAGGCTAAACTTGAACCAGGAGAACGCCCAGCAAAATCAAACATTTATTTGGCATATGTTCAGATCGTGCATCATTCCAATGTAAAGCAACGCGATATGATTGCACAGCACGGTACTGCAAGTGAATGCCAATGAAGTGAGATCAGTGGATTAACAACTTAACTCCGGATAAAAAACAGTGTCATGACAGCAGCACACTTACAATTGGGGTTACTGACCATGGTGACCTACTGTACACTGCACAGCCAAGGTCAGAGAACAACATCAAATCTGAGGAAAAGCCGAATGTCTCACCAGCTAACTCAAGGGCTTAATATGAACTTTAAAAAGATTATACTCCAACATGTTTAGACCCAGTTTGTCTTCCATGAACATTGAAAACATCACAGATAAAATAAATGTTGTAACAAATCTAGTTGTAAACTCCTTACAGTGGTCTTAATTCAATTTTAAGATTACCATCCATGTCACTGATGGAAAAAATAAAAACTTACTCGGAGACAGTAACAACCTTGGCAGCGGAGATGCTTTTAACTGTTATGTTTTGTGTTGTTATGCATTATTCATAAAACTGTACCACATAACTATTCGATCTTACACAACTATAATCCTTTTTTTTCTAGACTGCTTAACATGTTGAAAAAGTCAGCAGTGTATTGTTTACAGTTTAAGTATTTCTACGGCCCCGCTTTGTATTGTACTTACATTATATAGCTTTTCCTGCACTGAATTGCATATTTTTGCAGCGACAACAAATTTGCCCACAATGATTCATAGTTAAATCTTAGATCAAATTATTCCCTTTGGTGCTATATTTTGACTGTTACAATCGTCCCTCTTTAATGTGAACACATTTACAGCTGAAGGGAAACTCCTGTGTTAACTGAGCCAGCTTACTGATGCCAGATAACGCAAAGACATTTCGACAAATGTGATCTTGCTCTGTGATACGAGCACAACCCTCGTGTGGCTACTGTGATCTGAGCTGCCATGAAAAATGCTGGTATGCAGGTTCTGCTTTGAACTGGACTTGACTGCAACGTCAAGATGTGACACACTCACTCAAAAGCCAAACGCAGAGTCTGAGAGTCACTGGTGTCAAGCTGCTGTGGCTGTAAAGGTGGTCATATGAGGTAGTACCAGACTGTATACCCACTGGTGTTTTCACTGCTTCTTTACTTGCTGATTAAAGGTTCAAATTTCAGTCTGCCTTTTTTTGTTATTATTATTTTTTTACCATATCAGAGAATTCTTGAATATTAAAAACAGTGTCAGAACTTCCAGTATGGAGGCAAGAGTCACTCTTTGCTGTTGTTTCATCCAACGGGATATTTGATTATTTTACATGTGTAAATAAAGACGACACATCATTCCTTTGCGTTTCCTCTATATGGACTGAATTTGCTCTCTGCAAATGTTGCTCAGAAGTTTAATAGCAAACAACAGTAATGCAGCAACAATTTGCACAAAAAAACCCAGATATGTAAAATTTTCTTATTATCTCCACTGCAAACTGGTTACCATACATTTGTTCTTCTTGCATTTTGTTTTTGAAGGTTCAACCTTGTCCAACTATAACCTCTTGTGGGCTGCATGGGAGATTAGATCTAGTTATACTGTACACACCAGCACCACAATAAGGCTGTCAATTATGTTTTTCTCTCTGTAATCATTCCTGCATCCTTCATACTGGATATTAAAAGATCCCTTTCAAACACACTTCTCAATATAAATCCACAGTGTATCCACACAGTCATTTTCTACAATATATAGATTTATATGAGGCTTCAGTAGTATGAGTTAGTCATAACAAGTGCATATCTGACACATTTAGTCTTAGTCAAACTCTTTAGTGTACTGGTACAGTGATACCTTGTTGCACTGCAGTGGAAGTATAGCAACAAAAAGAGTTTCTAGACTTTGGCACTAAAAAGACTATTGTTGAAAGAAAGATATCTACTTGATTCATTTGAAAGGCTGCAGCTTCATATTAGCTTCAGAGAAACATTTTTGCGCAGCTTGTGGATTTTGTCCCCTTTCACTTAGATTGTTAAGTGCATTATTAAGGGATTTCTTAATGGCCAGTATGAGCAGAAGGATTGATTATGGCAAGAAACATCTATTTCAGTGTTTATTTGGCCACCTGACTGTTGTTTTAAGACACACTTGAAACAACAGTGAGCCTGTATCTTCAGTATCAGTCACCTGGAATATATTACAGAGCCACTAACACCTCTGTCCATCTCGTCCTTTTTTAAACACCTGTTTACTGTCATCTTGACAGTTGTAGCTCCAGGATTAACCTCGACTCAGAGGCTGTCTTCAGGTAAATCATTCAATTAAAGGATTGGCAGTAAGGCTGTGTGTGGCCTGAACAGCATGGACACCTCGCCCTACATCTTTCTCCAGGCTCCACTAGCCTCCTTTGCCTTTGACAGACATCTCTACAAATCCACTATTTATGCATCAGCATTAATAATCAAGCCAGCGATGTATCTCTTGAAGCGAAAGTAATACTACATCTTATAAAAAAAACCAGCTTCAACGGCCATCTAGCTTATATCTGAGGCGTTCAAATGAGCGACATTACTGATGGTTAACTGACATTTAAATAGGTTATAGTTAGCTAGCTTATGCTATTTTAGAGCATTACTGTGCTTCACTGATGACTATTACAAATGACAGGCTAACACTTCATCACTTAATTCAAATCCACGACATCCAAGAGCGAAGCGCAAGTTATGTTAGCTAACATGACGTCAGGCCTAGCTACAATTTAGCTTACTTAATGTGTCTCCTACTCAGATTTACTTGTTATATACCACGATGTCTTGACCCAGTTACCATACAAATGTGTGTAATCGTAATACAATAATCAACAGGTGGCACATTGTGAGTTTAAACCGCGAGTAATGTTAACAAACGTTAACTAGTGATTGCTCCGCGGTGTTATTCCTCCGCTAGGTTAGCTAGCTGCGGTCGGCTAAACAGCGTTACCTCTGGCTCTGTCAGTTGGAAACAGCTTCTCCGCTTTGTTGAGAAACTTTGCCGCTTTCTCTTTATCTCCAGCTTCGATGGCTTTCAACGCTATATTTATACATTTTTCTGCTTCGTCTCTGTTCCCTTCCATCTTCTCTCTTCTCTTCTCTTCCTCCCCTGGCAGGGTCAGCTGATCACACAACACCACGTGGTCAGCAGCAGTGTCAGAACAGCAGCAACATCCAGTTTAGTTTACTCGCTCCTCCCACATGAGAGAATATCGTGATTTTCGTGGTATTAACGTGGAGGATATTTTTTTTAAATCCACGAATCTAAAAGTAGGAAAATGAAACCCACTTTTTTCTGTTTTCAAAAGGGACCTCAGGAACACCACTATGAAGTTATTTAAAGATGGCGTTGTTGAGTCATTTTCAAACTAATCCATAAATTGAAAATCTTGATTCAAAAATGTAATCTTTAATGTGTTTAAACTCCTAGATTTTGATCAATTTAACTGTTTTAACTGTTTTTTTTTATCATATTGCCATTTGCTGTGGTCCGACCTGAATTATTAAAAACAAACCAATAGTGCAACATGACAGGTGACATTACCAGGTATCATAAGATCAAAAAAGGTCAAATGTGGATTAGATTATCCCAGAGAGGCAAAATATTTTATAACAGTTTCAGATTTGTAAAAACTTTATTCTATTTGTGAAAATGCAAATAAGACCACATTAGACCAGGTCCTGATCAAAAACCACTATATACTTAGATTTGTCAAATCTGAACTAGATTACAAAGGAGACTCCAGAGACTCATTAAGACAGATCAGATTTATGAAACCTCTATTCAGTCAGTAATGTAGAAGTTATTTGAGGAATTCTGTATGTCCATTTGTTAAAATATTGTATTGCGCTGAATTTCTGATGTGAGACAAGTGGATCAGTCTGAAGATGAATATTATTGAGGACTTGAAGGAGCAAGACTTCATCATATAGAACCCATAAGCATCAGAATTGTATCTATGGAAATAACAGATATCCTTAGCTTGTTGATTTTGGACCAGTTCTGTACATTCATAAATAAATTTAAATACATTTTAAGCTGGTGTACGTGAAGGTGGAGGTTTAGCTGAAAAGGAGCCCATGGTGTTCAGTGCTGCATGGATGCGGAAGTGTAGCCTTGACTCCATGTTGTAGTCTTTGTAGTTCATCCTACAAATTAAAAAAAAAAAAAAAAGTCTCCTGTTAGCTCATCATGTAATATAGTAGCAGAGATGCCACCAAAAACCAAACATAATGTGTGTGCTCTGTATCATGAGAATATATACACACATCTATTCTCCTGTTTGTGTGTCACTGTGGCATTAGGTACGCTTGTTTTTGAATACTTTGTTTCTGTTTTTCTGTGTTTGCACATTTTGCTATGAATCACAAGTGTAGTGGATCCACAGAAATTAAATCTTTAGAAGTGCTGGTATTTTGAGCCTTTGAGAGAGTTCGCCGTCTTTACGTTAAGCTAGATTAACTGGCCCCCAAAAGGTCAAACCCTTTCTTTAAGTACCCCATGGAACCAACTCTAACTTAAGGAATGGGGTGGAAATACTTACTTGGCATTTTCAATCACAGTGATGGCTTTGTCGATATCACCTTTTTGCTTGTGCAACAGGCCCAGCTCATACATGGTAAATGGCACCAGGTAGTTCTCTTTCTTAATATCATTTTCACTGAAAATAAAAAGTCACATTAATGGTCTTAACTACTCAACATTTAGTTTTTTATGCCATACTGAATCAGTATTAGGCCTCAACAATATAGTGGTAATGGAACAGTCCTCATCTTGTCCTAAAAACACTACATACAATTCAAATCATATGCCAACAATGTGCCTTCATACATTTTGAATGCGTTGACCTCACCTGGAAATGACATGATTGAAGCAGAGCTCGGCCTGGACCAAACGCCCCAAATGTCTTAGACACAAGCCCTTCAGCAGCTGGACAACACACTGGTCGTCCAGGTGATACTCTGATGGGTCTACACATGAGACAACATAATGAAGGTGACATTTACCAAAAAAACAACAACATAGCATTAAAAAAAAAAAAAAAAGTTATGCTATTCCTCTCACTTGGATCATCTTTGAGCTGCTCCTCAGCTTTCTCTAAAGTGGTCAAGATGCTTTCAGTCAACTCGGGTCTTTTGCCAACTACTGTGAAGCCATTCCACACATACATCATTTCCTGTGACAAAAAAATGAAAAATTATTGATTAAAGAGTGGCTTGATCAAATGTGTTTTATTGGAAATAGCGGTGTGTACATGTCCTTACCAAAGCAGGGACAATTAGTTTCACAGGGTTAGAGGAAAAGTATCGCTGTGCCTTTCTTGCTGCAAACTTCTCTGTTGGAATCGATTTCCCAGCGATCCTCAGTCTGAGACCGTCCACCTGCCTACAAAAACATATGTTTCACAGTTGATGGATTAATACATTTTGTTTTTACTGATAACATTTTGTTGTCTCCATAGCACACCTGAATAATTCCACCACATTTTCTCCCAGTTGAGTTACTTCTTTCTCTGGGAGCATGCTCAAAATGGCCGCTTTCTGGAATACATAGATGGCCTACAAGAAAAGAGAAAATCAGTCATAAAGAAGTAAAAAAAAACCACTTCTTAATATAATCAGAAATTTGACAACATGGCAAAGGGAAAAAAAAGTTACATTAGTTACCTGGGACCACTTGCTCTCCTTGCAGAGCATGTCAGCATAACGATACGCCTCCCTCCAGTTTTGTTCAAAAGAGTAGGCCCACATCAGCTCCCAGTAACACAGGTGGTGAATCTGACGCCACTCTTCCTGTGCTGCGATACATGCCAGGAACTTCTCCTGTGCCTGGAGGACAACCCAGATGTACAAGCCTTACTGTAGTCTCAGCTCTACTACACTGAGCTGAGACTGCATTTAAAAACTAAATAAAAAAACAAAATTGAGCTGTTGTAGATGTGTTCAGTTACACAGTAGAGGTACTCACAAATGTGAAGTTTCCTTTGAGCAAAGCAATTCTTGCAGTGTAGAAAAGAATGAGTGCTCCCTGTGGACACGATACAAATAAATTAATTCAAAAACATTTCACAAAGAGAACCATAAAATGGTGACATCTTCCTCTGTAAAAATGCAATAAAAACGTCCATTGACACTACATATACAGTTGTTTTGAACAGTCCTTTAGTTATAAGACTCTGCACACCTGAAGCTTATCTATCTGAATTTTATATGGAGGCATTAAAATGTGCAAGTAGCAGCCATAATACTGGAAATCACACAGCTTACATTAGGGAAGCTCTCAGTGTAGGGCTCCAGCAGGGCTTCAGCCTCAGTAATGTTCCCTTCACCAGTACCTTAAGGAGGAAAATCAAGCGGGGGAAAAAAAAGAAAGAGAAAAAGATTCTGACCGTTACAACCACCAGAAAAGGTAAGAAAAGGTTTAATTGCAAATAAAAGAAAATAGAGATCTTTCAATTTTGAGGAGAATTTGCAGCATTCTGACAGTATGTTGTTCTTACCCAGAATCACAGTAATGTAGAGATGAAACATCAGCAATGTCAAGGTGCTGAGGATGGAGCGCAGGCTGTTATTGGATGCTCCCTCTCTCAACTCTGACAAACCCAGCTCCTGTGGAGTTATTAGCATATGACCTCACATAAGAACATTTCCTTGCAAACCAGTACCAAACATCTTCAGAACATTATATGTTACTGAAACGTGGGCTCCATTCTTTGCTTGTAGACTGATGATGGCACACACCCTGTCTCCTGAGAAACCCAAAAACTCCATCAGTCTGAGGACTCTGGATGGAAGCAGAGACAGCATCTGGTAACAAAAAAAGGTTGACAAGTCAATAATGCAACTTTTTTCAAAATAGTGCTTATATAGCCATTTGAAATAATTTCCTAGCAACATGGCTTTAAGATCTGGCATGATTTTATTTTTTTAATTTTTTTTATCATTGAAGTTTACTGTGTGAGCGCTCACCAGGTTAAATGAGCCAATGCCCATGTTGACACCGCCTCTGAAATGAATGTGTGTGCTCTTCAGCTTTTCCACCTCTTTTATGACATTTGCCTTGACCTGGCAATCCCTTTTGGAGAGACAACATAACATCAAAAAATAAATTAATAAATACTTCAGCGTAAATTCTCATTGACCTATAAATACACTATTTCCCCAGCAGACGTGGAAGCCTCTTACTTGTAAATCTGATAACTGTTTCGGATTCTCATCCCTCCTTTGATGAAGCCGATTATACTTTCGTCTAAGAAAGTGAGAGCTGCCTTCTGCAGCAGAACCTCAGCGTAGCACAGCTCTGCGTGCATCTCCTCTGTTGTGGTGAATTAAATCACGTATTTGGTGAAAAATCAGAATTAGTTTTTACAAGAAATAGATGAAGGATGCTATAACATGAACAGAACATGCTATATGACAAACATCAATTGCAAATATTGTATTTTCTCTTATAGTGTCATTGTGAACTGTAATAGCTGAGCTGCGACAATTTTTGTTTCTTTGTCATGACAGTAAATTAAATGAGAAGTGGTATAAAATCTGCACATTTATACTGTATATGTGTGCAGGGCTAACTTGTTTGACTTGCTCTTTGTGCTGTAACCATCTCCAACTTCTGGTCATTTCTGCTCAATGTGTCCAAGTGCATCATTGTCCAATTTTCTGTTCAGGTTCCTTTGGGTTTTCTGTATGTCAACATGGTGTACAGTCAGTAGATAGTGGGCGATTTACTCACCTTCTGTCAGTTCTTCAACCGGTTGCCTATGCCACAGGTTGGCTAGAGTCTCTGCTATTCCAGTTTTCTTTCTAAATCTAAATTAGGGAACAACAGAGTATAGAGCCAACAGCACTCAGCATGGTGATCAACACTTGACACTGTTACAGTATTGTTGCTCTAACCATACCGCTGGCATGTCTGCAGGGATTCTCCAAGTGACGTCATGGCAGCATGCATGTCCTTTGGATCAAATGTCATGCCCGCCTGCATCACCAAGATGCTGCTGTATCCCATTGCGTGGTACATGCTCTGATTTTTCCTAAAAAAGGGACAAATGCAGTGATTTTTATTTTTAAACAAAATGCAGCTACCAAGTGATAAGGTAGTACATAGAAAAGTAATCTAATTCCTATAATTGACAGAGAAAAAAAACAGCAGTGTGTAATAGCTTTGACTTACCATGGCTTTAAAAGAGCCAATGCATCAGCGAACCTGTTGTTCAGAAAGAGTTCGAGAGCGGTGGAGCATTCCTTCAATGCAGTCTCTAAATCCATTTGAGATTTTCTGGAGGAAACAATGGCAAATTATTGTTTGGCTTCCACCTGAGTGTCTGACTTCAAAACGTAGAATTTGATAGTAGACAATGTCACTCTGGAAAACTTAAGGATTTCTTCCATATCTCAATTTTAGAAATTTGCTTGCACAGATAATTTTAATTTATACTTTCTTCCATGTTAAACTGTGTGAAATGTAAAATGTGCAGCATGTTACAGAGTTCAGTGTGCAAAGCAAAAGGAAGGTTAAACTTATTATATGCATTGTTTGGAATTGAGGCCAACATTAAAAATACCTTTACTGTCCTCTAGTGGTTATTTATGTACATTACAACGATAGTTGGTCTAATTTATGAGGATATTTCTATAGTATTTTGTTTAAAAAAAAACCATATGTCTGGTTATTTTTAGCATTATGTACCATTTACTAAAAGACATGTACAAATTCTTGTTAAAGCCATAACATAAATGACATTTCATGCCTTCATCAGACTTAAATGATTTTATTGTGGGCTGTAGGGCTGTCTAATAAACTGCACAGTAGATTTACTCGGCCAGTAGAAGAAAAGTTGCTTCCTTCCATTAGCTTATAGTTAAATGATGAAAAATAACATGAAAACACACGTAAAAAAAAATAAAACAAAAAATCAGTTTATATTAGAAAACTTAAAATGTGGTCATTGCATTAAACAGCTGTAAAGTTGCATTAAAACATACCTGTTGTAGTGAATTGCCTTTCTTCTTAATTTAATGTTGGAATAATTTGAGTTAGGTAACAAAAAGTTACGTTAAACTTCGCCAAATAAGATTGTGGGGGGAAAAAAGCCTTTCCTCCGAAGAAATTATACAGCTACTTGGAAAGTGACTTGTCGCGATATTTATAAGTTTATCAGTCAGGGGTGTGCCTTAATCCTCAAAGCCAGCCCACAAATATATATATTGTTGTCCTCTCAACCAGACAATCCTTGGACTTTGTGAGCAATAATACATTATAATACATATCATATCCAGATTGTATTAAGATAAACTCACCTGCAGGCCTTAAGAGTGACTTTTAATCATCAAACCAGCTGACGTAACTGCACGTGAGTGAAACGACACCGTTACTGCGTGTAAAGAGAACACAGCTGATTTAACTGGATGTGTGTTAAGTTATCATTGTAGTTCAATAGCATGAGTGTAAATGAGTCCTTATAGGAAAGGGACATTTTATAGAATTAAAATGCAAGCTCATATATCATACACTCGACACAAGACTTTACTGAGGACACCTGGTGGACAGGTGCAGCACGTACAGGAGAGAGTACCAGAGTAAGAGTTGTTCCATGTCCAGCCAGTTATGGTGTTACTCCACTCTGACATTATCCGCATCCATGTGATGTCCCCGTATAACTAATTATCCCTGGTGGTTTATTACTAATTATTCCTGCTGAACCGTACTCTACTCTTTTAAAGTTTATGTCTGTGTTTTTGTCCTTGGGTGCACACTTATAGAAGCAGTTCATGATTAGTAAAATATATAATTAAATAAATGAATGTCAGTATAGTCTCCATTCATAATACTATAATATATAGTTTTTTTCTGAAAGGGTTTGGATTGTGAGTCTATCCGTTGATCCACTTCAGAGCAGAAGATGGCGGTGCAATGCAACCGCCGTAAAAGAAGAAGAAGAAGAAGAAGAAGAAGAAGACGAAAAAAGACGAAAAAAGACGAAGAAGAATCCTCAACGCGCAGCGCAGCTCTTCGGAGAAACAAAATGGCGACCAAACAAACGACAGATGCTAACACAAATATCCCAGATTATGAATATATTGATGTAAACAGTAAAGCATTTCATATCGGTTCGTTCAGAAACGAGTGGCTGGACAGACTGAAGCCGTGTGACGTCTCCTACCAGCAGGAGGACGAGGAAACGTTGTATGCTAACTTGGCTAAAGAGATGTGTGTCAGTGCAGAGACGATGGCTGAACTAAAATCCGTCTGCAGGTAGCCACAGCAACGTTTAACTAACGGTTAGCCTCAGATAAGATAAAACGGATAACATCTATTTATATCTCATAAAAATGTGTACCCACATAGGGGTTTTGTAGATTGTGTTTCTGTCATTTTCCATTCAAACTGGTTGTACATATGATTCATAGTCAAAGAACAATAATGAGTATAAAGTAGTCTAGAGCATCTTTAATTATATATATATATATATATTCAAATAATTTAGATTTTGAGTAGTCGATACTTGTTGAATGCGGATTATTGTAGTGCTATATTTAAATTGTAAGAGTCTGAATATTGGCACATTTTCCCTTAATCATCCTTTAACCCTCTTTGTCTTATTACACATGGATGATAATATGTAGGTTTTCTCACCAACTGACCAGATTATTCTGCTTTGATAATTGTCCCAGAATTTATGAATACATACATAGGAAATGTTGTAGTACATATTATATTAAGACCGATATGTTGTCTATCTATATAATTATGAATTGATCGCTGACACGTCTTTTCTTTTCCTTTTTAAGTCTTGATTCACTTCGTTGTCATCCTGAGGATCAGCCGCCTGACACAGATGTCGTACCTCCAGACCCGACGCTGAAAACATTGGTGTATGCCCTTTCTGCAATTGCTTTAATGAGCACCATATATCATATTAGCTACCAGTTTGTAAACAAATTAAAATCCAATGCTCTGTGATGTGTTTTAACAGACAAAGGAAAAAGAGACAAGATTACAAAGCTTCACTAAAATTCAACAAGAATAGACACGATCTCTACGCGGATGAACTGGTGGGTGCACTACAGTGTTCACTCAGTCAAAAGGTCAAAAGTTAGAATAGATTAAAACAGTAATGCATTGTTTAACTGTTCCTGCTTGTGATTTCCAGGAGCGACTGACTGTTGGTAGGAGATCAGAAGAGGTGGCTGATATGGTCCCTGAAGGAGAAGTCATATTAACCGTCAACGTCTACTACCCGGCCATTTTTAAGAAAGTGAGTCTCTGCTTTTCTCAGTGTGCCATTTGCCATCCAAATCTCACAGGCATTTTTTTTTTACTGATTGTCACCATCCATTTCTCTGTTTTCCCCTTCGCTCAGTTTAATTATGTCAGACCCCACATGACTCTGTTGATGACGGGCTCCCACAGCTTGGCAGACCTCCGGGACGCCATTTGCTGTGTCAGCGATTTACAAGTGTGCGGCGAGTTCAGCAACACACCAGACATGGCTCCAGACTTCATCAGCAAAGTGAGCACATGTACACCTGTGTGTTTTATATACTCATGAAGAGTGTCAGTTATGTGATATGCGGTTCATTTGATATTTGCAAAGTGTCGATAATATTTTCATGTGTTCTGTTTCAGGATCATTTCAAGTCAGCTTTCTTTTTCTTCGAGGGAGTTTTCTATAACGACATGCGATTCTCCGAGTGTCAGGACATAAGCATGTAAGTTTTACATCGTGATTAACTGACCGGTAAAGTTGACCTCCTGTCTACATGATGGATATCATTAGTTATACTTCTTTGCCGTGACCGTTTTAAAATTTCTCTTTAGCCTCTTTTTTCCTGAAAGGCGAATCCGTTGTGTTTCCCTCTTCAGCTGGTTTCTCTTCCTTTTTTGAATTTTATTTCAAGATTATTATTATTATTATTTATTTTTTTTAATACTTAACAAACATAACAAAACTATTCTTAAAAACTTCATGTTATTATTAGCATCCCAAACAAGGGGTCTGTATCTCTATTGAAGTCTTGTGACTCCTGTTCCAATCAAGATGTCTTATACCCACGTTTAATAAATTAGTCATATTCATAATGACACAGAGACAGTGTCTAGACTTTGAGGGCTAACGTGCTTGACCTGCATGCAGAAAGACCCTATCAACCTGGAAAGATTATGAGTGGTGATATGGCCACAAAACACAAAGTTGCTTTTATCATTCATTAAAGTTCAAACCAAAGTCACAATCTTACAGTTATCTATTCCCTAATTAAAATTATGTATGTGGTCTGATTCAAATAAAAAAGCTCTGTTATCAAAATACATTTCAGAAATCTCATTAGCCTTTTTAAGGAGATAAACATGAATCTACCTGAAAGTTAATGTTGACCTTAGTGATAAATGATTTCTGGGTGCCTCTACAGGACTACGATTGAATGGGCAAAGAGCCACAACTTCCCACCCTACACACAAGCCAAGATGGAGGAGACACAGTTGGTGGATCTGAAAGTAAAAGTGGGCTTCCCGTACCTCTATTGTCATCAGGGAGACTGTGAACATCTCGTCATCATCACAGACGTCAGGTTACTGCTGTTCACTTTAAACCTAATATACCTCTTACTCAAAGGTGCAATAAATATAATGAATGTCTGTTTGATAGAGTATTGATCAAAACGACATCACTATTACGAAATTTGGAGGCTCTTGACCCCACTAAATATCTTTGGGCTGTGGGCTGTTGGTCGGGACATTTTAGGTTGCATCTTGATCTTTGGAAAACAGTGATCAACATTTTTCTCAGTATTCTGACATTTCATAGACAAAAGAATCAACAATGTTTAACAATGCAGCAGATAGTATTTGTCACTTTGATGGCCGTTTGCTATCAAAGTTTAAGTTCAGTAATCTGAAAACTCTCACAGAAACTTGGTCAGTTAAGTACACATTTGCCACTTTAAAATATCCATTTGACAGTTTGGGGCCATTTCAACTTGTTGCAACTAATTGTGAATTAGGTGCTCGTTTATAATTAGAAGCTCATGTGCTCTTCTGGAAAGTATTCCATTAAACCACAGATCACACCATAAACCCTTACAAACTACACTGTTGTATTACAATTATATGTGGTGGTTTGTCTACCACAATGTGATTCTTGTCTACGCTTCACCTTTGAAACATGATGCTCTCTGATTCTCTGTATTATTACCGCTAAGTCTTTGAATTGAAGCACCTCATTGTTGGACAGGATTTAAGTGCTGTCATGAGACAGAGAGAGCTAAAAGTGCATCCTGGAGACTTTATAGCTGATCTGATTTCATCGCACTTTCGTGGATTATTATGAGCTGATTCATTGGCGTAAGCAGGGTAACCACACATGAAAGCAGTACCATATCAAGAATGTGAGACAAATCCATCTCTAAAAATGGCCTTGATCACCGCCTCCTTCTCTACATACATGTTGCAGATTGGTCCATAAGAATGACTGCCTGGATAAGAAGCTGTATCCCCTCCTCACTCACAAGCACAGATTCCTCACCCAGAAGTGTGCTGTGTGCCACGTCTTCATTGGCAGGTTTGTAAGAATGTTACATAAAACAATATGACTGATTATCTTTTTAAAAATAAATATACACATAATTGACATCATACCTGTTTTTTTTCCCCCAGATGGCTCACTACCAATGACCAGTTTGCTCCAAGTGTCCCATGTCTCTTCTGTGACAAGTGTTTCCGGATGTTGCACTACGACGCTGAAGGCAAAAAGCTGGGAGATTTCCTTGCCTATCCCTATGTAGACCAAGGTGCCTTCAACTGATGCTTTTCTTTAATGAACAGCTAAAATGCTTAATGTTGTATATTAGTTTTATATTTCTAAAAGAAATGTATATTTTCTGTGTTTATGCACAATGCTGCTTTAATTTTATACTTTTCAGTTTAAAATAAATACATTTTACTGGGTTGTGAATTGATACATGGGAAAGCTTATTCATTCACATAGAAACACAGATGTAGTGAAAATTGGAAATTTGTACTAAACATACTCCATAGACTAATTTGAATGCTGGAGTCTCATATTAGCTCATAAAAAAATTGAAAACCTTATTGTCCTGACCTGTATGATCGTAAAATGGGTACTAAATTGAATTTTATGTGTATTTAAAGTTTGAAATTTACCATTGTTCATACTGAAGTCTTTTATGGTTAATATAGTTCTGTATTAATAGTATCAATAGAGAATTTAAGACTCTTGTGTTCAGGTGACACTACAGACAGATTTTTGTAAAGTCCTCCATAAAAACAAGCAGCAGCAATGTTCACACTTCCCCAAAGACACTAACAAGTCTGAGATTACCATATAATTTTTTTTTTATATGATTTAAGACAACATGGCGTATTATATGTACTACTTTATTATTGGATGCTTGAACAGATCATCAGACAAAAATACTCTTATTTACATCTCACGTTTAAAAGAAAAACAGCTTTAAAAGAGACACTTGAACATGGTTGAGAGTAAAGCATTTTCTTGGCAAAAGTTTGGCAAACTATAAACGTTTCCATCTGTGCATCTTATGTGAACATGTAGCTAGAAAATATGATTTATAGAACATTAATACAGCCACTATTTGACATGGTAAAGGTGCTCTAACTACAGCTAATCCTCTGTTCTTCAGATCATCTGTAAGTAAAATGTAGATCAAACTGTTTTGATCAAACAATTTTTGTAAAACGATCTACTCCAACTGAAAAATAGGACCAAATGGTACAAACCCTTTTTTGTGTAAGCATGCTCAGATTCACAGTGCTGCAGATTTACACAAACTTAACTCTTCATAATCAATTCAACAGATGTGGCAACGCGTGTAACACAAGATGCCTGAAAGGAAAAGATTACACATGTAAAAAAAAATATATATATCATGTCAGTCTTAATCTTGGGAGTGGAGCGCTTTGACCTACTGAAACCTTTGAGCAGCAACACTGGCGAAAACGGTATGTAAACTGGAAACCAGTGATTATTATCAGTCATGAAAAGCAACTGGACAGGAGATCCTCGTTAGACTCCCCAGTTTAGACTAAGGTCGTATGAGTACAGCAGCAAACATCTTCTCTTCAGGCATGTAGGACACTCAAATGGACTCCTCCTGAGCTTTTGGGGCACTGTAGTCAAATAAAACAGTCAAACACATTTAATAGATTTTTTTTGGACTGTACTAGTATAACTACATTAGTCATTCCAAAAACTTTAAATTGCATTAGCGAACATGGGTGACATATTCTTTTATTACAATAAACATATACCCTACATAATATAAAACTACACAGGGCCACAGACACGGTGGGCAATTATTGGTTTTGGTCGTTTTGAATTTGTCCACTGCATTGAAAAAACACTGCGACATGTATTCTTGAGGGGAACTAAAGATAGAACGTAGTTTAATACATTTTTGGGGGCTAACTTCAAAAGTCACAAAGCAAGGGTGTGATTGTGAAACATGCCACTGGCGCTGATAGAAACTAAACCAGAAATGATATTGTTGGGTCAGATAACAGTGGTTAAACTACCTGTGATTTTCTCCTGCTGAGGCGTCTTCAGGAAGCTTCTCTCTCTCGGTCTCCTGCTTCTTCTCTTCAGGGCTAATATCACCGTTCATCTTATCTGTAGACAGAGAGACACACAGACTCAGTTAGACAGAACATCGATAAGCAACCTAAACCACCTCAGAGGAGGAGAACTCACAGGAGCATGTGATGACACATGCTTAGCTCCAGACCATACTGAGATAAACAGGATTTTCCATCCATTTTGCACGCCATGTTCTAGTAAGAGTCCTTTCACAGAGGAAGTTATTTCAGTAGAAGTTCATCAGTTAAATGAGTCAATAAAGCAAGGATGTGACTGCAGACCTCAGATCTTACAATCAGTGTTCCTACTGAGAATACCAACCACAAAGATGCTATGATGTCCTCCTGGAGCAACAAGAAACCGACTGAAAGCTCAGCTGGTCATAATTGATTTACCAATAACCAGACATGCCTTATAATATAATAACTGACTAAACCATCTCTCATGGCTACAACATTTGACATGTGCTGTAGTACCACCAGCTTAAAAACAGCTCATAGGTAATAATTATTATTTTGAACATTTTTACCTCTTATGCAACTTTGTTAACACGTATTAACAAAACATATACGGTCCCTGGTACCTGAGTTGTTTTCCCTGGCTTGCTCCACTCTCTTCAGTGCTCCCTTCTTGGCTTCCTCATGCAGTCGTTGTTCAGCTAAAGACTTGTTGAGCACCTGGCTGAGCACACAGTCACCCTCTCCAACCAAGAACATGCTCTTAAACTTGTTATACAACATGGTGGCTTTATCCATGATGTCCTGGCTGGCCTTGAATCTGCGAATCTAGAACACAAAACATGCATTACTTCTTACTACCTCCACAAGACATGGAAGAAGTTTTGTTTCATCGTTCGATTTGAAACAATCTTTATATTGTTCAGCGATTCTACCTTTTTGAGTGTAGCAATGAGTTCACTGTGCTTCTGCAGATGCTGAGTTGTAACCTGAAGGGCGCCAATTTCATCCAAAGCCTCCAAACACTTCTTCACATCCTAGTGTGGCGATGACAGGAAGGGCCACAGGTCGAGCAGGGAAGGAAGAATACATTTAGATGTCAAGGTAGATTTAAAAAGAAAATGAACAGAAACAATAATTGAGTAACGAAATGCATCAAATTAAAAAAAACATTAGAAAGACAGTGGTGCCAAATGTCTTCATGAAAGATACGAATGTATGTATCTAATGGAAAGTTACAACAGGAATCTACCAGAGCACATTCACAGCACATTTTATGGAAAACTGAGTTGAAACACTGCAACAAAGTTATGAAAGGACAAATGAACCAACATTGATTTACAAAGCTGTCAGTAGAGAAAGATGGTCATCTATCAGATGTGATGCATTTATGATCTAACTTTGATTAGTAGAACTTACAGGGTTATCAATTTTCAGTGAAATCTTTATTTCACTGTGCAGTCTCTGGAGTTTCAAGTCAGTTGACATTTCTGTAGAAAAGAAGAAAAAAATAGACAACATTCGAATGGACACGGTTTAGTTTTCAACAATGACACAGTTTGCGACAGAAGCTGAAATGTGACTTGAAGAAGAACCGTTTCATCACCATAAACAAACTGTAGAACAATACGCAATTATAAACATTAGTGACAGTGAACAACTGAGGAGTCAAAGCAGTGTTTTTCTGGGTGAATATGAGGACACAGTGGTACCTAACAGAGAAAAGACTGTATATTTAGTCTCATAGGAAAAAATACTGTTCATGTTGCCTCAGACTGGTACCTTGTAAGTATCAACATACTACTCACCCTTTTTCTTGACTCCTGTCCTCTCTTCATTTTTCTTTCCGTCATCTTTGTTTGGTCTGCAAAACATCAAGTGAGAAATTATTCATTCGTCTCTTACTGAGTTTAGTAAAAAAAAACCAAAAAAAAACCTGCAGGTTTAAGCACAGAAACTATGCAGTAGACTTATATTATTATATTTATTATAACTATTAATTATTTAAGTCATTTCTCAAGTGAAACAATTACTGGTTACTGCTACATATCATCATAAATTAAACATTTTTGTATTTTTGAGAAATCAGCAATATGAAGACATGACTTTAGTAACTTGTGGCCATTGTATGAACACTTACTCTCTCAATTCTTCTGCTTTTCGCCGCCGCGCCTCTTTGTCTATTTCTGAGTTTTGCTGTTTCTTTCTGCCCTTGTTTTTCTGAGATTAAAAGAAATTAAAATGATGTAAATGAATATAAACCTAATACAGAATATGACAACATGACGTGAAATTATTTGTGTGGACTGGACACCTGCCTCTTCATCATCAGAGCCAGAGGAGCTGTCATCCTTGGATTGCTTTTTCTTCTTAGCTTCTGGCTCCTTCCCTTCTGCATCCTTTCCTTTGCTGTCCTCTTTCTTCTTTCTCTTCTCCTCCTCTCCACTCTTGGACTTGTCTTCTGCTGTCCTCTTTCTCTTTCTGTCTGACTCGGCAGAGTCCCTAAATAAAAGAAAAAGAAAGTCAACCGTCTCTTTAGTTTTTATGTTTAGATGCTTTCTAGGGTTGGGTTTAATTCATCTGGTTATCTTCACATGAAAGATTATAGGTGTGTGTATATTCATGTGTTTACATTTCACTTCCTGAGCCTTGGTGGTCCTGCTGCTGGAGCAAGAGCAACTTCTCACTTTTAGGCTTCCTGCCTCTTCGTTTAGGAGCTTCTCCACCTAGACACACACACACACACACACACACACACACACACACACACACACACACACACACACACACACACACTAAAATCTTGTGCATGACACATTGCCATGGACAACATCACAGAGAATAAAGCCTACCTGAAGGACTAACAGGACTAGCAGGAGCATCTTCTTTCTCAGTTTCCTGGTCAGCGTCACTCTGAAGAAATGAAATAAAAACACACCTCTTATTATCTACTGTTATATATATTATTATTATATACAAGTAAACCCATTAATATTCACTACCAACCTTTTTCTTTCTCCCTCTCTTGGGTTTAGGAACATCTGTGGAGTCTTTCTGGAATGAACCCTGAAATGTGACAGCTTTCATTAATTACCGATCTCTTCTAAGTCTTTCTGGTGCTCTTTAATATACCAGCAAGAGAATAAAATGAAAAAGTGGGTAAAAATGTTAACAAGTGGTTCTTGTTGAGATTTTCATCTAATCAGTTCCTTTATCCTCTTCACAAGTGCAATTTGTTTTTGGATCAGTAGCAACACCTAGTGTAGGCCAGTGATATTACACTATGTGCAGTACTAACTGTAATGTCCCTTTAACTATTACTGTGCAGCAGAGCAAAACTTTTAGATTGTCAGAAAATTACGGTAATGAGATATGTTGATAACTGAATAATTGTTTCAGTAATTTTTCCAGAGAAAAAGTGCAAATGTGTATTTAATGTTTTTGCTTGTCATATATAAAAATAACTTAATAGTTTTGGTTTTTGGACTTTTAGTCAAATAAAAAGACACTTTTGAATATAACATTTTATAGGCAGCCCTTTAGACTATATTCTAATTGTACACAGTAAGTACTATATTTTCATTTTCAATACTATATGATTTTAGCAGTTAGTATACAGGAAATCGCATACGATACATATGTTTCATATTAACGGCTGTCAGGCAACAAACTACCATTGCCTAATAAACTTTACAAAGAAGAAGCCAAATGTTTTTTGACTGAATGAATGCATTTCTTGTTTTTCATTATCTTTCTGCAGCTTTTTCACCATTTGCAGGACGTTTATACTTTATTACTTAAAACCTGCTTAGATTTTATTGGCAGTGGAACACGGTTTAGTTAGTTAAAATACTATGGATAGTAAGGGGATTTTTTTTAAAAGCCTTCTCAAAAGAGCAAAATACATAGATTCATACATTAACTGAGTCACAACTTACCTTTCTCCAAAGCACACAGAAAGCCATGCAAAAATAAAATAATGTCAACTAATTGTAAACAGCAGTATATGGACAGTGGGAGGCAGGAAATGGAAAGCACAAGTTGTCTTGTGGTTTCAGACCAGTAAAAACAGAGAAGAAAAAACACTTTCTAACACACCATGTTAATGTCCCAATATCTTACATTATTTAACCATAATCATCTTTATAGGCAACACAGGGACTGCTATCTGTAAGTCATTATCTCAGGATCATTAACACAGCAAACCTAGACACTCAAATCAACATATCAAGTACCAACATAGCTTTGTGGCCACCAACAGAAATCTGACTCAAACAGAAACAAACCACCAACTGAAAACCACCAAGTGTCACATGCTTTCCCATGAGGACGGGATGAGACGACCTACACCGCTTTTGATACCCCAGCATGCAAAGTACGTACATCCTGGTTCTGATGACCCTGCTCAGAGATCAGAGACCCTTCCTCCTCCTCCTCCTCCTCATCATCATCATCATCATCATCATCATCCTCCTCCTCCTCCTCCTCCTCCTCCTCCTCCTCATTCTCAGTCTCCTGCTCAGCCTCACTTCCTGGAACCTGAATGCACCCAAGACACAGCATAGGACGCAGTGTGGTGGGGATAAACGAGTCTTAAAAGGGAGAAAAGTTAGGGAGTATCCTTCTGTTTGAGATACTATTCTCAGTATACAAGCCTTTTAATATTACTTCCATCTATCAATACAGAATGACACTTCATATGTAAACTATGCCCTGCATTGATAATTCAGTATGAAGCAGGCAAACATTGAACAGAGATTAGAGAAGGACAGCAAAAGAAGAAAGAAGCTGACAACACAGGTACAAACCACTAGCATTTCGATGCAGTGAAACACTGAGACTGTTTAAGTGCATATTTACTTGTAATTGACAGATTTGAAAAGCAAAAACTTACTTTGGATTTGATGTCTTTGTCATCTGCATCATCCTCACCTTCTGGACTGGTGTCTGAATCCTTTTCAGTGAAAGATTCTGGGGGAATCGGCTTTAAACGAAAATTAACACATACATAGATAAATTGAATAATAAATAGCTTGGCAAAAATACAATAACCAGGGAAATATTATAAAGACATGCTGGACAAGAATTAAAAGATTTTTCCTGATAAATATAAACTATTTCCTTTCTATCAAACACTGGTGAAAAGGTAACTGAAAAGTCTGCATGCCACACGCGCTATGGACAAAATAATATCTAATTTTACATTTTAGGCCCTTCTTCAACATGCATAATATCAAACACCAGCAAGTGTTTGAGTCCATAAAACTGTGAAACTAAAACTGAGGTGCAGGGAATCCAAGTCTAAACACTTGGAAGAGAAATACTGAAAGATGTATTTGGTGAGGAGGAAGATGTACCTTGGGTGCAGTGAGCTCAACCTTTGGGTTGTTCTCAATCTCCCACAATCCTTCGTTGAAACCTTTCCTCTTGTTGGGTTTAGCATACTTCTCTTTGTTGGGCAGGTACGGAAAGATATCTTTTGGGCCAAGAAAAGCACTGTTGAAAGATTACCAATAATGTTTATTCAACCACATTTACATATTTAAAATGAAGACCCGCAATGAATCCAATGAATGACATCTCAATACAAGTACAAAAATGTGTAAGTAAAGTAAATTTCATCAGTAAAAGGAAAAAGTAAAAGTAAATCTGACAGTATAGTTTTCTGTATCATAGATCCGGTTTACTTGCATATATAACCATGATATCAAGTTTGTGTACTACTAATATTTTATCTAGTTTTGCTCAACCATCAATGCAAAAGAGATAACAAAAAGTAACTGTTAGTGATCAGTTACTAACGTTTCATGGGTGCCAAAGAAGAAGATGGGAAACTTGATGTTGGACGGCTTCACAGCACCGTCTGGGACTTCATCGATCTGTCAGAGAGATGAAACAAACCAGGTATTTACGTTACAGCCAAACACAATAAAAGGCTCATAATTGAAAGCTAAAAGAACTAGTCAAAAATAGAAAATTCATCTGCAACATTTTGACTGTTTAAGTACTTGCTGGCTTCTTGAATGGTCGGACCAAACATGTTTTCAGAGAAAGTCTGAACTGATGATGGAAATAACAACGGTCCACTGTGACCTCATCATCGCTCGCTGCCCACAATCAAAAGCAAACAGGAAACTCTGTCTGTGGTCTATATATGGCAGGTGATGTGGGTTGTTTGCATATACAGTCAATTATTAAGCACTTTATTTTGTCCACTCTATTAGACATACATGACAGGAGGCTAAAATATTAGGAATACCTTTCAATTCAATGCACTCCCGTTTACCACCACACACTAGTAGTAGAAGTATCACATTTCTCACAAAGTCAACACAAACTGAAACTGAAGCTTATATGAGGCTTCAGCAGTCTAAGTTAGTCATGTCAAGTGGACAAAAAGACCAAAAAGTCATATTAAGTGGACAAAAGGACTTTGGCACTAAATAGACTGATGTTGATAAGAGATATCTATTTAAATTTGACTAATTTGGGTGGCTGAAGGTTCATATTAGTTTCAGATAAACTTTTAAATATTTTTTTTTGCACAGAAGGACGACTGTGGATTTCATCCTCCATCACTTACATTGTAAGTACATTATGAGGGGATCTTCTAATGACCAGTATGAAACAGGAGGATTGATTATGGCAAGAAAAACCTTGTTGTTTTACCACAGACTTGAAAACTGTGGACTTGTCCTTTAAACTCCAGACTTACTCTTGCTGGCCAGTGAGGATATCCCTTCATCTTGGCAAAGATCAGATCACCAGGTTTCCAATCTCGAGCCATGCTGAACGTGTAAGTAAGCTGGAAAATAAAGACAAGTAAAAAAAAACATGTGCTTGTCTAGTAACACAAACTGCACTGTGGTGCATCTGGGCAGGTGCCCCTCCCCCTAACCACCGCCTACATCCTCCACAGTCCACAGTTCATTCAAACATGACAGTCATGCTTAGTACGACAAAGATACTCCTGCACAGCACACAGTCACTACATGTACTCCAGATACTCTCAGTGACACTCAGCAACATCTAAAATCTTAAAGTTAACATGCGTGAAATAAGACGTGAGCAGAGTAGAGCAGAGTAGAGAGGAGCGTCAACACACGCACATGCTAACTGGCTATTTAATGCAAAACGCAGCTAAAACAACCATCTTCACTCACCTCTGGTGTGTTAAGTCGTTTGTATGGATGCTGAAAAGTACTATTTCTTTAGTAAAGTGTTGGTGTAGCACGATATTTTCCAGGAAAACACACCGCTCCTTTTCCGCACACTGAAGCACGTTTTCCGCTCCCGCGCAGGACGTCCTCGGACTGTACCATTCACATATAGGACGGGGGTTGGGTCTACATAGCTAATTGTGTCGCAGAAAATAAACAGAATAATATCTACTTGTGCTTTTATGGTTAAGGAGAAACTACACATTTTACACACCAAGTTGTTTTGGTGAAAGACGCCAAGCCAAGTATGTTTTTATTTATAGGGAACAAGAATCTGTGAAAGAAACACGCCGAGCATCACACCGCTACGAAGATCGTGTATTTGGACCGTGGCTAAAAAGTGGGCGTCAGCTTCCACACATGCGCGTTCATACTATCATTTAACAAAATAAAAAGCCACACACAATATCGTTACCGTAGAAACATGTTAGAAACAAATCTCAATCGTCACTTATTTACTAAAGATATCTGACTAATAAAATGTAAGTTTAGTGATGTCACATCACGTGTCCAATTGTGGTTCAACTAAAACCTGAGATGTTCTCGGTATCTGAAAATACGATCAGAGTGGGAGCTCTGCAGCTGCTGCTCTCTGCTGGTTGGTACTGATGCTGAGGCTGCCACTCACTCTGCGCCAGGCTCCGTTTATAACTGTAACACAGTTTAACCCTCATCTGGTGATCGGTGAGTGAAAGGCAACATGGTTAACATCTCTGACAGAGAAACTGATCCTGTGTTTATTTATTTTTTTACACTTTCATGTCATACCTATAACCATATTTTAATAAAGTGTATGTGTGACTTAATAGTTAAAATATTTTTCTTGTAAGATTTCTTTAAAAAATGTCTTTTGAAAAAGAGATGTGTACATTGCTGGTTATTTAGAGACAGAATCAGGCCTCACAAATAAACTGTCTGGTTTGATATTTGCTCTATGAATATAAACTCAAGAGCAAACCCATTTAAAAAACCCTCATGGGGATGCTTTGGGGAGTTTGGTGTTTAGCATTTAGCACTTTGCGTATAGTGTAATATATTTGCAATAGCTCTTTCCATAGCTGAACAACATATTGTCTTAACTATGGGTCCATATGTTCACAAACCCCTGTTATATGACTGGTCTAATCTACAGAAAAATATTTCAGTCAAGATCCAACATTTTTATACATGTTTTTAAATCTTTATTGATTCCAAAATAATTATAGAGGAAATGTAACATCATCATCAAGTTTTCTTTTGTTTTGTTTCCCTTTTACTATCTTTCATGTTATAAAAAATCTTGTTTTCCAACACTGTCTGACAGTTTCATATATATTCTCAGCTTGGTACAACTTTTAATTAAAGCTATATCATGATTTTATTGGAGGAAATAGTTAATTATTATTAATTGTTGTTTTTATGGTTGCACATTTCCAATGAACTAAAATATTTCACATGTCTTGTTCATCATTTTAGACGCATTCCTCCAGAATGCAGTCTGATAGATTTGGTGTCTTTCGAAATTGTGGCATCTCCACCACAGTTTGAAACACAAAACTGTGGGTTTTAATAAAGTTTTTGCTGCACACCTTGAATTTGTACCAATCCACTGACAGATCAGCGCGGTTTCAAGGCAAAACAAATCTTTGCGTAAGTCAGCTAACAGGCTCTGAAGTGTGATATACTAATAAAACACTGCAGATGGTGGAAGTATATGAAGGTGACCTCAGCATTTGTGGCCACACAGATACACAAGCAAGCTTCCATAAATGCAAGTCTATACGTGTGTGCGTGTTAAAGACAATGGAAGATGCTGATAGTTGAAGGACAGGCTCCTTAGCCACAGGGTCCCAGAGAGGGGGATAAGGGAAAGGAGGAGGTCAGGATGGGCCAGAGGAGAGCGGATGAGACAAAAGGAGAAGCGAGAGAGGTGGAACCCAGGTCCATGCCCAGGAATAACTCACAGGAGCTACCAGGCCCCCTGCCCAGCCTGTGAGGTGAGAGACCTCGGTGTTGGACCCCAGCCAGCTTAGTGGGGTTCCTGCTCAGACACGCAGCCAACGGAGGCCAGGGATGGAGCTATAGAGAGATGACAATGTGTGTATGTGTGTCTGTGTGTGTGTGTGTGTATCCTTCACCCTGGCAGACGAGGTGTTGGCAGAACAACCAAACCCACTATGTCTCTGAGGGCCACAAAGTCCTGCTACCCTTCCTCACTCATTTGTTAACCTGCCTCTCTTCTTTGCAGCGTCCTCGTTCACATGCTGAGAGAGGCTACTTTATATATGACCAGTGCCATTCAAAATCACCTCCCTACTTTACAGCTGCCCTCTGGCAATGAGACTTCTCAGGAAGGGTAACAGTCAGCGCTGCTGCACAGACAAATATAGTAGCCTCCTGCAAATTTAATTTGCAATTTCAATAGGCTGCTAAGAAACAACATTTAAGTCAAGTCAAGTCAATTTTATTTATATAGCCCAAAAACAAGTTCCAATAAGGAAAAAACTCCCTCAAAAACCTCCTTAAAAAGGGACGAAACCTCATCATTAAGTAACCTCCTCTGCTATTTCTCAGTCTAAATATTAATGCTGACATAAAATCTAAAAAGACTTTTCCACTTCAGACTTCATTGATTTGGTTTTTTTTTTTGCACTCTCCTGTGTGGCATCATTTGAAGGGCACCTTGCTGGACTTGAATGAGCGATTGAGCTTGTGTGTGTTTTATGTGTGTGTCATACACATGGATTGGCATCTTTCCCCTTACTGTTGGCAACCCTTCAGCATGTTAGGGGAATAGACGGGGGTGCCACTGGAGAATGATAAAGTAGTCACAAGGCAGGTCAGTACATTCATTAACACCATAGCAATATTTGTTAATAAATACTGCTTAATTTGCCAAGGCAAAGTCGTAGCTCATATTCCTCTGCACAGATGTTATTTAAAGATGATCCTCGTAAAGTTCACTTTGGTGGGTTATAATATGATAAAAGAAATATTTAAACACTTTGCAACACTTTTAATGTCTAAAAACAATGAAAGACTGTGCAGCGTTTTTCAACAAATTTACCGTCACGGTCGTATGTATAGAAATCTTCTTCTGTGGATTCACACTGTGGCCTCTAACGCATTTAGCAAATAGTACAGTGTATGGGGTTTCTAAAGGAGGCGTCCGAGAGCTTCACATAATCACTAAGAAAGCTCAGAGAGGCAGGTGGGAGGAGAGAAAGTGGGAGGGAGCGAAGGAGGAAGATAGAAAGAGTCAGGCCCTCGGACAGCAGGTGAGTGTGTGAAGGCAGGGGATGACAGATGCTTCTGTCAGCGTTCCAACAGTCGCCACTTTGTGGGAGCAGCGCAGATGCCTCCTCCCCCTCTCCCTCCATGCCTTCCCTCCCTCTCGACAGGCTGTGATGTGGGGATAACAAGACAGGAGCAGTCCTCTCAGCAGTAAAGTGACCACACTGGCACAGTGCTACATGCGAACGGCGGAGGGGTGAGGTGATGGAGAGGTCCAGGTCTGGGCCCGAGGCTTAAGGGGTCTCAGCGGCGGTGGGGGTGGGGTTATAAATGTGGGGGTCAGTGTGCGAGGACAGGGGAAGGGCTCTCTCGCTGGGCTGTGGGAACCAGCTGAGACATGGGGTCCGCGGCAGTCCTGCCTGTGAGGAAAGCAGATGTTTTCACTCGGGGGTGTGCCAAGTTTGCAGAGCAACCTTCAGCTGCTTGGAGGTCAGGTCTTTAATAAGGGGGCTGGGCGCGGGACATTTCGGAGGCAAATGCTTCAACTTTGATACAACAACATATTAATTATGACGGTAGACCATAGGGCAGAGGGTTGTAGCTGAACATCCCACCCCACTGGTTTGAAGCCTCCATCAGGCTGATATTAGCCAAGGCTGGCTGGCAGATTTACTGCTGTCCCGGCACTCGCCCTCTTTTTCAACCAGACCTCAGTGATGCAGAGGCAGCACTTTAGTTTGGTTTAACCACAACTGGCTATCTGGTATGCCTGAGGTGACATCAAAATATTAAAACCAAATCTCCAACAAAGTTGATTAACCAAGTGACTCAGATGAAATGAAAAAGTGCATCATTATTGCAGATAAAAATAAAATCAAGAGCCAAACCGAACTTCAGCTCTTTGTAGTTTTTAGCCACTTTTACCTTTATATTTTTCTGTATTTTCCAGTCCGTATGTCGTACTCATATATTTTAATCAAATTATGAACCTGTTTTATGAAACAAGCTCACACAAGCCAAGTGTATGATGCCCGCTTTGCTTGAAATGGCAGAGAACCAGAATGAATGAGCTGGTGAAGAAAGTCAATCAACTATAAGCCAAAGTGACCCAGATATTTTTCTCAGCAGCTTAAAAAGTTAGTGAATATTGGGCTGATATTTGACATGTGGTGGGAAAGAGGACTGCAATGGTGCTCATGTTGCTGCTTGATGGGTAAGTAGGCAGTTGTTTGTTAACACGGTAGCCATTAGCACTCATCTCTATTGCTGTAACTTTCTTTTGGTGACTTTTTACAACTTCTTGGTTAGAAACAGTATTTTTTATTTATATTTTAGGACTACCATCACAGTATCAAAATGGTCTTCAGTTCTGCTGTTTTTCCGTGTTGATGAAGGACATTTAGAAAAGCAGCAAGGCTGCATGAAATAGGACAATTAGTTTCATCATGGAGCCACAACGATTACAAAAAAAAAAGTGATCTTAAGACTTTTTATCACTTCCCAGCCCGATGAGATAAGAAGGGAGTTTCACCGCATCTCAACCTTTGCATTGATTTTTGAGAGAGTGGGAGATCTGGGGATTACTTTAGAGAGCAGCAATGAAGACCTAGCTTATTGGGTCTTTTTTGTATTTGGCAAATGGGCTTGACAAAGATGGAGGAGACAAAATCTAGGGCTTACAGCTGCGGCACCCAAACGGGGGAACTTGAAAGCAGCACTGGGATGGGAAGCTGGGCGAGAGGGTACCTCATTTAGAAGTGGTGAATTTGGACAGGGGGCATGGGGAAATGCTTAAAGTAAACCACAGAGGCCCCAACAATCGTCGGGAATTGAGACGTTTTAAACCTTTAACGGGGGACTGTGATCAAAGCCGCCGCGGATCCTCACTTGAGTGTGAAAGCGGAACCGGAGGGAACAAAGGGGATTGTGGGGGATCATGGCAGGTTGAAAACGTAAAATCAGCACATTAGCTTTATAAGGGCGTCAGAATATAGGATGATCAGGGGATCATTGGACCCATGGGGAACCGAGGGGAATCGAGTATGTACCAAGCTGAGCGGAGGAAAAATGAGGCCACTGCTGACAGAAAATCTTCCCTTATCAAAGATGCTGTTAAAGAGGGAATCGTGCTGCTCAATTCCCATAGAAAATAACTTCATGCACAAGTTACATGTGAAAACTGTATATGAAAATGGTATACGTCACCTACTGCTGATCTTAAAGAAGCATATCAAACTTTTCTGTCTAAAGTTCAGTTGCAAAGTCATTTAAAACTCAGTTTATATGAAAGGGAGAGAAAAGAGACGCCTATATAACGGTCCATCTCACCTCTCCATGCCATACTCTATGATCTAATGCTTACTAGGTGCAGGTATGGACCTCACGTCTCCTTCCCTTTTTAAACCCACCACAAACAGAGCTCAAATTAGTCAGGTTCTTCCCCCCCTCTTGCTGCAGACTCTCCCAGTCGCAGGGCTAATTCAGAGGAGCGCTAGCCTTGGGTAGCAGGGGTTCTCGCTATGCTGAATTATAAATCAAAGAGCACTTACTTGAAACCACTTGCTAATTACATGTTCACTTCACTCCTTTTTTCGCCTTACAATGTCACTTTATACTGGCTATGATCACTGGGAGGTAGTAGAAGGTACAGAAGCCTGTAACTGGCGTTGGGATATTCGTGTCTAAATGAAAGAGTGAAGATGATAGCAATTATTTTCCTGTGATTACCATGCGCTACATTGATGTTAATGTCCACCACTTCTTCTACCACTTTGGGCTCTGTCCTTGATGTATGCTCCCTAGCTGATAAGCCCAGAATAGAGGCCAAACTGTATAGCTACAAATGGAGCTTGTGTGTCTCATCTCCTCTGTACCTTCAACTTAAGATATTTTTATCTGCAAAATCCCTCTTCTCCTGCACTGTATTTGTGACTTCCTCATCCCCTTCATGTCCTCTGAGTGTCATTCTCCACCCCCTATCTGCGAGGCGAACCAATTTATCACTGGCCAAAGGAGGGCCTTCACTTTGTCTGTTTTTGAGACTCACCCTCCATAAGCTGCTCTCCTAATGAAAGGGGGTGCTGCGTCCCGGCCAGTCCGCAGAGACTTGAGGGGGCAAGAAGTCCAGTTCCAAGCTCAACTTGGGGAAGTAATTACCCCTCTGGTGGACCGCTGAGAGCAGCCCTGCCAGCCGGCCAGAGCAACTCACACACTGTGGACTTTCACTTATAGGCCTGTGGCCCGGCCCCCATCGTTAGGGAGGCCCATGAAGCTGGATGTCACATGACCCGATCGGGGGTGATGTGAAGGGGTCGACTCAGCACGCCTTGGCTCGGTTAGCTGGTATTGGCGAAAGGATCAGAGGACCGGTGCCAAACTCAGCAGAGGAGAGGAGAAAATGGGGAGATGGAAGAGGAGGGGGCTTTGACAGGAAGAGGAATGAACTGTCAGGGAGAGATAAATAACGAGGGGAAAGCAGGCAGCAGGTGACCCGCGGCAGGGCTGCCTCGTAGGGACAGTGACCGGGTGACCTCCGGGCTGGCTCTCGTGGGGGCCACCCACTGGTCACCTACATCTACACTGTCACATCACACGAGAGGCTGGGGGTCGGTACCCAACATGATGGACTACAGAGAACCAGAGATCATGATCACCAGCAGATAGCCTTTAGAAAGAAATGTTGATGAGCTCTGGCCAGAGGAGGAGCTTTAGGTCAAAGAATTGGAGCACAGACACTCTTTACTCGGGACATAAAAAAATAAATAAGTAAAATTGGCCTACATTCCACAAATCACTTTGACGGACATGAGAGGACCGAATATAAATATATTCTTTTAAAAAGTACTGACCTATCCTGAAAAAAAAAAAATCCCTATGGCTGTTGTTTTTCCCTTCTACTTTTTTTCATCATGAATCAGTGTCTGAGTTTCTAATGTAATTTATTTCAGTGAGATGCCTGGGATGCCCATCATTCTCTTTATCTGTTCTGGTGGTATTGATCCTCCTCTCTAACCAATTTAAGCTCTACCTCCACAGGAGCTGTTGCATCCACATCTGCACCACTGGACAAAACCCAACTTCTGTCCAGCCAAAACAACACTTCTTCACTTATAGTGCCACATGAATTGTATTTTAGATATCCAGGACTCTTCAAGTGTTTAAATTTGACTCAACAGCGGAATAAAATTAACTTCCCGTTAAAGACCACTCCTTCTAAGATTTATAAATTTGTTCAGAATCCTTTTTTTCTTTTTTTGAGTCCATCCTACATATTTTATCTTGTTACTGTACAGATTTACGGTTGCACCAAATATGTATGAATATAGAAACTAGTTCCAAACAAATGCAATGTTTGCTAGAAACTAGCCCAAGTGTTTTAGGAAATTATCAGGCAAAGTAAATATTTGTGTCCTGTATGTAGTGTTTTACATGTACAGTAAGAGTGCACTCTCTCTCTGGGAGGCTCTGAGACCAGCAGACAGATTTAGTCTTTTAATGGGAATTTAATTATCACTGCAAGATAAGATGTCTTTAGAAAGGACCTGACATTTATTTATTGTAAAAAAAAAAAGAAGGTTCCAAAAAAGAAGCATTTAAAACAACAGACTGATTAATTACATTTGATGGGTCACAGTCAGTAATCTGATTTCTTTTTGGATCAATGCAAGAGGATCCTGGAGAATTGCAGCATTAGTGTGGCTCATATTCACTTGTCTTGATTAGACCATAGTTTGAGGTCTGAAGGGGCTCCTGGGAAACAGTGACTCACTACAGTAAGACAAGAGGGCCCAGTTGACAAGTTTATGATTGTGTGTGTGTGTGAATGAGTCTCTGTGCACTGCTCTATGACAATCTTTGCCCAAGGCAGTCAAATTAACCCAATCCCATAGTAGTCTTGCTTCTGCCCTGAAGAGAGGGGACAGCAGGCCATGCTGGAGTCGTCATGGCGATGGCCCTTGCGGAAAGTCGATACTTGGTGAGGAGGGGAATTGAGGGGAGGGAGCAGAGCAAGGGTTGAAGGAAGAGCAGATCAATTTTGCTGTTTGATCTCTCACAGGCTCTGAATAAATGTATATTTTAAGATGTTTTTTTTTCTCTCTCTCTCTCTCTCTGTGCAAACATTGACATTCTTCATGTTGATTCTTGACTTTTGTGGATAGAGACTTGATTTTATCCAACATCTTGGACTTGTTATTCCTGCAGTGGTTTTCCTGCACTTCTGCTGCTGGGCTAAGGTGGCTGGGCACGGGCAGGACACTGAAGGTTGTGGCTACGACGCAGGCATGCTCATCTTGGCCCGCTGCTGCACAAACACAGACGGCTTCTATTCTGGCCATCATCCACCACACATACACAGACACACAAAAACACACACACACACACTTCTTTACGCCACCCACATCCAGGCAAAGTCGTCTGGACGCACACATAGACTGCTATGAAATAACAAGTTTTCCCTCCTTCACTCTTGACCACAGAGTCATAGATACAGTTGATCAAAACACAAACATTACCTACTTCTTCCTTACAAGTTCAAGACTCACACAGGAGAGAAAAAGACAAACATTATTTTTTTATTCAAAGCTCACTGATGCAAGAGTGACGTAAAATGCTCCAATCCGTGGACAGTGCCAAATAGCAATGCACAAATGGTAAACAGTGTTGCATTGGGTTGCATTCGACTCCTGCAGTGCCATCAGACAATATATCAATAGATTCTTACAACATTATGCAGCTGTCTTGAAATGGTCATTCAGTTTTGTTTAATGTGTGTTTATACTTTCTCTGTCTGTGAATTTAAAAGGTTAGTTTTTAGTCCATGAAGACATTCCTGGTCTATGCGTTTAAAATACACCCTCCACAAAGTGCCAAGGGTCTAGGAGGATTTGGCCCATTTTTACAGCTACTCCTCCTCCTAGTACATGGCTATCCATGCTACATCCGTCCATCCCTAAAGTCCTTCTTGTCCTTGATCTGGTTTAAATAACAGGCACTGCTTCCATAATTATGATTTTATCTCATTTAACATCGTTGGATTAAAGTGTTTCAAGGTTGGACAGATTGAAAATAAAGAGGGATTTGAGCAAAAGTTAATGAATTATGCCGACTGGACATTTGTCTAAATTATTTATTGTCCGTATGATATTAAAGCTATGTGGTGATTAGCAATTTAAATATCTTGAGTGGGAGTTTTATTACATTCTATATACGGTACATAAAAAGGAAAAATAAAACTGCTACTTGTCAAGCCATGCCTCTGTAATGTGTGTTCAAAAGGCATATTTATTCCCTTGTTGCTTCACATGCATACATTATGTATTTGACTGGGTGTGAAGTATGTTTCTTTTTCTAAAAAAGCATCACACAAGTGCTGCAGCACTCGATGCAAGATCAAATGAAATTACATAAGTTAAAGGAACATGAGATCGCAGCAGCAGTGACCGCTGCTCTTCTGTTCAGGTTGCACAGACTGTTTAAACGGTTTAATGTGAAATATATGAAGGTATTTGAATATATGAACAGTTAACAAGAACTACATTATTTTCTGACACCATTAAAGGTTTTCTTTCAGTGTTTGTTAAAAGATCAGTAAAACAGGCTTACGACTTAAAAAGGAATATATTTAATTATTGTTAATATGTTATTTACATATTGATGGATTTCACTCAAATTTACAGTCACAAAAAAAGTATTGGTCCTTTAATCTGTATTTCACTTTGTCAGCAATAATACTTTCAGAGAATGTGGGTAAGTATGTATGTGTGTGTGTGTGTGTGTGTGTCTCTGTGTGTGTTTTATTCCACCAAAAGACTTAAATCTCTAGTGCAATTGAATTTTAAAGCAAGGTAATAAAACTGAATGATCCGCACCTAGAGGAATATTTGACATACGGAGAGAACCGGAGTGCTTATGGGATTCCACTCTGTCAATATGGATCTTAATACCGCTCAGCCTTATCCATTTTATGTAGGCCCTGTGCGTGCGATTGCATGCAAGTTTTTCCTCTCCCCTTTCCGGGAAGTACTCTCCGTGACTGTATTCTTTTTTGTATTCTACTGTTCACAGCTTAGCGCGTGTGTGTTTGTGTACTCGTATCCTCACAGGAGCTGCAATAGACCATAGTGTGCGACCTGGACAGGCCCTCGGCAGCAGACTGCGAGCTAATAACACAACAGCGGGGCCTGTTGGACTGTTTGTGTGTCGGCCCCTGGGCACCGTGATGCCGCAGCTCTCCCCCTGCCTGACCCGCTGACCTCGGCCTGAGCTAATGAGCAGGTAGGATGGGTGAGCTGGGGCCTTACAGTAGCTGAGCTTTACTTCGGGCTCCAGATGATGACATTTGTCCTCATCACTGGAAGAATGTGAGAAGGCAGCAAGAGAAGTGAATGTTTTATTCTGAAAGTCGAGAGCGGCTGCAGGTAAACATACAAAATCACAAGGGCTTGTACATACACATACTCAGCACACAAACATATCGAGGACAACCACATTAATAATTCACTAACATTAATTATGACATGCCTGTATCTCAGTTTGGTGCCATTGCTGAGGGCATGTTAATGTGACTATGTCTGTGAGGACTACCCCTCTCCTTTTCTTTCTCGCTCCATCTTTTCCCCCCTTCATGGGACCAGCCACTGCTACCAGCCAGCCACGGCCACAGGGACCTAATTAACACAACATAAATTATGGGATGCTGATAAAGCAGTCACCGGTGCCATCACAGGGCAGCACGCTGCTGCGCCTGTTTCCACTGTCCACACAGCAGACCAACATGGCCGACAGTGTTTACTTGGAAGAGTGAGTGAGTTTTGCTTGCTTGCAGAGATGCGACTGTGTGTGTGTGTGTTCATCTTTATCTAGCCAACGCCGCCTCACTGAGGGTGCGATTAACTTTAGCATAGCAGTGCACAGAGATAGCTAATTATTGCTCTACACATTTTCCTAATTTCAGTGTAAACTGTTCATTATTCTGTATCATTTTTAGGTTTTATTATGAATTGCACAGAATAAAGATTATTTTCTTGTGATTTATACCATTAAGCTCGTTTATTTTATCATGAAAACTGCAAACTTTTCATTTTGTGATCTGAAACTTGGCCTCCTCACAATAACATGTTTTGGGTTCGCAAAGACTACAAGCTATTATGTTCACAAAATGATGATTATGAAGAAACAAAATTAAGATTGTAATAAATAGTGTTTGACATATTTTTTCAACAAAAAATGTTCAGTTACCATGTGAAAAATCATTAAAATGACATCTACTCCTTCTGCCTCATTAAAACTGCTGGACACAAGATGTCTCCTAAAGTCTATTCTTAGTAAATGGGTTCTTCACGTTTCTACATCACACTTGTGTACTTCATATACTGGACTATGATTAGCTTCAAACTAGTAAATCGTGCTTGTACATACGTTCCTTTAACTCAGGTTAAAGGTGAGCCCGTAGAAATTTTCCATCCTTTAGCAGATAAATGTGAAAGCTGTCTTCTAGTGTCAAACTCTGCACATATATCATTCTGCACAGTAAAACTCCAACTGAAGGACAAGAAAATGCATTTTTGACTGAAGGTGAACTTTAAAGTCCCAGTGAAATGAAGTTATAGCATCTTTAGCTTCTGTACGGTGACGTATTTCCCAGTATAATGAAATATTTGAACGGTATACAGTTACAAGAGGGATTTAAATCAAATCCTTCACATTTGATTGGGCCGCTAAAGTGGGTGGGGCTGGATGTCATCATATTATTGGTTAAAACTGGTTGTTCAAAGCGTACAGGAAGAAAACACAATTGAATTTTTATCTAGCATTACAAAGATTGATTCTTTTTATGTAAGGCAGAGTAAATGGCCTGGGACAACTGTTGCAATAAAAATTGAATCATCAGCCCACCAAAAACCAACTGAAACACTACAACATTTATAATAACATTGACAAAAAAAACATCATAAGGTCAGTGTCTGGGCTGATATCAGTCCAGTGTATAACTTTTTCTCTTCCTCTTATAACCTGCTGAAACATTTTTGGCTTAATACATTTACAAAAAGTCCTAAACTTCCACACATATTTCCAGTCATTTTACTCGTCTCCCTTTATTAACCCAGTAGCTATCGAAGCAAATGCCAAACCTGTTTGCAGAGCTCACAATAGATGTCAAAACATAAACACTATGTAATATTCAACTCACACAATTTATTTTTCTTATTTGCCTCCATGGAGAATACCAAGGTTGGCTGTTCAGGGTTTAAGGGGAGAAAAATCAACCTACTGATAAATCTCTGAGTAAGAAAAACGTGTAGTATGGCATCCAATCCAAAATCAGTATTTCAGTGCTTGTATTTATTTTGCCCCTGTATTCTCCTTTCCTACTACTGCAGGTAAATATAAAGAAACTTAAATAAAACACTGAATATCTATATTTGTGTAGCCTACATAGAAACACTCATCTGTACAGGCAGATGCTTGGACTCTTGACTCTCAATCATTGTTACTCTAGGAAGGACCCTCAGCTAATACAAACTCCTCAGTCAGTCTGAGATGTTTGCTGTATCAATGAACAAACACATCCACACTGGAAACATAGTGGCAGTGTTCCTTTGTGACTTTATTGCACACATGCTGAACCCATGCTATTGATAGTATATTTCCTGTAAAGCTTGTCATACTATAGACCACATAAAAGAAAAAGGTCACTTGTCCCAGTCGTCTTTCAACACGTCCTTTTGGTGCTGCTTAAACCAAAATAAAACCCATTCATGTGTCACACTAGGGTGGAGCTGGAGTGACAGTAAAATAAACCTTTAAAATACTGATTGATGTTAAGCAGTTCAGCTCCATATCAGAAACATGTTAGATTATTGCATTACTGCAGGTTAGAAATCCCTATTAAGGAAGAAATTGAAATCAATGACCTATAAAATGATGTCTAAAGAAAGTGGGGGTTTTTCGTCTCCCAGAGCCACTTCACAGCTCAGGTGAACACATCAGAATGACGGTTAAACTGGTGCCCTGAACATTTCGTATCTGTCAGGCCAGTGAAGATTCAGAACACTGAGGGATCGGATGATGTAGGAGGGTCTGGAGAACTAGTTGACAACAGACAACACAAGAAAATAAGACTGCAAAAGTTCAGGATATTTCCACAAACAAATTTAATTTTTTACGGCGATTTGAAACAGATGGATGCTATGTCACAGATGCTATGAATTAGAATAAAAAACTCACAATTCAATGGCAGAAGTGATCATTAATTTCCATTAGTTTAGAAATAACTAAATGTTCTTTTTTTCTGCCTGTTGTCGCAAAAACAGAATCTTCATATTGCTTATATAAATTACATATAATTAAAGGTGAACAATCACACAAAAGCTAATACGGATTAATGATCAAATACTGTAAGTTGTTGTGGTGCTGTTGTTGAATTACATATATTATACTTGGAGGTATTTCTATGTCTATGCATGTCCACCGTATTAATATCAAAGAGGGTAGCACTAAAATAGCAACTGAGTGCATATTCCAAATTTGACTTGAAATGTGTGTCAAGAAATGCTCCCTCTGGCTTTAGTTTTTAAACAATATTCTGTCAGAAATTCAGCGCTGAGAAAATCCAGAGTTTGTTTACACCATCCTCATGGCTGGTCTGGTATAATTTTCCTTTTAAAGCCATGCTCAGACACAGCAGTGGGCTGGTACATCTACAATTTACTCTTTTGTGTACCGTGACTTTTTCTTCACCGGCACTTCTCACAAGCTGTCAGTACTCTGGCAAAAACAAACAGTCCCTGTGTGTGTGTGTGTGTGTGTGTGTGTGTGACTAGCTACAAAGATGGAATGGGTCCTCTGTCACACAGCGACAGAGGTGGGTGGAGACAACACGAGATGAGCACATCTTTCCCGAGCCCCTGTTATTGCACTGACTCTGATCTCCAGAGCAGGAAACTCTGTAAATATCAGTGATTCAACTTGGTCACCTCTGAAAAGCCTCTAAAAAGAGGTCCTGTCATCTCATTTGAGGAAATACCTTCTCAAAGTGTTGCCTGCGGGCCAATGGCAGCCCTTTGAAACATTTCTGGTGTCGGAAATTTGCAAGCAGATGAATGCAATGCTCAAGGAGTTTAGCATAAAACTCCATTACAATAACACTATCAAATGTGCAATAAATTTGATTGTTGAGGTGACCCATCAGTGCTTCCTGTCAGTGACAGTAGGAAGCCAATCACAGAGGGCACTAAAAGGCTGACCCTCGGGTGAAAAGTAACAGCAGTGCAGGTGGTATTTATCTAATTATAAATAAAAAAATCAGGTGACGTTATTATAGAACAATGAAGTCCACAGTTGGAGTATATCTGGCTGGATGGGTGGGTCAACAATATCAGACTTTAACACGGTAAACTGTTGTTTGTAAACTGAAACAAGCTTTAACTATGGTATCATCACATTGTAAAATATATATATTTTTATTTATCAGTGATTTGTAACAGTTTTGGAAAGCATTCCCATAGTGCATTTTGTTGTTTAATTTGGGGGAATGTACTGACTGTTTAGGACAAAATAATAATAATAATTTTTTTTAGATAGTATGACAATTATTTATAATTCATTAAACATGCTACTGCACCACAGTGGCGTATTTTCAATAATAATATTGAAAAAAGTCTGCATGAATGTTGGAAAAAAAAGAAGAGAGAGAATGGAAGTCTGAAGCTATCCGTTAAACCTCCACAACTCCACAACCTCAGCCACAGTTAATGTAGACATGTTGGGGACGAGTGAAGAGAAGCAGTGGACTCAAACAACACTAAAGACATGATAGCTAGTTGAGAAAAAAAAAAGTGAATGTAACAGTGGGCTAATGAGCCATGAAAAGATGGAACCCACTGGCAACATTTCTGCCAAAAAAAGAAGCAAGTAAATAAAGCGGAGGGAAAAAAAACCAAACAAACAAAGACTCGTCCAGCAGCTGTTGGCTCTTGAGGAGAATCAGACAGTACTCAGGTAGCCTTGTTCTCTGTTTATCCAAGAACAACAGAGAAATGGGCCGAGGTGTGTTCCTCCAGGTGCATTGTGGGCATTGCCCATGGATGCGCTGTTTGATTTGCGCTCGGCCTTGCTGTTGTGCTTGTCTGTGAGCTCTTGACATGTGCACTGCCGCATGAATAATTGAGGCCTCGCACGCAGTCAGGGTCCAGCAAGCACTGCTTGCTCTCTCTTTCACTTTCCCTCAGTCCTCCTTTTCCCTTCTCCCCCTCCCTCAACCTTCCCTGTAAGTCTCTTTGTCTCACTTTCCTTTCAAATGGACTCAACAGACAGCCGGTCCTTGACAGAATTTGTCCTGACGATGTTGTGGCACTGTTGTTTTAGTGAAATAATAAGTGAGTCAAATGAGTCAAATTGTCCCCCTTTCAACCTGTTACCTCACTTTTCCAGCTATGTGCCGACATGCTAAAAATGTGGACACTCTCCTGATTTTACTGAATCGGGCACTCTTGTTAAGAATACATGGATTAGACAGTAAAGTCCAACTTTTTAATCTCAGAAACAATAGGCATCTGAAATACAGCTTTTTGATTACACACACAGTCGAGTCCATAGCAGAGGTCTAAGCCGGAGTGTGAGATAAAGATGTGTATACCTGGGTCAGACTGTTGATGAAGACATGCTAAATCAATGAGGAAAGACTGGAGGAGATGAGAATATATGAGTGGTCTGTCTCTCTGTATCTCCCTCCCCTCGCTTTCTGCTTCACACTCAGGCCAGTGCAGTTATCAGCCCCAGCAGATAAACAAGTCTGGCTGCCAGATATAACTCCAATATGTGAAACTCAATCATAACTCTGGAAACCGGCTGGGAATATGAACGGAGGAAAGAGGAAAATGAAAGCTGCCATGCCCACAGGGCAAAACCCAAGGTCCCTTTTGGCAAAGTAAAGCTCCCTCTCTTTCGTCTTTTTTATCACTTATTTATCTTAGAAAGTTAAAAAAAAAAAAAAATCACCATGCAGCAAACCCTTTTTTTTCTAAGCCCCCTTTAAATTTTTGTGAACATGTTCTCACTAGTTTTTATAGTATATAGCGAAGAAGATGCGCTTGCCTTGGTGTCTTCATTTTTTGGGTTCAGGACACTGATAGCTGTAGGGTACATGTTTCTGAAGTCTTCTTCACTCTCCTTCTTTTGTGAGTAGGATCTCTGTGATTTCCACTTGTCAGCGAGGGCCAGTCATGCAGAGGGGATGGGACCTGTGCATCAGAGGGAGAGAGAAAACTTAAAGGGAGAAAGGAAAAAAAACAAGTGTGTGTGTGTGTGTGTTGAAGGGGGGGGGAGTTGAGGAGTGGGCTTTGACTGGACTCACTCACGCTTTGACAGTGACAGCCCTGGGAGAGAAAAATAGGACCAGCTACCCCAGAGGACCATAGAGAGAGAGGGGGGGGAAGAGACAACAGAGGGGGGTGAACTGCCAGAGGCTGCTCTTAGCTTTGAAGTGGGGACTAGAAAGGGCTGAGGGCACTGTTAGCCCCCTTGAAGTGGTTTCAGCACTTGTCACTCTTTCGGGCATCGCCTGGAGCTCTGGACAGCTCTGCTCTTTCAGGATGAGGTCCCACAATGGACTCTGCAGCACTGATGCTCACCTTGATGTGGTGACTTGGATCAATAGTCAGACCAGTGAGCCACTGGCACCAGCATGTTGTGATGTTAAAAAGTAGCTGAAGTGCTTCTCAATGCCTGTGTGCCGGGCAAGAGAGGAAGCAGATCCTGTCAAGATCATCTCAGCACCACACTGCAGGCTACAAAGTACTAGAGAGCCACAATGGATCAAACTGTACAAAACTGTTCTGAAAAAGTCTGAAAATTGGTACTTCTATATGATATTTTAATGTGAAAATGAAATTGAAACCAAACAGATGAGAATACATTTAAAATTTCGATATCAATATTTTTAAATTAACAATAGGAATGGATCCTCGAGAATGATCACACTCTTCAGTTTCTCTCAGCTGCTAGCATCTTAGCTTCTTTTCAGCTCATTGTTTTAGTTTTACAGACCACAGTAGTTTCTGTCCACTTTCACCACTCTCACAGTGTTTTCCTGAAGAAAAAAAAAATCTGATAATTATACTGTATGCTGCATGCCCAGCACAAAACAGCAGACAACATTTTTGAATATATGAGATCATTTAACAGATAAAAAGCCAGAGAGATAGAGCAAAAATGAGGCTGCTCTATTTAATTTACATTCATCAGGTCGCCAGAAACATGACTCCAAATAAATGCTTGTATCCTTCCTAACAAATTCACCATATCACCTTTACAAGGTGAGTTTATGAGCTTCAACAGTTTTGCTGCCACATTTGTTGTCTTATAAAGAAAATTGTTAAAACAAATCTACTGTTGCCCAGTTACTTCTTTAAAGCCATATATTTTTATATCAGTATCTGTTTTAAAGTACAGTGTTGTATTCAAATTTTGAAGGACAATATCTCATATTTTTCTCTATAAAAGTGTATCTTTGCTTTCGTAGCCCAGCGCAGTAAATAGCCTGAAATGCTCCTGCTCCCAAAGTACCCACTAAGTACTATTAGTATTTACTGCCTGTGTTTCCTCTGGCCCCTCTTTCGGCCTCGCCTCTCCCCAAAGATAGATTACATCCAAGACAGCCTATGACCGATGGATAGGGGGCACAATGCCTGAGCCTTTGGAGAAATATGTGCTTATGAAATCATAAATATTATCTCAAACACTAATTAGCATTAAGAGCACCAGTGATTTTATTTATCAACTTTAGCCACAATTAATAACCACAGCCTTGAGAAGAGCACGAGGCAGATAGGCAGGACATGTTTGCCACGTCAAGGCCATAAACCCATTACACACATAGACTGATTGAGGCAGACCCACTGGGGGAATAAGTAATTGTGCCTGAGAAATTTTAATTGCCCTGAAATGCATTCTAAATTACACCACCTTGTTTTCAGACAGAAGTAACATGGCTGAAGGGCTGTGATAATGGTTGAGTGTCGTGGGTCCAGTAATGGGTTGCTAAACACCAGACTACTTTGCTTTTTATTTTTATTTTTTAACCGATTTCATCCTGTGCTTCAACCTATGCTCAGGGTTCAGCAGTGAGGCCTGGAAGTTGAGTGCTAATGTTCAATATGTAATACTGCACACCATTTTATTTTAAGCTTAAAGCAATAGTTTTGGGAAATTGACTTAAATTTGCTTTCTTGCTGAGAGTTAGATACAGAGATCAATACCACGTCTGGAAAATATGAAGCTACAGCTGGAAGGTCTGAAGGTAACAGAATCCTTACAAGTCCTCCAAATTAAATGACCAAATACATCATTTGACCATGTGAACTCAAGAACGACACACTGCAGCGTTTTCTAATCTGGCGCCCCTATCTGCAATAATTGGCAGGCAATTCTGTTTTATAACAATGCCACGGGTAATGTCTGGTTGGGTTTAGGCACAAAAACATTTGGTTATGTTGAGGGAAAAAAACATGATTTGACCTAAAATGATCACTATGTGTTGGTTAATGTTACTACTTCCTTAAAGTTAGGTGACATTTGTTGTCATGGCTACAATAATAGCCATAGGGTTAAGGTTAGGTGACAATCGCAGTTATGTAGCTACTGCCCTAAAAACTCACATTTGCAATGAACAGCAGTCTCTGCAGCGAAGTCCACTGTTAATGCCTCCATCTACCCCTCCTCCTCTGACTGAGGATATTTGTTGACATATACAGTATATACATGTTATCTGACCTGCGTCACTGATCCGGGTCATAATTACTACAGCCACTAGATGGCATCTGTTCCTCAAACGTGACTAAAGATCGTTATGACCTATTGTGTTGTTGTTCTTGGGAGGATAGTCTACAAAATACATCACAGAATACTCTGAAACTCATTAATTAGTTCAGTGAAATTAGTTATATTTTGTTTGTTTGATCTGTACAAAAACTGATGTGTAAAAATGACAAGTTGTAGTTTTGAGAGTGGTATTTGATCCTCTCTATCTAAGTCTTGCCAAGAAACCAAATAAGCATATTTCCCAAAATATCAGTAACATGTAAACTGCTCCACCAGGTGAAGATGTTAAGATGCTCCCTGTATGAGAGGCTTGGTCTGACAGATACTGTGTATAACATTGGTTGGAGGAGAAAAGATAGGGAGGATGAGTCCAACACAGCTGAGGAGGAAGGGGGTGAAGGTTGGGCTGGGGGATATGGGGCTGCTGGTGATGGTGAAGGTGGGGCTACGGGCGGCTAGTGGTCTCATTGCTAATTATCTTTATTGTGCTTCCCTGGCAGTTTTTCTGCGCAGGGCCTGTCGCTGGCTTTTGTGTGGGATGCTCTCCAGAGCCCTCCTCAGTGGCCCGTGGCTAATAACCGCTGAAGGAATCACTGTGAGGTCACAAGGTTTGGCTCAGCCGTGGATAATCCCTGTTGGTTTGGTGGCACAGTATGGTTCTACCACTCTGCAACCTGCCCAACTTGCATTTGTAGCTTATATGCTTTTTGGGCGTTTATTTAGGCTCACACTGGGAGACGGACACCCAAAGTGTATGCTCCAGATACGCCTTGTATTAGCAGAGACCCTGCCTGAGAACAAAGCATGATGTCTGGGTTGAGAGAAATGCTCAGGCCCCAAAGGTGAGCCACAGTTTCACCTGCTTCACACACCAAACCTCCTACTCTCTGATTCTCACCCTCACTGTGGGGGGGCTTAGACAAGTCTTCTGCCTTGAAACGTGAAGTGACCACTGGGCAAAAACGAAAAATGCTTTGACAGCTCTTATGCTGTAGGAGGCAATGGCTAGATATTGTTTTTCTTTGCAATGCATGACAAGCTCTGTTTTGAATTACCTTTCATTCAAATGCTCACATGCACGCTCTTTGTCTGGTACTCACTGTGGAGTACTCTGAGAGATTTTTGATGATTTATGTTTCTCTGAGATCTCACAACCCTCTTTTGACCCTGTGGTTGTTGCTGGGCTTTGCATCACCTCCAAATATATATATATATTATTTTTTTTGTGAAATTCAAGAGGGGAAATGTATCAGATGGATGAAGATTGGACCGATGTGTTTGCAGAAAATCTGTAAACAACATTAATTTCATATGAATTAATAAGAAAGTAAGAAGTGGTAATTCTCACAAGCCTTTTTTTCAAGTGATACTTTTATCAGACTGATAAACTTCTGAGGCAAAAGTAAGACATTAATTCAAGGAAAACTGATGATTCAAAGTCATTTGACAGTAAAAGCTCTCACATACCTTTTATTTATTTATTTGCAAAATAGATAATAATTTGCCATTCTCTGTTTTTTGAGAGACCTTATTCAAGCTTCATACAGAGCTGTAAAATGCTGATAGGGAAGCCAGCCTGCCAACTCTGTAGCAAATACCTCTGTAATGTACCCTTCTGTGGAATTAACACAAGAGCCAGTTGATCTTTGTCGCTTCAGGGGAAAACAGACACCATAAGTACGGCCAGATATAGTGTGAAAGCACCCTGAGATCACACACTGTCTTTAACATCAAAAAAGTGTCCACATGGATATTCTTAATGGGTTTAACTTGGATTAATTATTCAAATCTTTCCCCAGTGCCTCTCTTTGGCAAGTGAATCGATGCACGAATGGTCATAGCTAAATGTTATCACTATTCTAAATCTTTATTACTCAGTTTTTTTTTAGTGCAATCTGTCTTTCCAAATAACTAACCGGACTGTTGAGAGTCAACTTATTTTGCATCTCTATTTTACTCCACTTGTGATGTGACAGTGGGAATCTTATAAAAAAAATATACTGATTAAATTTGCATTTACTGATTGAATTTGAATCTGTGTTGAGGCCATATCTCAAAACTTTATAGTTTACACTTGTGGTTTACCAGAAATACACACCACAAGTGTAAAAATACTGCATTTGTATGAATGCATGTGTCTGTTGTTCATTGATTAGGGTTATATCTTATTCCCTTTATCACTCAACATCACACAGTATATATATATCACATACTAAGAATTGGATCTTGAATTATTACATCATTAATATTTTCATCTGCCGGTTGGCAAATTCAATATGAAGCAGAGGGCTTTAAAAAATGGTGAAGAATCAGCAAAGAATTGGTCTCAGAAATGAGGAACACACGCGCCTGCTGTGAACCGCCAAATCACAGATTGCCTGACTTTTTGAAGACCCTGCCACAAGTGGTCTGCTTTTTCGAGCCCAATGAAGAAAGGAGCTCTGCTAAAGCTCGGTGGGGCACCCACTTTGATACCCAACCCAACATGGCTTACTGTGACAACACGTCTCAGAGGGTTTCTGTGAAGCTAATCTCTAATAAGGGATGAAACGCTCCTTCTGATGAAGCAGCTGAATGCCAGGTTGATCTGTACAGAACTGATTTAAGATTAACGGTTAATGATGATGTCTTAAGATGGTTGAAGTAGGAGCATTAATGATGGACCCTCCACTCCAGGATCTGCTACTATTCACTGAGATCGTCTAGTTATTTATTAATTTATTTAGTTTGCATTATTCCAATTAAACTGAACACTGATTTATTCATGACATGCTTGTGTCTCATAATTATTATATACTTTCTCATGTTCTCATGTCATGTTTCTAGTCTGACAGTCTAGAAATCTTAATGCATGTCTTACCTCCGTCTCTCTCTGTTCCCTCATGTCTGGTTTTCTACTATCAAGTATCCGATACTGGAGAAAAGGCCTAAAAAACCTTTACTCCGATGCTGAAAGGGAGAAAAAAAAACCGAACCGAAGGCGCTCTTGGTATATCACTGGTCTGACGTCATAATACGTGACGTTCACGTTAACTGCCGGCGCGCGCTCGAGTTGCGGTAAGACAACGTCCAGAAACATCAAATATTTCAGCTAATATGCACTCACAACTTTGTTTTAGTTTATCCAAAACATTTAGTAAACATTAGTGTAGCGTTTGAAAAGAGGTGGCAGCGTTGTTGGACTAAAGTAGTGACAGTTTGCCTTATGTTTGCTGGACAGGTAAGTAGCCTGTGATGTAACTACAGCTAGCAAAATACGCATGTTTGTTTGTTGTTAATGAAATATAATTAACGGCATTTATCACACGTACTTTCGTACGTATATTGTCATGCAAACCGTGTCAGTTTACAGCTATGAAGCTAACTTTAGCACGACCTCACTGGCGTCAGTTTGTAGGATTCATGCTAATGTTAAAGTTGGCTAGTAACGGTGGCTAGGTTGTTAGCCTTTTTCTGACCTACTGTAGCAGCCTTGACATTTGTTGTTGCTGTGATGTAATTGTAGTTTCCTGTGGCTCCCACTATGTTGGATTGTTTAATTGATGGCACAATGTACATGTTTAAAAACTAGTCCTCAAAATCAGAGTACAGCATATAAGAAATAATTACAGTTACAAAGTAGAGCATTATACTTTCTTTTTAATTACTTTTCAGGGCAATTAATATAATTAATTAAAGGAATACTAATAAATCTACAGTACCATTCAAATGTTTGAAAACACAAATGGTGCCTTCTTGGCCATAAATAAATAAAAGTGTGTCCAAACTATTGACTGGTATTGTATTAGAGCTAATGATAGAAATGTCTATTCAAACTATTCTTATCAATGGATTGAGTGATTGTCTGTTCATAAAATGTCAAATATTTTCAGAAATGCCCATCTTAATATCCTGAAGCCCAAATTGACATTAAATCATGTCTTGTGTTGTCCAACTAACAGTCTGAAATCCAAAAATATTAAGTTCACTACTGCATTAGACAAAGAAAAGAAACAAATCATTATTTAAAAAGCTGGAGCAAGAAAAACAGGATTTTAAATATATGACTGCTATTCATTTTCTGTAAATCAACAGGACTCTTGTCTTCACGTTAAAGCATGAAAATGCTAACTTCTGCAGTTTTCTCCCCTACAATGCCTACCCTAATTGGATGTGGGACCCACAACCAAGAGTTTTCAAGATAAATCTTAAGGTTTGTGAGATGACAGCAAGAAAACATTTTCTTTCTGACTTTTTTGTATTTAGGTGTATTTTTTATCACGGAAGAAGTGGATAGATTTACCCACAGGCCTTTAAAAACTATTCATTGATCACAATACATAGAAAGCAAAAGTTTGACAGTTTTTGTCAGTAGACTTTTTTGTTTTTGTTCATGTCATTGCAGGAAAAGCACAGATGTAAATAATTATTTTAATTACGGCTGCATTCCATTTAGCTGACACAGTTCTATGGTCCTGGTATTGTATGTTGTAAGTTGGTTCATTACAATATCTTCCAGCGACACTTAATAAAACTGCAATTATTAATGTTTTAGTTACACCTTTGTTTATCCTGCTGTGGCAAGGGAAATTGTCTCCTCCAAAAAAAAAGGTCTGTTATTAACTTTTTAGCCACTTTAATTTATACTTCAGCAGTCAGAAGTTTTAGCCTCTCATATTGCTTACTGTATGTGCTCCGAACAATATTCTCAAGGCTAAATATGTAATTATTTGGCAGTTCAGCCTTACTTTTTTGATCAAACTAGACCAGAAAAAGGAAAAACATTCTCTTTGGCTTGACAACTTCTTTTATGTTTAGCAGAGGGAGGACCAAATAGACAATAAATGCTGCTGATGATGATCTCGCTGTCAGAGCCTGCCATTTCATATGTAACGGATCAAATTATGAGAGACCTTGCAGTGCAGTGCCGGGGCTCAGCACGGGATTAGGGGGCAACTATCTCAAGGCTGTGCTTCTCAGATAACCGCACCTAAAGCAACCTTTTCTCAAACACACAATTACCCATCCGCTCCCTCCCCCCAATCCCCTCTACCACCTCCCTTTTGAATTTCATCAGGGGCTTAATTAGTATACAAATAAAACTTCCCTTATCTCCCTCTCGGCCTAATTGGCCTGTCTTTAGTTATGCCTGGTGAGTGTGTGTTAGTGTGTGAGAGAGCTGAGGCCCCTGTAATTAGGGTGACCGTGTTCACCTTTCCTCTCAGACACACGGGTGCTCAGGCAGCCCATGGGAAAGGTGGGGCTCTACGTTGTGTTGTGTGCTCACATGAACGTATGTGTGTACATGTGAGTGTTTGGTGTGTTTGTGTATTTGTATGGGGGTGTTGAGGGGGCTGCTCAGGATTATTGCTCTGCAATCATTCTTGGACCGTCCCAACGGCGTTCTCATGAGCCAGGAGGGCTTTGGGTGCTGCTGGTTCCCACTGAATGGAAGGGGCATCTTACTTTTTTCATTCTCTCTTTCCCTTCTGTTCCCTTCCTCTCCCCCCTTCACAACTAAAGTGTTTATCGATTATCTTGGCTTGCTCCTCAACAACTTAATATTGGGTGACACTGCAGTGTGTTCTCACCATAATTAGAGTTCAGTGCTGAGGTGGGGGTGTGAGGTTGTGGGGGGCAATTAGAACCCTTTGTTATTAAACTTGATTCATCTTCCTCCTGCACGGCTCTGCCCTGCTCTCTGATGCTTACCAAGGGTATCGGGCCATCCAGCCTCTTGCAATTGGTTAACCCGCAAATTATCATGTTCCCTGCTAGACTTCCCCCGTCAGCACCCCCCATCCTGCACCTCTCCTGCTAGTTCTGCTCTCTTCGTGATGCCAATAATACACAGTAATAATTGTAAAGAGCCTCAGTCAAAACCACTCACATGCCTGGACTTACAATCACAACAGAAGTCCTTGAGGGCCATTGAGAATACATCCTTTACTGTATGACTGCACACAAGTGTTTTATGTTTGATTGTTATTTATGACTGTACAGGTTATATATTCAGTCTAATTGTTAGAAAAACAAAAGGTGATTAGATTTTTGTGGAGATCCAGATTCAGTTAAATGATTTATATAACATTATAAGATGGGAATTATGTATTATTTTTTATTTTCACATCTGATGGTTTTCTATCATTGTATATATTCTGATGTGTATTCCAGAGGGAGAAGAAAATAAAATAACATTTTTCTTTAGTTATTTGCGGCCTTGATGGTGATGCATATGTTTAGAATGCTTTGTGGTTTCCGTACATAATAAGTCCAACTTAGTTTTAATATAGTGAAAGGTCAGATCTGACTCCATTTCTATCCGCAACTGTTGTAGAGCTATAACAGTTGATTAATCAATCATTTGTCAACTATTAAATTAATCTATTTTGATAACCTATTTATCATTTGGCATCATTTTTTTTTAAATGTCTAAATTCTCTGATTCCAGCTTCCTAAATGTGAATATTATAATACTTTAGTGTCAATAAAATTGGGTTGTGGACTGTTGGTCAGGACAAATAAAGACATTTAAGGACACCATCTTGGGCTTCGGGAAACAGTGATCGACATGTTTCACCATTTTCTGATATTTTATAGATCATACAACTACTTGATTAATTGATAATGAAAAAAATGATGTGCTGCACTGCGAGCTGAGGATTGCAGCAGCAGCCAGACACCAACGAGGCTCTTTACAAACCTGAAATGAATTAGTTTATCATGACTGTATGGCCTTTAAGTGCACATAAAGCGTTTAGATTAAACCATATTTATTACATATATTTAGAATTAATGTTGTTGTTACACTATACAGTTCCTGACTAAGGTTTTATAAATATATATTTATATATAATTAATTACATTTCAACTCAAGTACAGCCTAAGGTTACTTGGCAACGTTCAATTTATAGTATTTTAACTTGGTTCTGTTGCCAATAAAAAGCTCTTTTTCCTGTTTATTTTTCTCTGCTTTGTACATGAACTGTGTAAGCACCAGGCATATTTTGAATTACACGCATAAGAATTGCTATGTCTATAAGTGGAGACTTTTCAACACATCATGTAAACAAGAAGACAGAGTTAAGAAGAATGTGTTCTGCATTAGATTCCCTCATGCTTTCCTCCAGTGAAGCCTGGTGACTGTATGTAAACTGTGACTTATTTGTGGTGTAAAGGGATATTGCTAAAAATATGATTAAGTCTATTGCACTGAGTAGTAAACAATTCACAGTTTAGTAAAACATTAGAGGATTATTTTTCTTACCGCTGATGACTCATACTTCCATGCATCGCTCTAACCACAGTCATTGAAAATATATAGTGAATAATTTTTAACTCCATTTTTAATAAATGTGCTCCATCAGTCCAATTAACATTAGAATTGAGAAGAAGAAATCAATACAATAGAAATAAAACTAAGTGAACAGCACTGAAGTTCATGCTAATTATGGCACTGATTTTATTTTTGTTAAAAAGTCTTGTGGGCACGCACAAAAATACGGTATGGTAGTCCTGATAAATCAAGGCAAGGCTTGAAGTAGGCTTAATATTTGCAGAATACGTTTTTAAAAATACCAAATCTACTTCACTTTAGCAAGTAATAAACCGTGACTTGCTCACAAAGAAAAAAAATGTTCGTGGTTGTATTAAGAAATCTAGTTTCTGGTGTTGTGGTGTCGCTGTGAGCAACAATTTAGCAATAAGGAAGAACTTCAGTCCACCACCAATAAAACGGTCAACTCTGTGTTCTGTATTCTTCTGCTGCACCAAACATTGTTAGTTTGAAGGTGTGAGTTGACAATTTTCTCTCTCCTCTCTCTCTACCACTCCGGCCGCCTCTCCAACCCCTTATCCCACCCCTCCGCCCATTCTTTGTCTCCTCCAGAGTCTCCAGGAGCTTGATATGGAGCTTATGGGGAAAAGGAGGAAGATCAATCCTGGTGTCAGCAGCTCAGCGCACATCTCTCCCAGTAACGGCAGGACAAGTGTCAGCTGGAGGAGAGGCAGCCGCCATGCAGAGAGAAAGAGAGAGAGAGTGAGTGAATGAACGGGAATGGGGGGTGGGGGGGTGGAGATGGGGATAGTGGTGGTGGAAAGAGAGCCCTTTGCATGGCAGCCAAGCGAATGAGCAAGTGAGCGGCCCAGCCCAAGGGAGTGCACCTCCAGTAGACAAAAGATCAATTCTCTCCATTTCACTCTCAGCTCCTGATAACAAGCAAAAGTTCAGCAAGCCCAGGAGCTGTCTTGCCTTTGAAATGTGCATTCTAGTGTGCTACACACATGCAGTTGCACAGTTACACTTTCATACAAATGGCGTACACACACACACATACACAAACACTCATTTGTTTAAATTGAGAGGCCCAGTGGTTTTAAGAGTGATTATAACTATAACGGTTATATATTTGTTTTCTAGACATGGTAGACAATTAGGTGTAAAATCCAGGATGCAACAACTATGTCAAACAGATTTATATTGGATTTAATGAGCATATATAGTGTTGGTTTCTTTGAAATTCTGGATTTACAGTCATTGTTTCTTTGATGATGAGGGTACGTGTTCTCCAAGTTTGTCATCCGCAGTGTCCAACACTTTTGATATGTTTCTAAATGTCTTTCTTTCTTTCTTCTCCTTTTTTTCTTTCTTTTGTGTGGTTCAAGATAATAAGAGAAAACAGCCCCAGACAGGAAGCTGTTACATTTGGTCAGAATCAAAACATAATTTGTGACAGTGTGCTGTGCCAAGGGTGTGTGGTTTAGATCGTGATTGCGGGTAACATTGTTATTGGCAAAGGGCTACAGTCAGTCCGTCAAATCAGAAACATGCATCTTGAAGAGCTTCATTTTTGTTTTCCTACAGACACAAGTGTTATTGATAACATTCTCATTTGTGGGAGTTTATGGAATATATTGTTTCCTTCCTGTTTGTGCTGGTACTCAAGTCACAACTCTTGTTTTTGTTAAATTTTAGAGGTCCCTCAAAACCACATGTTTGTGGGTGAGCTGTAGGATGTTCCTCATTAAAAGTAACAACTTTTTCAAACTTTTACATTATTGAAATAAATATGTGATGAGATGTCACATTTATATACACCATTCCTTGTCCAACATGACATACTCTTTAAAAGCTGTATGTCACAGTCTGAGCATCTAAACCTTCTGTATCTTTCTATTTCAGTTCCCACAAAACTCTCCTTAATCTAGGTCAAGTGAAAAAAAACAACTTTTGAACACATTGCCAAGGTTCTAGTACTTGAAAGTCAAGGACCAAATTTCACGCAAAAGTGGCCAAAGTTTATCCCATTTCCCTGTTTGCTGTTACTTGATGAGTCCTCATTGTCTATTTTGATCGTTACCCTGCCTATGAGTGTCTAGAAATCTCTGCTGAATTCCAGAGAGGCTGATGTTGTGTGACAGTTCTGTAGCTGGTACTATTTAAGACAACCACAAACAGAGACCAGTTCTGCGGAGGTTACAACCTTGCCACTTCTCATCAGAGTGAAACCCGAAGAGAGGGTCACTCTGTGTGGGTATTCAGGACAGGCGGTGACTGTGTATACCATTGTGGAGGCTGTGGAGCTGCTATTCAGCAAATGTTGATAGAGCTTGGAATTAGTGTTATTTTCATCCCCTGTCACAGTCTTCCTTTGTTTGGAGTCCAAATTTCATAACCGTGTCTGTGAAATGTACCCAATGATTAGGTTTCTCTCGGGGACCCCTAACCATGGCCTCCAACAGATGGCCTGTACCTCTTTGTATATGCAGATTTATTCACTGGGAATGTTTACAGATATCGTCATTACATGGACATCCATAGCTAAATAGGCAGTAATTGAGGCAAAAGCTGTCAGCCAGTCAGTGTTGTTTTTGTCATGTTCTGGCTGAAAGGAACAACTTGCAGAGAGGGACAGCCAGTATCACGCAATTGACCTTTTACATGATTTTCAATTACTAGAGGAGAGAAACTGAGGGGTCCCTGTAGTGCAGCTGTCTCTGCTGTCTCCTCTCCAAAACATCTGCCCATCGAACATGGCAGCGGCTTCTCTTTCTCCCCGTGAGGTCGCGTGCCCTGCCCAGGATGGGCAGGTGTGAGCTGGGCCAGGCCCCTCTGTCATTAAGCAGCCCAGCTGTGCTGTCACGTCTAGCGTAGAGGTGGGTGTCATCCATGACCCTGTCTCAGCCCCCTCGGAGGGGCATACATAGACCTTGACAGGGCAGCTGAGGGTAAAGCCATGCATGGAATATCTATGAAGGACGACCATGTCGTCCCCTCCTCGCACCCTGGAGGGTGCCACCTCCGCATGCTTGCCTACCCTCCTGCCAAAGTACAGGATGGGCCCTCATCAGCCGTGTCAGTCAATAAAAAGAGAGAACATCACATCTCCCCTCCTGCTGTGTCCTGTGTGTCTTTTCAAAGGAGAGTTGCACACTTCGAAAGGAGGATAGTGTGATGGTAGACATTTTCACTGATGCAATGAGGATATAAATATAATATAATAATAATATAATATATTCAATAACAACCAAATTGATTACTTTTATGTGAAAATAGACTATGTATTTTGCACGTCTTTAAAACCACTTTGTGATTTGAATTGTTAATAAATCAGGTCACAACAATACATAAAAAACAATTTCCATCACTGTAATTATTTAAATTAGTTTGCTCTTAGTTTGTTCCTCTGAGTGTATGTAAAAAAAAAACATTGTAATAATTGTCACATCCCCAAAAACATTCGGCAAATATTTTTCCCTTTTAAAAAAATTATTATAAAATGGCAGTTTAACCTACATGCAGTATTGAAATATATTGATGATAAACTAACACTACTTGGTGTGAGTGTCTTCTGGAAAGAAGCCCCTAGTTTTGCAACCCTGGGCTTCTTGATTGATTTCAGTCAAGTTTCAATCAATGCTACAGTATGACTGGTGCAGATGGCATCTTCACACAGATTAGTCACAGAAAGAATGTAGAAAAATTATGTAGTTTGAAGCAGATGTTGGCTCACTAGATATCCACAGTATGGAGTTGCTGGTTAACTGTTGCAAATGTTTTTTTTTCCTAAGTATAAAATGTTGTTTGCCTCAGGAGCTAATTCATTGTTCATTCACCTGTAGGCCACAGTATATTTGCAAGCAGCTCAGTACTTCATTGTGTCATTAAGAATCTGTGCCATATTTCTTTTATCTAGTTTTGCTGGGACAAACATGTTATCAACATGACATTCTGACATGCTCCAAATGTGTCTCTTTGATTCAGCTTATACATGTCATAAAGAAAACCCCTAGTGAGATCTGCCTACCCATCCTGCTTTCCTGCATTTGAATGTAAGGACTTGATTCATCTCTGGTCAATGTATTTATATGAAGTTTTAGTGGCACACTGAAACACAACAACACTGTGATCAGAGCAATGGTTGGAGCGGGAAAAGAGATCAGATGTTTCTAACTGATACTTGGAAAAAGAAGAGTGAAAGAGAATAAGTGAATTTGTATTCAGAATGGCCAATTTGCATAGTTACAGCTGTGCCAAAAGCTGATTCAGAGCTCTTACATTTTAAAAGCTCTAATGTTTTGCAGGAGTGGCCAAACTTTCTTTTCATATGCCTAATCACAAAAGCAAACATGTTTTGTGTTGCATTATGCAATATATTTCAAAGCATTTTGTCAGAGAAAAAAGACATTATAGGAATTTTGTTTCAATAGTAGCAATGCATGAAATATAAATGTAATGTATGAAAAGATGAGTTGTTGACAGTTTTACACAAAGTGTGTCACCATTCTGCACATCTGCTTTGACATTTTTAAATGGAACAAAGTTGAATGAGTGTGAAAAACAGTCCGCTACTTTCTGTACCGTAGCTTGTGATCTTCATCATGCTGCCATATTCCTGCTCCTTGAGATGTACATTTAAATAATTAGAGAATGCTGTGGCCCGGATTATTTGATATTCTGATATTTCTGTGAAGTCCTCTAGAGACAGTAGAGGGACACATATGGGGCAACCGCTCTGCACTTTTTGTTTGAGTCTTCACCGTGGCCTTATCAAATGAAGCAAATATATCCAAAGACAGCTACAATGATCTAAAACAAGAGGGGTCAACTAAGTGTTCATTATTAAAGGACACTCGAATGTTATTTTTAAGTATATGGGGTGCTGCGCTTTCACATTGTGGCCTAGTGTCAAGGGAAAGCCAGTTTAATCACCCCTGTATGCAGGTCTATAGAATATATGCTGAATGCAAAATTTGAATGTTATTTATTTATTTTATTTTGTGCTAGCTTCTGCCAGTGCCATGACTTAAAGTTTTTCTTTCAAGTGGACACAGCTGTACTGGTGATGTCCAGTATTATTTGTCTCTAATGTAATTAATCTGAATAGTCTTGCCATCTCCAAAATACTGTTGACAGTTGGCAAATCCTGCCTATCTAATATTTTGCTGCTCAGAGGAAAGAACTCTTTGCCCTGCATGTTTCAAATATTTAATTAATGTCTCCTGATGTCAAGAAAGTTGGCATAACTTCCGGATTTATCTTAGATGGCATCGTAAGCTTAAATAACTTAGATTAAGTTTTGCTTTATCGTGCTGAATATCCATAGAATAAGATTTCTCTTGTGTCTGCAGCTTGTGCAAAAGCCTGATGAGACATCACTTCCTTCACAACATTTTTTCTTTTTTGTTAGTGTATAGTTTAGAAAGTGCAGAGAATCTGTAAGCCATGTCGGTATCTTCACCTGCACTAAAGCTGGTTTGAATGTTTTCAAGTTTGTACGCTACTTTAAATGATTGGGGGACTAAAAGGGTTAATTCTACTAATTTGAAAATGGACATCTCATACAATATGTTATTTTAATACTTGTTCTGATTTGTGAATAAGAATCAGTTTCTTCTTAAGCACAACACCAGAGAGATAGACTGCAGAAAGATTGCCATCTAAATCTGGGAGATGATCCATTGTCAATAATGGAACAGCTTTTTTTTGGACTATGACAGGACAGGAGACAGTCCCTGATTAAGACATCAGATTAAAGTCCTATATGAATTCAGGGATGCTCAGTGATATAGAGACTTTCTGTTTGCAGTGGCCCCACAGAGCTGTATAATTAAGTTGACCAATGTTTTCGCCTCATCTGTCATGAATTTAAAAAATCAAAACCCTCAAGTGCACTTTGCTGTTTGCTGCATCCAAACCAGAGTGTGCACTGAATCTTCTTTTGACCAGCAATAAATCAAGAATGTGTTGTTTGTTTGGTCATTTGTGAGTTATTGGCTTTTTCTGTGTCAGTAGTGTAATTCCCAGCCTCACCTACAGTGTATACACACACGTCTAGTGTTATTGGCAGCGTGCCTTCATCCACCGACACCTCCAGCGTCCCTGGTGGCCTTTGTCACAGAAGAAAGAGAATGATCAATATCCCAGTTAAACTAGACTTTCAAAGCTGATCGTAGGGCCTCAGTCTGGGGCCTTCTTCTTTAATGAATTTTCTTTCATTCCACGCAAGTTTTTAAACATCAAACAATAAATCGGCCAGGGCACAGTAAAATATTTAGATCTATTGACTGTGTTTGAAAAATGTAGAGGGCAAAAACTCTAGTGGTTTGATGCTGATACATTCTGAACACTTTAATCCACCCGAGTGTTTCCTTTTATCTGCCTGGGTTTCTCCAGAAGAGGGGAAAAGGGCCTCAAGAATGTTCTCAAAGATCCAGCAACTCTTTCTTAAAAGCTCCTTACCTTCAATTGCTCTTTTCTAACAGTGATTCTCAATGTTCGTGGTACCAAGGCACACTTGAAAAAAATATGATCTGAGAGAATGAGTCAAATCTGAGTGATTGCTCACCTTAAATGATATTGGGTACAGCAAAGATATACAATTGTAGAGTAAATAAGTACATTAAGTAAATTCTGTAAGCAATTGTCCTGTTGTCAGTAACAAAACAGGGCCATGCCGTGTTGCCATTGTTGAGAACATCTGCTTTATAGCATTGGCAGTTTATTGTAGTAGCATAGCTTTTCATAGCTTAAAACAAACTCTGAAACAAAGAAGTGATTAAAAAATAAAAGGCTGCAACTAATGATTCTTTAGAGTCATAGAGCCTTATTTTGGGGAGTGGCCCATCAGCTGATAAGTGACTACTGCACATGCTACATAACTGCATCACTGGTTCGATTTCAGTCAGGGACCTTTGTTGCATGTCGTACGCATCTCTCTCCCCCTCTGTTTCCTGTCTGCCTTCACTGCCCACTTTCCAAAACCCCAAAATGAATCAGTTTATTATTATAATAAATGACAAAGAAAAGCATTAAATCATCACATTTGATTAATTTTTGTCAGTAATCAGTTATCTTGTGTCAGCATCTGAAGGCATATAACCTAATTGCTGGAAACAAGTTTTAACTAAAAAAAAATGTTTTCTGCCATTACGGGTCCCACAAAAAAGAAGTTGAGGGGAGAGTGCTGGTGTTATTTGAGTTATGAGTTATTTAAAGTACTTTCTGTCTTTCAGTGTTGAAGGGATGGTACAAGCCACAGATCAAAAAGTGTCTGAAAATACATTATGCTGTAGAAACATTTCAGTAGGGCTCTGCGAGTTTGACCAGATTGCACTTCAGAGTGTTTGTGTCTATTTAGTGCATTTCCCTTTTTTAGTTTTGTTTTTTCTGTCAAATGAAAACTAAAGATTGAGTGAAATATCTATTCTGTTATTTTTGGTCAAAGTTATATCAAGGTGAACATCAGTGCCTTGATCTGACCCCTTGTGGAGCCACTCTTTCTAATAAATTGTACTGTGTGTAAGCATGTCTTTGCATGGCTGGGATGTGTGTGTGTGAGTGTGTGTGTTTAGCTGGCGTGACAGCCTGGCCTTGACGTTAAACATCTGTTGGATGATTCATTCGGCTGTGGATGTGGAGTGACACCAAGGCACATCTGCCGAGGTGCAGACGATCCCTACAACCTGCCCCTTGCAAGGCCCCCAGCTTCACCACCCAAACCACTTTTCTGATGATTGCATCATTTTCTCGTTTCTCCACTGTGGCTAGTTCACAAAAGTGACATCCTGCTTCTCTCCCTAGTTGTGCATGCTGGAGAGCAGCAGATGCATAGCCTTGGGAAAATTTAGAAATGGCAAACATAATGAAACTCAAGAACCTGGGGAAAAAAGCGATCCCAGAAAAACTTGTCCTTTTTGTATTTTGGCACAACGTAATCATCTAAATGTACTAGTTTTACTTTAGACCCATATTCAATATTCAATAAGTAGAGTCTGAGTCCATGATAAATTTATTCCACTGAATGGAAAGATTGAGAAATCATTTGAGTTTAAGTGACAGATGCTTCTCTTCACTACTGTGTGGGGTATTGCAATCACTCGAATGAATACAGCTTGACTAATTAAGGTTATGCAGTTGGCTGGCTTTCTCCAAACAAAGCCCAAGTAATGTGGATTGTATTGTAGCACAGCCCCCATAGTATAGTACAGATGAAAGCAGAGTTGATATGCTGTTCAGTCTGATATCTTGGTTGGAAAAGTGCTGCAAAGTTCAATCACTCTAGCACTTGATTTTCAACATCACATCCATGTTTCCACTTAGCTAAAGATATAATTTTGTTGTGGGATGATCTCATAAATTGATTTACTGTACCGGCTGTACCGGTCTCAGCCCTGCTGTTACTATGACGAAAATACTGAGAAATATGACTGTAAGAAATTAAACAGAAATAGCTGATGACAAACAAACGCAGCCAGTGCAGATGATGATGACTAAAATGTGTTGGATAGCCGTTCGTAAGCTTGCTGTGCATGTTTGGCACAGATAGAGTCCAAGGACGCACAAGGCCTTTGATCCTGTCTCTGGGGCGTCCCAGATGTTCCAGCACAGGGCAATGTCAAGTCTGGTTTATTTGCAGAGGTAATGCCCAGCCATTATATGTACAACTCATCCATCAAACGAAAAGGAACATTTCAGGAACTGATTTTTTTTTTATTTTTTGCATGTCTGACCAATTGAGGTTTGTCAGTGAAGGCAGACTTGATAGACCGAAACCACATCTTTAGCTACATGTGCTTTAAAGGGCCCAGGACACAGTGTTTAGTCAGAGCACACATGGGACATTTCCTCTCTTCGTTAATGCAGATGTTTGTGGATATTATCTATCATTTGAAGTAAAACTAAATGTAATACTTCATTTCCATAATATCATTGAAGCAGATGTTGTCCTTCCTGAAATCACAGAATAATTTTAATCACAAGGAACTCATTTGAATGCACTCATACTGATTGAACATCTTTGTGAAAATTTACAACCAGTAGGTGGCAGTATGATACTTGAATCTGCAACTTCCCAAATGAAGACTCCTCAATCATCGCTAAGAATAAGCAGCCTGACTCTTTCAATTGACAGCTTGAAATATACAATAAAACTTGCTGCAGTTATTATATACAAAGTGGTATTTTTAACCGTTATTATTATTTCCTACTGTTACAGATCAAACATCCATATTTAAAGGCAAAGTGTGATTTGGCATTTTTATCACAGTATAGAATTAAAGCATCCACATTTCATTTATGGTGTTTTATTTAGCAGTAATTTCAGCTGTAGCAATAAATATAAAAAGCAAAGGGGAAAAACATAAATATTAAATAAAATATGGTAGCACCTGACTAAAAGATCAGCCTTAATTTTGGATCCTTTGATTAAATTGTGAAGAGTGTTTTCAATCAGCTTTATGCAAGATAGCGAAGGTTAGTGCTCAGCTAAAAAACACAGCCCTCTTTTGGCTAAATAACTAAAATATAGCATCATGAGATATTGTAAAATATTAAGTATATTTTTTTATTTAGACCTTTTTTTTCTTTCAAGTTTTCAGAGATTAAGAAAAAAAATCTTTTTTCACTTTTTAAGGAAAAACAGTGAGAAAAAAAATCTTAAATACACTTTACTAATATTAAAAAAATGCTCATTGATCTTAAACTTTTGCCTTTCATCAAATTCAATAGAACTGCTTCAGCAGTTCATCTTCATAATAGAATCTTTCCAACACCATTTTCTACTTTGCAACCCTAGTGCAGTATTTATACTTAATGCTTGAAATCTCCTGTAAATGCTTTTTTTACAATATTGACAGTATCACTCTCCCAACTGGCAAGGTGACGGGATAGAGTTTGTGTAACGCAAATGTGACACTATTTCCCTCCAACTGTAACTTCAATCCCCTCTGAAAGCAATTAAAAGGTAGCTGGAATTCAGAGGACTTAATTTCTGAGCTTGTTGCTTCAGCAATCCTAACACAAGGAATTGTCTTTGTTTGTTTAGTAACTGAGTAGGACTATTGTCGAGTTGTAAAATGATAAAACTGGTGGCTGCACTTAAAACAGGCCTGTTGGATCACACGGTATATAAGGATAATATAAGTATAATATAATATAATATAATATAATATAATATAATTGTAGCTTATTAAGTTAGTCTCAAAATGTATTTCCTACAGATTTTTATAAAAAGAAAGTGGTTACACAATCTGCTACATTCACTGCCTTTACTCAGAATTAGAGATTTATTTTCTAAGGAGGAAAAAAAATCAATTAGTGCTAAATTTATTCATGGGTTTCTGCGATCAATGCGAGTCCACTCAGAGGGGCTCGGTGGGACCCAGTTCATCCCAGTTAATGTGTTTGAAGGGGAATTACCATTGATGTTGTTTTCTCTTCCTCTCAGGTCAAAGAGCACCTTGGAGCTGTCATGGCCCGCCTGCCACACAGGAGGAACTTCCCTTCAGTCCCCACCGTTACCCACAAGGCACCTGGACAGGAGGGAGGATAATGCGGAGCGGCGGTTGATGTGAGGGAAAGACAATCAGGTTGGTTGGCTGTACTGAATCTAACATACCTACTGTCAGGGAGTCTCTGACTAGAGCTAATTGTGAATCCAATCAAGGCTGGGAATTCTGCCTATTGATTTACCCCACTAAACACACACAATGAACAAATACAGAGGGGAATACATTATGTGTGAATTAACTCACAAATGGCTTTCACGTCTACAAAATTTTCATATAATCTACAGTAGTGCTCAGTATACTCCTGTTATATTGCCAGGTGAAAAACAGCTGTACCTCACACTCTCTTAATTGGCTGCAACCACTGTAATTTTAATTCGCATGACCTTTCAGGACTTCTTGATTGTTTTCTTAATTCCTGCATACTTCACAATGCTGCTCCATAAGACATGCGGTGTGATCCTCAGAAATATTCCTTCAAGGATATTCTTTTCGTTCTTTGTATTGATTTCAAACTGTTCCTGTACACAGGCTGTATTTCAGGTCAATTAGACATATTTGGGCATTTGCAAATCATTTTTTTTCTCAGATCCTGGGGCTCTAAAACTGCACTTTTGGCCCTAACAGCACTGCTCACATTCTCTGTGGAGCTTGACATTTTGATCCGCAACAGAGACTAAATGATAACCGTTTCCTTGTAAATACTCTTGCCTGCGGGGGGTTTGAATAGACCAAGAAGGACTTTTTACTCACTCACTTGTTTATATTCACAACTCATCTAAATATGGACAGCTAAAGCATTTAAAATATAGTGTGTATTACATGCAGCAGTGTGAGGCTGCTGCGGAGAAAGTGCTGCAAGGGGAGACCCATAATTTTAGAAAATTATTGTTAATTTTTTTAAATTACTTTACACTTACAAATTATGTAATTATGGCCATTTCCCAAAAAAAAGCAAATAGGTTATGATTGTTCTGTTCAAGGTTTCTTTACCAGTACCAATATAATCTTATAATCACACTCTATTGTTTTTGTTTTTCTTTAAAGAGAATAGCTTTAAAGTTTTTTTTCTGTTCATGTATGAAAGAACAAGCTGCCTTTGTTTGAAGTGTTTGGTCTTGGCATCTGTGATCACTCTCATTAGGGCTCTCCTCATACTAACAGCAAAAACACTCCAATCATTTATTTTTATTTCAAACGTATCATTGACTGCTGTCTGAGGTTGCATCCACATCTAAGAGAGGGTATTTATTTGAATCTAACTAACACCCTTTTCTTTAGCAATTTTAAATATAAATGGAGGAGGAATCGATTAGTCACTCACTGATTTTTGTATGTTTTTCCCCGATCTTTGAAAAAACATAATATGAGTAAATAATTCCTTTTGCCAATAAGTGTGGAGATTGGATAGAATATTTATTTTGCCTTGAGAAAAAGTCAGTGCTTAAGTTTGACCCCTGCGTATTGTCATGACAACTTAAGGTCTCTGACACTTCATGGCTAGTAGATGACAACATCCGCCTACCGCCGTGTACATGTTGAACCGACATCGCCCACACAGGGGAAGATTGACATAAACACTTTTTAATTGAGCCGCAACTGTTGTCATGAGATGGAGTCATTATTTTATCATCCCTATGGGGGAAATCTGCTCATGCAAAAAGAAAAAGAAATAATTATAATATAAGTATAATTAATACAGCCAGTCACATTATGACCGATGTGAGGATGCACAGATAGGATAATATTACATTTTTACAGTAGCGCTCTGAGCCTTTCTCAGATTGCTGATAGTGTTTAGTGCTCAGCGACTGGCTCCGGGGAAAGATTGCTCCATGTCACATCCTTATCAAAAGAGCGTTTTGTTCCTTCTTGCACACACAGTTCTTATTCCACAAGAAGGCTTGTGATCTGTAATGTGCGTGTAGATCTTTCTTCAGCACCCCCCCCCCCTCCTCAATGCTCTGCTAAAGATCAATTGTGTTTGTACTATATGTGAATGTGTATCAAAGAGTCCCCACAGTCAATGCCTCCACTTATAAGGTAATGTACTGACACAGTAGATTCCACGGGGACTGTGCTGAGCGCTCCATGTACAGAGGCTGTGTAGCAGAAGGATTGGGAGGAGGAGAACACAGTGGTCATATAGCGTGGGAGGAGGAAGCTGGATTGATAACACACACTACTTACACAAAACTATCTTCAAGTGGAAAGCAAATATACCTACATGCATAAATACTCACACACATATGCACTCACAACGTTGTGAGAAGCTGCTTTCAACACAACCGGAGTGTTAGCCATACGGATGAATCTCCCATCGAACTCCTATTGTGTTTCAAGGAGCCATGTGGGAATACACTGTCAATGAGAACTTTCATAGGAGCAAAAACACTCACCCAGTTGTTTTATTAATCCCTCAGATTTATAAAGGTAGCTGTCCACACAGAAGGGGAATTATTCCCATGCATTTCAATATTATATTGACCTTATAACTATCCAAGTTTAAGTCATAAATCCATAGCTGCTCTTGTCTGAGAAGTGGGCAGCGGGGTGCTCACCAGCTCCTCCTTCTTGCTCTCACTTCTTTACAGCTGAGGTGGGAGGCAGGTCAAATGCAAGGCTGGGGTTTTGCTGGATTTAACCCAGCCAAAGGAGCGAAGTAGAAGCGTGCAAGTGATGGTTTGTGCTGTGTGTGAGTGTATGGATATTTAATAACAATAGGATGGTGTTGCATTGTCTTTTGATGTGTATATGTCCTTTTCTGTGCGTCTATATGAATGTGTGGATATGTAGTCAGTGACAGAAAGTGACCCCTGTGTCAGTGCTTTATTATAGCTGGTTCATTTGCTAGGCAAGATTCCATTGGCTGTCAGATTTACTGCCCGACTGTGTCAGCTGGACAGTGTTGAGTCTGATGGAGTGTTTTTGCCCCTGAAGCCATCCTGAACAGAAAGGCAAGGAGAGCTATATAACAACCTCAGTGACAGGTTCTCAAAACAGGCGGGCCATGAATATGCAAGCTCTTCCACAAACATCCTGGAAAAAAAAACCCCGCTTGATGTGGCTGAATCTGAAAATAAGCAATTTTGCCATATTCAAGCAGCAGCATTGACACTTTCAGCACATTTCTCTGAGAGTCTCACTGTCTCTTCAGTTTTATTTCTGCAGCAAGAGTTAGAGGAGAGAGTTTCTTGCCTGTTTCATCACTAAATATTAAATAATGTTTCACTTTACTGTCACAACATAATGAAAACAGGAGAGGCATGTGGTATGGGATAAAAAGAAATCATAATTGGATATTTTTGAGATCTTGTGATATTTGTGCATTTTTTAATTATGTGATTTTGCACAACTAACATCTCTTGATTGATTGGGATAAGGACCTCCTCTTAGCTCCAAATGTGCTTCCAACCTCCCCTCTTTAATGCAAATTAAGCAAACATGTGCCTTTGATATTGAAATGATCTTAATGCATTCCTACAACTATTTCAGCAGTGGAACTGTGAGTGCACTTTCTTACTGTAAGTTACATTTATCTTTCCAGGGCCCGGAGCTTCATCAGGACCCAGACTCACTATTTGTTTGTTTAAAAGTAACTGATAGTACAGCTACAAATTAAGAGCAAAATAATATAACAACTTCACTCACAAATACATGTCATTTTACTGTGTAATAAACACAATGCGATAAGTGACTAGAGTGGGGTAGTGTTTGAAATTTTAGGTACTCTTGCTGATATGATATCTGAGCTTTGGTACTTCATTATTGATCAATCTTTCAATTATATTCTTGATGAATCATTTGGTTTTTATAACATTAGAAAATTGTGAAAAATGCCACAATGCAGTGCAGAGTCCATGATGACACTTTGATATGTCTTATTTTATCCGACCAACAGTCTAAAATCCCAAAATATTTAGTTCAGTATAATATAAGACAAGGAAAAGCAGCAAACGTACACATTTGAGAAACAAGAACCATCCAAATATTGTCATTTTGTGTCAAAAATGCCAGTTAGTGACTCGTTTCAATACTTTCCATCCTTTATATAGAGGAATAAACATGTTTTTCTATACAGGCCATACAGGACATTTGCCTAAACACAATGCAGTCATTGCATCATTTTTAAATCAAAATTAAAAGTAAAGAAGAGTAAGAATATGATCATTTGATTGCAGCTTTCATATTTGGTGTTGTGCAAGCATTTACCGAAAGTAAATCACTGCCTATATAGGACATACTGTATGTTCCGTCCTAGGAATTTACTAAAACATGCTTATGCTGGGGTTTGGAAAAGCTTGAATTCAATCATATATCATATTTTTTCAGAGGATAATATGCGCTTAAAGACAAATACAGTGATTGCACCACACATGTAATAATATGTGTGGCTCCCAGGAGCACAGCCTTGTGTGTCTTGACATCATGTTGTGTGGCCCTTAGGGTTGTTGTATGAGGTGATGACAGGACTGCGTTTCTTTGTGTGATGAGTGGATAGAAATGTCTTTGATATACAGAAACTCCACATGGAAAATGCCAACAGTGAGAGTCCCATTGCAACGGACACAGCAGCTCTATCCTCACCACTCTGCTCTCCTGAAGAAACAACACACCAACTCGCTATTTACCTGCTTTTTTCTAAATATCAGTCCTTTCCATAACTATCTGCTTCTTCTGGTTTTTTTGTCATGTTCATATATCTTGCCGATAGCAGGCAGAACAGATCTCTTGGCAGGTGCTTTGCAGAGCACAAATTTTACAGGAAATCAGACATTGTGTGGGATATTACTGTGAAAACTGTTGAAGACAGGATCAGATTGGCCCAAAGCTAAAGTTCTGCTGGTCTGGCCACCGTTTTGTACAAGGGGAAAGGGTGGTGATGCTATTAACTGTGCTCCTTTCCTGTTTAGAGGAAGGGGCTGAACATTCCAGGACACACACACTCTCACACTCGCACATGGGCACTTATGAAAACATTCTTGTGCACAAATACTTTTATGCATACCACCTAAACAAACTTTACACTTAGTATACATTTTACTGCATACACATGAGTGTGCACTCACCCTTCCTGCTTCAACACACTCGCTCACTCAATGACTCTATCTTCTTTTCCTACTTTATCTCGCTCTCTCTCACTCCCTTTACTGGAAGGCCACTCTGATAGGCCCCCTCATAAGGAGAGACACACCATCCCAGTTGATTCCAGGGGGAGTCCTTCAGATGCAGCACTTCCAGTGGCTTCAGTGCATTAAAGCTTTTACCTTTTGCTTCTAAAGGCATCGGGACAAAAACAGGCTGAGCTCTTTCTCTCCACCAGGGAGAGAGAGAATGCATTGTCTTGTGAGGACACTGATTACTCAGGAATCAGTCATCAATTATTCAAACGATGGCATACTGTATTGCCTCCACCTTTCGTGACAAGACGGCCTTTCAAGGCTGGGAAGTGCAGAGACACACCCTGCCCACTCCACAAGAATCAATATAGGCTGGGGTAGTTTGCTTGCTCACTTGTATTTTGGTCTGTCTATTCTTCATACCAATGTGAATTTGGGGTCCTGGCTCTAGACAGTAAGGCATTTGGAAAACCTTGGAGTGCCAGCTGCAGAGGAGGCCACAGAGCTAATGCAGGCCACCATGGAGGCCTGCAGGGTTTGGAAACACGCCGTTCACCACAGTCCACCCCACCGCCTTTTTGTCAAATTCTACCTACTTATGTTGGTCTCTGCAGTGCCTGTTGTCTTAACTCAGTGATTAGCTGTAAGTGAGCCTGATGAATGTCCTTCCACAACACCTGGTTCTCCAGAGAGCAGAGAGTGAAGTTGTCTTATGGATGGAGACAGATGAAAAAAGGGGACTTTCTCTTAGACCAGTCCAAAGATGGGACCACCCAGGATTTACATACGTATGGTTTTTACTTTGTTTTTCTTCCTTGCCTCCACGCTACGGTGTTGCCGAGTTTTCCCTGAACCAGACTTCTGGCACACCTCACATTACCGCTCCTTAGTCACTGTCACTGAAACACAAAGAGTGCAATATACAGCCCTGTCCTGTCCCAAACTGTCTGACCTCCCCTTTCTGGAAGCCTTGCAATGTTTGCTAATAGAATATCCTCTTACTCTGCCTCAGAGCCGGAGCTTATTTTGAACAGCCACAGACCACTAAAAAAGGTCAAATACCTCAGGCCAAAGAGCCAATTAAACAAATGTAGTGTAATTCACACCTAAACAGCTCTTATTTCTTTTTTGTTTTAACTGTGTTTCTAACATGTTGGTATTCAGCTTTCGTGGTTGTGTCAAGGTCAATCTGCATGCCAGTACATGTTTATTTGTAGGCCATTTGGCCTCTTAGAGTATGCCTGTATTGCAGCTTGTGACATGTAAAAAATGGAGGGGAGAGGAAAAATCATAAGGGTGAGGAAAAGTTTTGGAGGAGAGAAAGGGAGGGAGGCAGCGGGAGAGGTGGGGAGGGTCTCTGAAGGAGTTGGATAACAATGGCTGGAGTCCAAGGTTGGCTAATAGTATCTGACACACTGCAATTTTGAGGCTTATATCAACATTGTTTTTACAGCTGTAATTAAGCCACCTAATCAGAAGCACATTGGTCGGGACAGTCTGGGGCTGTGAGGGGGCAGACACACAGTGAGCTGTGTTCAGCCCTGCGGCAAGGCAGCAGCACCGCACTGAGCTTGTGCTAGGTGGAGGCCAGCCAAGGGGACTGTGGGTGGGAGAGCATCCTGAGTGTGACACACATTCACACAGATGTACACAAGGGCTGTGCATTGTGAACCAGGGCCACACTGAATGAGTGCAGATATGGGAGGGAACAGTATGTATGCACGTGTGCGTGCGTGCGCGTGTGTGTGTGTGTGCGCGCACATTCTTGTGTTAAGACACAAATTCTTGTGTTAAAACATCTGTCCACATTCTGGGTCTGTGTGTTGCAATAGTCTCCTGGTGGCGTGCATATCTATGTTTATCAAGTGCTTAATTATGCCCAAATCTTACTTATACACGCATGTGTGCTCAAGTGAATTTCCATGTTTGTTCAGTGGATGTTTTATAGTGTGCATCTGTGCACAAAAAGAAGTGTGCAAATGTGTATATGAAAGAGAGAGGGAACATGTGCATGTGTGCGGTCGCTTCAGCCCCACAGAGCTTCACCCCACCCTTGTCAAGGCCCAGTGCCGAGTCACCCAAGTCTCAAATGGCAACAACACACAGACAGGCACACACAGACACACACACAGAGCAGGACACAGAGCTCAGCTGGGGCCAAAATCAACAGATGAGCTGGTCTGAACTGGCTCGCTGTGTGTTCTGATTGTAAATTGCACTGGTGATGATTAGAGAACTCCAGCACAGGATGTCGACTCTTAAAACTGTCCAGAGAAAATAATTTTCTACTATGTTCAGGAAACTTTTTTTTCTCTCCTTTACACTGCTCCCCACTCCAACCCACCCTCCCTTCCTCTTTAATTTAAACATCATGGGGCTGTATGTGAGGAGGTAAAAGGAGTGTGTAAATTGGTTTAAGGCCTCCAGAGTAAAAAAGGCCAGACAATGGCTGTTTACAGTTTCATCTCATCTATGCAAGTGCACACACAGGCCCATACTTATCTGTATGCATACATAACTATGCATGCACCTAAAATGTCACAATTTATTTCTGTTGACATCTGCTTGTGCTTTTCCTGATTGGCTTATCTTTGAGAACAGGACATTACTGTGTGATATTTTATTTTAAGGTATGTGTGCATTACTAGCATTATCTAGTTGTTTATTCTAGTGTGGCTGTCAGAAAGTGGGAAGGAAGATCAATGAGGGTTTGTGTAACAGAGCCAGAGGTTGATGGGGATGAATGATTATTGCTCTGCTCTTTACCTCCTACTCACTGTGTCATGATGTCATCATCCTGAGACACATAATCCTGGCCCAGTCTAGCTTGTTGTTGTTTCCTACATCCCACAAAAACCACAGCTTTTTTACTCATCACTCACTGACATTACACTGGGCTTGTCTGAGACATAATCACCTTCTGATAGACTATACAGAGAAACAAACCTTGATTGATGGTTCCCTTTTGATGTTGCTGATATTGATTACCAAAATCATATACTAGCATTACATGTATCTGTGAGTGGCTCTTCTTTCATATGGAAACATATTTTGACATCAACCAATAATGACAGTCCACTAAAAGCAGTATGTCTGACTGGACACCTGAGTAGAGTTTGCTGAATACCTTGCAGTCTTTAGCCAGCTGGCAGCTTTAGTCCCACATTCTTGCACCCCTGCTGTGTCGCCCAGCTTGGTGACTATGAATGTGTTAGCAACTACTGAGTCCTCTCACCACGTCCTTCGACGTAATTTAGATTTATGTCCTTTTTAAAGACCTTGCCATTCCCTTCTTTTATAGATGACATGTGCTTCTCTGAGTCTTATAGTATATACATTGATTCATTTTTCAACATGGAATGCTTTGAGAAAATGAAAGAACGGATAGAGGCAAGTTAGGGGAAGACACAAGAGAGATGAAGACAAGTTTGTGTGACTTGTCTGGAACAGTGCGTCGCTGCTTGTCTGAAGTTTGGCAGTGGTTACACTCTCCCTCTCTTGTTACTTACCCTCCTTCTCTCCCACCTCCACAGAAATGTCCAGCTTGATTTAATCAGGGAGGCAGAAGGGAAATCAAACTGGGCGTGGGACCAAAAGCCTCCATATGAGGACAGGCCTGGTCCTACGACCTAGTCAACCCCAGGGGCAGGCAACAAAGACAGTCAGTGAGTTTGTGAAAGAAAGTCTGTTTATATTTGTGTAATCGTGTCTCTGTATGTGTACAGTGTGAGTGTGACTCAAGGAGGGGAATGAGGCTGGCGGGGAGCAGGAAGGATGTTAATGTGTCCCTGAGGTGGCAGGAACAGCACAGTCGCGCACAGACTTGTGTTTGACATGAAGAAGGTGGGGAGAGTATTTCCTATCCCACCCTCCTCCTCCTCCTTTTCCTGCTGTGCGGTTCAGACGTTAGGGCCGGCATTAAATTCCTGTTGACAAGCTCCGGGAGGGAAATGAGCCACATTTGCTGTCGCTGTGCCCCCAGGCCCTGCAGGAGAGTCGCTGTCTTTCTCAGACATGCTACACCTCTGTCTTCCTTTTGTTCCTCCAGTCTTTTTTTTTTTACCTCCCTCTCCTCCCTATGTCTTCTCTTTTCTCTCATCCCTCGTGTTTCATGACTGTTTACGCAAAATGACGATTCCTCCTCAGCTCGTCGGCTTGTGGTTCACCGAAACAAATAAATAAATCCACGAGGACACACACACATTCATTCACAAACAGTCTGTGCTCAACCCACAAGCACATAACAAGATGAGAGATGGAGAGAAAATGTAAGCTGTGGGAAGAAAAAGTAAATTAAAAACAAATCATGGCATGACTGTGGAATACAACTGGCGAATGGCTGAGACAACTAGCTAAACAACGACCACAGGGTTCTCTGGCTCCCTCGTCTGTGTTGAACAATAATCAGAAATAGTCTAGATTTAACCCTCCTGCATATAACTCAAATGAGTGACATGAGATTCCTAATGTAACCTAGCAACATGGCAGAACAGTTAAAAGAGGACCAACATCTTGACTTGCTGGATGTGTGTCGTTATAGTGTCAATATAACCTAACCGAGGCTGGTTACAACAAGGATCCGGCAGTGTGCAGTATGTATTCAAACTGCAGTCATAGGTCTTGAGGGACTTAGTGCTTCTCAGTATGTATGTGTGTTTGAGTTCAGTGTGCAGGAGAGGGACTTGGATGTGAAAAGACCCAGATTTATACGTTTTGCTCTTGGAATATCCCAGAGATATGTTGGAGGCTGCAGGGGGATTTTATAAAAGTCTTCTCCGGTTTCTCGTGTTCAGCATTTTGTCGTAGTGAGGACATTACGTGGTGACAACAGGCATTAAAATACTACCCTCCTGCCTTTTTTTCCCATTCACACCCGTCTGTCTCTCTTCCTTACTCAGTCTATTGCTTAATGCCTTTCCAGACTGCTATTTCTTCCTTAAAAGCAGGGTTACAGCCAAGTTGTAGTCGAGCTATATGAGTGCTCTTTTTTTTCTTACATGTAAAATAAAGTAATTATGTCAACTGGACTAAAATTACATTTCATGCAATTAATGAATTGAGCGACATGATTAATGGGAACCCCTGAAAAATGCACAGGAAAACACCTTCTCTCCTGATATGTTCTTAGCCACAACCCGCTCCAACGAATAATGAGTCTCTCCCTCTTAGATATGTTGCTACTTCTACTATTACAGCGAGGGCTTCATTTCA